>CAJNDT010006024.1:135563-753916 GCA_905221615.1 Symbiodinium sp. CCMP2592 | reverse complement strand
AACGTCACCTTGACGGTCATCTTCTTCGTCTTCGGATTGCTGTCACATTGGCAAATCCAGTACTCCTCGAGGTATTCGAGTCCGAAAAGGCAAAGAAGTTCTGAAAACGTACTTCCTAAACCCTGTCCCAAACGTAACCCTTAGAGTTGTACTCCAGCTCAGACAGGAAGCCGTCAAAGGGCATGCCTGTACATTCTCAATGTCCTCGGGCAGATGGGTGAAGCTGGCCTCCGAACAAAGGAACCTGAGCTGAAAAGAATGACACTTTGCACAACCAAGGCAAGCGACACTCTGCACAACCAAGGCAAGCAGTGATGCATATCTCTACTAAATCTAATCGGGTGGCTCCGACTGCTGCCCTTCCTTAAGCAGCCAAGCAAGCAGCACGGGCGCGCTAAAAGCCGTGAAGTACAGGAACGAATCCGGATGGATGTCCTTCTTGGGCACAGTGTTGCGGCCCAGAGCCTTTTGCACGGCCTTGCCGATGGATGGGTCCATCAAGTAGTAGAACCGCCAAGGTCCTGACAAAGGAGCCGCTGCTACACCAAAACTCGGCCTATGCACTTGATTTAATCCAAGGCCACTATGCACAGACCGCATGTCAAGACACGGGCCTGCAGATGAATCCTGGGAATCGTCCAAGTAGTGCACAGCCAGCTTGACCTTCGTGTCCATCAACGTGATCTTCCAGCCCAGAGGCAAGCTGCCCTCCAAGACGTACTTGGGAATTTGGAACTTTGCATCGCTGCGATTGTTCAGCACAAGTCGTTTGCCCGCTGCGGCTTCTGTCGCATTCGGTATCTCGACCTTGACCAACGGAATCGTCTGCGTGAGGTATTTGACGACAGGACCCTCGGGGTCGTAGACCATCAAAGGCCTGTTCTCGGCAATCGCATCCATCGAGCCCCTCTTGATGCTGCTGCTGGCCTTCGTCTTGCAGCGCTTCTGCGGCCGTTGCTCATCGATGGGTGGCACCGGCTCAGAGATCCACTTCTCTAGCCTTGAGAGTCTGTATGTCTATATCAGAGAAAACTACTGTGCAAACAAGTATAATAAGTAATCAATGCACCGACTCGCTTCCAAGCAGCTTGCGTGCTGCGATCTTGACTATGTTCGCAACGCACATCTCGGCTGTCGGATAGAAGTTAAAAGTGTCGACCACTCCTTCACGCAAAGCGAAGCCCTCCATGATGGAAAGTAAGAAGAGAGCAAGGGAGGGTGCAACACTGCTCTCGGCTTGAGAGGCTTCTGCGGAGGACACAGCAGGTTAGGGCACTATCAAGCAGGAAGTGTCTGCAGCATGACGCCCAGGCTGGGCTGTTCGCTCTCTATGCATGCATGCCAGAAGTAAACATTGCGATTTCACCACAAGACTGGGCCGCAGAAATCATGCCAAAGGCAGAAAGCAAATTCTATGAAAGTAACCCCTTCACAATACGCCCGGTGCCTGCTCGATGCACGCGCAGGCGCTGTGCTTACCGACTGCCTGTCTCGACGGGCAGGTCTTGTGATTAATTCTTGTTGAAGACTCCCGCTGCTGAATAATCGCTTCGGGATGTTGTAGTTTTGTTTGTCACCTGTAAGCTGCTTAACAATCCACGTTCTCAGACTATGCTCCTGGACTCAGGTATTTCTGAGCAAACGAACTCTTGAACGATGTCTTTCCTATGTTGCAAAGCAATGCCTAAATCTGAGCAGGTTAGAGTCGTTATTGTTGGGGCTTGTACACCGCTGAAGTCTTGCTCCGTGCTGTTGGGCTCGAACCTGTGCCAAAAAAACTCAGGACTCACAAGAATAACGAGAGCAAACCGCACAACCTTCAACAAGCAAAGGTGACCGCACCAAAGCTGCTCACTGAGAGGTGCGTGTCCATATTTTTTGAGACTCAGGCCTCACCAGAATAACGAGAGCAAGTTTTGAACCGCATAACCTTCAAGAAGCACAGGTGACCGCACCAAAGCTGCTCACACAGAGGTGCGCATCCCAATTTTTCAAAGCTCAGGACTCACCAGAAGAACGAAAGCAAGTTTTGAACCGCATAACTTTCAAGAAGCAAAGGTGACCGCAGCAAAGCTGCTCACACAGAGGTGCCTGTCCACATGATATTATTCAAGACTCACCAGGATAACGAGAGCAAATTTTGAACAGCGTAACCTTCAAGAAGCAGAGGTGACCGCACCAAAGCTGCTCACTCAGAGGTGCGTGTCCGCATGACTAAAACCTCAAGGCTCGCCAGAATAACGAGAGCAAGCTTTGAACCACAAAACCTTCAAGAAGCAGAGGTGACCGCACCAAAGCTGCTCACACAAAGGTGCGTTTCCACATTTTTTAAGGTCAGGCCTCACCAGAATATCTCAACGAGAGCAAGTTTTGAACCGATAAGGACAAAGAAGCAAACCTGACCTCACCAAAGCTGCTGACACAGAGGTGCGTGTTCACAACAGCAATTGTCCTTGCAAGCACCAGACAAAGCCTTTTCCTGAGCAAACGAACTGAGCCACATGTGAGCAAACGAACTCTTACAGCAGGCCAAGGGAGCACAAAACCTGCACATAGACCTGAGCAAACACTGCAACACCTTGAATCCCAGTTTGACCCTATCTTTCTTCTAAACCGGAAAGTACCGCAAAGGACTTGCGCAAAACCCACACATACATACTTACCCAGAAGTTATAGGCCAAGAACCAGGCTTTGTGTTTTGTGCAGTGCAAAACCATCCGGAGCAAGTCTGGAGCAGCCAACGGGTTCCACAAAACAAGAAGAGCACAAAGTACGCTCACACCAAGGGCAGGATCGCGGTATCAAATAAAGCCTGCTTGAGTGAGGGCCCTGGATTTCACTACACTAAAGCGATAACAAAGGACAACCCGGAGCAAGTTTGGAGCAGCGGAAGTTGTCCACAAGGCAACAAAAGCACACAAACCTGCTCACAAAGGCCGGCTCTCTCAATGACCAAAACTGCAACCAACAACAACTCGGAGCAAGTCTGGAGCAGCGGAAAGCTCTCCACAAAGCAACAAAAGCACAAAACCTGCTCACGAAGGCAAGCTCTCAACATCAGCTTAAAGCCTGCCTCTTTGACGACAATGGCTTTGGGCCCCAACCGCGACAGACCCAAAAAAACAAAGAACATCTCGGAGCAAGTTTGGAGCAGTGGATCTCTTCCGGAAGCCAACAGAAGCACAAAGCCTGCTCACAAAGGCAAGGTGTTGACACCACATACACGTTTATCTCGTGGGCGATGAGGGACAACCCGGAGCAAGTCTGGAGCAGCCGAGGGCTTCCAGAAGGCAAGAAAAGCACAAAGTACGCTCACACAAAAAAGCAGGCTCGCGGTATCAGATAAAGCCCACTTGAATGACGGCCCTGGATTTCACTACACTAAAGCGATAACAAAGGACAACCCGGAGCAAGTTTGGAGCAGCGGAAGTTGTCCACAAGGCAACAAAGCACACAAACCTGCTCACAAAGGCCGGCTCTCTCAATGACCAAAACTGCAACCAACAACAACTCGGAGCAAGTCTGGAGCAGCGGAAAGCTCTCCACAAAGCAACAAAAGCACAAAACCTGCTCACGAAGGCAAGCTCTCAACATCAGCTTAAAGCCTGCCTCTTTGACGACAATGGCTTTGGGCCCCAACCGCGACAGACCCAAAGAAACAAAGAACATCTCGGAGCAAGTTTGGAGCAGTGGATCTCTTCCGGAAGCCAACAGAAGCACAAAGCCTGCTCGCAAAGGCAAGGTGTTGACACCACATACACGTTTATCTCGTGGGCGATGGCTACAACCAAGGGACAGCCCGGAGCAAGTTTGGAGCAGCCGAGGGCTTCCACAAGGCAAGAAAAGCACAAAGTACGCTCACGCAAAGGGCAGGCTCACGGCCTAATTGAATCACGGCCCTGGATTTCACTACACTAAAGCGATAACAAAGGACAACCCGGAGCAAGTTTGGAGCAGCGGAACTTGTCCACAAGGCAGCAGAAGCACAAAACCTGCTCACAAAAATGCCCGCTGTGCGTGTGTGTGTGTGTGTTTGTGTGTGTGCCAGTAGGGAGCCATGCTGTTCAGCAGGAAAACACACAAAACAACAACGCACAAGGCCGGAGCAAGTTTGGAGCAGTGGAACTCTTTCCAAAAAGCAACAGAAGCACTCAACCTGCTCACACAGGATTCAAGACAAAGGGTGTATGACTTCAACTGGGAGGTAGAGCAAGGACAAAGGTTTGCAGGGGCAAAAAACAAAGGCACAAAAAGGACACCGATAAGTTTCCGCAGGGCAACAAACGCACAAAACCTGTTCACCAGAGGCAGGCGCACTTGGTCAGATAAAACCTGTAAACAGAAACACAAACGAACTTGAACAAAGAACAACTCGGAGCAAGTCTGGGACAGCGGAGGTTTTCCACAAGGCTACAGAAGCACAAGGCAGGCGCTCCGCCAGGAAACTCCTATTTCAGCTTTGTTCATGGTAGAAAGGAACACAAACATGCAAACACAAATATTGCACAATCCAGCCGCGTCGTGCAAGGTTGGCACAGCTTGTCAACTAGTCTTGGAAACACAGCTCTTGCACACGAGACTGCATCAGACAAGATTAGCATAGCTTTGTCAAACCCTGTAGAGGAATGGCCAAACATGCCCTGCACAAGCGCTTCTGGCTTTTGCTATGTTACCCTGAACAACACGAAGAATGCCGCACGAGTTGTGCACAGGACACTAAGGAACAAGAGCAGACAGTGGCAAAGCACAGTCCAAAACATACCTTCATGCGACAGGTTATATCTGTTCCTTGGCCTGCACAGCAGCACAGATGTTGCACAGGAAAACGTGCTAGAGCAGATTCGCAAAGCCTTCAGACCCGTTCCACCACACACAAAAGTCTGTGCACAACAGGAAGAGCAAAGTTTGAACTGTCGAGCCCTGAGCAACCACACCGAACATGCATGTCCGCAACCCGCCTTGGATGGATGTGTACCTGTTGTTCTGTGGGCAGTTATCTTGTGCTTCCACTTGTTGTTCAAGAATAACTTAGAACTCGTTTGGGCTTGGATTCAGGTGTTTGCCGAGAGAGGAAGAGCTTGCATTACCCAGCTGTGTGGGAAGCAACTGTAGAGAATCACAGTTGTGTTGTAAAAAGATGCACATCAAAGCTGCTCTGAGCAACACTCATCCTACTGAAGGCCAAGCCTACTCATCTTCACACGGCTCGTCTGCAGACTGCTGCTCGAAAATACTGGGGCAACTGCGTTGCATTCTGGCCGCTGTGGCAAGGCCTGGGCAGTCGGATCGATACCGAACAGGATACGTCATAAAGGGTGCTGACTTCCTTGATTCAATAAACCTCTATAACATTTTGGTTTAGGGGTCCGCAGCCTCGAATTCCTCTTCCCACGAAGCCTTGTGAAAGCCCAGAGCCGTCCCACGAAGCCTACAAGCGAGGTTGATTACCCAAAGCTTGCCTGCCTGCCCTGCACCCTATACTGTCGCACATTTTTGCAGATGCAGCAGATCACGGGTGCCAGTGTGCTGCTCTAATTAATGATAGTCTACTGAGCCGGATGGGTCATGACTTCCAGTGATGGTGGTCTTTACTGGTAGTGGTAGTCTTAGTGGTAATGGTAGTGGCAGTGGTACTGGTACTAGAAGTCACGCACCCAGCGATGGACTGCCGTCGAGCCCTAAGGGCTGAAAAGAATGTCGTCCACCACTTCAAGTCTGCATCCGAGTCAGATTGCAGAGCTTTCGGCCCACCATGGCCCATGGCCCCAAGACTCCCAAATCCGAGCACCACCGACCTCGACACGTCACAAGCATGGCGCGATGGGACTGTCGTCGAGCCTGATGAAGCGATGGGAGTCGGATGGCAGTCGGATGAGGAGATGGGAGCCACGAGAACCTGGCCTAGTCTTCGGACGGGTCGAAGAACTTCCACCACTGCACCCCGTCTATCGATGCCAGGTTCTCATGGTATTTCCTCACATGTTTCACCAGCACCGCGTCTGTGTCCCCCCAAAGAGTCGCACGAGTGAGGGGCTGCCCTTGGCGCAACTGCCACTGTCCTTGGTAGGGAACTTTAGGGTTTAGGGCCAAGCCCCGGGCCGGAATTAAGGTTTGCAAAAAAAGAATGCATCCAAGCTTCTGGCCAATTTGGGCACAAGAGCATGGGCTGCGGCTCGGCCCCTGTCGGATGACATCAGCAGCGAGTAGACAACCTGGGGGGAGCCGTGCTAGAGACAGTAGTAGTTGTAGTAGTAGTTGTAGTAGTAGTAGTAGTACTACTACTACTAGTACTACTAGTAGTCAGTAGTAGTGGTAGTAGTGGTAGTAGCAGTAGCAATAGTAATTCTGGTCATTGCTGTTGTCGCTGTTTTAAATTATAATTATTGCTGCTGCTGCTCTTGACCTGCCACATGCCGATGAGCAACTCTGTGCGCCCTGGCACCTGCCATGCAGCGCTTGTTGTGCTCTTGCTTTCGTTTGCGCCCTGGCACCTGCCATGGAGCGCTTGCTGTGCTCTTGCTTTTGTTTTGTTGTTGTTGGCGTAGGTTATAAGGAAGTAGACTAGCAGTAATCCCGCCAAGGCACGGCATATGTCGATGGATGACAATTGAGCTTGCGCATGAAGAACCAAAGGTCCGGCGCCTGCTCCCTCATCTGGTTCACGATGAACACTTCATCCGGCATCTGAGCTGGTGGAGGACCTTTCTGCAGAGCTTTAGCAGCCACACCGGCAGCAGGTGCTTGGATGGGTGACGGTGCGGCGGCAGCAGCTGCTTGGATGGGTGGCGGTGCGCTAGCCGAGGAACTTGTGGCATCAGGCTTGGCAGCCGCAGAAGCAACACCGGCAGCAGGTGCTTCGATGGGTGATGTGGTAGCCGAGGAAGTTGCAGTGCCAGCCTTGGCAGCAGGTGCTTCGATGGGTGATTCTGATGGTGTGGTAGCCGAGGAAGTTGCAGCGCCAGCCTTGGCAGCAGGTTCTTCGATGGGTGCCGAGGAACTTGCAGTGCCAGCCTTAGCAGGTGCTTCGATGGGTGACGGCGCGGTAGCTGCACCATCCTTCCCAGCCTTCGCAGCATCCTCATGGAATTTTGGTGGTGCCTTGACCGCCGGTTTGGCACCCGGATCCACAGCCTTGGCAGCAGGTGCTGGCGCCTTGTCTGCCACAGAATCAGCCCCACCGGCATCAGGTGCTTCGATGGAAGCAGCCCCACCGGCATCAGGTGATTCGATGGAAGTGTCCTCGGCATCGAGAAAGGAGCCAGTAGCCATCTTGTTCTTCATGGCTGGAGTCAAAGGCGGCCTTGAACCCAAAGCCTAAAACTCGTCCAACCGAACCCTTCGCCAAAAGTGCGGAGCCAGGGCTTCAGACCACTTCTAATAAATCAAAGCCTCGAGAATCTCTGATATCGACCCAACGTGTTGAAACTCGGAAATGCATTAGACCTCCCTGGAGCCCTGCTGCAGAACATGGCAACACTGCTCAAGCACAACCCATGCAGTTGCAAGTTTTTGCAACACAGCGAGACGGCTGACTGATCAGTTGAGGCAACCGGCTGAACTTCATAGGCGCCGGGCACAGCGGTTCGCCCGCGCAGCGACCGAGCGGACGAGACAGAGACCTAGGCACAGTGATATGTCTTTTATCGGATGGTCGCGGTCCTTGTGCTGAACTTATGTTTATTTTCTACCGGATCATCTTACATCTTGTCTAGGAGTGTACTGCTATGGGCCTGCCGCCCCCGGCTTGCAGAATGTTATGCCTCCTAGACACACATACAATGACAGTTTACAGCTTTTTGTTACACGTCGGCCTTTAGCAGCTCACGCCCGGTTACACACCCCTGGCTCTAGCATAACTGTATGCGCTTGATCACCCGGCCACCTGTTGCTACTGCTGCTGCATCTGCGGATGACCACTTACGAGTAGGCTTTTACGACTACCACTCTACTATAATACTAATAATAACAACTACTACTACAGCTAACACCACCACTACCACCATCACCACTACTACTTTACCTACTACTATTATTATTAAAATTTACTACGATACTACGACTACTACTCCAGTACTACTCCTGCTGCTAATACTACTACTACCAGCACTAGCACTAGGACTAGCACTAGCACTGGCACTGGCACTAGCACTAGCACTAGCACTAGCACTAGCCCTACTACTACAACAACAACAACTACTACTACTACTATGGTTGTTTGCGGGAGGGATGAGTGCTATGTTATCGTAGTCGTCGTGTTGCCTGCAGTGCGGAGTTCGCGACAGTCCGAAAAGTGGGAGCCAAAACGAGGACTACTACTACTACTACTACTACTACTACTACTACTACTACTTCTACTACTACTACTACTACTACTACTACTACCAGTACAAAGACTAAGCACACGCCAAAGCCCAAGCCGGAGCGTGTCAAGGCCCTGGCGCCCAAATGTCGACGGTGTCCTGCAACGGCAAATTAATTCATGTTTGGCTTTCAGAACAACAGGACACTGGAAGAGCCACAACTGTGCAATCTCTGGCCGTCTCTCTCTCTCTCTCTCTCTCTCTCTCTCTCTCTCTCTCTCTCTCTCTCTCTCTCTCTGCCGTGCCATCATCAAGACGAGTCTCGCAGTGCAAGGGCACCAAATCGCAGACAGTTGTAATACACCCCAGTATTACTAGTAATAAACCTCCCAGAGGGAGAGAGAGCTAACGGAAGGAAGGAAGGGAGAGAGTGCCAGAGAGAGAAAATGAGAGAGAGAGAGAGGAGAGAGCGACAGAGAGCGATAAAAAGCAGCAAGGGAGGGTGTAGCTTCAACGTGTAATAGACTCCCACAGCAGCTGAGTGCACTTTTTAAGCCCATCAGCCCGCCAGCCAGCCATCAGTTCTTCGGCGAGGATTTCGTCGCCTTGGGCTTGCCTCGGCTCGCACGGTTTAGGGATTAGGCTTAGGGTTTCAGCACTCACAACTAGACAAGCAGGCGAGGATCCAGGTTACCGGGTTTAGGGCCAATGCCACACCATGCTTGCCGGGGCACTGCGGTACTTCGCCGTTGGCGCGAGCGTTGCAGCTTTGCCTGGGATGGAGAGTCTCGCACGAAGGTTGAACCTGTGCGCCATGCTTGCCGAGACACCATCCTTGGCCTTCGGTGGCGGATGGGTCGTGATGGGGGCAGCTTTGCCTCGGATGGAGAGTCTCATACGAAGGTTGAACCCGTGCGCCATGCTTGCCGAGACACCATCCTTGGCCTTCGGTGGCGGATTGATGATGGGAGCCGCTTTGCCTCGGATGGAGAGTCTCGTTACGAAGGTTGAACCCGTGCGCCATGCTTGCCGAGACACCATCCTTGGCCTTGGGTGGCGGATTGATGATGGGAGCCGCTTTGCCTCGGATGGACAGTTTCGTGCGGGGGTTGAAATCGTTCGCCATGCTCGCCGGGGCACTGCCACCGGTGACCTTCGGAGGTGGCGTGAAGGGCTCCGCCAATCGTCCTCAGTTAAGTTTAAAGGTCTCGTAGGAAGGTTTGAAATGGCACTTTGGTTAAACTTAATAACATGCAAAGAGGGCACTCCCACCAGCACCACTCGCTGCCGCCCCACCAGCACCACTCGCTGCCGCGGCCGCTTTGGCATGACCTCGGCTCGTATCGATCAGTGGCAGTGGGGCAGGACTAGTCAAGCCGGGGCACTTGGGCCAGTCGAGGAATCCGCCCCGGAGCTACCTGACAGTAAAACAGAAGGATTTTAGGGTTGGGGGTCTAAAGGGGGATGAACCCTGGCCAAGCCGCTGATGGGTGGCGAGGGAGAGCTGATGGAAGGCGACATCGGCCCTGACCAGGAAGGGGCTTGGGTTATGGTTACACTGAGCAGCGGTTTAAAGTAGGCCGGGGCACGTGAGCTCGCCGGCCCTCCAGCCATTGCTGACAGCAAGTCAGCCGCTGCATTGGCCATTCCTTTGCCCAAGGCGGGGGCTGCGTATGCTAGAGTCGAGCAGGGGGGCCAGGCGCTGCCAAGCTGCCAGCACCACTCGCAGCCATCGGTCGCACAGGCGACGGCGACGGCGCCCTGAGCGGTGGTCGCGGAGGCGGCGGGAGGTTCAGCATCTTGATCTGCTGCGCCAATGTGACCTCCGAGACCATGGCCTTGGATCCACGGTAGGATTCTATAAGCCCCTACTGAACTTCCCGCTGTGAAGGAAGAAATGCGTGCGAACTGCGTCCAAGGCTCAGCATCGACGTCATTCCACCAAAGCTCTTGGGAAAGGCCGACAGCGAAGTAGAACTCCAAGTCCTGGGCTGGCAACAGCAGTAACAGCAACGATAACAATAATAGTAGAGTAGTGGTAGTAGTAGAAGTAGAAGTAGAGTAGTAGTAGTAGTAGTAGTAGTAGTAGTCGTCGTCGTCAAGCCTAAAACCTTGCCGAAGCTCTTCTAACCTCTCCCAGAGAGGGGTGTTCCTCGACCTCTGAGGGTCGTAAGGAAGTGGATCGAAGTCGAGCGGCAGCGTCTTAGTTCAAGCTCGAATAAAAAGCAATGCTCACAGATCGGCAAAGCCTGACATGCTGAAATGAAACGCTGAGAGGGCACGGGCCATCGTTTTCGAAAGATGGAGAGGCGCGTTCTTAACGCTCCATAGGCCTTCAACAGCTCCTGAGCGTAAGGTTTTGCTGATTGACATTTAAAAATGCATGCAATGTTGCACTCTTGTTTACTTAATTCAGACAAGTGGCAAAGTACCGGGCCTGCTCCGCCTTGAAGTCATCAGGCGGATAATAATAGCCCGCCGGCCGCACTTGTCGCTCCGGTCGCACCGGCTTTGGTGGCGGAGGTGGCAGCCCTTAGGCTTTTATTTACATGGCATTCTCACATTCACGCTTTTTAACTACACAAGCAGTCCAAGCTGCATGAAAAATCACCCGACCCCGCAGCAGCGAGGTTTAGCTTGGGCCTCACGATGATGGGTGGAGTTCCTCGGATGCTGGGATGGAGAACGGAATTGATATGTCATGACAATGAATTAAGCCCAGTGGCCCACGGGGGCAGACTTCACGATGGGTGGATTTCCTCGGATGCTAGGATGGAGAACGGAATTGATATGTCATGACTAACTAATTAAGCCCGGTGGCCCACTGCGGCAGGCTTCACGATGGGCGGCTTTCCTCGGATGCTGGGATGGAGAACGGAATTGATATGTCATGACTAATTAAGCCCGGTGGCCCACTGCGGCAGGCTTCACGATGGGCGGCTTTCCTCGGATGCTGAGATGGAGAACGGAATTGATATGTCATGACTAATTAAGCCCGGTGGCCCACTGCGGCAGGCTTCACGATGCCCGGCTTTCCTCGGATGCTGAGATGGACAACGAAATTGATATGTCATGATAAATCAAGCCCAGTGGCCCACTGGGGCAGGCTCGATGGGTGGCTCTCCTGGGATGCTGAGATGAAGAACAGAATTGACATGCCATGACTAATTAAGCCCAGTGGCCCACTGCGGCGGGCTTCACGATGGCGGCTTTCCTCGGATGCTTAAGATGTTTTGAGTCTGGCTGCAGAACTGAATGAAGCCTGGTGGCCAGCAGGAGAGGGTGCTGCTCCTCCAGTGGCGTCTCCTGAAATGCTCCGCAGCTAAGGCAGACGAGTTGATCAAATCTAGCTGAAGAACTGAGCCCAGTGGCCTGAGGACGAAGCTCCGGCCGAAGATGCAGCCTTTCCTTGGATGCCCCATCAGCTAAGAGGATTCACGACATATGGTTGTGTCGTGCACGGAATTAAGCCAAGTGGCCTTCCTGCTCCTCACGCGCCCTTCCTCGGCTCAATGGGAGCAGGAAAGCTGCCAAATTACACCCCGAAGCAAGAGAAACACGAATGATTGAGCCGAGAGGCGTCTCTGCAGCCTCTTTCTGATCTTCTGAGAAGGGTTCTTACCCCTGTTCCGCTTCTTCTTGGGCTGCTCCAACTCCTCCGCGGAGTCGGTCGAGACATCCCCAGGGCTAGCGACCTCAGTGGCTGTAAGGGCTGGTGTGTATGGACCCCGACATGTAAATCCGTCCCAAGGCTCCAATGATTGCTGCAGAGTAACTGTCGTCGGAGGAGTCGGGGGAAGCATGCTATCGGCCGGTGTCTCGTCCATCGCAGTCGACTCCTCAGTTACATGTGTGGATGAGCGCACGACAGCAGCAACTGCAGCTTGGCTTGACAATGCAGCTGGGTCACATCGTGCACCGGCGACGTCGGCGCTGTCGTCTCGACGGGCACCTCCGTTGGCACCGGCGTCGGCGAATCGTCGTCCATGGCAGCGCCGATGGAAAAAAGGATGCAGCCTTAAACTTCAAGCTTCGAAGCCCTCAAGAGGGAAGATTGAGGGAAGTTGCAGCATTAGGGTGCTTCAAAGTTGACATTAAAGCCTTAGGGGAGCCCCTTTCTGAAAGCTATTAAGATGGCTCCGACATTGAGTCTTAGAAGTTGAAGCATCTGAATCCTAAGCCCACAATGCCATGACCATGGATGTGGACGCGGTGAGCTGTGAGATTGCGGTCAATTGGCAAGCATTTGGCACGACATGACAGCAACGATCACGACCCCTCCCGTGGTCCTGCGCGGTGCTGGCGTGCTTGCCCCGGCCAGCTTTCGACCTGGAGTGCAGCAGTCGTTGTGGTAGCAGTAGTAGTAGTAGTAGTAGTAGTAGTAGTAGTAGTAGTAGTAGTAGTAGTAGTAGTAGTAGTAGTAGTAACTAGTAGTAGTAGTAGTAGTAGTAGTAGTAGTAGTAGTAGTAGTAGTAGTAGTAGTAGTAGTCGTAGTAGTAGCAGCAGCAGCAGCAGCAGTAGCAGTGGTAGCAGTTGTAGTAGTAGTAATACTAGTAGTAGTAGTAGTAGTAGTAGTAGTAGTAGTAGTAGTAGTAGTAGTAGTAGTAGTACCAGCAGCAGCAGCAGTAGCAGGAGCAGTAGCAGTAGTAGTGGTAGTAGTAGTAGTAGTAGCAGTAGTACTACCAGCAGCAGCAGCAGTAGCAGGAGCAGTAGTAGTAGTAGTAGTAGTAGTAGTAGTAGTAGTAGTAGTAGTAGTAGTAGTAGTAGTAGTAGTAGTAGTAGTAATAGTAGCAGCAGCAGTAACAATATGAGTCGACCTAGCAGTAACTGTCAGTAACAGTAGTTATTAATTGATAGTGGTCGTAGCTCAGTGGCGGCTGCGTCAGCAGCAGTCTAAGCAGTAGCAGTAGCAAGAGCAGTCGCGGAAGCAGTAGTCGCAGTATTAGCAGCAATAGCGGCAGCAGTAGGAGTAGGAGTACAAGGTGGAGTATGAGTAGGAGGAGAAATACTGGAAACATCGGCATCAAGAAGCAATCAGTACTCAGAACAGTGACGTGGGTAGTTAATAATAATAGCAGTAGAAACCCTCCCTCCCCCCTCTCTGAGACCCGGACATCCCCCATCCCTGGCCCTGAACCCAAACCCCAGTGAATGGCGTGATGTGTCGTGGCATGCCATGCATGACAAGTCACAAGACAAGCTTCGCCAGCCTCGGGCCAGGGTCCGCAGACCCACTGGCCCCAAGTCTGGCAAAGCGCATGGGGCTTGCCAGCCTCGAAGCCAGTGGAGTCCGCAGACTCACTGGCCCCAAGTCCAGCAAACCAGCCTCGCCAGTCTCGAAGCCAGTGGAGTCCGCAGACCCACTGGCCCCAAGTCTGGCAAAGCGCATGGGGCTTGCCAGCCTCGAAGCCAGTGGAGTCCGCAGACTCACTGGCCCCAAGTCCAGCAAACCAGCCTCGCCAGTCTCGAAGCCAGTGGAGTCCGCAGACCCACTGGCCCCAAGTCTGGCAAAGCGCATGGGGCTTGCCAGCCTCGAAGCCAGTGGAGTCCGCAGACTCACTGGCCCCAAGTCCAGCAAACCAGCCTCGCCAGTCTCGAAGCCAGTGGAGTCCGCAGACCCACTGGCCCCAAGTCTGGCAAAGCGCATGGGGCTTGCCAGCCTCGAAGCCAGTGGAGTCCGCAGACTCACTGGCCCCAAGTCCGGCAAGCACATGACATGCAACAGTGCAAGAACTCTATAACCGCTTAGGCTTAGGGTAGCTGAGCCAACCAAGCCAGGCCTAAGCCTGGCCCGGAGTCCCAGCTACCAACCCCCGGACAGCAGTGGGCCTCCGAGCCAAGGCCAAAAGGCCCTGACCCAGAGTCCCAACTGCTGCCAATCCCAGAAAACCCTTGCACTACTCTCGGACTCAGGCCCAGGCAATCGTTGATGTCGAAGTTCGTCGGAGTTCCTGCATCACTATACCTAAACCCAACAACCCTAAACCCTACGACAACCTCTAACCCTTCGGGGAAAGGATTAGATAGAAGGAGGGTTTAGTTGTCGTTGAAGTATTCAGGCGTAGGGTTTGTATTATTCAAGCATTAGGGTTTCGTAGGCGTAGATGGGTTTGGGGTTTACCGGGCTTAAGATATTGTATCAAAATAATTGAAGGGTTCGGGCTTGGGGGTTTGAAGGGTTTAGGGTTTCAATTCCAATCCCTAATGCGTAAGCGCGTGGAAGACTTACCGAGCTTAAAGTTGTTTTGGAACCACGAGCCTAAACCCTGATGCCTAGACAAGAAAAACCTGAACCCGAATACTTCAACGGCAATTTTAAACTCGACAACTACACCCTTCATTCTCCACGTTTAAGCTCACCACTCCTGTTAATTAAAGAATGTTCCCATGTAACCCATTCTCACAAAAATGCTGACAAGTTGGCTTTAGAGCCACCAAGTCAATAAGCCCAAAATCCCCCAGCCCGAACCCTAACCCCAGGAAGCATTGAGGAGCTTTGGGAATGCTCTATGCTATCTGTACCAATACATCAGGGCGATGAGGTTTAGGCTCATGTTCTAAAACACCCTAGGCTTGGCATTGCTGCACTCTTCGGGCAAATCCTGAACCCAAACCCTAAACCGTAATGGAAACAATGGTAAGTCAGCGCCCCCGAGCCCGCCTCGCGTCGATGTCGATGGTGGTCAGGAGCTGCTGCTGCTGCTGCTGCTGCTGTTGTTGCTGATGGATGCATTAAGGTGAGGGTTGGGAGTTGGGAGGAATCAACCCTTAATCTAGTAAAGGCAACAACCCGGCACAAAAAGTTAAAGTCTAAAGAGCCGACCAGAAGAACGCCAAGGAAACTAGACTACAACATGTTTGCAAATTCCTACTAATTCACCCACAACCGAGCCTCTGGGCTCTGATTTTGAAGGTTCTCCTTCTGAGGTTCCCGGCTACGAATGCGACTTTGTGGCTTTGACATGTCTTCAACAACTCATCCAATTGGATCCAAGTTTAGCATCTCGCATCGTTCATTCCGTCTTCTCTAGTTACAAGTGTTCAGGGCAGCCTTCTTAATCTTCTTATGTTAGTCAGGAGCCTACCGTGTTGGGTCTATATTGGAATTCAGCACCCCTTGCAGGACCACGCAAGCCTTGCCAGGAGGAGGTAATGCCGTCTCGACCGAGTCCTCTCTCGCCAGCTCGGCCAGCGTCATGGACTTCCTTGCAGAAGCATCGATGAACTCTCGGCGGCTTCCTGCCGGCCTACCGCTATACAAGTGATGCTTGTGAGACTCACCTTTCCAGAAGTGTCACAGCATCTGAAGCTCAGCTTCCAGCTTCTCGCAGAGACGCATGCCCAATCTACGGAATTCAACTGTCTGTGCCTGTACTTTAAAGCTCAGGTCGATCAACCAGCTGCACCGTGGTGCTCGATACCTATGACCCACTACGACTGCCCTGCTCGGACAGGTGGCATGGGCGAAGGCACGTCTGCGATTGGCGCTTGGAGAATGGGTGCCCGTGGGCCGCTGCGGCCCGCTTGCACGCACGCCTCACTTCGGAGTTTTTTCGGATCACAAAGATGCATAATATGGAAGCCTGGATCATTTTTTCCGTGAGATATATTTTCTACTATACTCTAACCCCCGGAAGCCTAGTCCAATTCTTAAGGCCCCTACATTACCAAGGCCTTGCCCGATTCGGAAACATAGCAGAGCATAATCGTATGTAGACTAGAGCGGATTAGATTATCTCGACCACGGCGAGCCTGTGCGAGCCGACTTACAGCTTCGACGGGTGAACTCACGGGCTGGTGTGTTTGTTGGTTTCGGCGCTCACACTACACTCGAGCAATCCAGGCGAGGCTTGTGGTTCGAGGTCGGATGAGCGCGACAACAAATCGAAGAAGCACCACACCTACGCTTCGGCCTTCGGACAATACTGCCAGACATCCAAAATAGGCTTGGGGTTTAGGGAAAAGGCTTGGGGTTTATTTTCCCCTCCTACCTAGCAAGGACGAAGCCCGCATTCCCTGAGGGCCTAGGGTTTAGAGAGAAAGTCAAAGGAGTACTTGCTGCAGACTTTGCTTCCAAAGCGAGATTCTGGGCAGGCAACACGCTGACCCAAGGCAAAGCACAAGACATAGGTAGGACACAAAGTGGAAGCAAAACAAATTGATCCCCACAGCAGGGTTTCTGAACGCATCGCTCCCAATCTCCCCATAACGGTGGCGTCGATGGTAGGAGTTTCAGTTTCTGATGACCCGTAAAATGGAACTCCTAACCCAGAAAACCCTCCACATCCGTCTGAGACACAACGGTCTCGCAACCGGCAGGCTGCTGCTTCAGGCGCTCAAAGTGCACATGCCAGGCTAGCTCCAAAGAGGCATACCTTGGCGGCTGTTTCGGGTGATTTAAGGCTTTCCACGGTTTGTTCCTAGCATCGAATCTAGGATCTCTGGTTTCGAGCATGGTCCGATCTTGGGCAACTGCGGGACAGTCTCTATCAGTAAGACTACAGCTTGCGATATTGCGAGGCCATGTGGATGATGGAGGGGAGCGGGGTATGACGGTTGTGTGACGGCGCGGGGGGGGACTGTGAACAAAGAGTCGGGCCTTCCAGAAACTCTGGCTGAGTGCACATTGCCGTTGCTGTGCTGCTTTCGTGTGGCTTCAAGCTGGTTGCTCTCTGAATACCACTGGCAAAGAGACGGCTGGAGTCCACGCAGAAGGCTTGAGTTGTTTGCCCCGGACTCGGGAGACCTACTTTCATCTACATCCATCCAATGAAAGCAGGATGCTTGATGCCAGCTGTCAGATCGAAGTAGACCAGCTGTCCCGGCTTAGACTGCGAAGGTCTGGTCTCAAAGCCTGGTGGGAGCTCGTTGAAGGTGTGTGTCCCCAAAGCTGTCAGTGCAGCATCTGTCCGGTAGATGGACTTCTGCTTAATCTGATCGCCAATGTAAAACACGACTGTCACGATGTCTTCATTTCCATCGCTTTGAGGTTCCACCTGGCCCACTTGGGCAGCGTACCACTGTCCGACGGATGCAGAGAAGACCTCCACAATGCTTCCTTCCTTCCACTTGTCACATGGTCGTCCTTGCTTACGGGGGACTGCCTGCGAGGGGACGACCCCGGTGATCCCGAGGCGCTGCGGCAGATCCGAGCAGATGCTTCCCTCTAGCCTCAAACTGGCATCATCCTGCTCGGTTCTGCCGTCCTGGGAAGCCCTGGAAACAGCGGCGGGGTAGGGCATTGCCGGCCCCCGTCGACCAAACGAGTCACAGTTGTGCTCTGCCAACCGTTCCTGGGTCAAGGATGTTGGGATGTTGTCGACGTCCGTCTTGAAGGACGGAATCCTGCGCAGGGCTCCGCTGCTTGAAAATTACCCAGCAACGAGAGTATCAAGACTAGCCATCATCACAAGAGAAATGTCGAGTGTCCTGTCTGGAAAGCTCGATACCTGGTGACGATCTCCATAAGAAGGCGTCTGAGCTAGGGGCCTGCCAGTGTCGTGGGTGGATTTGTGCGATTTGTGCTTTTTCAAGAACGTCCGTATAGCTTGTGACATACCAAGCTCGGCCGTCTTGGTGACACATGCATGCCGCACACTCGCGCCCACCTCTCTCATTCCTTCGCGCATCAATCCCGGGCCATTCTCCGATCAGCTCTGTAAAAACGGAAACTGAGGCTCTATCTAGCTAAAGTTTAGGGTTCAGGGTTTAAAAGTTGAAATCCTAAACCCTAAACCCCATAAGGGCCCTAGCTCTTGGCACAGGAGCCCAGGCCTCTCTTCAGGCACAGAGGAGCAATACGAGCTCAAGGGGTGGCCTTAGCTCCCCCAAAAAGTGGAAGAAAGAAAGCACACACCACATGGACAAGGTTTTTTTAATTATCTGGCGACTTCTGATTGCTGGAATCGCGAGCTATAACAGTAGACTGAATTGTGTTGCTATGCGCGGAAACTGCAGTGACACATTGTAGCTTAGCTCTTCAACCTCGGATCGTGATGACAAACGACAAGCTCTCCTTAGCCTGGCGCATCCCGGCTCGTAGTGCGATCGGTGACAATCTGCACTTGGATGTGGCAACTTACAACAATCTGCCCCACATGAAACTTCGGCTGAGCTCTGATTCATTTCATGACATGAGTAAGAAAACAAAGGGAGAGAGAGAGAGAGAGAGAGAGAGGGAGAGAGCGAGCGAGCGCGACAGACGGACGGAGAGAGGGGTATTGAAGCTGTAGTTCAAGACCAGGTCTCCCCAGTTGTTTTTTCCTCTATCTATCTATCTCTCGCTCTCTCTCTCTCTCTCTCTCTCTCTCTCTCTCTCTCTCTCTCTCTCTATACATGTATGGATATTGCAGTACGTACATACTTACTTAGAAACATTCATGCACATGTGCTTCTGTGAACACACATATTGCGACCGAGCTTCCGTCTCCTCCAAAGCTAGTGTGCCGCTGGCTCCGGGTGGATGCGCCAGGTGGTAGAGGTCCCATCAGCAGTGTCCTCAGTCCCAAGAAGGGCTTCGAGCTTTCGAGCTTCAGGCCATGCCAGGCTTGTTCCCTCTCGCATGGCCGTGCTTTTTTCCCTCCTACCTAGCAGGGACAAAGCCCGCATTGCAGGGTAACTTCGAAGTATGGCCGTGTTTAGAGCTCAGGATTTGTGGCGCCTCCAAAAAAGAGCCCGGGCGCTCCGGCTGCCCCCTTCTGGATGAGGAGTTCGATGGCGAAGGGAGGTGCTCGGTCTCCCCCGGCCACAATCCGCTTTCTGCCTTCCTTGGGTAGCTTCGAGACTCCAGGGGCTTGGAGGGGTCTCGGAAAACTCCGGTCTTTTGCATGCTTCGCCCTATTCCCCAAAAAGCCTTAAGAGACTCTTGAAATTAGGGGTACCTTATATTAACTTATATTGGGGTCCTTATAATAAGGATCCTACTACTAAGGGTACTATATTAGGGTCCCCTCTTTTCGGAAACTCCCAGGTATTGAAGCCCAGCTTCAGCGACCTCGAGGCCCCACTCGCCCCATGCCTCAGGCATCTGGACGCACACGGCAGAGTCATCCCAAAGGGAGTTTCAGCAGTTAAGGAATGGGGGCTTCTAACGCCTGCTGCAAGAGCATCGTCTCAGCACGCATATATCGGACACATCGACCGTTTGGCGTTGAGTCCTCCGATTCTTATTAGCTGTGCTCGGGGGTCTTCAAAGTATCTAAACGAATACTTCACCCATTACGGATAACCGTAAACCTCTCTTGTTGTGCTCTTAGATCGACTCAACTCGCGGGTTCTCGGAGTCCCGCCGCAAGACAAAACCCGGGGTGAGATTTAGAACCCCGGCTGATATCTGGTCAAGACTGCAAACCTGACCAGATCGCCAAGCACTGCATCTGCTCGGCACGCAACACATTAACATTTGATGAAGGTCATGAACCCAAAATAATCTCAATGCCGACATGATGCCCGCCCGAAAGCGAACGCGCTGCCAGTTCGGATGGCTGGTACCTCAAGCAAACTCTCTGCCGTCCGATGGCTGCTTGCTGCTCTCAGTTGGTGGGATGTAGCGTGTGAAGCTTCCCTGCTACATCTTGCTGCTTCCTCCGAGGTAATGTTGCTGGCACCTTCGCTTCTGCAATTACAAGTGCTACAGTAGCAAGCGGAGGAACTTGTGGGAGTTGACAGTTGCAAATCGTGAGACTCTCGTGTTGTCATGCTTGGCCTTTGCAATGATTACCAAGGCCCGAACCCGGTCGGACGCGCGTCCGGGGCAGCCATCGCAGACCTGGCGAAGGCGCGAAGTGCGCATGACCATCTCTAGGGGCCGCCCAGATGAAACAACGAAGGCTCATACGAATGCATTTCCGTGTGGAAGTTGCACGGGACAGCTTTGATCAATCTATAATCTGTAAGAAAGGGGAATTCGGGATCAGCTTCGGTTCGCAAGACGCCGAAACCATGCGTGCCTGATGGCATCGAGCAGGGCCGCCATAAAGCTGGCACCTGTGCCCCGCTGGCCTAGTGAAGGGCTGAGCCACACTCTGGCAAGAAACACGAGAAGCGTCACAACGGATCTCCAGTGTGAGCGACATGCCCAGCACAGTACAGTGGGCAAGGTGCAGCAGGAGTCTGGCACAGCGCCCTCATGTCATGTGCTGCTCTTCATCTTTTATTGCAGGTGCGAGCGCGAAGCTGCAAGAAAATGGTGGTGAGACACTCTGCTAAAGGCAGAAGACATGGGCAAAGCCCAGCTTGCACAACGCTTCTTTCATAAGATCATTGAAGCCAGGCGGGCCACAGACCTCGGTAACTTCGCAGGATGAGGTGCCGCATTAGAATCAGAACTTCCCCTCCCTACCTGACAGATTTCAAACTTCAGCCTTCAGTAGCTGCTAGTAGCTGCGTTTATCAGAACCACCTACACACACATCCATATTGCCATTATTCTTACTATTACTAGTTATAACTAGATTATCACTATTCTGATGATAATAAGGAGCCCTTCAACAAGGCTTGAGAAGTGAAACTCGGTCCGAACATCCGCGCCTTTTCTTCAGGGTCAACCCGCAACAACGCACCTCCGTCCTCCTAAACTTCACCTATAATAAACCCTAAACCCCTAAAGCCTTACTACAAATTGTCCGGGGATGCCGCGATGACTTTTATGCGTATCCTGGCATTTCTTTGAACCTTCTTTTTGCAACAGGCCTCAACTCCTCGAACCTAAACCTTGAACCAATACAGCAAACGACGAACAGAAGAGCTTTGATGATGAATTTGAAGGCGCCAGCGCCGGTGTGTCGACCCCACCCTGGCCCAGCCATCGCTGAAGAACCTCCGCTGCAGCATAGCTTGATTAATACTTTCGGCCGAAGGCTACTTTTTTGCAAGCCTGCATATGTCCAGTGCGCTTGCTGCACGTGATGTCTATTCTGTAGCTAAATCTCAGGAAGCATCCGGCCTTTTCATCAATCCTTCCACGATGGCCTTCTGCAAATGCATCCGTTCGCGGCTGGCTCACCTCAGAGTTCTGGCAAATGGTCTATGCGGCTGCCAGCCTAGCGCCAGCTATGGCAACTGAAGCTGCAGAGCGGACCGCAACTCAGGCTCACGTTCATCACGACGAACTCAAAACCGCGCCCAAGGTGCTGCCAGGTGCAGGCGGAATCGATCGGCAAACCTGGCTTCCGAACACTGTGCAATGCCCGCAGGATGTAATTCCAGTATACCCAATCTGCAGATTTCGATTTGAAACCAGTGTTACTTAAACCTTGCGGAAAAGCAGTGGTAGGACTCGTGACCGCCGGGACAGGTGGAGCCAAAAGCCTTCAGCAAAGCAGCTGCTGCGCCAATTGTCGGAGCTCTGGGAGGAAAGCTATCCTCAGCAAGTTGCAAGTTGTAGCCCCTAAACCCTCAATCTATCTTCTTTCTTAAAAGCCCTACAGCTCAAATCCGAAAACCCGAAATCCAAGAGTAGCAAGGCTGTGCCGAGGAGGGGATGGCTTGGGCGTTTATCTGAGAACGAGAACTGAGATTGAATGCATCGTGCCCGCTGTGATAGCATTCCATAATGTGAGTCTTACGTGGCCCAGTCTCTCATCCTCGTCACGACTTGAGTAGATGACCGTTATCGTGACGTCTCTTCCGGCACGGCCTCGTGAGACACATGCTGCGCCCAAATGGATGCAGCAATGCAGGTCTTGACCACGGCATGATGCTTACATCGGATCATTAAGTTTGTTGCGCTCGCGACGGAGAATGCGACGGCTCCGAAACTCGCAATCCTCAAAGCATGCACACATCCCGCCTGAAGCCACCCAGTCCTGCAGTAGGCACAGGCACTATCATGGCTCCCGTGGAAAGAAGTTGGGGTCGCTAGTGGCTTGCATGCCCACTACGGTGCTAGAAGTGCATTGCGTTGATGCCGTAAAGGCAATGAATCATAGTCTTGCAGCGGCAAGTCCTGGAGGGTTTGGATGGCGGGAGTGACACCACTGCCTGCCACCACGAAAACAATACCTGGCTTGCGAGTGAACTCATTTTTTTTCCACGAATGGCCTGTGACCTGTACAGCACATACCTACCATCATATACTCTAGTATACCATAATATGAAAGTCAGAATAACAACCATACCATAAACACAACTTGGCAAACAAGACATGCAAAGACTGTCTTGCGAATGGCAGCTGAGCAGCTGTTGAATTTCAAGGTCTGCTCCAGCCTGGACCGGATGAGTAGTCTTATAGTATACATCTCTTGGTATATCTATGGTTCAGTTAATGATATATTTTATACTATATTACAGTATATATGATGATGCTGTAGTATGATATGTTATGGTATATCATGGTAAACTACTTACAGTTTATAGGGCTCATTGCCTCAAGAGTAAACTGGGATCGTCAGCGCAAGACCTGGATCTAGATATACCCAGACCCCAGACACTCCAAACTCCGTTCGCGATCCCCCCCCGTGGCTGTGTAGGAATAGCTGTTCTTGCATGACGGGAGGGCTCTTGCACGTTCTTTCCAGCCTGGTCAAAGTCTTAGCCGACCAGGAGAAGGTGAAATCCTCAGAGCCACAGGTGCTACGAGGTCTTAATCTTGCAGTCCTGCGATCCTGCAAGCTGGAACTGCTATGTAAGTTTGCATCCATCTCTTCCACTTGTAGGTACCTCTGTATAAATATATATATATATATATATATATATATATATGTAGTGTATATATATATATATATATATATATGCGTGTGTGTGTGTGTGTGTGTGTATGTATGCATGTCTGTATATATGCATATATATATATAGATATATATAGATATATAGATATATCTTTCTCTCGCTCTCTCTCGCCGTGCTTTCGCAGAAGTAAGCCTGCATGCAGCTGCGAAGCGCCCAGTGGTCCACACATGTCTACGAGCTGACCAGGCGCCATCCTCAGAGCTAAAAGCGCAGGCTCCAACACACGGTGTATATATGTATATACACCATAATATACTGTATATTGTAACATACTGTTATGTAAACATATACCGGAGTATGCATAATAGACTATGATAAACCATAGTATGATTCAATATTTCCTAGAAGTTGTGGAGACTCCTCTACTCTATGATCCTCGGAGAGGCATCTCGAAGTTGTCAACTGATGGCCTTTATCGGCAACGGATATGTGCGCCCTAGATGCCTGAAGCGGCGCTGTGACGGAAGCTTCTTCAAGCCTATCCCCCAAGTCCGAAACCCTGGCCAAGCAAGCCATCACTCGCTTCCCTGAAGCATCCTGAAACCTGGACCTGTTCTGAAGCTATTGAAGCCTATTTTTTCAAAAGCACTATGTCAAAGCATAGTCGTTTCCATCAAGACTCTTGGCAAGCCTTGCCGTCAGCTTGCCCTCCGGGTAGATCTTCCTGAGCTGGGCAGAATCGCACCAGGAACGGTAAGCATTGCCCACTGGTGTTGCCGAAGAAGAGTTTCAAAAAACTGTGCTCAGTGATCTGGAGGACTAGCTTTGTCAGGACTTCTTCGATGCAACTTTTCCGCATGAGCCTGTAATTTTGTGCTGTCCGGCATGTGTTAAGATGCCACTCTCATGCCGGTTGTGTGTTCCATGCGAGGGCTTCCCAAAATTCGGATCCATGCACCCTTCACAAAACAGGCTGCTGTAGGTACTGTATGCAGTAAGGATGTCGATGGCACGCGGTTCCCACGAATCTACGGATGTCTCTGCCCAGCTGCACGGCAAGGTCGAAGCTACCCGTCCGGCCCAGAGGCGACACTGGGGTGTACTCCTGATCAGGCACAAGAAGATACGACGGGTTGGGTGCCAGTTGCAGGACATGGTGCTGCAGTGCTGATGCTGATCGGGCAGAAGACACTTGGAATAATTGTGGGTGCTGCTGTTGTGAAACAGCCTCCCAGTGCCAGAAGCACCACAAGGAAACAAAGAGGATCAATGCTCGGGTTTGCACGAACCTCAAAGTCAAGCCAAACAGAGGTCTGTATAGAGCTGAAGGACTTCAGTGACTTCAGACCTATTCGTTGGCGATGATGTGCAACAAGCACTAGGAACCCCTTTGCAGGGCGAGTGTCGCGCTCCACTGCAGCAGGACTAGTACCATCCATCTTTGGCAGTGGTATGCGCATCCGCACCTGCAAGTAGTTCTCTAGAGCAAGCAGAAAGCAGTGACAAGTGGGTCTTTGAAGCTCTTGTCGTCTTTTATTCGCACCAAGCTGAAGAGCCAACACCCGGACCTATCTGAATCAAGCGCAGTGGCATGCCGTAACGATGACCAGCCAAGCTGCTGATCCTGCATGGGCGGACTTCGTTTTCAGAAGAGTTGCCAATACGTTCATGGACAGGTAGGGCAGGGGGTGCCATTACGCCAGATACTCGGGTAAAGAAGCTCGATGCACAGCATTACCCCTTTGAGGTCTTTGATGTCTACCCTTTCGCAAACCGCTCCGCTGGCAGCGCGAAGCGGAACAGCCAAACGCTGCCCGCAAGCTGCTTTTTGCCTCGTCAAGAAGTGCCCAATGCAGCTTCGTCAAACGAGTGTGCATCCTCCAAGCCGAGCTGCTTAACAGGCGGAAAGGCCGCCACTCGAGTGGATTCAAGCTTTGTAGTGTCGCCGGCTGCGTCAGTAGAGCCGGAGGTGGGGGCATCTTCTGTGCTGACCTCACAAACGCAGCAAATCATGGAGAGGCAAGGTGTCCAAGTCAAGTCCCGCCGAGATAACTCTGTTCTTTCCACCTGAGCACCAGCCAAGCCTGAAGCCGGATGGCCCGAAGAGTCGAATCTGAGCTCTCTGCGCCTTCGCCCGCATCTCAGCTATCACCTTCCGAAGAATTTCGCTCCGCAGAGCTTCACTCGTGCGTCCGGTTCATCCCTCGGGTCTCCAGCATGGAGCATGCATACCTCACTTAGCTCCATGTGTTTGAAACCTCAATTGAACACAGAATCTCGCATCGGGTTCTGCATGGCTGGTATTTATGCCGAGTCTCCCTTTTTACCACTCGGCTCAAGTCCAGCAGACCTTCACCCCTCCATCCTCTGGAATCACTCTTCCCTACACCCTCAACCTAAACGAGGGATTGGTGCTCCGTTCGTTTGGCACGGTCTGCTAAGGCTTGCCCTGTCGATGTTCGCCTCTCACACTCCCGTTTCCGGGCTTTGGGGTTTAGAGCCCCGATATCTTACATGACATAGTACTAGTGAAATATATACTGAATGACAATAAAACATGGAACGAAATATGACATGAGATGTAAGTTAGGTATACGTACAACTTCAAAAAACCATCATATGCTGAACATCAGGTCATATAATACTGCACAGTGTTGAATAGTGTTGTACGATTTAACACACTACGATACAGTATGTCATGTCAATATCATGTAGCATCATAACAGTAAAAAAGAATAACAATGACAATAGTAACCATCATCAGAGCACTTTGCTGGTCTGCGAAGTGTTTTCTCTCTTGCTTGCTTGCTTGCAAGGCGTTTGGGAGGTGGGGTTCGGGTCCTCACACCCCCTGCGCGCGAGCGCTACGCCACTGTTCGAGTTTTTTTTTCTCTCTCTCTCTCTCTCTCTCTTTCTCTCTTTCTCTCGAAGAGCCCGGCCTCACCACTCCGCTTGTAACCGGAAGTCCCGGACTTCTCCTGCCATCGTCAAAGTAACTTACTTGCCCGGTATCTAGGGGAAGTAACGCTTAACCTTTGGGATTCTATAGGGATTACAATACGCCCCGAAACGGATATTCTGGATTGAACATCAATCTCGGAACGTCTCCGTGCCGTCTCAGCTGCCAGCTGACATCCGAAAGTTCAGAGTCGCAGGGTGTCACATGATGTACTCCCAGTGTCTCAACTCAAAAGCCTGAAGCGCACTCAACTCGCTCCGGATTGTCGGGGCTCTTGCCATCCGGCGCAAAGGTCCGGTCGCCTGCACAAGATGAGGGGTTCAAGCTTATAAACCCTGAATCTACTGGGTCTGGTGTTGATGTTTGAAGGCTCGTCTCCATCTGCCTCGCTTGGAGTTTGAAAGGTTGAGGAGGTCTCATAGTGGCACGACTGTGCCTGACTCCCGTTCGGCCGGCATAACATGCCACAAATAAGTATCAAGCTTCACTGTTCTGGTCGTGGACATCCCTGAATATGGGGCATCAAGTGGCTGCATCTTAGCGATATTCCAGGCGAGGCTGATCAAATGCCCCATATGGCAATGAAGACTGAAGCCATGCTCGAGGAATCTCGAGGAACTGACAGCTAGCACACCGTAGTAAGGGAGTTGACGATAGTGTCTCAGCCCTGGCTGGGCAATGTTGGATATGCCCGCAGGTTTGGAATGGAACACCACCGTCCTGCATCGCTTCTCACGACCGGGTCTGAGATTTTGAATGAGAGAACATGTAAGCATGTCCAACTGGCCAGACACCATCCCGCAAAGTACACCTGCCGCAGAAACGGACGGCCGCTACCTCGCGCCACATTTTTTGCAGCATTGTCGTTGTAGGCAAATTGATCGCTTTCGAACTTGCCCTCCTTGCTCAGCCGTACCCAAATTCCTCCAGGCACAGGCAAGCACAAAGGCTGGGCAAGAGATCAAGAGAAACAACAACAAAGACAGATACATACTTTTCGTGATACATATGTATCAGTACATGCACAAATCATTCACTGCCCTGAGGCCCTGTCTTTCCGACGCGCAGACTCCCAAACAACCTTTCAATCCCACCTCCGGCCCTTTTGCAACAGGCTTTCCACTTCACCCGGAGTTGGAGCAAGCAGCCCTAGCAGCTTGACTGCGGAGCCAACTTTCGCATCCGCCGATCAACGGCATCTGAAACTACGTTGACCTCCAGCCCTAAACTCTCAAGCACAGCTCATCCCCTCAGCACCTCCTTCCGGAGCAGCACCTTCTCGGAGTACCACCTCGTGGGTCCGCTGCGTGTTGCGAGTGAACTTCCATCCATCAGGGACCAGCTTCCTAAGCATCTCAGACTCCAGCTACTCGGACTCATTGAGGCTTCAGGGCTCTCGATTTTCAAGGTATGCGCACGATGCTGAAGATGGAACTGCCGATGATGGTGTTGCTATGTCTTGTTGGAAACTTGCAGGTGTCATGTTTTGCGCCTCTTTCGGCATCATGCTAACATCCAAAGTGCATGAGGCGACCTAGGGAAAAACAAAGAGAACCTATACAATTGAGATATCAACCGGTGCACCTCAACTTCGTGCCTGGATTGGTCCAAGGCTCTTGGTTGCAGGATCAAACTTCATGGATTGATAGGGTTTCGCACCATCTTCCAGTCTCACGTCGTAGTCATGCCAAGGACAACGGATGCAAAGGTCCCCATTCACCTGGTCAGGTTAAACCGGTGGACAATACGGCAAATTAGGGGTGCCCTATTTGCGATATGGATCCTACTTTTTGAAACCAGGCTCTATGCCATAATTAGCTGGGAGTCGGCAGCTAATATGGATCCTACTGTTTGGGGAGGGTACTATATTAGGGTCGCTTCTCAGCACCTGGCGCCTCCTCGATATCACCGATGGCCAGGGGTCCGCCAGTGTGGTAGCAAATGGAGTCGATGCAGTGAAGGGCACCTTTACGCTTTATCGACACCATATATACTTCAAACTCTATATACACACTGTCTATGATAAGCTATGGTGTAGTTATATACTATAATACTTACGCAACCCTGCACGTCCCAGGCGGCACCTCCGCGCCCCCGAAGTACGGAGACGAAGCGGCCGTGGACCTCTGCATGAAGCCGATCGCCCGTGCGAGGCAGCGCCGTGCCTTCTATACTTGGAGGATCATGGGACTTAGTAAGGTTCCTTAAAGGGGTCTGTAGGGTTCCTTGCAGGGATCTACATTTTTTCTAAAAAAGAAGCTTTAATAATTAGAATAGCGTTTTGGTGGCTCCTTATTAGAATTGTAGTACAATGTACCCCGAAACCCTATTCCAACTATTAAGGCCCCTAGATTCAAAAAAACCAAGTCTTGTCGAAAAGAAGGTTTAGGGTTTCCCAATCCTTCTAGGGTTTGGAAGCTTAGAGGATCATGGGGTGTAGGGCTTAGTGGATCATGGCGACGGAGTGTGCGCAGAAGGAACCTACGTTGTCAATCGTAGCTGTCTTCGGAGAGCTGTTTGGGGATCCCTCTCTGCAAAAGAAAACGCAGGGCGCCATTGTAACTCTCCCTAGGGATCTAAGGACTCATATATTAAGGCTTTTGGGCCCAAAGACCATACTATATAAGGCTTTTGGGCTATTTTGATCCCTAGACTCCGTTCCTAACAGCCCTAACGACAGGTGCCTGTGGACGCAGGCTGGGTCTGGCATCTTAGCCGAGACATGCATGCACCGTTTGAGGATTGATTCCAAGTGCTGGGAGCTCCGGGCCTTTGGATCTCTGGGTCCCCAGAGACTCCAGTATCCCTTAATTGAATATACCTTAAATTACAGTAGGGATCTCTAGTATGATTTAAGGTATATTCCTTAATAAGTTATTGGAGTCTCTGGGTCCTGGACTGGCCAGCAAAGCATCAAGTCCTGCGCACGCGAGTCTTGCTCCTGACCGGTAAAAGAGTGGACAAAGCCAAACGGTTCGATAGGCTATAGTATTTGGACGAATCCGAACCTAAAGAAACGTAAATATCTGCAAATGTGTAGTATCTGTTACAACTACAGTGGGAGTATTGTAGGCTTCAACTTGTTATCACTTGTGCAGCCAGGAGACCATCGCCCACACGAGTCCAGTCTGAAGACCTGGGCTGGCTTCCGACGCCCCGACACCCCCCCCTCCCGCCGGCGTGGACACCAGCCAAGTTAGATGGGCCCATCGTTTGATGCAAACTCCTCTCTTGTCCAATATGCCAATATTGACCGTCTTTCCGGGCCGTTTCTTTGAGTCTGAACTTGGCAAGGCAAGATGTCTTCAAGGCAAAATAAAACGTTCTGCCAGCCGCTGAGGGCCCGGCGCACGAGGCAGTGGCGCTTCAGGAGCGTCAGCCTATTCTTATCAACAGCCCGAGTTATTTTCACACGAGGTTCCGTCGTTCACATGTGCCGAGACTCCACTGGAGCTCGTCCACTCTCCATCATGTCAGGGGCGCTTGCGCAGCTGATGGCAAAGCTGCATTGCTTGGCTCTTCTTTGCTTTGCAACGTCTTGACACTGGACACTGCCACTCACCCTGCTCTCTTGTCGACACTCGCATCCACGAAGCTTTGAGCCGATGTGCGACAACAAAGTGGCTCTCTGAAAGGTGCTGTCCAAGTGGGGCAAACAAAGACAAGACCCTCAGGTAAGGCTGATGCAGACCCCACACACGTCGAATGGATCAAGAATCCCAACACTAAGAGTGGACTACCAAAGATAAACCCGCGGTGAGATTTCGAACATCAAAGGTCAGGAACTCTAGTGAAGCGTGCCATGTGTTTCTGCACCATTTTTCGGATGAAGAACACTTTGATATTACATCTTCGGAGGACTCGCGCAAAGGCCTCCGGTTCTCAAACCCAGCTAAAACATGTGCTCTCACGCGCGAAATCAGTTGTGGCTGTTGCAGCGCAACATGTGCAGGCATGGGTGGGCAAAGCATGAGACGTATGTTTTTAGCCTATGCAGGCAGCCGATGGGCACCTAGACCGGGTATTGCTCCCAGGAGACATGGCGGAGGTGGAGCAGACCACTCTTGCAGGGTCTCTTCCACAGATTTGGCACGCAAAGCGGGGCCACTGCATCAGCAGCCAGGCATTGAAAGAGTCCAACTAAACAGTCACTGCGGAACGCTCAATGGATGCTCACTTCGCTGCGGCTTTCCTTAGTGACCAACTGGAAACAGAAACCACAAAAGGCCCAACCGCGGCTGAAGTGTCGAGTACATGAAAGTACCTCAGGAGTCAATTACAATGTCAAGGTTCATGATGGCCAGACGCGGACTTCAGACCACGAATTTGGAGTCGGAGCTCCTTCACCAAAGAATTCGAATTAGCTTCCCTACGGTGCGAGTGGACATGTACCCAAGGCATCTTACTGTTAGGAGAAAAATTCGCTTACCCTTCGTACTGAACCCTCGAGGATCCGATCGGTCAACATGGGAGTTTCTGAAAATGGGGGATCCTAGTACCCCCAATAGTAGGACCCTTTTTTATGAGAAGGACCCCAAATTCAGGTAGCTCGAAGTTTCGGAAACTCCAACATTCCTTGGGCAGGATGGTGCCAAGCTCTCGGAAGGGTAGCATCCAAACCCATCCACGCCACACGGTTGTGCATCTGCCTTCCCGCGGTGAGACAGAGACTGGGTGGCAGTTTCGGGGCCCTTAAAAACCATTTTTGAATGGGTACCTCTATATGAGGGAAATTCAAAAGTTTCCGAATGTGCCACCTAGGAGAGGACGTCCAGACGAGAAGTGTAGCAGCATAGTAGGAAAACAAAAAGAGTTTGGTAACGACGCTATCACCTTCAGTGTTGCATCCACTCACCCTCAAGCTCAAAAAAACACACATAGGTCGTGTCGGCCTGCAACTGTTTGCGCTCAGAATACCAACTGTCCAGTGCTACAGCTCCTCCGTTCAGGGAACCGGCAAAACCGATTCTCATTCTCAGCAATTAGGTCCTAGGTCATGCTTGTATTGCTTGTATGCCTGGAGCATGGAGCAAGATTAAAAAAAGGAGGATCGCCTGCTTCACGAAGGTGCAGTCGTTCTTGTGGCATGACTGGTGCGACACTCCCGCTCCGCGACCTTGGAGACATCTGTGGCCGTAATTACACAAGATTCAAGCGCATTGGGCCTATACTCTCATGGAAAGGCTTTCAGTTATGGCTTTATGCGAAATTCTATCTCAGCATGGGACAGGAGCTCGGCGACAGTGGCGTGTGCTGTGGCCCGCCAGGAGGCCTCGGGTTCATGGGCTCTTTCTTGCAATTCAACCATTCTAGTACCCTTGTAACAATTATAGAGTCCTTACAGCAGCCTCATTATATAGATCCCTTTTCGTACCCTGATTATAGATCCTTCAACTCATCATTTTCTCCCAAATACGGGGAGCGTTCGTGGATCACTGACTCCCGGGGTTGCAGGGCAGTTCGGAGAGTCACCCATGTCAGATTTTTCATTTCAAGTAGGAAGACAACACAAGCATATTCGCTCCCATTGTCTGGCAAGCTTGTCCAGCGCGCGGAAAGCACAAAGTTGTAGCGCAAAAGGAAACATTCAACAGGCGATGATATTGCACTTGCCATGTCCAAGGAGTGATTCAACCTGCTTGTCATAGACGACTAGGCTGTCCAAAGGACCCTCTCACCGGCCCATGCTTAGGCCATTGTCCGGGAGGGACGTAGGTTGATCTGCTGGAACCAGTCATATTGACTATCACCGACCAGGCACCCCTGCCCGAAAAACCAAGCGCATGTCAAGGTGCACAACTGAGACCTTTGCACTCAATACCATAGCTCTGTGTCAGAGGACACAAAACCTTCGACCTGTACCCGTTTGCAAGCCTGTGGTATGGAATGCTGGGCCGTCCAAAGGACTCTCTCACTGGCCCCTGTTTTCGCCCATTGTCTGGCGAGGGGTGTAGGCGAACCTGCTGAAACCAGCGACAAATGGTCTCCGGCCAGGCACGCCTGATGGGCAAAGCAAGCAAAGCAAGCACATCTCAACGAGAATTGCACCCTCTGGCACAGCCAACGGGCAACAACCATGAAACAGCTCCCGACTGGCGTCATCCGTCTGCACAAGCTGAATAAAGGAACTCATCGTAATGGCAAGCAGGCATCTCGCACACATTGTCAACCCCAAATTCTAGTCTTTGGTTTCACTGCGTCGACAGCTGGTTTTGACACATATTCGATGGACAATGGACAAGCTCTGTAGTCGCAGTCATTCTGACGCGTGTATTCGACCTCGAAGACTTCAGCTGGACGGCATCCAGCTCAACCCTGATTGCCACAACCACGGCAGGAATCAGTGAGATCCTTGTTTGCCATGTTGAGTCGATCTTGAGGACTGCTGAGTGGCACTCCGCCAGCCCATTTTTATGTTTCAAGTACAACGCATGAGCGAAACACTGACATGCCTCCTTGAATCAATGACTAGCACCGGATTGCAGCATTCCGACCCAAGAGGAAATGTCAACAGGCGATGGTAGTTGCGCCAGTTAACCGGACGGCATGCGCTAGGTCAGGGAGGACACCTTCAACCTGTAACCGTTTGCAAGCCTGTGGTATGGAATGCTGGGCCGTCCAAAGGACTCTCTCACTGGCCCCTGTTTTCGCCCATTGTCTGGCGAGGGGTGTAGGCGAACCTGCTGAAACCGGCGACAGATGGTCTCCGGCCAGGCACCCCTAATGGGCAAAGCAAGCAAAGCAAGCACATCTCAACGAGAATTGCACCCTCTGGCACAGCCAACGGGCAACAACCATGAAACAGCTCCCGACTGGCGTCATCCGTCTGCACAAGCTGAATAAAGGAACTCATCGTAATGGCAAGCAGGCATCTCGCACACATTGTCAACCCCAAATTCTAGTCTTTGGTTTCACTGCGTCGACAGCTGGTTTTGACACATATTCGATGGACAATGGACAAGCTCTGTAGTCGCAGTCATTCTGACGCGTGTATTCGACCTCGAAGACTTCAGCTGGACGGCATCCAGCTCAACCCTGATTGCCACAACCACGGCAGGAATCAGTGAGATCCTTGTTTGCCATGTTGAGTCGATCTTGAGGACTGCTGAGTGGCACTCCGCCAGCCCATTTTTATGTTTCAAGTACAACGCATGAGCGAAACACTGACATGCCTCCTTGAATCAATGACTAGCACCGGATTGCAGCATTCCGACCCAAGAGGAAATGTCAACAGGCGATGGTAGTTGCGCCAGTTAACCGGACGGCATGCGCTAGGTCAGGGAGGACACCTTCAACCTGTAACCGTTTGCAAGCCTGTGGTATGGAATGCTGGGCCGTCCAGAGGACTCTCTCACTGGCCCCTGTTTTCGCCCATTGTCTGGCAAGGGGTGTAGGCGAACCTGCTGAAACCGGCGACAGATGGCCTCCGGCCAGGCACCCCTAATGGGCAAAGACAAGCAAAGCAAGCACATCTCAACGAGAATTGCACTCCCTGGCATAGCCAACGGGCCAAAACCTTGAAACAGCTCCCTGCGATTGCGACTGGCGTCATCCATCGGCTCAGCTAAGAACTGAGTAAAGGTCGCATCGCAATAGCAAGCAAACATCTCGCATCCATTGGCAACCCTAAAATCTGATTTCTGGCTCATTCTGTCGACAGTTGGCTGGCGTTGGGCACACGGTTCGATATCCTCCGGATAGGTGAGGGACAGTCGTACGTATATCTGCTGAGGATCTACATCCATTCAATGCAATTCATGGCTGCAGCCTTTCGAAGCTTCCATGCTTCAGTTGCAAGAGTCTGAAAGCAGGCTGCGTGCAACTGAGGCGCCCCCCGACGTAGTCAGCCTGCCAAGCATTGCTACTCGAGTGCTTGAAGGCTGGGACCAGACTGAGGCCAGCCAATGCAGGCACATCGATGTCTCTCTCCCGACTCCCGAGAGAGAGAGAGAGAGAGAGAGAGACGCGAAAAAAGCAACAAATATAGCAATAATATATATATATATACATATATAATATTGTGTGCAGGCCCTCGTGCTTCTTGAAGCCTGGCAGCTGTCTGTCCAAGCATCAGCGCAGAGAGCCCGGAGTGAAGCTGGTCGTCCTCCACGACAAAGAAAAGGCCCCCCCGGCCGTTCTGGGAAACATGGCAGGGCTCCTGCAAGCTTAACAACAAGTTTCCGTGCAGGCCCTAAGCAGGATCGAAAATGAAGTGGTGACTGACCGTGACCCATCTTTTGGAACCCCTGGCATCACCAGGCATGCCCAGGCTTCCCTGCTGGTTCATGTCGCCAAGGACTGCCAGCTTCGTTCCAGAGAGGCTGACCCCCAACTTGGCATGATTGGCGTTAGGGCTCGGGTTGCCGCGGAGGCTGAACTTCTTGCCATTCCACTGTCCTGTCAAAGCCACCTGCACTTCACCGGGTGCAGACTTGAAGTTCGGGCTCCAGCATCCTGGAACAAATCCGGCTCTTGTGGAGTTGATCTCGGGTCTGTCCCACCAGGTGGCAGTGCGCAGCGGTTGGCCATCTAGGAGCGACGAAACCATGTGCCAAGGTGGCACGTGCAGCCCTGACGGCTTACTCAGAAGGCGGATCTGGCTCCTGGCCGTCTTCACGCTCAGCATGCCCAAGAACGGCTCTGCGACCTGTTGCACGATGCCAAGCTGCTTGGCCAAGCTGGCTAGATCAGCCGGTCCACTGCTCAGCTTCACCAACTGACTGTTGCTCGGGTCGGTGGCCACAGAAGCTCGCTGCAATGCCTGGAGAACCAAACGGGTGTCATCGCTCGTAGCTAGACGCAAAGCAAAGAAGTGCTGCGCCACCCTGATGTTGTCAGCCTGCGCACGTGCTGGAAACGAGCGCACACGGAACCAACACTCGCACACATATGTACAAAAAGAGGAGAGAGAGCGAGAAGGTGATGGCCAACAACAGGACCCAAAGCCTGGCAGCATCCGAGCGTGTTTCCTTGCTTCCGAGTCCTGGACTTGGAGCCAGAGCCTAAGACAGAAGTCAGATCAGAAGATCCAGAACAGCTACTAGCTAGTCATCATCCGTTGTGTGGACTTTCACGCGCCTGGCCAGTCTGGCGTGGACACCTGCATGACAAAGCCTGTTCCGTGTTCACCCCAGGCCATAACTCCCTTGCCTCAGTCTGCGGTCGACTCAGGGCTTCCAGTAGCTTCAGTGTGTCGGTACCGGCGAGTGTAGTAGAGCCGCTTAGTTTGCTTAAACGACTTTTCCAACCAAATCCCTGGTGTATTCCTGTCGAGCCGCTGTGCCCCCAAGGAGCCGGGCAGACTCTGCCACACTTCGGCTTCACGTTCAGCAACGGGTCACCGTAGAATTGGTCATTCCAAATCACGTAGTTCGGCGCAATGCCAGAATAAACCTCTCAAGGCCAACTTGTATATGTGCAAGATTGCACAAGTACAATGCGAGGGTCAGTCCTGTCACAAGCTGTACCTTCATGTAAGCCAGCAGCCCTACGAGTATCACTTCACGAAAGTCTCGCTGCTCCTGATGCTGCCAGCTGCCATCATTGCGAGTTCTTACCCGGTGTCTAAACATATTGGGGAAAAAATATTTTTTCCCCAATATGTTTAGTAAAAGTATTTTTTCCCCAATATGTTTGGGTCTTCAACCTGCCTGAGCGAATGTCTTCGCCACAGGGTCGTCGCCGTTTCCCAAGCAGTCTGAGTGAAGGCTCATGGTTGTGGTCGTGCCGCTCTTGCTCGAAGCAAAGACATATTGTAAGCTCCAGCTTTTGAAAGCTGATATGTCACCACCGAATGCGCAGGTGAGCTGAGAAGAGCAATTTGGAAATGCTTCCTAAGATCAGCCGTGCCATTGACATGGACACCAACGGAAACTGAACAAACAACATGTCACGGTCATCACTGCAGCCGCACTGCCGCGGTCGGCTTGAATGCAAACCACCAATCAACCTCGGGAGTTCACTCTCCCCTACCGGGTTATGGCTAAGAAAAACCAGCCAATCGAATACTTGTCGCATGCTGCATATATATATATGTATATATATATATATACATATATACATATATATATATATATTGCCTCCACAAGTACCGTTAAACAAAAATTGCTTCCAATGCAACAGGTTGTGTTCGGGTTGCCCTTCAACTATACACGACATCAGCACAAGCCGAGTCACCTCAGAACCATCACCCAGCAAGGGCACCGGGGATCCAGAACTCCGCACACCAAGCTCGGTAAGAAGCCGCCTCGCCGGTCAAATCCATGTGCAAGCAGAAGCGTTGCTGCGGACACAGACCAACGAAGGCATCTGAAAATGCAACACTTCGGCTGTTCAAAATAGCCCGCAGGTTTCTGCACAACAACCGGTTGAATCGCGTAAGGCTGACGAAAAGCTAAGTTGCTTCGGGAAGGCTTCAGCCAGGCCAACCACATGCGTCATGACGACGATGCAGAACAAAGCACAAAGCAGCTTTACGCCAAGGCATCCTCCTGTGAATGATCAGAATAAAGCTTTGGGCGAACGGCACATCCCTTTTCTTACGCTGCATAGTCAGCATCGTACATATGCTTTCCTTTCGCGTTGGCAGCTGCCGGTCTTGAAGTGCAGGTCTGGTCAGGGAAACTAGCCTGCGCAGGGAACGGCTCTACAGCGCGGAAAAAGGGGCGACTCTTGAGACACCTAACCTGGCCTCGGCGCCATTTGTTCTCATTTCGCAACACACATTCAGTTTCCGAACTGCCATCAGCCGCTGGCTGCAGAAGCCAACAGAAAGCTGCGGTGAGAGTGGATAAACTGACTGTTGAGATTCAGGTACATGAATGGCGTGAACATGCAGCAAAGCGACACCCAACAGTGTTAAGAGTTTTAGCGGCTGCTTGCACGTCCACTTCAACTTACTACTGTGCGAAGCACCATCAGCCAAGCCATTGCCTGCCATCAGGCAACTCAGGCATCGGCTGGCCTGCGACAGCATCGCAAGATGGCTCCACGCTTTCACGGGCACCGTATAAATCACTTTGTGCAGAAGGCACCTGCTTGGCAGAAGCCGTTCCTGATCACGATCAAAACTGACTGATATGCTGCTCGGCTGTGATGGGCGCGGTGTCTTCAAACAGCTGCCCATATAGCACCCACATCTCTGAATTTCTCATCTCGGGCTTGTCAATCACGCTGAAACACCCGGTGCTGAAACAACAACTGTGGGAACGGTACATCGAAGTGCCGGTTGTGTTTGAGGTTCGTTCCTGTTCGTGCAGGATCGAAAGGCTGATACTTCAATGTGGGTGTACTGCTGGACTTCACCAGTTGTGCTTGCCCACTGACGTTGCGTGCAGCGGACGAAGGCGATGCAAGGGGAATTTGCCGCTCGGGTCTGATGCTGGTCGAGTCAGGCGTCCGACAGACTGGCGGCAAATCTGCGGGCATGGCATAGACTCGACGGATCCTCTCGGCTGTGCCTTGTGTACCGCAGTGACCATTGCTCCCGATCTTCTTGAGCAAACGACCACCTTGCCGATCTGTCGCCAAGCTTTCTGCCAGGAAGGCTGACACAACAGCTGGGTCCAACATCGACATGGCGAGCACGGGATCGGCAGAAGGGTGGCAATAGCTCAGGCTGTGATGCACCCTCGGAAACAAATCTTGGGCACATACATGCAGTCAAGCTTCGTGTCAAGCTTGCAGAATCAGGGTTCAGCAAGCGATCGTCAGCATAATGCAGTTGCTGCACAGAACCTGAAACTTAAACATGCTCTCTGACTGCATGCATGATCGACTCACAATCCAGATAGCTCCTGCGCGTCCGCCTGTCATATCCCTCAAAACATCAAGACTGACTGCGATGTGGCGCGCTGAAGCAAGCTCTGGTTATGTCCGGGTTTGGGGGCAACTTGGGACCATTGTCTGTCTGCAAAATTCACGCAAAATGCCGGTGGCTCATGTTTTTCCAGAACATACAAGGTACCGCAACCACCTGGCCAACAGCCAGCAAATCGCTGAGATGAGGGGAACCGCAATTGACGTTGTCAGTGCCAAACAATGACTGGGGCATCCAACGCGGGGTGCAGACACAGACACAAGCAGCCCCACATTTAGCTCGAAGGGATATCTCCGTCTCTTTCTCTCTGCCTTTCAACTACACTTATCCATCCACTTATCTGTCTGCCTTACTATCTAACTATGTACCTGTGTACGTATGAACAACCTGTCTACCCAGCTCTCTATCTACTTACCTACAGTGTTTACCTACCTATCCACCTATCTTTACGCCAGTATATCCTTACCTGTATAGACCTAAGCCTTCATCTCTAGCTGCAGCTCTCGCTCTAGCTCCAGTTCTGCCTCAGCCCCTGCCTCTAGCTCGAGCTCTAGCTCCAACCCTGTCTGTATCCCTAGCTCTGTCTCTGTTTTTCTTCTATCCCTATCCTCCATCCTCCATTCTGTATCCTCTATCTCTGTCCCCATCTCCAGCTCCAGCTCGATCTCTATATCAATGTCCATGTTCATCTCTATGTCTATCTCTATCTCTGCCTATCCCGATCTCGATTTCTAACCTTTTTTTTCGACCGACTTAATTTTTTCCATCTCCATCTACGTCTCTATATTTCCATCGGTCTCGCTCTGTCTCTCTCTCTCTCCCTCCCTGTCTTGCTTGCATGTAGACACGGCGGGGGGCAACCCTCCCGTGCACTGTATCCGTGTCGTAACTACAAATTGATGAGGCATGGGTCTGTTCCTCCCTCCCTCCCTCCCTCCCTCCCTCCCTCGCTCTCTCTCTCCCCCTCTCTCTCTCTCTCTCTCTCTCTCTCTGTCTCTCTCTCTCTCTTTCTCTCTCTCTCTCTCTCTCGCTCTCTCTCTCTCTCTCTCTCTCTCTCTCTCTCTCCCTCTCTCTACACATATATGTGTATCACGTGGAGACAATGCGGCCACGCTCTTGCAGAACAGCACACGCCATCGCAAGGGCCCAGTACGTTGCTGGCGCGTGGCGAATGCATGCCCATACGGAAATGCAGTTGATGCAAATCGGAAGCAAGATCAGATCACCCGGGCACGTAAGGTTCGGGGCGTGGATGTAACAACAATAACCCGTCATGGTGCGGCAAGTGTGGGGTACAGTATGAGGAGAACACCTGTTGAGTGGTCAAACTTGGATATGTGTCACGAGTGGAGCTTTCCAAACTCGAATTTTTGAGATTTTGAACGTATTACATGTTGGACTAGATTCGAAAGTTTGAAAGCTTGAAAAGTTTGGACAATGAAAAATCTGAAGTTTGAATACTTGAGAGTTTCGAGTTTGAAAGTGGGCGCGAGTTTCGAGTTTGGAAGTTTGAAGAGGAATCCAGCTTGGAAGTTTGAAGCCGCGGCATTGCGCGAGGGAGCAAGGCGAAGGAACGCTGGAGACGCGTAGGGGTTCAGAGTTCGAAAGTTTGAGAGAGCTTGGAGTTTGAAAGTTTGAAACCCAAGAAGCTTGAAAGATTGAAAGCTTCGTAGTCTGAAGATTCGAAAGTTTCAATCTCTGGGGGGGTTGAAGGCTTTCAAACTTCGATAGTTTTGAAAGTTTGAGAGACGGGGGGTTTGAATGTTTGAGACGTTCAAACTTTGAGAGTTTGGGAGTTTGAAGGTTTGTAAGTTGGACGAGTTTGAAGATTGAATGCATTCAAAGTTTTGAGTTTGCTACGATGTTCGATTTACATAGACAGAAACAGTGCTAGAAAAACAGATAGATAGACAGATAGATGGATAGATAGATAGCTAGACAGAAGGATAGATGAATAGTACGACAAAAAAATATTGAGATAGGTAGCGCGAATGGACAGATAGATCGATAATGACTACCCTCTGCTGGGGGGGGGTTGGGGGGGGGGGGGTAATAGGAGGCAGCCACCTATTATTTTGGCATGGTGATTCAGTACTGATTTGGGGAGGGTTAAAAGGTTAAATCATCCTAAAAACCCAAAATCCCTAAACCGTCATGATGGTTAAGGGTCTAGGGATATTAGGGATTAGGGTGTAGGGATCAGGGTTTCAGGGATTGGAGATGAGGGTTCAGCGTATGGGTTATATGCGCTTTACAGTTCAGAGTTTGACTTCGGGATTTTGGGGTTTAGGTAACCCCAGACCCTAGAGCCCGTAGGACCGCTGAACCATCTAACCATCTAACCCCGAAAACGAAAACCTACACTTTGGGTTTAGGCCTTTTAGGGTTAAGTTTGGGGTTTAAGGTTCAGGGTTCAGGGTTTAGGGTTTAGGGTCTAAGGGTTTAGGCTTTACATGATTTAGACTTGAGGGTTTACGGTCTAGGAGGGTTGCGACGCACACACTCGCCTAAACCCTAAGCCCTAAACCCACCCTTGTATCCCTTGTCCGAGTATGTCCGAGTGTGAGCGTCAAACCGACCCTTAGCCGTAAAGCCTAAACTTTAAACCCCTCGACGCGAAACCCTAAACCCTCAAAGCCCTCAACCCTAAACCGCAGACTCACAGGAGGGGCAAGGATGTATGTCCTCTCTGAGGAAGCGGCTGATGCATAAGCGCATCCAGTATATGCAGCCAGAAGACGTAGACTTAGGACATGTAGGACTGAGCTGGGGGCTCTGGGGGGCAAGAGATGCAAGAGCGGAAAAAACAAACCGTCTCAGAATCGTTTATATGAGTACAGGATGCTGGGATGCAAGTGATGCAAAATATGCACAGACTGGGGCATGTGGAGTGCGTATACTGCGTATGACACCTTGCGCATGCCATACGTTGCACACCTTGCCAACGGTCAGCTTAGCCGACAATGCAGACGTTGAAGTACACAGAAGATGCGGAAGATACGGAAGACAGCATACACAGCGTAGACAGGTGGGGTACATGGGCATCATGGGCACAACTTTGGACAAAATCTGGTCTGTGACGTGATATGATAACTGCAAGTCATTTGTTCAACACTCCATGGATGTCATGGCTGCACCGGCTGCCTCAGGCCAGGACTTGCATGGACGGAGGGGTTTCATGATGTTTCATGAGTTCTAAATTAATGTTAGATATGCTTGTGATGCTGCAGCGTCACTACCGTAAACGGAGCCATTACAGCGTCCCTGCGAAACATCATCGTGTGTCTCTGACAATGTGGGACTTGTGCTTCCTGCCACCGGCAGGAAGCGCAAGTAGAGCAGGACAGAGCGCAAGTCGGCAGTTAAACTTCTAGGAACAAAGGGTTTGGAAGCAGGACTTGTGCTCCGTGAGGAGGACTTGTGCTTCCTGCCGCCGGCAGGAAGCGCAAGTAACACATATAGCTTGTCTTGACGTTGTGTTGTATGCGTTGTGGTTGGCACATGTGTGGATGCATGTTTCGGGCCCTCGAATACGCATCCAAGCCTTTCCTGACACGTCGTTCGGCACGCAAGTAAGGCTGGATTGCTGGTTCACGAGTTTGGGCTGAGATGTTTGGATGCGTTTTTCGGGCCCTGGAACACGCATCCAAGCCATCGATCCAAGCCTTTCCTGAGGCATTGGGGGCTTCTAAGCAAACCTGGATTGCTGATGCGCGGGTTTGGGCTGGCACCTGTCGGGATGCATTCTTCGGGCCCCGGAACACGCATCCAGGCCTTTCCCGACGCTGTGGTGGCTTCTTAGGATTTCTTAGGCAACATGCTTTGGCTGGACAGTAAAGCTGGGCTGTTGGTGGACGGGTTTGGTCCAAGACATGTCTGGATGCATTTTTCGGGATTCGGAACACGCATCCAGGCCTTTCCCGATGCTTTGAAGGCTTCCAGAGCAAATTGCTTTGGCTGGAAGGTAGACCTGGGTTGCTGCTGTCCGGATTCATTTCGGTTCGCAGGCGCCTGGATGCATGTTTCGGCCCCCGGAACACGCACTCAGATCTTTCCTGAGGGCTTGGGGGATTCTAAAAGAATTTGGTTTGGCACGAAAGTAAAGCTGCATTGCTGCTGGACGGGTTTTGGCTGGCACATGTCTGGATGCATTTTTGGGGCCTCGGAACACGCATCCAGGATATCCAGGCCTTTCCCTATGCTTTGGGAGCTTGTAGGGCAAGTTGCCGTGGTTTGAAAGTAAACCGGACTTGCTGCTGGACTGGTTGTGGTTGGCACATGTGTGGATGCATGTTTCGGGCCCTGGAATACGCATCCAGGCCTTTCCTGACACGTCGTTTTTATACCGCATGTATTCCAAACTTTCCGACCGGAAACAAGCCCTTCATGCCCTTCATACCCTTTACACTCCCTTTCCCAGATATTCCACAGTCCCAGACATTCCAGACTCCCCTGAGCCAAATGAGCATAATGAGCCGATCCCCACATGCATCACATACCCCTCGCCATACATGCCAAACGCATGACAAACGAGCTAACCGTAAAAAACATCTGTACCCTCATATCCCTCCCACTTTAACATCTTTGATGCATGGAACGCATTTATCGCCTGACCCTTATCACTTATATCCCTTGTAGCCCGAAATGCCCCATTAGCACTTAATTAAGCCTAGAATCCCATGGTAAAGAAGGTGGAATGTGTGGACAATGAAGGGGGAGAGGGGGGGGACAAGGGGGGGGAGGGGGGGGTGGTCAAATATGTGGGGCGCAGGGTAACCCCCCTCCCCTGCCACCTATTTATGGGGGGTAGTCATGATCGATAGACGCAAGAAGGAGAGCCAGATGCACAGCACAGACGCACAGATAGATAGACAGACTGATTCAGACCTCTGCGTTACCGATGCCACGTCCTCGAAAGCCAGAGGCCCTGAAGAGAACATACCTTCAACTACATCAATGATAAACCCTAAACCACAACTCACAACACCCTAATTCTTGCACCTCGGGGGAGCTGATGATGCCACAAAGCATTACTATCCGTAAGGGCGCTCGAAGCAGAAGGATGCAAGCACGCTATAGTTTTGAAAAAGCATAAGGAAGGGGTATGAAGGGGTATGTTTTCGGGTTTTTTTTCTTTTGATGGGAGGTCCCTCCGAAGGCCATGAAGAAAAGAAGGTGCAAAAAGGAAGCAAGAAAGGAACGAAGGAAGAAAATAGAAGAAACGGACGGAGCCCGGAAGGAAGGAAAGAATGCCAGGAGAAAGGAAAAGGAAGGACGGAAGGAAGATGAAAAGAAATGAATGGAGAACCCCGGAAGGAAGGACTGCCAAGGAAGAAGGGAATATGGGACGGAAGGAAGGAAGGACGGAGAAACAAAGGAAGCAAGAAAGGAAGGAATATAAGAAGGAAGGAACCGAGAACCCCTACACCCACCACGCAGGAACAACACCAACACAACCACAACCACAACAACAGCCAAAACCACAAGAAGAAGAACAACAACAACAACGACAGCGAGAACTACGAATTTAGCTTCAATTACATTACGTTTTCAATTACAACAGCAACAGCACGGCAGTCTCCGCGGTTGGGCACGAGCATAAGCTAGTGCAATGCCGCTTGTGTCATTGGCTTTGAAGCAGCCAGTCGAGCTCGAGAGTTCGAGAGTTTGGGAGATTGCAAGTTTGAAGGTTTCGAGTTTGAAAAGCGGCCACCGTAGCTTGTGCATACCGAGAGGCATAAACTGTCGAACTCCAGCACTTCGAACCTTCGAAGCTTGAAACTTTCACGCTTCAACCTCCAAACTTTCAAACCTTCGAGTTCGAACGACCTCGCTCGAGACACCATTCTCAAACTTTTGTCGGAGGCAAGGCTCATTGGAACGAGCGCAACGACGCCTCTTTGGGATGATCTGACTGACGGACGTGGGGCGCCTTGTGTGCATGTTTACTAATTCCCTCCTCTGAAATTCCCGCATCCATTGACGTGCATCCTGTGTACATCGGCGAAGCGGGGCCAGGGCTTGAGAAATGCCGCCGAAAAAATGCCGATTCATCAAAATTTGTGCGGCGCTGCCGAGCTCGACATGCAGCACATCGTGGACAGAGTTGCTGAGCTGGACCCAGTGAATTGCATGGCGACATACCGGCCGAGGACTTGCGGCCGTACGCCGAGGGACGCGACCGAGCTGCGTGCGCGGCACTGCCGTGCAGGGGTGCCTCGGAGAGCAAGCGGCCGAAGGCGAACTTCCAGCATCTCCCGGCCTCACCGTTGCAGCCATGCCCGCTGTTGGCACACAAGGCAACCGCGCTTGGCGTCGGGTCCATCTCAAATCGCTCTTCGCACAGGCCCCCGTTTGCTTGGACGATTTAGGTGCGAAGGCCCTTGGCGACCGGCCGCGTTTGTCGCGAGGCGGTGGGAGCACAGGGTCACATTGTCCCGCAGCAATGGCTGTCGCACACGTCGGCGCCAGGAGTTCCGACCTCCGCCGACGCCTCAACCTCCTGGTGCACCGCGGTGGCACCCCACCAGCACGAGCAAACCACTGCGCAGCCGAGTCGTGCCCCAGCTCGCCCGTAGCGGTAGGGTATGCGGTAGGTATGTACGGCGTGTGACAATAGTACTGGTGGAAAATCCGTGAAACAGCAAAGGGCTAATCACCGCCGCGCTGCATTCCAGGTGAATTGCATGTTTTCGGTTTTCGGCCATGCGCGGGTGCACGGGAGAAGAAACGAAGGAAGGAGGCAGCTTCGGCGTCCCAGCGGCCACCAACCAAGCGGAACCTTCGGCCGCGGTCAATTTCTCCTCGTCCCGACTGCGATCGGTTTCAAGTTTGTTGGCACAACCGTGAAAGCGCAGCTTGCAGCGTCGCCGCTGCGAGAGAAGCCGTGCTCCGCAAGGCCTTAATATATGTCGGCAATACACATTCGATACACCGCGTGGAGCACGCGCTTGTCAGCGGCCATCTCTGCCGGACGGCTGCCACCCCGGCCGTCCGGTGCCAGGTTCGCGCCTCCCGGTATGGGGGTTTTCAGTGGCCTGTGTGGCCGTGCTAGGCCGGCGGACAGATTCAACAAGCACTCCAGGTTGTCGTTCTCGCAAGACCTGCAACGCGTCCGCCCAAGATGCGCTCAAGGCGGCATAATGTTCACCATCGGTGGACCCGACGACGAGGAGGCTGCAGATTGGTTCATGCTTAAATTCGGCGCCCCTTTTTAATATTTTTTGGCAACTGCACCACTCCAGGCTCACAAGGTCGCGGTAGCACACCGCAACCGATTTTTCCGGCCGCATGCTGCAAATCTCTTCGCCAAAATTGCGGCGGAAGAGCCGGACCGGAAGCTTTGAAGGTTGTGATGTTCCGTGACATTTCACGCTGCGTGCAAAGGAGGCGCAACGGGCGGAGCAACGGGACGTTACAGCAACAAACGTGCCAGGCGGCCGGTTTGTGTTAACAAGGTATTGATAAGCGCGGCAAAGTATCTGTGTCGGATGCTGCTGGGTAACAAGCATACCTATTTCCCCTCCCCCACCCTGTCCTTGAAGGAAGTGGTGATAGTGGGTTCTGTCAACACACTGTCTAGATGCTTTACTTGTGCCGACTGCAATTATGCGAGCAACGATTGCTTTGATCGCACGGGACGCACCCGGTTGCCAATGCCACACACGTTACCTCTTGCGCCACAGCGGGGATTGCCAGCATTCACGTTTGGCCACATACATTTTCCACAATGTTCGGTTGATAGTGTTGGTGGTTTTCACAGTTTTTGTCTTTCCCTGCTGTTCCATCCCGTTGCACGTACCGTGTACCGCCGTTAGATTGGCATTTTGCGGCAACGTGGGGTGGTCACTACTAGTACCCCTGCCGCTGCCACTCCTGTATCACCCCTACGGAACTTATAGCTTCTATACCAGTCAGCAATATACCGCCATGCACAGGGAATAAAACGCCTCCCGTCTTCAGTAAAAGGTGTTTTTATAGGGTCAGCTACTGTAGGGTCTGTACACCAACTAACAGGCACATGCAGGCACCCGGCCGAATTGTCCGCATCAGAGTGCAGCCGGAAGCATCCTTCGTGGACATTGCGAACAACTTGTCATACCTGCTCCTGCACCGCTTGTAGCTGCACTTCTGCAGCAGATCTATACTGACCGACATCTGTGAGAAGGACCTGCTTCCTGTCGCATAGACATAGGCATGACATCGGCATTCAAATCAACAGCACACTTGAGCGGCATACCTCCAGCAAGCGAACAAGGAAGGGTCTAACATGCCAAGCCGACCGAAGGTCTAATATGCCAACCGTCGCATCTTAAACCCCAGCCCTTCCGATTACACTAAACCATGATTTCAAACCCTCGAGTAGCTGAGGGTATGTGTTTTTCATGGGGCGGTCGCAGACTTCCGTTTTAGTATCGAAAGCATCAAGACGAATGCGATCCCTAGTAGAGTTTATATAGCATTTTTGGCACTATCGAAACCAACTTGTCCTGGTGAGGTTTGCACTTCGTCATCATTTCAGCGACGAGGTTTATTTGGCGTTCGGCTAAAGGACGCGTATCTTTACTGCGGGCCCTTATCTCGTTCTCGAAGGAAGGGCTGGATTCCAAGTGTCAGTCAGAAGTTTGTGGATCTCGTTCGAGCGCTTGCCATACACATCTGCATGCCATAACGGTTTTATGCTGTAAACGCAACGACAACAGCAACAACGAAACATTAGCAGCAGCAGTAGCAGTACCAGCAGCCGTCGCAGTAGCAGCTGCAGTGGCAGCCTTAGCTGTAACATTTCCTTGCATTGCACACGTCTCACCGTCGCTCCGATGATTGACGGAAGGCAAGCATAGCCCGGCAGCTCATTGACTGCACCACCACGATTGGGGATCGTTATAGGTCACAGTCACTACGCTTTTATTATTATTATTATTAGTAGCAGTAGTAGTAGGTAGTAAGTGGTAGTAGTAGGTAATAGTAGTAGTAGTAGTAGTAGTAGTAGTAGTAGTAGTAGTAGTAGTAGTAGTAGTAGTAGGTAATAGTAGTAGTAGTAGTAGTAGTAGTAGTAGTAGTAGTAGTAGTAGTAGTAGTAGTAGTAGTAGTAGTAGTAGTAGTAGGTAGTAGTAGTGGTAGTAGTAGTAGTAGTAGTAGTGTAGTAGTGGTGGTGGTGGTAGTAGTAGTCGTCGTCGTTGTAGTAGTCGTGGTAGTAGTAGTAGTAGTAGTGGTGGTGGTGGTGGTGGTGGTGGTGGTGGTAGTAGTTGTAGTAGTAGTAGTTGTAGTTGTAGTGGTAGTAGTAGTAGTTGTTGTTGTTGTGGTTGTAGTAGCAGTAGTAGTAGTGGTGGTGGGGGTGGTAGTAGTCGTAGTACTAGTACTAGTAGTAGTAGTAGTAGTAGTAGTAGTAGTAGTAGTAGTTGTTGTTGTTGTTGTTGTAGTTGTAGTAGTGGTAGTAGTTGTTGTAGTAGTAGTTGTAGTTGTAGTGGTAGTAGTAGTAGTAGTAGTGGTAGTAGTAGTAGTAGTTGTTGTTGTTGTGGTTGTAGTAGCAGTAGTGGTAGTGGTGGTGGGGGTGGTAGTAGTCCTAGTACTAGTAATAGTAGTAGTAGTAGTAGTAGTAGTAGTAGTAGTAATAATAATAATAGTAGTAGTAGTAGTAGTTGTTGTTGTTGTTGTTGTTGTCGTACTAGTACTGCTCGTACTAGTACTGCTCTACACAGGGAGAGTGTTCTTACCTTTTGGTAATTACATGCACTCTTGCATGCTGTACTGCGCAGTGCATGTCGTGAGACGAAGCTTTCAGTCGGCAGAAAGTTAGCACACGCGAAAAACATGCTCCAGCGGGTTTGCGCAGTTGGGAAGCTGTTGCGAGGCTGGAAGGCTGGAGGGCTGGAGGGCTGGGCTGGGGCTGGAGGAAGGCTGGAAGGCTGGAGGGCTGGAGAAGAAGGCTGGAAGGCTGGAGGGCTGGAGGGCTGGAAGGCTGGAGGCTGGAAGGCTGGAAGGCTGGAAGGCTGGAACGCTGGGCTGAAGGCTGGAAGGCTGGAAGGCTGGAAGGCTGGAGGGCTGGGCTGGGGCTGGAGGAAGGTTGGAAGGCTGGAGGAAAGGTTGGAAGGCAGGCTGGAGGGTGGGCTGGAGCACTCCAGCCCTGCAGCCTTCAACCCCTCCAGCCCTTGCAGTCTCCAGCCTTCCAGCCTTCAACCCCTCAAGCCCTAAACCCCTTCCAGCCTTCAACCCTCCAGCATTCCAGCCCTCACCTTTTTAAGACTGAAGGCTAGATCACGTCATACTGGGATTTAAATATACGGATTTAAACAAATATTTTATACTACCTCTGCGGCCAGTGCGGCTGGCCGGGCGCCCATATATTTAAAAAACGTCACCGTAACGCGAGTCCGGCACGAAAACGCCCCTGCCGCCAGCATCGACGGGGGCGTAAGCGAGGCGGGGCTGCATGGGGCGAGGGGGGAGGGGGGGAATACGGAGGGCATCTCGCAAGAAGACAAACACTAAGAAAATGACGTTCTGCTCTGTTCTGCAATGAAGGTCCTTAAAGCAGTTCCTGTTCAAATGCTTGCTCCCATAGTGTCAGGCTCCCTCTCGATGAAAAGCGAGCTAGCTTCAGGCGCGGTGCCGAGCAGCACATGTAAAGCCTTGTGGGAAAATGCTATACGTCTCTATCATCGTGTGACGTTATTCGGTTCTAGTCAGAAGCTCGGTGTAGCGTGCAGGCGAGAATCTTGGAAACCGAGACCACCGCCTTCGGCCTGCTGCAGAATTGCGGTGATGCCGCACGGGTGCACGACGCATCCCAAATAGCTTTCGCAGCTGAGAGCTTCGATTCCACCGATACCGTTGCAGGCTGCATCCTAATCGCTTTCCAGTTGAAGGCCATGGGCCGAGGCTTCAGCCCCTTCGTTTAAAGACAAGTTCAAGGCGCTTGTGGTGAACCAGGGTGCGGGAGACCAGGCGGCCGAGGAAGTCCCCAACAAGTCCATGCAAATCCAAAGATACGGTCCATGAAATGACTGCGAAGTGGAACGAGCCAACTACATGGCTGAAGGCGGTTGCGATTCTGGGCGCTCGCAAGCAGCCATGCCGTTGGCTGTTGCCGGCACTGCGGCGAAGTGCGACGGGCGCATCAGGCAGCCAACACAAACCGAAGGGGGTCGCACGGAGGCACGAGGTTCACGGGTTCGTTGTTGTGTGGTCGATGGGGCAAGCGGCTCGCCGACGACGGAATTGCGACAGGCTACCTCACTCCGCAAGCTGGACAGCGCGATCATCAGCATCAGGCAAAATTGTCGTCGATGTCTACCGCGGCATATCATGGTACCATTGTATCTGCAGGTGTGCAAAAGGCTGATACACATCCAAGCCTCGTCATGATGACAAAATGAAAATGGGGCCAACTTCGTCACCTCGTCAGCTTCACCACCCATAGGCTCCGTAGTAGTTCCTTTTTGGGATTACCTTGTAGGATCCTAAATCTAAACCACAAAAGGAACTACAACGGAGCCTATGGGTAATGCTCCAGGAGGGATCACCACGTGATTCGAGGTCGTAGAACCGCTCAGAAAGTCTCCACGTTTTGCCCGGCGAGTACATATGCCAGACACCGCACCTCCTCTGTATATAGATGTAAATATAAAGGCTGCGCTGACGTATATTACCTGCATATGTCTGTGTATGACTGCCCTTTTATGTATAATGTACACATGCATGCATGGGCATATGTGCATGTGTGTGTGTGCACATGCAACAAATAAACATAATCCAGAAATAAAGAATGTATCCACACTCATACTCCTGTATGCATATATACAGATAGACAGCGAGCCAGCTGGCTAGCTTGCTTGCTTGCTGCACACATCTGCTTAAAGGTGGGTGCAGAGTCAGTTGGAGCTACATTGGCACACAGGCATTCTTTGGTGACCTTGGTGATGCCAAAATGCGCATATTGGCGCATATGTTCACATGGTTGCATTGATCAGGGCACGCTCTGATATTTGAAGTACTTGCCTGGACAACCCTAAAACCCTGACGAGTAAATCCTAGCCGCTGACATGGCTTTTCATCATGCATCTTGCGGGCACGGTTGCAAGGGTGCCTTTGCCCTAGCAGGGAGCGTCGCGCAGAACGCCAAAAGAAGTCAAGCTTTTGGTGTAGGGGGCTTTCGGCGTACAGACTAGAGCATGTAACACAAAGGACGGCATTCGCTCATGTTCAACCTTTACTGCCCTGTCTTGGCCTCATTCGGCTCGTGTGCATCGCTGCCCATGTGAAAGTCATGCGGAAGTCGTGATGTCTGGCACTCCAGCATCACAAGCTTCAGTTGCCCAAATCTTTGGGGCATAACACGAGCCTAAGCAGGGCTCTGAGACGATGGTTATCGCTTATTCGCAAGTTGCCTGAATGCCTTTACTGTATGTTGAGTACTATAGGGGCCTTATCATAATTGCAATGGGGTTTGCATGGGGGTATATTATACAATACTTATGATAAGGAACCCCAAATTAGTATTGGTAACTATTTAGGCTGAGTAGGCTGCGCACTCACTAAGCCAACATCAGTCATCCGACTCGTCTCAGTCAGTCCTCCTCTCAGGTCAGGTCCTGCGAGTGGGCGCAATCTTAAAATTTCCCGGGCGTTCTCGGAAGGCTTGCAATGCAGCAGCAGTGCACAGTGGGCGCAATTCTTAGTCTTAACCGGCAGTAGAGATAGCCGCACAGGAGGTGCTAGATCCTATCATGCAGGGTTACCGTGTATTAGAAGTTCTTGAAGGTGGCATGCAAACACATTGAATTGCTGTGGCTCCAGTTGCACTCGACAGATGTTGGGAAAGGTAACTGTACGATTTAGAGGGAAGGCTTGCTGGAACGAAAGGTGCACACTTGCCCTTGTTTGTTCTCTGCCCGGGCTCGTAGTTGAATGACATCTGTGCTTGCTGTCCTTGTCTTCTCTAATCTCTTGCACACCGGGAGGCAGAATCTGACAGCACTCCTGCGGGTTGCCCAGGTTGTCGAGCTCTGCAAAAGGGCTTTTGCAGAGGAGCATCAACGTCTCCCGCAAGTCTCAGCATGCACAAGTAGGCGCTTTCAGAACGGCTGCAGCAACCGATCTGAGAAGTCGCTGAGCTTCGGACGAACGGTGTCATCATGGTCGGCAAATTGGCCACCTAGTCCCCAGGTTTTTTTTGAAGCGGTATGGTCTCGGGATCTTGGGTGCTAGTCAAGAAAAGGGGGACGACAAACAGGACAAACACTGCACCACAACAACCAATTGCGACGACCACCACAACGACCTGCCGAAATCTCTGTAGCTCCTGATACTGCTCCTGCTTATACTGCTACCGCCGACTGCCAACTACACCACGAGTTGTTGCTGCTCATGCCACTGCAGCCTTGGGTGTTTTCGTCCGTCGTCGTATGGTGGCCGGGTTAGTATCGGTGGCATTTAGCAGGCGTCGTCGACGGCATCGTCGTCGTAGTGGTGGCAGTGCATCTCACTGCCAAAGCGAGTCGCCATTTCGTGGATGTCAACAACTTCTGCGAAAAATCTGGTCGTCATGCAGTCATGCGACCGGCAGATCAGATCAACCAACGTTGGGAATTGGTTTCGAGGGAGAGGGAGAGGGGGAGGGAGAGGAGATGGAGAAGGAGAGGGAACATAACACAATTAGTGCAAAATGGATTGTCCGGAAGGAAACGAGCCTGGCAAGGTGCCAACAACAATTTTCGTTACTTGGGTGTAGGCTGGGTCCGGGCATCTGGGACCCCTGGCGCACGGAAGCAGCACAACTGACTCGGCAGCAGCCGAGAATACGCAGGCTCAAGGGGCAAACATGATACAGTTCGGAACTCCGGGCATAAAGACATCGCAGGGGGAGCTGAGGCCCAGGCCATGAAGATACTCCTTTCCAGCTAGGTGCGGGTAGACAGGCGGCACGACCTCGGGTGATCTTCTGCCACCGACTTTCCCACCGACTTTCCCTATAGACTTGATCAAACTCTCCTGGGGCGCAAGCGATGGATGGAAAATGCAAGGTGCGAAGAACATGAGCATAGTTGGTGTTGAAGTAGTTGCAAGCCGTGACGGCTGCAACCTGAGGTGGCAGAAGCGAGAATCGCACAATCATGTTTCGAAGCCTGCACAATTCTCTTCAACACCTACTTTTCTAGGAAGCACACTAGTTGACAACAGACTGCGTGAGGAGATGTATGTGCCCAGGCACCTCCACGTACGGTACATCGCTGAGCTCACGTTGCGGATCATTGCAGCATCTACCTGCAGCATCCGGCATCCAGGCCATATCTACATTGATCTCTCAGAGCCTCTTGCTCAACTACTGGCTAGCATCTCTTTTTTTCTGATTCGACCACGAACTGACCACGACGACTTTGCTGAAACGCCTGTCTTCAGCAGGGTCTACAGCAGCCTCCCTTACAGGCCCGTCCATTGTAGGTTAGGCACTGGAGGTTGCTGTTCGAACTATACAGTGGTGCACAGTGGTGCCATGAGGGTTTCGTGCGCCATATGCCGGCCGGACCTACCGCCAGCACGGGATCCACAGCTTGTTGTCACTGAAAATCCATGCAGGACCACCACAGCTTCTCACTAGAGGTCCCTGCAGCAACGGCTTAAAACTTCTCAAACCCTTAAAGACTAAATTGGGGTTTCCGAAAATAGGGACCCTAAAAAAGTAACCCAAATAGAAGGATCCTTATCATAAGGACCCCCAAATGGGGTGCCCCTAATTTTCGGGAACTCCCAAACATGCTCTTGGAGCTCTGTCTTTGACGAGCTCCACAGAGGCGCCTTTGCTTTTTTTGCTGTGGCTTTGCCCCTAAGCTTCCTCGGTCTTGAAGTCGGTCACCGCGTCAGCCTGGGGGACCTTCGGATTCTCAAGGCGAGGCAAGCGGAAGGGATGCAGGCAGAGGCAGGTGAGGCGGCCGAAGAGGCTGATGGGCTCAAGAGCTTGGAGTGCAGCATGTTCAGTTGCCAGCGGGCCTTTGAAGCGATTTGGCCCAGAAGTCTCAACGCCAGGCTGGGCCAGCAACGCCAGCGTGTAAAAGATCATCCCGAGCTGAAAGAGCTGCAAGGTCACGTAGCCCAGGCTGATGCAGTACCTGTGACAGGCTACTGAAAACCTCAAAAGCAAGCCGGAAAAACTGCAAAACCTGGAAAAACGGCTGCCGCGCTTAAGTACGGCCACGGTACCACGCCACTGCACGAATCTTGCTCACGTCTTTTGGGGGCACGAAGGCCATCAGGAAGATCACCCAAAAGAAGAAAAAGAACTGGAAGACGATGAACGGAATAGTGTGTGCAAAGACTTGGCCGACGCTGTGGTCCAATACAGGGCTAAACAGGCCAACCATCCAGAAGCAGTTCACGCACAGTATCTCGAAGGCCACGAATGCCAGGAGGCATCGTTTGCTACTCTCTGCCTTCCACTCACTCTTGCAGTGCTGGTACACTTTGATCATAGCATAGGAATGAAGCAGGCCAGCAAAAAAAAACATGACGGTGGCAACCTCCACCCAGCCCGGGAAGTCCATGGCCACGCAAATGGAATCTTGCCCGAAGACGTGCGAGATCTGGTTCTCGTTGGGATCGTTGTTTCCTGCAAGCCTTGCCACGACCGGAACGATAAGTCCCAGGAGGATCCCGCACCCCATCTGGAACAAGGGCTTCTCCAGCAAAAACTGCGCCACCGCTCGGCACACCATGGCTGTGTGTTCAAATAGTCACAGAGGGCCGACACCAAAACGTAAATCGAACAAGCCACTGAGCCGGCGGCTGTCATGGACTCAATGATGGTGCAGCCAACGGAGCGAGGCGAGGCGGCGGGGGGCGCCGATAGATGCAACGCTCACACCCGCAGGTTCTTCTTCACATGCGCATGCAGCAATTCCTATATGGCTTGGACGGCTGGGAGCTACAGATTTTCAGGACCAGGGCCAGGTAAAAGTTTCAGCTGCCTGCTTACAGGCTATTTCGGTAGACGTCCCAGAAACTCACCGAGGCATTGACATATACTCACCGTGGCCAGGAACAGTAGCACAACGCCAGCCTGAGAATCTCTCTGGCATCATAGGCTCAAAGCCCCCACAAGAAAAAACGCGCACATTAACCCTAAACCCCTTTGCCCACCTTGCACTTACACGTAACGGAAGCCAAGGAGCCGCAGCTGCAGGCATGGCTGCATATCTGCCCCAACCACTCGGCGGTAGCCAAGAGTCAAAGAGCTGAAGAGGAAACCAAGCCAGAAGTAACCTGGAACTGTCGTTTCACAGTCGGAAGATGGCACTGGTCAGGACTGACTTGTTTTGCCCTGATGGACATATGACCTTTTGTTCTTGCTTTCGCGGCTTGTTGTGCAGCAATGTCCTGAGCACGGCTCGCCCTCTGGGCTGAGCTTTGCGCATGGGAACCGCAAAAAGGTAGTGCACCTTGGCCAGTCCGGCAACTAACGATCGCTGCTGCACTAACCGCTTTAAATGCTGAAGTCTCAAGCACTGCAGTTGCTGGGTGCATCAGGGCGACCGTGCGATCGAGATTGGAACTCACATAGTACGTCTGCCGATTGATGCGCCTGTCCGCAGCCATGACATTAAAAGGATCAGGCGCACCATCAGCCGGGACTTAGACTGTCTAGTGAAAGCAAAACCGTGCAGGAGGCACAAGAAGAAGAACTTGTCGATGAAATAGACGTAGAAACTGTAGAAGAGCATTAAGATCTCAGAGCCTTGGATGCGCGGGCAGATGCTGTGTCCGAAAATACATATACATGCCGACACACCACGCACATGTCCAAATGTTACCCTGGGTTGGGTGTGGATGGGTTGGGTGTGGAAAAATTAGATATGACGTGCATGATAACAATTGATCCCGAGAAAGATCTCATCTGAGCACGGCAGAAAGCAAAACCTTGATGTAGGTCTCTCAGTAGCAAGTTACCTTGCTGCTGATTTAGTAGACATAAAAGCCAAAAGACATACAAGCCAAAAGTCACCGTTACCTCACATCTGAAGCACCAAAACTACCGAATCAGCTGCACAACTACGATTCTCAAAGATGAAGCAATGCACAGCTTGCACTATATATTGTGTCACAAGTTGCAGGTACACAATGGAGCGCCCGCCACTGCTTCACAGGCATCTGATGAAAGTTTTTCTTAGTACCGTACTGCATCTTTCGAAACTGCGCTGCATCAACTGTAGTATTGGTGCCCACACACACACACACTCGGCAGCGCAGCACCAGCAGCAGCATTAACTGCAACAGCAACAACGACAACCCAACAATAACAACAGCGGCAGCAGCAACAGCAGCGGCAGCAGCAACTACCACGGCTCTACTACTACTACTACTACTACTACTACTACTACTACTACTACTACTACTACTACTACTACTACTACTACTACTACTAGTACTAGTACTAGCACTAGCACTAGCACTAGTACTAGTACTAGTACTAGTACTACTACTACTACTACTACTACTACTACTACTACTACTACTACTACTACTACTACTACTACTGCTACTGCTACTGCTACTGCTACTGCTACTGCTACTACTACTACTACTACTACTACAATTACTGCTGCCACCACTACTACTACTACTACGACTACTACTACTACTACTACTACTACTACTACTACTACTACTACTACTACTACTGCTCCTGGTTCTAGCACTACCGCTACTACAAGTACCAGTACCACTACTGCCACGAATACAACTACCTACACTACTAACACTACTAACACTACTAACACTACTACAACTGCAACTAAGACTACAACTACAAAAACTACTGATTACGGATTCCTGATTACTGTTTACTACTACTACTACTACTACTACTACTGCTGCCACCACTGCTGCTGCTACTTGATACTGAGGTTGGCAGAAATGGAGACCTCCCGTCGGCGCTAAGGATGCGGCCAATCGTGTACATGGACTTGTAGTCAATGGTTATCATGACAAATACCAATGTCATCATCAGCAAGACGTCGACGTACCTGCAATCACTGCCGGCATTTGACAGGTTGAGAAGCCTCATTTATTCCAGTACTGCAACATATAACGCCAGGAACACATTCTTTATATGTCGTTATGCATGTGTATATATATATATACATTATGTGTATAGGTATCAGAATCTGCATGTGCACATATACAAGATCTACACAGGGTGCGCATATGCACCATGCGGCATAGCAAGGTACATTCTTACAGTATGTTACAGTTGGCGACTTTCCACCATCGCTCGCAATCTGGACGGGTTGCTGATAAAACTCCCCCCACGCACGTGTGCCGGCAAGCTGGAATCGCCTGCCTCTGAGCCATTGCAAACTCGGCACTTGTCAAGACCTCAGTAACAACTTACTGCTCGAATTCAGGACTGGGTACAGATGTCACCAAGCTCACCACTGGCTGACCTTCCCGAACTGTGATGTACCTGGAAGTGTGTAAACAAACAACTGCTTGAATGCTGCCTGATCTGGCCGTACTAAAACTCAAGGTGCTGAACAATCTTGCTACTACAGCTGCCGGCTCTCCTGCTCTTGTCGAGTCTGCTCCTCCTCCTGCTGCGGCTGCTGTTTCTACTACTGCTACTACTACTACCACTACCGCTACCATTGATCACTGACCAATGGCTACTGACCACTAACCACTAGCACTACCACTACAACTTCGAAGATGACGAGGACGACTACGACTACTACCTCCTACTGCTACTCCTACTGCTCTGCTACTACTGTTACTATGAGTCTTGCCCTGTCGTTCTAAACAAAGCCTGCACCCCAAGCCCTACATCCTAAATCCCTGAACCTTGATCCCTAACAGCCTTAACACTAAACTCAAATACCTAAGACCCCAACCGAGTACCTAAGACACTAACGTCAGACACCTAAACACCTAAGCCCATGTCTATAAAACCGTAAGCCTAATGCCTGAAACCCTGAAGCCCAACAATGTAGGGGCCTTAATGATTAGAATAGGTTTTCGGGTCCCATTATACTACAGTTATAACAAGGAACCCCCGAAAATAGCATGGGTAATTCTTGAGGCCCCTTTTTTCCTGACCCCCTGAACCGGAAGTCTGATGTCTAAAACCCTAAACCCGAATCCTAACACCTAAAACCCTCGGTCCTGATACCTGAGACCAACAAGAACCCAAACCCTAAGCCCAAAGCCCTAGTAGAAGGAGTAATGCCCCAGAGTCCGAAACCCAAATCCCCCTGGTATGCAAAACCCTCAACCCGCACCTACAACCCCAAAACCGAATAATTGCCCGAAGCCATGAAACCCAAAATCATACCTCAAACCCGTACCGGAATACCCAAGCCGTATGCTCGAATAAACGACTACCACGGTAACTTCGAGTAGGCGGCAACCCATAGAGAGCGCGCGGAGCTGCTTTTAATTTAAAAATCGAAGTTGTGCGAACAAAAAACAAGATTAACAACATGGTCAGGCGGGTCTTGAGCAGGCGCACCTGCTTTGCCGCACACGGAAGTGCGCAGTCCAGTAGGACCAGGCTGGATAGACGATATAGAGAAACTGGCCAGTCTGTAGGGCTTCCGGCTTTGAGGGTGAGAGGCTACAGGTTAGAGTTCAACTACGGTGGCGACCCTTTAAGGGCAGTTTTTGGCAACACATTTCTGCACACCAAAAGAATATTATCTGATCTAAGTTCTATATACAGCTCTGTTTCAGACTTCTTTTCCTCCGATGCGCTGTCAATGAAAGCAACCATGATTCGTGCACTCTATACGTCGTACTATCAAGGAATACTACAAGGGTTCAGGGGGTTGTAGGACTTGTTTGAGCCGGTAAACCCTAGACCCTTAAATCCACACTGCCTTGTCCCCAAAGACGCTGCGCACCTCCGTCGTGAGAAGGATCACGGCCATCAACGTGAATAGCCACTCCTGGGCTCATAATTGAGGCTTAGGTTTTGTTTGTTGTTAGGCTTTTAGGGTTTCAGTATTGAGGCTCAGGGTTTGGGGCTTAGGGTTTGGGGGTAAGGGCTCAGGGCAGTCTACACTTTCGGCCGCAAAGGCGACAACGTCGAGAGCCGAGGCTCTGTTGCTGAGTACGGGGTGACTCGCAAGTCCGACCAGGATGCCTGACGTGTTGGAGGCTTGATAAAGGTGTGATAGAGGGAATACTGAATACTAGATATTTAGGGTATAGGGAGAGCCACAGCACCAGGCACAAGGGTTCGAAGATGCAGCTTCCACGATTTCTGAAAGCACTGGCTTTGATCATGTCGTATCATGAAGATAAAAACTGCATGAACGATTGAGCTGTCTGACTTGTCCAGAACCATAGGTCTCAAAAGTGGCGGGCCGACCACAATTTGGGCAATACCCAGAGGTGTAACCTGGCGCGGGCATGGCATTGCTACATGGACAAAACCTACAGGGATCACTGAACTTCTGCCCCATGAGCAAGAGGCAAGGACGTCTCGGGGGCAGCAACTTTGGCGGGAAGGCTGAGTTGGCGAGGACCAACAAGTATGTACATACCAAGAAGACGCTGTCCTCACTGACCTGGCAGGGTGGCTGTGCAATCAAGAGTGGGTCCGAAGCCCATGCCTTCAACTCTCAATGCCTGCCTTCTGTACAAAGCCGCCAGCTTCAGCAGCTGATCTCATGCCGATCGCCTGGTCACAGCACCGTCACTGCTCAGCTGGTCTGTGGCTCTTGGGAACACAAGGCCAGCGCACCAAGAGCCGGTTCAGCACGGCTGTCATTCCAGCCATGGAGACCTGCTCCAGCCACTTCAGTGACACTTGTGCCTCAGCTTGGCCCATCATCACATCAGCGTTGCTTTACAGAGGATCTCCGCTTCATGCTTCAAGAGTTACTGCACACGAGGCTTCCCAGCTTCCAGCTCCTGCAGGCAAGTGGCCGTGGAGGGATCGCTGATGTTCAGGTAACTCACGCCAGAGAGAACCGATGGAGCAAAGACAACCTAAGGGCAAGGGACTGCACAGTCTGTGACTCTCTGCAGTTGCGCTGCCGTTTGTGAAACATAGAGCCAGCATAAGCTTCGCGCTGCTGAAACGACGAAGACCATCAACAACCCACCGAGGAACGTGAGCACCTCGGCATGACTTTCCACCATCGCCAGCGCAACAAACTGCCTTCCTTCCACAACGCGACCACGCACACCCGGCAGGGAGCAAAACAATTTCAACAGGTGCTCATGTTTGTTAGTGCCATTGCATACATACTCTACATTGTTCAATGTATTGATTCGTAGTGGCATGATTAGCAGTGTCATGTTAACGAGATTGCTGCTGCGACACCGACACCGCACCATCGCGAGCAATGGCAACAACAAGCACCAAATAACAAAACACCAACAGAGACAACTACAGCAGCAGCAGCAGCAGCAGAACAACAACGACGACAACCACAACGGCAATCGCAATCATAGCAACTACACGTACAAAAACGACGACGACGAAAACGACGACCACGACTACTACTACGACGACGACAACTACTATTACTACTACTAAGAACTACTACTGCTCATGTTCTTTCTCCAGCTTGTCCTCGTGCTGCTGCCGTTGCTGCTGCTTGTGCTACGCGACGACGACTACTGCTACGACCAGTGCTGCTACTGCTACTGCTACTACAACTACAACTACTACTACTACTACTACTACTACTACTACTACTACTACTACTACTACTACTACTACTACTAGTACTACTACTACTACTACTACTAGTACTACTACTACTACTACTACTACTACTACTACTACTACTACTACTACTACTACTACTACTACTACTACTACTACTACTACTACTACTACTACTACTACTGCTACTACTACTACTAATAATAATAATAACAATAATAATAATGATAATAATAATAAAAAAATAGTAAAAATAATAATAATAATAATAATAATAATAATAATAATAAAAATAATAATACTAATAATAACAATAATAATAATAGTAATAAGAATGATAATAATAATAGTAATAATAATACTAATAATAATAATAACAATATTTTTACCAAGAAATACTACTAATATCAATACTACTCCTACTCTACCACCACCGCTACCACTACCACTACAGCTACCGCTGCCGCTACCGCTACGACGACGACTACGACGTTCAAATCACCCAGCAACATGTACCGCCTATGTCACTAAACTGTTTCAGCGGGGCTGTGTTGTGCTCAGCCAGGAGTTCATCCTAAGGCTCCAGCCACTCTGGTGAACTTGAGGCCTCCTTGGACCTGCACATGCGAACTTCAACTCCATGCAGGAGTCGGGGTGTGGAGTTTCGGACTAGGTATGTGCTGTGCTGTGGGGTGCTTTGATCTGTACGGATTTGGCCTGTGCATTCACGCTTTCGGCAGGGGTCCACAAGGCTTACTAGGAAAAGCTGGCGCGTTTCGTCGTGGGTTCATGTTTTCTTTTTGGAGGGGGGGGTGCCAGAATTAAACATGCAGGGCAATACATATATGTAATCCGCCGAGGCCAGAGGCCCAAGCGTCTTGGGGTTAGCTCAGGTAGCCTCCACGTCGCCCTCCCCCCCTCCCCCCCTGCCCCACCCACCCCCCCCCCCCCGCCCCCTCTGCACCCCTCTGCACCCTCTGTCCCCCACTTCTGGATCCGCTCTGCTCTTTCACATTACAGAAGCAAGGATGAGTTCTGTCACAGTGCTGGTCTCCGGCAAGCCGAGGCAGGCGGCGTAGCGCTAACACTAGGTATAGATGCAGATACAAATGGAAATTTACACGGACATGCACATATGCTCTATATACATATCTATCTAACTATCTATCTATCTATCTATCTATATATATATATATATATACATGCGTGCACATGTATGTAAGTAAGTACGCTTGTATGTATGTGTATATGTATGTACGTATATTTACATACAAATGTATAACATACATCGATCCGTACATATCTACACACCTACATGCACAATTACATACATGTCATGCATACATAGTTGCATAACATACATCATCTGCGGTACACCCGTGATATTATCGCAGCTTCAGGTGCATTCGCCACGAATAAGCATCGAATGTAAGCCGTAAGAGTGACCGCACTTCCCGTCACGTGACACGAAAACCCCACCCCGCCTCTCCATGCTTCCACGCTCAGCGGTCTGGGTGACAGAACCCTACTCAAGACTTTGCCTAAGCATTCAGATTCAGGTCCCAATAATATAGGGACCCTGGTACTTAGAATAGGGCTTTGGGGGGGGTCTATTCTACGAGAATTACCATAACCAGCCCCCCGAAAACCCTATTGCAATTCTCAAGGCCCTTACATTACTCTCTGGGGCGACCGACCTGGAAGTTCTTCCAAAGGAGATCTGCAGCGTCTGGAACCTCCGTTCTTGTTATGGAACTTCATTTAAAATACCATGATGAGGAAAAATATGACTTATTCTTTAGATCCCTATCACAGAAGAGGACATCTGGGAATGTCGGAGAATATTCTAAGGTCCGGAAATGGAGTAGATAAGGGTTTGGGTACATCGTCTAACTATGTCCCTGGACCAAAAAGGAAACCACCCTTTAACTTACATCATTTAGGCTTACTTCGCTTGCAGCTTCCGCATGAAGTGCTTACCGTCGTTGATGTCCTATGGTGCTCGGCATATGCCACTGTGCCCGGCAGTGCAGCGGAAGAGGAGCTAGAAGTACCTGCTGCCCAAAGCCTTTTGGAGCCGATCAACAGTAGAGGTATGACTCGGGCGATGGACTGCGAATGAAAGCTCCTATCATTGGCACAGCTCCGTGACACTGATGCCCGTCCTCGGCAACCGTGATCGGAAACTTTCCACCTGGGCTCGAAAGCTGTAGAGTTTCGATGACCCTTTCCCTTTATCGAGGCTGACGGGATAGAAGTCTCTTCGTTTCCTCGCTTTTCCCTGCGTTAGCGTCCGCCTGCTCCCCGCCATGCCCTCCATCGCTAGTTGCTGCGCTCGTGTCATTTCTTGCTTCACATTCCAGCTGTCCATGATGCATCCAGCACGGACTGGCTACGAAGACCCGGATCACTAAACCGTAAACCCCAAAGCTATGGGATCCGAAACACCGCCATCCCAACACCGCTGCCTCCCGAAGCCTTGCTTCAAATTCATCTTCTTCTTCAGCAGATAGAGGGTTAAGGAGTTGAGGCCATTAGGGCTTAGAGCTATGGCTTTCAGGTTTGCGGTTTCAGTTTTAAGGTTCAAGGATTTTACGGTTGTTTGAGGCTTCTTTTTTGAAGGTTTTTGTTTTTGAACCCTCTTTTCTCCCCGCCTAGGTTAGGTTGGTTTCGAGGGGTTTAGGGCCTAGGGTTTAGGGCTTTGAGGTCTCAAGGCGCCTGGGGCCCTGGGCACCCAGCGGAAGAGCATCGCTGCACTTAGCCGGGCTGCACCGCTTGGACCCCGACCTGGCTTCGGTTTAGGGTTTAGGGTTTAGGACCCCGACCTGGCGTTCGAAGGCTTTTTCTGCCGGTCTAATATGGGAGTTTCCGAAAATTCGGGGTACCTTACTTCGGGGGTCCTCATAACATAAGGATCCTAGTATTTTTGAGGTACTATATTAGGGTCCCCTTTTTTCGGAAACTGCCATATGGGGGGAATTCGTAATCGGAATCGACTCTGATTCTGTAGGGACTATAAGGGATGTTGTTAAACAGAAATCCAAACCGCTATCTCATGTCCCCTAGGCTGAGGATTCAACAGCATGCCATGGACTAACATGTTACAGACTGACTCTATGCAAAGGTGACGCTTCATCTTCATTCATCTTGCTGATGCAGATCCCTGGGCTGAAAGGTTCACCGACCGGGCTGCTCGGACTGCTTCGGAACTTTTATTCGGACGCACCTACATCAAGACAAGGCACTTACAAGACTGGACTGGACTTCCACACTCCAGCAAACCATGGCGCCGGCTGGCGACGGCGCACAGTCACGAAGCCGCGTAGGCTCACCGAGCAAGTCTAAAGAACATCAGAGACTGCGTTTGCTGCAAGAGCCTGGAAGCCAAACTACCTACGATCAGGGCTAGGTTCAACCCACACGACACGCAGGGCCACCGAAAACATTCCCAATGTGTGCCCGTGCTGTATTCTCGGGTGCCACCCTACATATCACAAGCTGGAGTTAATTAAGGGCTTGCAGGTACTATGAGAAAAGCGCATTCTGGCCTTGCTTGCTGGCTTGCGACGGCCTCTTGCAAGGGCACATTCCCACTCCAGGTCTGGGGAGGCGGCTGGTAAAGACATGGATCATTTGAATCACAACTCTTCTGAACCAGTGAACCAGCTCTTGCAGGTGCCGGCATGATTCACAGTTCCATTCTGCCTCTTGCCGCCGAGCAGGGCTTGTGACCTAGACATGCAGACTTGGTATCAACGCTGTGGTCATGCAAGGTGCCGTGACAACGAAACTCGACATGCTCCGAGCTGGGCCGCAAGCTCGTCATCCGTATCGGCCTGGCAATGATACATATATCATATAGTACGGTATAAGATAAGATAATATGACATAATACAATGCAATATCATTTATGTAGTGCGATAAATATATCAGAGGCTCCGCCAGCGGCCATGCAAAGCTATGATGGGACCCAGCCGCGCGGCCTCATCCATCGACACCCTGCTCTCACTCTGCCGAAGCTGTCGTCGGATCTCAACCTCAAGACACTGCTTCAACAGCCGGACCTGTATCGAGAGAGAGAGAGAGAGAGAGAGAATGAGAGAATGAGAGAGAAAGAGAGAGAGAGAGAGAGAGATAGAGAGAGAGAGAGAGAGAGACAGAGAGACAGAGAGCGAGTACATACATGCATACATCCTTCTTTATACATATGTACATGCATACATACGTACATGCATTGAACAACGAGCCAGCTCCCTACCTACATAGAAGCGTGCACGCGTGCATGCACACAGACACGGCCAAACGGTCAAATGCATGACCCCTCTGTACTTCCACGCATGTGAAGACACACTTCCATCCAGTCATCGTTGCAGACGCGGGCATGAGTCACGCAAACCATGAAAGGTTGTCACGTCCACATGCCGGCATTACGATCGTGCCGTGGCTCGCAGCAAGCATAATCGTTGTGTTCGTCGTTCTCTTGCGAACAAATGTCGTGACAGTCGAAGATTTCTAGCAGCCATGAGAAGATGAAACAGTTGACGACTACTCCAGCAGGATATTACGGAAGCTGCAAAGTAATTAGGCGTTTTACACACGCGCACACACACACACAAATCTGCTTGTACAGATATGCGTTAAGTCATGAACATGCATTGTGGGCCGGACAAATCTTCGGAGGCAGAACTCCCGGTCTTCTTCCCGGGAGAAAACGACAACGGCTTGGCCAGAGCTCACGAGGCTGTCAAGCACCTGGGGGTTAGCAATTACAGCTGTGATCGAAGCGGGCGGCTTCCGTAGAATCGTGGAAGAATCACAAGCACCAGCAGTATGTTGTTGTAGGTGGTGGGGCAGTAGGAGTTTAGCTTCCGAGTTCGAGGACCTTCAGATTCATGGGTCGGTAGCTGCAGATCTCCTCCAACCCTCCAAGCCCAGCATGGGAGCTGGTCAAACCGAACTGCTCTTGTCCTTCATGTGATTCCATGTGCTTCGATCGTGAAGATAGAGGAGCCAGCTACTGATCGAAACCTTTCAGTGAACTGAGGTCAAGCAAACGTTAACTTGCGGACATCCGCAATCAGCAGGAGCAAGTCAATGCCAAACAAAGCGCATCCGATGAAAGCTTGCGGGGAGAGTTAGCTTCAACGTAGTTGCAGCATCAGCACCTCATCACCATTCCTACAGGCAGATGCAGTACTAGTAGCACTAGCTGCTAGCTCCTGCTAGCAGTCATCGTGGTGCCGGTGGTGGTGGCAGTGGTGGCAGCAACAGCAGTGAATTTCAGCAGCAGTGGTTCTGCCTCGAAGAGTACTTGGAGGATCATGGGACATAGTAAGTAAGGCTATAAATACCCTGATTGGGGCTACAAGTATAGTTACCCTCATGATAACCCTAGTTACTAAGTCCCATGATCCTCCCGGTAAAGCTGGTCCCTTTCATCGACTCTGAAGCCCGCCCTACAAAACCGCGCAGACCCCCCTTCTCTCCTCTCACAAGCTTGAAGCTCCGGCATTGTGTTGTGAATTGTGAACCTTTTCCTCCATCATATTCGAAAAGCCAGTTGTGAAGTTTCGCGAAGAGCAGTCCTGTAGTCGCCGCAGTCTCAGAATCATATGTTTCACCTGAGTATAACTGCAAATATGCTGTATACCTCCCCACACTTTTGTAGAGGAGTACGCGCGACTGGGCCAGGCACATGTCCATCCTGGCTACTGGCCATCATCTCCCGAACGTCGGCGAGTTCTGCAGGATAAACGCCCAGGTGGGCATCTGCCTCTCGGAGATTGGCTCGCTACCATAGAGGCCTTAATAATGACCTTATGTTGGGGGGGGGGGGGCTCCTTATTATAATTATACCCCCAAAAAAATTCAAATTATTGAGACCTTTACAATATTAGCGGTGACAGTCAGAGGGCTTGAATCTTCAACCCAACAAACCTCACCCTACAAACCCAATCTAGAACCCTTAAGCCCTAAACAGTTAGCATTCGGGGCTTTCCAATTAAGACTTAACTTGTCGGCCCCTGCATGACCGATGCCTCTAGATGCTCCTGCCAAGGATACTTTCATAATGCTATTAGGAGTATGAGGATGGATAACCTAACTGCCTGTCTGTCTACCCGTCCATCTGTCTACATATCTACCTGTCTAACTATCTATCTGTCCAGCTGTCTATCCGTCTGGCTATGTGTCTATCCAGCTCTCAATTGTCGATCTACCTAACTAATCATCTATCTATATATCTATCCACATGTCCATCCATCTGTCTATCCATCCATCAATCTAACAATTTATCGATTGGTCCGGCTTGTCTTGCATTGCCCGAGAACCCTTTTGAAGTCTCGCATCACCTCAACAAGCACACTCCCTGCCACACGCCTGCTCCGCCACACGCAAGATTCGATTCTCTACAAACTCCGCTTCCTCGGAGAGGTCGTAGGCAATCGACACCTCACATTCACCGGCCTGTCCCACGAAAAGGAAAGCACGAAGAAAAGCTCCAAGGACTCGACTCCCTCGACTTCGAAGCCCAGGATAGACTCGAAGAAGGCTTTCACCTGCCAAGGATGCACTACTCAGGCTTCTCAAAACTTTGGAGTTTAGGTTGTTGGGCTTAGGGTCGATTTGGAAACTCTAAACCCTAAACATGACACCCAAAGCCCTAAATTCCCTAAGCCTACTTGATGTGCTACCCTCCGAAAAAGAACCTAAGCTGGCGCAGCTGCACGGAGGGCCCCAGAAGGCAAGACGTGCATGTTGCAGGTATGCACCCCCTGAGGTTGAGCCACGAAACCCTAAACCCCTCAACCCTAAGCTTATCATAGCCTGAACCCCCAACCCCACAACCCTTCTTCCGAAACCCGAAGACCGTGAATGCTAAAGCCAAGACTTGGCAGACCTCGTGGGGAGAGCGAGCCGTCCTCAGCTTACATGCAGGGTGTAGGGTCAGAGCTTAAGCTTGTAGGGGTTGAGGGTTTAGGGTTTGAGAATCAGGGTTGATCAAGGTGAATGAAGAGAACCGGAAGCAACGACGTGAAATGATAGTGGTAAGTCAGATGTGATAAAACTGAGGACTGAGTAACGAACCGACCAAAAGCTCGGGTGGCTCGACAGCAGTGCTGACCGCACAGATCGTTTCGGATCCTTTCAACCACGTGTTCGGGTCACGGGTTCAGGGTTTCAAGCTTTGTGGGAACCGCCGCGCCGTGCGCCGCCAACTACTGAACAACACGTCTCTCGGGTTCCCAGGGCCGGAAGCATGGTAGAAGCAAGCCTAGGCACCTATCCATCCATCTACCTATCTTTGTAACATGCATACACACCTAAACTTGTGTGTACAAACATGTGTATGTGTATGTGTATATATAGATAGATATATACAGTTAATTACATATATATGTATATATATATATATATATATATATGTATGTGTGTGTGTGTGTATGTGTGTGTGTGCATTCACATACATACAAACATGCACATACATATGTGTATATATATATACACATATATATATATATATGTACACACCACACATAACGCGCGTCCGCGCGCGCGTGGGCGTGGGCAGGGTGCGCAGGGTGCGCAGGGTGCGAGTGCGTCAGTGGGTGGGTGAGAGCACGCATTTACGCACTTCCAGAATTAGACCAATTAATGCATGTATGCATGCATGGATGTATGTATGTATGTACGGATGTATGTATATGTGTATGTGTATGTGCATGTATATGTATACATGTATATACATATATGCATATACGTATATCTCTAATTTGTGTACGCGCGTGTATATGTGTATGCATATGTGTAGGTGTATGTATATGTCTATGTGCACGTGTACATAAAAATGTGTGTCTCCCAGTAGGTATGCGCATATGTGCATAAGCATGAACAACGATTATGCACATGTTTATGTATACATACATGTATGTTGTGCATACATATACAGGTACATGTATATGTTTATGAACGTCTGTGTATATATGTATACGCATATGTACATGCAGAACTACCCGACCAAGATTTATTATACTGTGTTGACAAGCCCGAACTCTCGGCTGCGAAATCGACAGCAATCGTCATCTTCAACTTCGAGCTTCTGGCTCGAAACTCTAGGACCATATCTCTGCAGGAAGCTCTACACCCAGCTTATGAACCATCCCTGGCGCCCAAAGAATGGCGCCACAGTCGTGACTGGTAGCAGTGTTCCCTAGTGTTGCAAGCTTCCCCCATAAGCTCTTTCACCAAAAAACCCGGGCTACACAAAGGTTTGACCTTTGCTCGGTTCTCGGGCGGAGCTGGACAACTGGATAAAGCGCTTCTCAGACTGAGGCCTGGACTTTGGGAAGCCCTCCGCCATCAGCGCATAGTCCGAGATGTGAGGCAACTGCGAAGCGTTTGATTCATTTCAGTTTTACACCGACAGATTTAAGGCCCTCGGACTTCCCAGGCAAAGGATGCACCAGAGACTTGGCGGTTCAAGACTTTTCAAGATGCAGGGTTTCGGATTTGAGGTGCTTGAAGCTTCCGGGCTGGCCGCAGTAACATTCAGGGCCTTTCTAGACCCTAAACCCTGTAATTCTAGCTAGATCCGCTAATCCTCTTATCTGCCCGATACGCCCAGACAAGCCGATTTCCAAGCTTGGGCCTTAGGATTGAGGACTGGCAGACGCAAAGGTCCTTGAAAGAGTTGCCATGAATACATCGCATCGCATATTATTCCTGCTTTTGTAATTTGTACTTTAGTGCAACCGTAAACACTAATCTCATTGTTACGATTCCCGTCAGCGTCATTGTCATAGCCAGCAAAGATGTCATGACTAAAAAAAGTTGGTACAACCAGTCCAGCAATACCAACTACCTATCATTCGTCTATTGGTGATTTATTTCAACTTTTCAACACTTCATCCTCATTACACTTATCGGTCGTCGTAGTAGTAGCAGCAAGTGCAAATATCTCTGCAGTTTCGGAAAGGGGTTGGGAAAGCTTGCAGCTCGAGTCGCCCAACTCCCACAAGGAGTCGGTAGCTTTGCGGGCTTGTCACGGGTTTCAGGGCCTTTCTTGTTGACACCTCTTTTCCGTCCGCATAACGAATGCCAGGGTGGCTGAGGTGGGTCTAAGGGAGACCGAGGGCTGAAGGGATTCACGTGCTAGCCGCTCAGTCTCCCAAACACTGGGCCTAGTGGAGTGCCCGAGTCGCCCACTCATCACATGCACACATCAATGGGACCAATAGGATGAACAGACTGGACTCTGCATGGTAGCTACCATGACACAGTGGTTCTACAGGAAGAGCTCGACAGTCATCTACTGCAAAGCTGCGCAATCAGCCGGTGGAAGAAACGCCGAACAACGACAAGACGACCAACTACTCTCGTGCAGAACACCTAGAGACAATGTTACAGGCTTCGGCAGGTCTGCTACGCAGCTGACATAGCTGTCCATCTGAGCTCCACACTTGTCAGAACCCAACATTGTGCGACTCCCAGCAAAATCCAAGAAGGCTGCAGAAACGAAGCTCTCCATGCCCAACACAAAGGCGGCGGCTTGGTTTAACAAGCGCCACCTGTGATTTCGCATAGAGCAGGTATATACAAGTCCAGAGCCACCGAGTCAAAACCCCTCGCGGTTTTCCATAAACTTCCTACGAGCTAAAGGCGAGGGCGGCAGTTCTCGTCCAGAATCACGGGACTGCTGCATCTTCTGAGCTGTTGGATGGCGTTTTGCTGCGCTGCACTACATAAGAACAGAAACATACCGGGCAACACTACAACGGGGATCATGCAGCAGTTAGCTGAACTCTGTGACGTCTTGCGAAAATAGCACGCAGCTGCTTCCCGCCGCGATTGGCTCAAAAATCCTCACCTCGCGACACCACCTCCTTGCACGTCGGCCGCAGCAGAATGGTGTGCTCCATCTGCGTGACGTACGAGCCCTTGACATCGCAGAGGGGCGGATATGGCTGGACAACGTCGTTGTCCACCAGGTTCTTCAAGGCCATCAAGTGACGGGTCGCGCCCAGGTCATCCAACCATCGTCGGCAGAAACCAAGGGTTCCAAAGTTCTGCTCAATCGTATGCAGCAAGGCCTTTGAGCTCTTCACGCGCAGGGGCACATGTTGCGCATCGAAGATCTTCATGTAGTGGGAGCACTCGAGATCCTCCACCACATAGCCTTTGCCATTGGAGGCGAAAGTTTCAATGGCGTAGAACTCTCCCTCCTCCATGATGGAAGAATCTTGGTTCTTGACAATGGGTACCTGGGTTGTACTTTAGGGGCCCTTAAACGTATTCATGACTACGTTGCTGCATAAAGAGAAATACAGAGTATACCAAACTTCATAGGGACCCTTAGCGGGGAGGGGGGGCAGGGGATATTTCCTTAAAAAGGGGCCGTCATGGCCCCCTACCCCCCCCCCCTCCCTCTACCCCCCTTAAGGGTCCCTATGAAAACTGCCGCCCAGGTACCGACTTGAAGCCGTGGATCCGATAAGGTTCGATGGAGTGGCCGTTGAGGTTCCGCACCGACTTGATTGGCCAGGTCTTGCCATTCCTATTCCGAAAATTGGGGGGGTACCTTATTTTGGGGTCCTCATAATAAGGATCCTACTATTTGGGGTACTTTCTTAGGGTCCCTATTTTCGGAAACTCCTATGCCTATACTGAACTTAGTCTTAGACCCGTAGCAAAAACCTATTACAGTTTTCAACTGCTATTTCTAAACTTGGGAATTATGCAGAACTTCTGCAGAACTAAAAGCTGAAAAATACTTCTATTTACCCCTAAGATTCATCTCGATCTCGTAGGACTCGATCGTCTCCTGGATGGCGGCCCCGATGTCTTGGAAGCGCGCGTCGATGCCCGCTTCCTTGTCTGCTTCTTAGTAGGGAGTGGGGCAATCGATTATGGAGACTACTCTTGGGGGTTCCTTTAAAGGGATCTATGAGGGATACCATAAGGCTACTATAGCATCGGGGCCCCGATCATTATTCCCTACTAAGAACCAGACAGTCCTTGACTCCAGTGTTGGTACCTGCCTGACTTGCCTCAATGATGGGGTCATACCTCTCATTGAAGGCGATGGTAAAGGCGCAGTCGACGATGCGACCACCGACTTGAACACCGAAATCCAACTTGCAAACGTCATCGTACTGCAAGACAGTTTCGTCCCCATAGTTCGGAGTGTAGTGGGCGGCCACATAGTTCAGGGAACAACCTGTTGGGAAGCCCCATCCTGCTTCAAGGCCGTTCGCTACTACCAACTCGTGGGTTTTTCTCTCCAGGCGTTGGCAGATCTCCGTCATCTTCAGCCCAGGCTTCACGAAGGACTGCACGTACTTCCTGACCTGGCGATGAACCTCTCCGGCTTTGCGGATCTTCTCGTAGTCATAGGACATGAGCCGCTCCATCTCACGCTTCTCAGCGGATGACGTCCGGAAGGCGTGCGATCCAACGTACTCGACACATTCGCCGAGCGGAAACTGGCTATCAGGATACTGCTCACTGACGGGAATGTCGAATTCTGGACTTTGCCGTGACGTGGGTACCGCAGCCCAGTTTCGGACCCGGCGGAGGGCGGTGTTGTCCTGCTCGGGGATATTGAAAGCCTTGGCCCCACCTCCTCCGGATCCGGCCTTTTTCTTCTTCTTTTTCTTCTTCTTATCTCCTGCGGCATCTGCCGCATCCACCTTGTCCTCCTCATCGCTTTCTTGCGCATTGGGTGAATCAGGAGCCCCAGCTTCTGCACTTGCCGGGACCGCTTCTTCATCCTGCGCTGCATCCCCTGCTGCGGGGCTCTTTTTCTTCTTGTTCTTCCTTTTCTTCTTGGCTGCGGCAGCGTCGGCCGCCTCGACCTCTCCCTCTTGCTTTTCTTCGGGATCTGGATCCACCATGCTCTCTGCGAAACCCAGGCGGAACCAACTACGCTGTTCCAAGCGCTCCGAGCACAAGGCTTCTGATTGAGCCAAGCGTTTTTGGGGGCTTCGGGTTTGCTTCAGGTTGCTTCGGCGACGCACAAACAGACCAGATTGAACTTTCCTCTGTCACTATACGGCGAACAGCTCAGAGACACGAAGAGCCAGCATGATCCAGCTTTAAGGCAGACTCCAACTGCGGCTCAGAACTTCCCGAACCCCAGACCCAAAGGGTGACTTCAGGCCTCCTCATGTTCGGCACGAGCAGCACGTCCTTGTGTCCAGATCCACCGGATCACAGCGAAGAAGCAAAAGACCTCACTGGACAAGGGGGGCAGAACAAAGGAGTTGCGTCGATGTCTTTCCCTGGCCCTGAGACACACTTGATCGCGATATACAAGAAGCGTACTGAATTCATGAAACTGATAGTGCAAATGATACGAAACACTTATGCTCTCATGAATAATCGGGCAGCTTTCGCCGATGCACACTCAGAGCCCGTGGAATCTATGTCTAAGCCCAGATGGGGACAATAGCAACACGACAGAGCACCAGTGAACAAAGGTAAGGGTCATCATCATGGTCATCATCATCATCACCGTCACCATAATGAACAACATCGTCCATATCACCTTGCATGGCCCTCGTCATCATCACCATCACCAAAACAGAAGCAAACCATCATCATGATGACAGTCATCTCCACCGGAATCTGAATCATCATCTCCATCATGGTCTTCTGCTTCTCATCAGCATGACTATGAGCATCAGACCGTCACCACCATCACCACCACCGCCGTCATCATTATTCTGCACCGAAAACCTTGTGCCACCACATCTACAGCGTGAAATCCTCAGCTGCGGAGGAGGTCACTGAGGTCACTGGTCGTAGTCTGTCCTCTAACAGCTGTGAAAGCGAGCAAACCTCAATTTTGCTGAAGCCCCACCAAAGCCTTCACAGCTAAACAGCCCGCTCTCCGAGACGGCAGCAAAGACCATCACAGCGTGGAGCTTCTGGGCGAGGCCTTCAGCTTGGGTTATGCCTGTAGGTATAAACCAATCACATATAAACGGATATATTCGAAGCAGAGACTGCAACTCTCTCCGAGAGCTGTATGCAGGAAGGTGGATAAGTCTTGACCCATACCCTATGATGTGGGCGTCTGTTTCTCGCCTCCACTGACCATGCAAGATTTGTCAGCAGCCAAACCAAAAATCCCGTTAGACATGAACTCCATGTCATGTCGGTGGTTGTCAAAATTAGGGTACTATATTAGGGACCCAAGAAGGGACCATAATTTTGACAACCCCCCATGTGGCTTTCAAGCTTTAGCCGAAGGATCGAAGAGCCCACGGCTGTGAGGAGAGCCGAGGTCGCGGCCAAGCTGTTCTGGTCGTATGAGTCGAGGTGAGGATGCGCTTTCTTTGGTCAGGTTAGGCAAGAAGTAGCCTGCCAAGCGAGCTCCTTGTGCTCGTGTTGGTCTTGCAAGTATCTGCCCTCGCAAGACAAGCATCGCAAGCGCCTATCAGTGACAGCACAATCAAGAAGAAGCCTCAGGCCAGGCTGCCGACATTTGAGAGACTTCTGTTGCCAGAAAATGACATGAACATCGCGCAAGCAGCGGCGGGAAGTCGGGGCAAGACACAGACGGCAAGGAGGCATACTGCAGGATAGAAAGAAGGAGAGAGCGAGCGAGAGAGAGAGAGAGAGAGAGAGAGAGGGAGGCACAGAGACTACACCGTGCTCATGCGATCACATGGCAGCGTGACATCGCGCAGGGCTCGCATCTGAGATCCGAACTGAGAAGCGCCTCCACCCATGCGGAAGACATCAATGCTGAAAAGCAACAGGAAGTAGAAGTTGCATGCTGGCAGTGTGAAAAATTGTCGGATCTTTAGACCACCCAGACAAAATGCCCTCCCTTAGTTTCATAGAGCCGTGAGCCCGTTCCCGAGTCCTCAATTGCATGGGATGGTCTGGCATCAGTTGCCGTCTGCTTGTTCGGTTGAAGATTCCCCCTTAGGTGGACGGTATCTCCCAGCGATCAAACGTGGCAAGCCCGAGTCCCCAAGCGCGAGAATCCTGAGACGCTGAATCGGCCCTAATATAGGTATATATATAATATATATATATATATATATATATAATATATATATATATATATATTCTAAAATCATTTCAATAAGGAGTCATCCAAAACCCTATAGTCTAATTTCTAAGGACCCTACATTACCCCGCAGAATCCTCCCTCCATTTCGACGGTACGGCCTGGAATGCCAGGTGTCGGAAGTAGAGAGCCGGGGCAAGACCCGAAATGTTCTCCCTGGCAGGAGTTGAGTTTGGACACGGTTGAGTTTAGGGTTTAGGGTTTAGGGTTTCGTGCTTCCTCATATGGGAGTTTCCGAAAATTAGGGGTACCTTGTTCTCGGGTCCTTATGATAGGGATCCTACTACTGAGGGTACTATATAGGGTCCCTATATGATGCACCCTGTTTGGTTAGACCCAAAAACTATGAAAAAGCACCACGACGGCCATGACGTCCACGACCACAAGGACCGCCAGGACCGTTTGCACCACCACGACGACCACTATACTACGACGAGGAGGACGACCACGAGAAGAGCACGAGGAGACCACCAGGAGACGGAGCATGGCAAATATGCTTCCCCCTATACACCGACTCCCATATAAGAGAAAGAAACCTAACTTCCGGAATAGGAGAAGAGACACTGCTGAGCCTCTGCACGTTGGTGGCAAGCAATGGGTAAAACCTTGAGATCAGCTGCAGCACCCAGTCGGGCAGAATTCGCAAAGTGAACTTCTTTATCCCTCATGCCAGGGCCAGGGTTCCAGCACATTACCCGGGACGGAGTAGTTGTGGACCTTTGCCCGTCTCCGATGTTGCAAACAATGTTCGAGGGCTCCTGCAACCATGCACAAAGGCAGGGGCGCGGTGTGCTTCGCAGTCTGCTGGGGCCTAGAGCTTGGAGCTTAAGGTGCAGTCCAGCAAAAGCGCATGTTCTGCAGGATGGCGGTCTGCAGCTGATCATGCACCCTCACACTACCCGCAAGTGTCTGCAGCTGATCATGCACCCTCACACTACCGCAAGTTGCAAGCAACACGGATGCTGCAGGCTCAAGGAAATTCAGGAGTCAACACTATGCCAACTGCTGAAAGCCATCCCACTCTGCCTGGGCTGCGGGCCGAGACCAGGCTCAAGCAGAGAAATCTGCGGGCGGATGTGGTTCCGTGCTGGGGTGTGTGATCGGTTTGATGTGACCTTCGCCTGCATGTGCTTCAGTCTTCACGAAGCCCCGGCAAATCTGAACCTCCCGCCACTGCACCACAAGCAGACACAGCCCACCTCAGCAGCGTCAGCACAGCAAAGACCATCGTGAAGAGAAGCAGGCCGGCGAAGATGAAGACTGCAGAATACGAGCCAAATGGAGAGCATGCTTCGCTTCGTGGTCCTGGTACATCTTAGATTCTTAGATGCTTGAACTGGTCATGCGATGAGCATGAAGATGTCAGAAAGTATCGAACCTGTAGGACTTCTGACTATTTCCTGGTAGCGGGGTCCGACTGTTCTTCATAGTTGCGGCGTCTTCCCTCTAATCTGCATCCACCAGCTGCCGTTGGATGCAGCTGCATTTACAACAAAATCGACTGACTAGTGTTCAGGGTTTATTGGGGTTTAGGGTTTAGGGTTTATTAGGGTTTTGGGATAATTATGGGTTTTGGGTTTACTGACTGCGGCCCTGGCTGAACACAGAGACGCACTGCTTCTCATCTTCGCCGAGGCTGCCAAGCAGACTCCCGATTGCATCGTCCGGGCCCAGGAGGAGGCGCGTGAGTGGAAACATGCACTCCTCCAAGCAGAGGAACCCAGTTAAGGTGCATTGAAACATGCGTTTATAGTCTGTATATGAATATGGTGATGCTTCCTTCATTCATATTACTGTATGTAGCTCCCCCCAGTCCACCAGATATGAAAGGAGAGTGGAAGACAGGAGGTGCGACCGCTTTCGATGGCGGGTCCTGGCAGCCATCCTCTTTGCTGCAGGTGTCGCACCCCGCCACGGCGCAGGCATGACAGACCTGCTCAACTCCTACAAGGTTTCATCAGCTGTGCGGCATCTCTGACATGCTCCATGCAATGAGCTGAAGAAAAAGGCGCGACGGGAGACCTATATGTTCATCACAGGCTACACCGCGATGCGCTTCGTTACCCTGCTTGTTTCTCGCAGCCCTCAAGACTTGCTGTACTCCCTAAACGCACAAACTTGAGATCCACAAAGCCTGCTGTGCATCAAGATAGGTGGCCTGGAAGTTGTCCGCATACGTGGTCATAGGGCGGTTCTGCAACATCTCTTGATGGACTCTTGCAAACTACATGATGCAAACGCCACATAATCTGCTAAGGGCGGTGCGACTGTACAATTTGTGGCGCTGGAAGCCAAATTTCCGATGAAATACCTGGGCAACAGGAGCAACAATCAGTTGTCGAGCCCAAACCCTAAACCCTATAAACCCGACACCGAAAAACCTGATAGAACCCTTAAAACAGCCCAATAAGAACACCGAGGCGACTACCGTTTGCCATTGACATGCTCGCATGGGTTCCGCCCTGTCCACGCTGTCAGAGGAACCGGCTCCATGGCATCATGCAGCGATACGTCCCCTACTTCAGGAAAGCTTCAAACCATGTGGCAATCTGCTCTGGCTGTACTGTCTGCTGATGGCTCCGATTAACATCGTTCATCGGCGGCGTCCGCTGTAGGGGCTGATCTTTGAGGTAGCTAGCTTTCAGGGTCTGGCTGGACTGGCCAGTCAAGCCATGGGATGAAGTAGAAGTTGGGGTTGGTGGCGCATGAAAGCCCAGCTACAAAGCAGACTTTCCTCTGGGCTCCATGTTGAAACTGTTCATCCATTTCCGGTCTTGTGTATAGTATGTATCGGCGTTTTCTTCGGGCCTTGTCGCCCCTATGCGCCAGCAGCTTGAGGCAGCGAAGCACAGGCACAAGTCAAAGGACGGTGTGCTATGCTCGGTTTCGGAGGACGTTGGGAATACTGGCTTCCACGATCCACTTTTCCATGAGCTCACGTCTGCAAGTCATCATCACGTCTCGGATGCCATCATCACGTCTCGGATGCTTCTCAACTGCTGGCCTGCGGAATAGGCATGCAGGATTCTCGCCGGTGTTCAATACCATCAGACACTATCCACAATCTGAACGCAGGAACACGCTCACAATCAGCATCCTGACTACTGTTGAACTGTTTCGCTACTGCTTCTGTATCAACTTATTGTCGAGTTGCCCGAATCAAGCACGCTACCCAAAGCCAGAATATCAAAGATGGCCATCATGACAGGACTGGATAGGAACAGTCGGAAGAATAGGTCGCCTCAGTCATACGAAAAGCGAAAGGATTGTTAGTGTCAGAGCACTATAATGACCTGGCCACACAGCTGCTTTTCCGCCGTTGCACCTAGAAGTACTGGGAGACGCTTTACACCCGAAGCAGTGTAGCATTATATGGCATCTTTACATCCGTAGCCGTTTAGGACTTTGGCACTGCAGTGCTCTTAAGCCCTGCATGCCCTGAAGGGTTGCAGGTTCATGGTATTGCGAACCATGCTATATACCCAGGACGCGAGCCCGAAAGTTTTGCATTGCATGTCGCGTCATTTTGCTTACAATGCCACAAACCAGACATCTCCTCTGAAAGCCGGCCTCTTTCTTCTTCTGCTCATCAAAGCGCTTCTGCGCCTATGCTTGCCGCTCATACTATAGCAAGCAGCATACAGTAGATCCACTAGATGCTGTCGTTTACATGACAAACCTTCGCGTACGCAAAGATTCATGCATAATGTATGTGGTGCAACAATATCGGTGTATACATACACACATGTACGTGATATGTATAGTGGAGGTAGTGCTCGGGGTTCGGCAGCGCTCAACCTACAGAACACAATCCTTGTAGCTGGCGATATAAAAATCAAGAAGGCGGGAGCAGTTGTCAACTGCAAGCAAATCACTACCGTGGGCTTCTCACGCCCTAAAACTGTTTCGGAATCAAAGAAGCTGGACTCATTTTATGGGCCCTCTCTCAAGATGTTAGGAAACCCAAGCCACATAAAGCAAAAAAGACCACTGAAAGGCCTCTTTCTGGGCGTTCAGGCGCTCCTCCTTCTCCTGTGCAGGGTTACCGTCTCCGTGCAGCTTGTATTTGGATCCTCTCGAGATGCCACACGATGAGCACATGATCTTGTGGACTCCAGGTCCTTTCGAAGACCACAGTCAATCTTACTTCCAAGCCTGTGTCTGTATCTGTATGTATGTAGTATGCAGGTATGTAAGTAGCTATGTAGGTGTGCGAGAACCCCTCCTTCACAACGACACCCGACATCGGCACCCGCCTCCGGTGTGCACTTCATACCACGCTTGGCGAAGGCCTGGCAGACAAGGCAAGTCCGTCGGCTACGTGGAAGCGGGCCCAAAGCTCCGACTTACTTCAATATAAGTTGGTATAATATACTGCAATATAATACAGTATAATACAGTATAATATAGTATGATATAGTATTCAAGAAAGTCTGTTTGCCCAACTATGCATGGCTACGAAGGCGCAGCCGACCTCGAGAATCTAGGTTTTGAGACTGGATACACTGATTGCGAGGACGTGAGGGTTCAGGGGGTACAGGCCGCAGACAGGGCCTACATTACCAAGGCAGTACCATACAGCTCCTGTATCTTGGGCGGGGTGTGCAGCTCGAGCATGTCTGGTCTAGTGAGGTCGAGGATGTCGGGCAGCTCGTGCATGAAAACAAGCAGCAGCCAAACCCGGCACCACGCGCACAACACCACCCCTACAATGCCGGCTGCAGATCTAACACTCCCGTAGCACAAATGCTGTCGCTCCTTTTCATGCGCCTTTGCCGCGCTTGGTCTTCTGATTCTCTCGTTTCTCACGCCGCTCTACGGTTGCATTGCTCTCATTGAAGTCATTCGCGTAATCAAACGATTTGGTGCCGTTGGTCTTGTCCTGAGATGCACTTGACGAGGATTTGTCCGACTCGTGCTGCGAGGGGTGGGTCCATTGGTCCATGCTAGATATGGCATCTATACACGGCACGGTTGCGACGGACATACTTCAGGGATCATCGGACTTAGAAAGTAGGGTTATAAGTATAGTTACCCTAATTATAACCCTACTTACTAAGTCCCTTGGGTCCCTTGATCCTTTAAGTGCAATTTCTAGGAATTACTGTCTGTAAGGAGTCTCGGCAGTCCTGTGTTCCGCTTCACGAGATTGCACCTATCCCTAAGGGTCCAAGTACTCTCTATCATAGGACTTTGGCCTCTTTTTGTGCACCCAAAACCATAAAAGTTGCGACTCTTTGGGTGCTTTTGAGGTACCCAAAACCACGAGGACTTCTTGGAATCTGAGGGTATCCAAAACTGGCCAGGCGGCATAGAGGGCCAAGGCCTCCATAGCCAAATCCTCATTCTTCACGAGGCGGCCTCGAAAGGATTTTTGAAAGAGCAGAAGAGGGTTTAAACACAAAAAACCACTGCCGACGCGTAGGGTTTTCAGGGCAGGGCCCCACTGAACTGCTTGGGATTTAGGGCTCAAGTCTGGCGAGTCTTCTGCCCATGTTCTTCAGTAGGCCAGCCTTGTGTTGAGCCCCAGAGTCCGATCAACCCATTCAACTGCTCAAGGTCGCTTTACAATTACGCATCATACATTCTGCAGCTACATCTCGATAGAGTAAGGCATCAGGTTCGGAGATGGTGGGTTTAGGGTTTAGGAATATGGCATACATGAAGTACGCCGTAAGGCTCCGCGATGAGGGCTTTGGATTTCAGGGTTTGGGGCCTAGGTTTGGTTTCAAGTTTTGGGGGTTGGGTTTAGGGTCCTACTTGAAGGATCATGGGACTTAGTACCTAGGGTCATAATGGGGGCAACTATACTTATAACCACACATAACCCCAATTCAGGTACTTATAAGCTTACTTACTCAGTCCCATGATCCTCCAAGTAGGGGTTCGATGGCCCCAGACCCTACAAGTAGCTCTGGGCACGAGAAGAACCCTCCAGCCTACGCGGGTCAGAAAGGCGTCGGCCATGTCTTTGTCTCCTCCTTGCAAGCCCAGCTACGGTTTCGGGCTGAGCTCTGACTTCCACCAGTCGAATGTGTTTATACACACATGTTGGACTTGTTGCAGATGTGCACTTTACACGAGCACCGACCACATGTAATTCATGGCCTGGTCGATAGCACAGATCAAGGCGCAGATCAACTTGAGTTTCACATGTCTCTATACTCTATGTCTTTTCATTTTTTTACGAGGGCCTTTGCCCTTGAGCCATACGACATCCCGGAATCCAATTGCTGGGGGCAGCCGTCGGTTTTCGGGTCTGGGGTTTTAGGGATTTTAGCATTGCATAAGGGCAGTTGTCTGCATTTCAGGCTATTCGGATCCAGATGGGTTCGTCTCTGTGTGCATCGATAACTCCATTAAATGTACATAATGGAAATTTCTGAACGGGTTTGCGACACAGTGTCATGAAACTAAGGAGGGACCATGGGACTACCGTCTGCCTGTTCTTCTGACCACTGCATTACGAACCCAGGGCAAGCCAGTCCAGAGAAAAGAGCAGCTCCTGTATTGTAGAGGGTCTGGGCCAAGAAAATCCAGCCATAAGCTAAGGTCAAATTGTCCTCAGCGAAGCTCGCGTGACATGACTTTCCTTCTTGCAGGTATCTTGGTTCACACCCTTCAGCATGTGATGGACAAATTGATGATGTGATCGGACACCAAACTTGGTTGTCTCAGAGTCCACCTTTCAACGCCCAAAGCCAAGCAGTCGAGATGCAACCAAGGGATCTTGAAGTAGTTCTTCCTCCTGCTCCACGAGGAGTACTGCGAGCTCCTCGACCCTGCTTTGCAGACTTTGAGCTTCAGGCGAGCGCGAGAAAGACGGTTTAGAAGTTGCACGCGCAGAAGGCCCCCCAACATCAAAGAGCTTCCGACCAGCGGAGTTGTAGTGGTTGTGGTCGTGGTCGTGGTCGTGGTCGCGGCAGTGGCACTGCTTAGTGGTAGTGGCAGTGGTGGTGGCAGTGGTCGTCGTAGTAGTACTAGTGATAGTAGCCGTAGTAGCAGTTGTTGTCGTAGGTGGTACGGGTGTAGTGGTGGCGGTGGTGGTGGTGGTGGTGGTGGTGGTGGTGACGCGGTGGTTCTTTTTATGTGTTTTTCATTTGCTTCTTCATGATGTTATGCTACGTAGCGCCACTACAGCAGCTGCTGCCACTCTTGCTACTCTTCATGCACCTAGTGCTAGTGGTAACTGTACCTTTCTTGTGAATGCCACCACAACCGCGATCCACGAGATCGCCACGACCATGATTCTTAGGACAACCAGACATTTTGGGACAGTGCTAGCTTTAGTAAAACAGTTCATGAACCTAACCATGTTGCAGCAAAGTGCCTGCTTTATCATGCTGCCCCAGTGGCGGCCGGCCAGGAGCAACAGTACTAAGGCTGCAAGCAAGCTTACCACAGCACTTGGACAAGCTACATATATCATCTGCAGAAATAGAAGATACACATATTATAGTACCGAAAACCCACAATCCCCGCCATGCAGCTCTTTCCCACCCCATCTGATAGCCTTGACTGGTCGAACTGCGCAGCTTGGCCGGCCGCAGCGAGATGCAAAGGCGAGGCTCTTAAGGCGTCGTCGAAAAACTCGGCCTGCTGCCGACCTCTCAAAGGCTTCAGGCGATGTTTGGGGGCATGCGGCCGCAGCGCTTTTGCGGGGGATCCGGGCTGGAAAACCATAGTCGGGGCTGCGAAGCACAGGCACCACAAGAGAGGTCTTCAGCGACTCCAGACAAGCAGCTAAAGGGACAGTAGCCGTCATTGCAGATCTCGCCGAGCAAGGTACCTAGCAGATCGCACTAGCAAAGACGTCTCTTATCCTTAGCGGCCCGAAGCTGACCCTTAAAAAAAGGCTCGTGTGCCAGCCTCAGAGAGGGGTCTCTTCTAGAGCCCTTTAAAGGGACCCTTATTATAGTACCCTCATAGTAAAGGAACCCCCCCAAAATACAACAGTCTGCCGGCTGAACACCAAAAGCCGCTGTAAGGAGTCCGAGTCGCTCCAACTTCTGAGCATCCCTCAATCTAAGCGTAGGAAAAGGTGCCTTGAGAATTACCCATACCATGTTGAGGGTTCCTTTTGTTTTAAAGTATATAGTCTAATATACCCCCCCAAAAGCCTATTCTAATTATTATTAAGGCCCCTATAGTAACCCTGAAGCCGCTTTGCCGCCCGGAGGCAGGCATCTGGATCACTGGGAGCAGCAGCAGAGCAGCCCTTGATCAGTTGATGCACGTCCTTGTCCTCGAGCCAGTTCTGCCATCCTCGGCAGTATTGACAGGAATTTGACTGCAGCGGAGCGGGTGCTGCTCTGCGGATCTCATACTTACTCCTCGAATGGCTATGGCTACAAGGTCAGGCAGAAACTAGCGCTTTCGCTTACTTACTTTCGACTCCGATCCTAGTACGATGTCGGCACGAGGCGTTCTTCTCCTGCCGGCGCTCGCTGCAGCATGTGCTGATCCGGATAGACTATGGACAGAAGAATGGGGCAGTTTCGGAAACAAGGCTTGGGCAGCCACGGACGGGGGAGTCTGCCGATTCTATGAGTACTTCTGCACCATCATAATCGGAATACCCGCAATGGTCGTGAACGCAGGCAATTTCCATCCGGCCCAGTGCTGAGCACAAGCGGATCTCAGCGACATCATGTATTTGCGGAAGGATCTCTTTGTCTGTGTATGTATATATACACGTCTACGTCTATGTCTACATCTACATCTATATCTATCTCTATATGTGTGTATATATATATATATCAACGGACCGGAACCATCAACTCCAATATCACGTCTTCCTCATTTAGCTTGCCGGGGAGCCCAAACAAAGGGAATCGTCCAGGTTCAGTGTGAGGTGAGGCCAGGCAGCAGGAAGATACCTTTTCGCTTTACGTCCGCACAGGATTTGTCGGCATTGAACGGCGGAAACTAACTGGAACGGTTGCACAGAGCACAATGACATCACCATGCGAAACAGGTTGAACCTGAGACACCTTCGAAATCCTTCACCGGGCCATGAAGCTGACGAGCGGTGTGTTGCGGTGTGGGGTGTAAGGCTTGAGATTGTGATGTACAGCAGAGATGCCAAGCTGCACGAAATCGCCCGGGTGTTGCACGAAGCTGATGGGGCGCTCTTCTGGCAGCAGGCTCGGCAAGACCACACGGGTCCAATTCAGTGAGCCTTAAGCGAGCCAGTGACTGAAGCATTCGGCGGGCTCTGAACGATTATGGGGCTGAGGCTCAGGGCACATGGCTGCTCGAGCAAGCTGGCGGATCCACAAAGGCCGAAACACGCGGACACAAGCGGTTCTCCCACGATTTGGGCCGTGAGGCCATCAAACCAGCGAAAGTAAAGTGTCAAAAGCAGACTACAAGTATCTGCTATTGTCAGCCTGAGAGTCATGATGGACAAGCTACCCCTACTCGCGTAAACGGGTTTAGGCACCAGGCGAGGGTTTCTGCAAGGCCAACACCAGTGAGCACCAGCCCTAGCCCACATCCGGAGAAATGACAACAAAAGTGAGGGCGATGATGGTAAAGAAGATAGAATGGTTGGAGACTGCCAATAATGCTGCTCCGTCAGTTTCCCATCCTGGTCTGTGTCTGTGCGTACTGATTTCTTGCTCGCCTAGTTCCTGTTGACTTCCTTGTGGTTACCCTGGGTTCCTGCCCATTAGGTAACTAGTTATTAAGGCCCCTGTACTAAACCCTTAATAGTAGCCCTTATAGTAACACTTGTAAGCCCCTTTACAGGATTGCCGCCTCCTCATTACCACTGCACCCAGCTGAACCGTGAGCCTTGCCCTGCCTGAACTAGCAGAGCCGAACCCCCGAATTAGCACAGGCCGAAAGCTCATAATGTAGGATTAAGAAACCCTGGGCCTTATAACCTCAAAATAGTAGGATCCGTCTAAGGAACCCGGATAAAGGCCCAAGGTTTCTTAATCAGGTTCCTACAGCTACACTAGTCTCAGTTGCCGAGGAAGGGATGCCCGCGCTGCTTGGCGCCGGTAGTGCCAGGAGGAAAAGTGAACCATCCTTGCAACGGCTGCGCAGCTTTGGCTGGGGATCCAAAGTGATTTTTCGGACGTTTCAGAAGGGCTCTGATCACTTAGTTCAGAGCTTCGGCTAGTGTGGCAAAAGATGGCGAAACAGAGAGCAAGCCGGACCACCATCATACCATCATGCCCTGACGTGCTAAGCCTGTTCAAGACCGGAAAATGCGAGGCTTGCGGCCAGACGCTAACATTAGGCAATATATATATATATATATAGAGAGAGAGAGAGAGAGTATTTATAGTATATTTGTAGTGTACATATAGTATATATATATATATATACATACATAAATAGCAGGGGCTCAAGGAGGCAAGCCAAGCATCGCTTCGTGCCCACCGAGCAAAGCAGGTAGCCTGAGGCATGGTTGGTCCAATGCCTTTGCCAGCCTACTTACAGGATCAAGGGACTTAGCAGCTAGGGTTATAATTAGGGTAACTATACTTATAACCCCAATTAAGGTACTTAGCATCTTATTTACTAAGTCACATGATCCTCCAAGTACTTCACAGACATAAACCTGCCACATCCCAAACCATAACTGCAGATTATCATGACGCCAACAATCACCACCAAGACCCCAAAAACAAAATGGCACCGGCACCGCGCGACCCCCACCTAAGTCACCACAAAACCGTCTACAACATCACCAAAAGAAGATGATGACAGTGCCAAGGGCAAGGGACTCTCCGCGTGTGTGTGCCAGGGAATTCCCGACCTCGGCCCTCCAGCCGACAGAACCGGAACTATGTCCTCCTCCATCCTGACAGGCTTTAAGTGCCCCTAAACCCAAACCCTAAAACCCTAAATGCTCAACCCCTAATTAAACCCCAAACCCCTAAACCCTAAACCCTTTACAGTAGAGGCCAAAAAATTGGAAACCCAATAGCCTCAATCCTCGAGAGTAATGTGGCCTTAATCCGGTTTCCAACTTTATGGGGTTTACTGTAGGGCTTCACTGCTCAAAGAGACAAGGCAAGACCGTCCCTTTTCTATATACATACACACACACACATATACATATGTGTATAATTAGATGCATACTGCACGTAACCAGGCCTGTCCAGCAGTTGTTGCGGCTCAGTGCCCAAGGCTCTTCTAAGCAATGCTTTTGTCACCTTGTCGAAGGCCACAAACCTGTCAAAAACAGTTGAGCCAAGCTGTGCTTCATCTTGCCCCCCAAAATCCCGGTCTTCCACGACTCAAAAGCACTCTCCTGGTAAAATCACTGCTATGGCTCTGCATTGCAAGATCTGCGAGAAAGTTAGTTCTTGACTGAAGTCAAGACGAGGGCCTATGCGCACATGAAGGCCCCCCTCAAGTGCATCTTCCGCCTGCTGTCAGGAAGAAATCGTTGAACCAAGTCCTCCATGGCTTTTGGATTGCCGGATCGTTGTAATCATAGTGCAAACATTGATCTAGTCGCCATATTGATCGTGCCATTGCCGCTAGTCATGACAACATCAAAACGGCCGGGGTGGGACTTATTGACCATTACCGTCATTACGATGACGAAGATGGTGTTCATCATCACTCGCGGGCGTAAGAGTCAGAGGAGAACGAACGCAGCTAAACGCAAGTGGTTCCGCGTATGATGCCGACAGTCAGCAGGTGCATTATGACAGCTTTAGGGGGTCGCTGACGCGCCATTGCCCAGCAGGACTTCTGGGTCCATATGATGTGGTGGGTTAGTTATATATAATGCTATTCCAATACTGTTATAAGAGCATGAAAGAATTAGTACATAACTGCTATATTATGCGTATATTACCATTATACTACTACGGTCAGCACGTCACGTCGAATGCGCACGTTCCCATGGACTCATGATTGGAACAATCTCCAGAAAAGTGCATCAGCTGGCCACCACTGTCGAAGCGCAGCCCTACTTAAGGGATCATGGGACTTAGTAAGTAAGGTTATGTGATATAAGTACCTAAATTGGGGTGATAAGTATAGTTACCCTAGTTATAACCCTAGTTACCAAGTCCCTTGATCCTTTAAGTAAGCCCAGGCCCTCAACGTTATCAACACAAAGATGTTCTCTGAAGCACGGCCCAGTGCAGCCGCGGACTGTAGCGGAAGCTTTAAGTTTCTGCCTGCTTACCTGCCTTTGCATGTGCATGGACGGTCGTGCGCGACACTGCAAGGGCATTGGCAGGAGTTCCAAGCCGAGTTGGAGATCAATTTGGGGAACTCATCGAGCCCCAGTTGGATGCGAGGTGCGCCAAACACCCAGGACGTTGATGAAAGGGACTGCACGACGAGTAGCACTGCCGTTTTTGCCCCGCATGCGCCGTCAAACCGGGTAGAAGTTTGAGCACATACAAAGCCATTAAACTCCGAAGGCATATAAGTGAAATTTAGTCTTGCATGACGGTCACAGTGCAGTGCTACCGCGCGCTGCGTCATCCAAATGGCATGCGATCCGTCAATACAGTCGACCCGTGTCCAGGTGTTGAGCTGCACTGTTTTGCTACACGGTGCAGTCCTCACATGGCTTATCTCTGTGGTGCTGCGGCTTAAGCTTGAGGGTTGGCCCAATGCAAACGGCAAACGGCAAGCCTTCAGGTCCACCTTGACCCTTCGCTTGGGAAATCCACCCTCCGCTGGATAGAGACTGCCCAGGCTGACTGTCACGCCGACAGCGCCTGAGGTTTAGTCGTCCAGAGGTACGGAGTTTCGGGATTTGAGGCTTCGGAGTTTAGGGTTAATCTACATTTGACATGGTGTCTCGGGTTTTCGAGTTTAGGAGTTTGAGCGAGCTGCTGCCGGATCAAGTCCTAGGGTGCGCCCTTAACACCCGCCAGCCAAGCCGCCGTGCGCTTGCAAGACGCGCTCCTTGCTCCAAGACCCGTTCTTCGGCCATCCTTCCTGGGAGGAAGCAGGACGACAGAACATCACGGAATACAGGTGCGAGTATACAGTGGCAATGTTGTTCACAGTACAATGCTGAAGGCCGAAAGCCCATTATGACCTCACATGTAAACTTTCGAACATTGCCAGTCGCTAGTGTATGATAATACACTGACGGGACTGGCATGGCGATCGTTTGGCCCTGGTAATGACTGCGTAGAGGAACCGCCTCACATGACACCTCACAATTTTCTACGGTGAAATGTACTGGCTGACCTGGCTAAAACTGTTCGAATACCACTGACAGACAAACCAGAGCTGGAACTCATGAAAGGAACATCAGAGATTGTCATCGGCTCAAAACATGCGTCGGACGGAAAAGCAAGACAAAATGTGTTGTCGCTCAGTTCAAAACAAGCTTCTGCCAAACCTTTGATGATAACGGGCTGCTCGGCCTCCTTCAGCAAGCGCCTTACATGTGCCAAAACCGAAACAGTTCAAACTCGCACAATGGCACCAGGAGCGTCAAATGGTCCTGAAAACTGAGGTTCTGGGCGGCCAATGCCCTTTGAAGTTGCATTGGACGACAGAACCGTGGCAACTTTGGGAACCGTCCTGCCTGGAACGATACCAGTCATCATCCCGAATGCTACCGCCGATCTACCCCACGCAACACGAGCAATCTGCCTCTCACCTAGCACGTCATCGTTCTGCCAAAGATGATTTAGGCGAAGTGCCGGAGATGGGATGGCTTCACACAGCCCTTCGAGTGGCCGCTGCGGCAGATCTTGGCTTCATCACCCATGAGCTTCGCAACTCAGGGTTTAGAGTTTAGGGTTTCGACCAGGTTGCAAGGTTTGTTAATCTGATAATCACGCGAAGAAGAGGCCAGACTTTCAAGGGTAGAACTCGCTTGCCACCGTGACTGTTGCTGGCACTTAGGTCGAAAGACCGAGAGGCTTCCAACGTCCTCGGTGCATAGCTCTGGTTGTCCTGCCAAACTCGGCTTCGCATACATATATATATATATATACATATACATATACATATACATATACATATACATATACATATACATATACATATACATATACATATACATATACATATACATATACATATACATATACATATACATATACATATACATATACATATACATACATACATACATACATACATATATATATATATATATATATATAGATACATATTTATTTATATATATATATATATAAACATATGTATATAGATAGATAGATAGATAGATAGAGGTTCAAGGCACACTCGCCCACCACGAAAGCGCTGCTGAGAGTTCTCGAATTGCCCCCGCCACACTGTCCTGCAAGGTGAGCTCCTTCTCAATCCCCTCGTAGAGCTCTGTAATCTCTTTCTCGGAGGAACAGAGCGCTTTCAGGGGGGTTTCGCGGCTAGGGCTTCAGCATGACGGCACTCCAGAGACATGATCTGACAGCAGATGCCCCAGCTTTCCACACCTACAGATTGTCCCCAGATCAGGACACAGCAGCGGAGCTGTGGGGCATCACAAAAGCTTTTTATCGTTTGCCTATGTTTCTGGAAGCTCTACTTCGCCGAAATTGGCGGGGTCATCTTTACAGCTTTAGGAACAGTGGTAATCCGCGAAGAGCATGATTTTATGCATCTCCGCACTTCGCAATATCTACCGACATCTGGAAGAATGACAAGTGCCACTCCGTGACAAGCTATCAGACGCATCTTGCTAGTCGTCCTCTCGATGTGCTGAGCCCTGCACATTCAGGTTGAGCATGAAAGTCTCTTCGCTGATCCATTCGCCCACCTTGCCACACTGACATCTTTATGATGCCTGGCACGCCTGCCGATTGCCTACACTCTCCAGAGAGGTACCAGTGCCGTATCAAGCTGAGCATTCGACTTACACTGACCCTTGCTAAAGTTTCGGCTGCTTTACTACTGTCTGCAGCAGCATTTGCTACGCGGCGCTCGCATCATTACCGTGATGGCTAGAAGTGTTCCCAAACCCTCGGCATAGCCCTAGGGAACGAAGTTTACCAAAGCAGCCAGCCTTTCAAAGGCAACCCCACCTGGGTCCAGCGGCACTCGCCCTCTCCCTCGCAGCTTTGCTCCGCAGCCAGACCAACCAAAGCGAGCGTCCAAAGCCGGCGAAGCGCCATGCTTGAAAGCCACTGATGACTGATGCCCACCCTAAACTCTCCAAGCCCTAAACATCCAAGAGGTCTCTCGGCTGTGGAGAACTCGTTGCAAGAGCCCAGGAGCCACGAAGAGATTTCGGCAGGCTCGGACTCAAGGCTTTGGGTTGAGCGCCTACCGGGTAGGGCCTACCGGGGCGTCAGGGGCTGCGATCATGCGCTTTGAAGCAACATGACACATAGGCCCAGACGTAGCACGCAGACTGGTTTGCCGCTGCCCTACTGTCAACGATAGGCTGTCCCGCAATTTCCAGCCATCTTGACCCCTGCTCTCCCTCAATCCCCAAGATGTCAACATGGTTTGAGCTGAAACGAAGGCTGCGAGTTCACGGCCAAACGGCATCTGTTCGACTTGGACGTAGACATAGTTTAGGCTCGCCGCAGTAATCCAACGGAAGCAGTAGTAACTTCAAAATTCCACAACACAATGGCAAGCCCCAAGAACTCTTTCGACTTAGCATACTGGCCCTTTGCAGAAAGTACTATACTACTACAGTATGAGTGGGTGTCCGGGTTCCATGCCTGGTTGCGCACGAAGCGGCAGTTCCTGAGCTGAAGGGGGAAGGCCTGCAGCCTGGCACTCTTTTGGAACTACCGAGCAAAGAATGTAGGGCCTCAATCATCCGGGTTTTGGGGGTACATCACTGAATGATACCGAATTACGGAACCCCGAGACGAGTATTGGTAGCTATCCCGGCTTTTGCAGTACAGCTTGGCGACGTGGGGGGATGTTATTGGGGAGGACAGTGTTTAGTTAGCCTGCTCCTGCAAGCCTGCCTATCTGCTTTGCCGGAGAGTTTGCGCAGAGATTCCTGGCAAGCTTGAAACTCAAGATAGGCCGCAAACAAACTGAACAAGCGAAGTCTGACCATGTGGACTCAGTTAAATTCCGCTCACCCATGAGCTTCCAGAAGACCCGATAGTCTGACGAGTGGCATGCCGCGCATGGACATCTTGCGTGGGCGTCGGGTCTTCTTGATGCCATTGCGGTGGTTCTGCGCCATGCAATTTGCGAGGGATCCCAACAGCTAGCACGGCCTTTCAAAACCGAGCACGTGATAAACATTCAGATCAACAACACTTAGGTAGCCGGCCGTCTGACTTGTGCGCTTAACTACAGCAACACACAACCCTAAACCCCTAATCCCTCAAACCCTAAGCCCCTAAATCCCTCAAACCCAAACCCCCTAAGCCCTAAGCCCTAAACCGTAAGCAAGTCCTTGTAGATCTGGTTGTGCCCGGTATGGTTCCTGAGATCCGGCAGAGACTTCGAGCCACCCGCTTGTCTACTGTAGGAGGCTCAAAAATTAGAATAGGGCTTTGGAGGTAGGCTATCGCGTAAATAATGAATGTGTGTGTATATATATATGTATGTATGTATGTATGTATCATAAGGAACCCTGAGGAGTAATGCTCGTAATCATTCAGGCTTCGATATTGCACGACTAGACAAACGATCCGGATAAGAACTCTCTGCAGATGTCATAGAACACCGAAGTATAAGAACCCCCCAGCAGTAACAAGTTCAAAAACACAAATCCGAATCCGAGGTGGTGGTTCATTTAGCCGAGGTTCTTTGACTTTGCCATGGCTAGAAGGAGCTGGGCTCAGTGCAGTGTGCAGAATGCCGGAGCTTGAGCCTGTTTTGGCAAAGGGCCAGCGCAGAGATTTCCGGAAAGACTCTGTTCACCCAGCTGAGCATGAGCCTTCAATGTCCACCCGCTAGTAAATGCCACCGGCTTTGCTTGAGCTTAATCCGAAGTTCGAGTCTCTAGACAGGCAGCAGAAGCGCAGCCTATCTTTGTGGCGGTCCAGCGCGAGGTGGTCGCAGTCAAGTTGAGCTAAACGTGCTTCAACTGCCCCACGTGTTGTTGATGCACAGGTAAGGCGATGCTTCTTCTCACGGGACTTCGTGCGTTGGTGCTCGTGCTCTGATGCTCATTACCTGCGCCCTCGCTTGCCGCTCGGACTTCTGGACCTCAGCACAGGGTAGGCTTTGCAGGATGATAACATAGGGGTCTTAATTATTAGAAACGGGTTCTGGGGTATAATATACTATACTTATTTAGGCCCCTTATTTAAATCTATCCCGCAGCTGCTCTCTTACTTGCATGACAAAGGTGCTCGAAACCCCGGACCAATGACTCCATGACAAGGCTCGGAAAGGCAAGCGATATCTGCGACCATGCATTCCTACTTTTTCGATGGTTCACCCCAAGCCTATCACAACAATACAGGCGCCTTAGTAATTAGAATTGGGTTTTGAAGCCTATTATTCCATAATCGTAATAAGGAGCCTCCAACATGGCACAGTCAATTATTAAGGCCCCTATACTAAAACCCTTCAAATCTCATGTTCGAGTTTACGAAAATAGGGGACCCTGGTATAGTACCCCTAAAGCGTAGGATTCTGATTATAAGGACCCCAAAATAAGGAACTCGAAATGTTTGAGTGCCTGGCTTCGACCTTGAATAGGGCTTTGGGGCCCATTTTGCCATAATTACGATAAGGAACCCCCAAGATAGTATACTATGAGTATTGAGGCCCTGTATTAAAACCTTCACCTCACGTTTTGACTGTCTACATTACAACCCCCCTAAACCCTGAACTATAACACTAAAACCTGCGTCTCATGTTTGAGTGTCTGGCTCCGACCTACCACGAGACTCATCGCGGGAGTCGTCTCGAGAGCGAGAGCGCGACTCGTCCGAGGGTGGTTTCGGCTTCCTCGGCTCCAGGCTTTGAGGTTTAGGGTTCAGGGTTTGGGATTCTAGGGTTTAGGGTTTTAGGGTTTGGGATTTTAGGGTTTAGGGTTTTAGGGTTTGGGATTTGACGGTTTCGGGTTTTAGGGCTGCTGGCCTTTCTGTTCATGCCGCAAGCGGCTTGAATGTTTGAACGCATCTGATGTGTGATAAGTACATTATGTGCGGCTGCGTCTCATGAAATCACGACCACACTACGGCTCGTACTGCACGTTCTCCCGATGCTGATGTGAAAGCTATGAACGACGACGATGACGAGGACGGCTGTTCATCCTCGTGCTGCCACTCCGCACTATGTCGCTACCTGAACCCTTCAAAGTAGGCAAAATAATGGCACAAAATCTACTAAGGGCCATTATTCTACACAATTTTGGGTCAAGTTAATGGCTAAACCTGAGCGCGCCTGTCGTCAGCGCTTCTGCCATACTCTCATGATCGCTACTGCGATGCTGTCTTGCGACTGTTCTACACTTGTATCCGGCTGATTGGAGCTAAGGCTGCAACTCCGCCTCATATAGAAGCACAGTGCTGGATCCGAGAGCCAATGACGTGCATGGCTTCCGTGGTCGCACGAAACCAAACCGAGGTCTCCGCTTCTTTTTCCCGACTTTTACTCTTACTCTCCTGCGCTGGCAATGCTGAAAGAATTCGGACACAATCAACAAACACACACACACACACATGCACGCAAACACGCACACACACACACACACACACAAACACCTGCAGCATCCGAATTTGTGCGTCTGGTTCACGCTCATGTGGACAATGCCCGATTTGATGCAGCGTGGCCTGGTCTTTTTCTTCACTTCCTCTTCGGAGGATTCTTCCTGCCAGCTGCCCTAGACTCTAGCTCTTAGGCACCAGGGTCATTCGGCAAAGAACACATGGCACTCAGCTCGACCTGGCACCTCCCACGAAGCAGCTTCGTGCCAGCTCAGTTTCCTCAACGCGCAAAACCTTAGAGCCTTTGAGAGCCATTGATGTGCGCTTGCCTCCTCAGATTCACGGCTGTCAGACTCCTTCTTTTTCCTGGCAAGCGGATTCCGAACGTTGACAAGCATGGTAGAAGCGTGATGTCTAATGGCAAGATGATGGAGCACAACAGGAATTCTGCTGAGTGATTCTTGTGCAAGCAGCCACTGGGACTGCACACTCCTGATAGAAACTGTGACTTCCTGCTGTCATTATGTCCGCACTGTCAATGCCTGCTACCGCATCTTGCTACAGTATAGGGATATTGCCGGTGTATGGCAATTGTGTAGTAAGTTGTAGTATTAATCCGTCGAGGCAGCTGTGAACTGCCTAATGAGGTAAGGCAGCACAAGAACAAGCAAAGTATCATACGCACATTCCGACGTCCCTGATGCCCGATACCTGGGAATTAGCTGTCGTTATGCACTAGAGGCGTGAACTCTGAAGAAGTGGTCGACAGGAGCTGGCTTCTCTTCGCGACAGGCTTGCGGGATATGAAGGGTCTTGACTCACTGTTTCTTGCTCTTTGCCCTCAACAGCGACTGTCGTCACAACCAGCTTGGCGCTGTAATTTCGGCAGGCAGGGCTTCTTTGCTGGAGGCCTCATCGCAGGCAGAGCCACAACTGGACCGAAGACTGAAACAGGGCACTGCGGAGGCAGTTTTGCAGAACCCGGCCCTCCTTTACATCTGAGTGGTTCTCAATGTTAGGGTCCCTTTTGGGGTCCTTATTATAATGAGGCACCTAATGTTTAGGGTGCCCAAAAACGGGAAAGTAATTTCGACAACCACCCGTATGAGGCTTCTCTACAACAAGGGGGACACATCGGAGGCGAAAAGTAGGAGGATCCAAGAGCCAGGCTTCTTCTTCTTTTTGGCTTTGTCCTTCTTCCTTGCTCACCGGAAAGCATGCAGCAACTTATATGTCATATGAAATAAAACTGTATGATATAATATACTGTATGATATAATATATTATAAACCAATGTAAGAAACATATATATATATATATATATACATATACACACACAATAGCTTTTGGACACTTTGGGCGTTTCCAGCTGAGCCTGCATCTGCCCTGCGGAGAGCAGCGCACAAGCGAAAACCCGAGGGCATCCGACGGCCCTTGCGGCCCCAAAGCCCTAAGCCCAAGCCCTTCCTGAAGTCCGGCCTGGACTTGGAGCGGGATGGAGTCCTGCAAGGTTTACTTAAAGGATCATGGGACTTAGTAACTAGGGTTAGAACTATACTTGTAAACCCAATTAAGGTACCTATAACCTTACTTCCTAAGTCCATGATCCTCCAAATAGGGTTTCGGGCTGGGGATTAGAGCGGATAGGGCATGCTTCAAGGTAGATCCCACAGGCCAAGTGCAAGAGAAAGGCTCTTGCCCGCCTCTTGCTACCAGGAGGGCGCTTGCCCATGAGACGGATCTCCTCCGCCTGGCGCATGGCCAGTGACAAGGAGCAGACAAGAGCAAGAAGGCCAAACAGATAAGAGCAAACATGATAGCAAACAAGCATAGCGACCGAGAACTAGCCACAGCAACAGAGAGCAGTAATGATTGACGCACGTAACACTAACCGCAGCAAGTGTGGTGGGTCTCATGCCTGTGATAGTAACAGTACAAGCACTCAGCATCGAGAAAGCCCTCTCAAAGCACTTTGACCAACAGCTTTCAGAATCATTCCCAGAGGCGCGCCTTGCGTGCCTCCTCCTCCTTCCGCGCCCGTTCCTCTTCTCGACGAGCCTGAAGCGCTTACGACACGGGTGGGCCTGGGAAGGCCTGCTGAGGTAATTCGAAGTCTTCCAGGCACTTTCGGTTACCGATCAAGGATAATGTCCTACAGTAATCAACCCTGGCCACCTGAACGGCTTCTTCCTTCTTTTTCAGCTCTGCTTCAGCTGCCTCCTTGTCCACCTGACGAGATCTCGATTCGGCTTGATCGTTTGAGGGTGCTGAAGGGATGCGGGCCGTGTGCAAAGTTTGACACCAGCGACTTGTAATCGTGTATCAGTCGGGTACAGGAGACGACAAAACAGCGCAAAGCGAAGGACGGAAAAACGGCACGATCGAGTAAAGCACAGCTACCAAAGCTTGAGATCTCGAAAGTGGTCATGGAACGAGACAGGGCAGTGTGCAGGACTAAGAATGTAGACCACCACTACAGAAAGCGCCTGGCGTGAAGCGAGCTGCTTTTGCAGGTCAGTGGCCCACCTGGGAACAGTGAGAAACGAGCAACACAGTCGCCTGCCACAGGTCGAAGGAAGGTGCCGTCAGAAATGAATGTGGATAGCTCTTGCAACAACTCTCATCAACCCTAAACCCAAAGTCCTGAAAGGTTTTGCGGAAGCCGGAGCAGCGAATCACATCAACACACTTCTGAGCCGAATGCTGGCCGAGCGCTTCCTCGGGAAGCATGCGCAGACCAGACGTGAACGTCAGGCCCATCGTATCATTGGGGGGGGAGGGGGGAGGGGGGCGCATACAGTCAGTTGAGTAGGTTTTGGGGTATGGTATAACAAATCTTTACAGGGACGATAAGGAAATGCTCCTGTTAAGCGTTCAAAGCGCTCTGCTGACTCTATTATGCTGCGGCTGCCGCTACCAGTCTGAAAATGCTCCGTAGAAGCATCCGGCTTTTTCTTCTGCTACATTTGCACCTGCTCTGCTAGTGCATGACATTGCTTTCTTGCTCTTCGGGGTTTGGGGTTTAAGGTTGTCATACTAGTCGGAAAAATAGAAAGTGCCGTGCAACTCGAAGTTCCTTTCGCGCCTGAGGGCGTTTCCCGGTCGCACCCAAAACCTTGAACAGTAAACCCCGAGTTCGCACCCGCAAACCCACGCAAAGCCCCCCTGAACCTCCGAAGCCCCTACAACCCTCAACCCTGAAGCCAACCTCAAGCCCCCAAAAAATAAACCCTCTAAACAACCAAAATCCTAAACCCTTAACCCCTGATCCCCTAAACCCCTTTTCTGAACACCCAAAACCCTTCAACCCCTAAACCCCTTCTTCTGAACTGGGAAAACTCTTTTTTTTTAACACCCAACACCCCTTCAGCTTGTCTGCCCCGGCCCGAGGCCAAGGCTTCTCGCTCCTCGGTCAGCGAAGCCCTGGGAGGGCGGCTTCGGCAAGGGCTCTTTCAGGGGTCTTATAAGGGCTCTAAGAGCTCTTTGAGGGTCTTGAAAATTGCTCTAAGGGCTTTTTCAGGATTCTACAAGGGCTCTGTCAGGGTCTTATAGGGGCTCTAAGAGTGTTTTTATGGGTCTTTAAAGTTGCTCTACGAGCTTTTAAAGGGTTCTGTAATATCAGAGTTCTGTAGGGTAAGGTTGTATATGGGAGGAGTGCATCTCCTAGTGCTGCACGGAGATCACAAACGACTTTCCTCTCGGCAGGTGCCGGTTTCAGAGCCCTTCCTAGGCTTGCAGTACCTGAAGCCTCAAGCCCGGCCGGTTCAAACAAGGACGAAACTGAGCCAGCAGCTTGACAGCCTTCCGGAGTTCGTCATCCTCCTGCACTAAACTAAGCGAGGCCAGCAACACCTCTTACCTCTTGCAGCTTTGTGTCTCAGGCTGTGGAAACTCATTCGAAGGTGAAACAACGATGAACCTCGCTAGTGCCAAGAACACCGCCACACGGGTCACAGCTGCCACACAACAAAACAACAACCAGCAACAACTGTAATACCATGACAGAAAAAAGTACTACCACAGCGTCTGCTACATACTACTACCACTACTAGTTTACTAGTGCTGCTGCTGCTGCTACGACGACTACTACTACTACTACCACTTCCACTACCACTACCACTACCACTACTACTACTACTACTACTACTACTACTACTACTACTACTACTACTACTACTACTACTACTCCTACTACTACTACTCCTACTACTACTACTACTACTACTACTACTACTACTACTACTACTACTACTACTACTACTACTACTTCTACCTCCCGACAAGAAGGACTGAGGCTTTTTGGATGTATCTCTTTCATGACCAATCCATTCTCTGTGCTTGTTGTCTTTTGATTGTCAGTGCTGCTCGCCACAGAACTTTATCAGGCATAGCTCCACAGGATTAGCCAAATGGCTAAGCGGCCCCAGAGCTGCCGGATGTTGAAAACCTGTCCTTCGCGATGCATCGACCCAGTACAGCGACGTGAATGAATGAATACCTCCTCCTACTACTCCTACTAATCCTGCTACTGCTACCGCTACCGCTGGGGCTACTACTACTACTACTACTACTACTACTACTACTACTACTACTACTGCTACTGCTACTGCTACTGCTACTACTACTACCACTACTACTACTACTACTACTACTACTACTACTACTACTACTACTACTACTACTACTACTACTACTGCTACTGCTACTACTACTACTACTACTGCCACTGCTACTGCTACTGCTACTGCTACTGCTACTGCTACTGCTACTGCTACTGCTACTGCTCCTCCTGCTGCTGCTTCGAGGACGACAGCACTGATGCTGGATAGAAGCACTTGCGAGTCAATTTTCTCAGAACCCAAAGCTGGGCAGAACTCTATAACAGCGGGTTCCGAATCCCCGCCCACAACAACTCCCCGGTGCTCAGTAGGGAATGGGGGAATGGATCCCTAAAGTAATCCCTATATAACCCCCCATAATAGTCCCCAGTATCCATTCCCTACCAAGAACCGGACAGACAACTGGGCCTGCTTGGAGGATCATGGGACTTAGTAAGTAAGGTTATAAGTACCTTAATTGGGGTTATAAGTATAGATACCCTAATTACAACCTAGTTACTCAGTCCCATGACCCTTTACGTGGGCCTGGGTTTTGGGTTTTTAGGGGATCGCGCCTTGATGAGTTTCTCGACATCTCCGGTGTTTTTGTCGGCCCCCGCCGCAAAAAGCCGGGCAACCTGAAGCTTCGAGGCGAACCACGAGAAGAAGCCATAGGGCTCCTTTAAAGGGGCTACTATAAGGGTTCAAATATACGGGCCTTAATATTAGAATAGGGTCTATACGGGTTACGATAAGGGCTACTGTAAGGGTTTATTAGAGCAGACTTAATAATTAGAATAGGGTTTGGGGGTCCAATATACTACAATCATAATAAGGAACACCGAAAATATCATAGGTAATTATATAGGCCTATAGTACAGCCAGAGATGGACGGATCGTGCGATCTTGCTAGGAGAGACTTGCAAGAGCGCTGCGTGGGATACTGCAAGATCCCGCAAGCATGCGGCTTTCGAGCAACTTCCAGTATGCCAAAGAAGGTGGACATAACACAGGTGTTTCCGATTCACTTTGAATCATGCAGAGCAGTCGAGGGAATCAACGGACAAAGGCATCAGGCTGTCTGACTGGGCATGGCGGCACACTGATGCTGGACATGCTAGGCGGATGGCAATGGCTCTGAGCTTTCCTGGCGCAAGGTGTTCGAAGTTTTTGAATTGCCTCGTCTGAAACCCTGACAGATCTGGTCTGGACTGAACGGAAGGTAGAAACAATTCCTGGCAATAAGCAACAGGCCAAGCAGCTTTCACATGAGGAGATTTTGGAGCCAACTGCTGCACGTCCGGGAGAAGCCACACGGATGGTTTATCGAAGAGACACCCCTTGACGGTAACTTCGAGGCTTCCCAGCAAGCCCTAACATCCTAATTCCCTCGGAAGTTTGCCTGCAAAGCTGCTACAGAGATCAAGCCTGCGGAAAGCTTTGAATCGGAAAGCAGCCGACATGCTGCCGCCGTGTGCCGGGCCTTTCCGCGAGGTGATCTCTTCTTGGCTTGGCCATGGGAAGGATCGAAGTACCTGCGGTTTTAAAGGTTTGACCACGCGGAACCAAAACAAGGCCCCAAGCATCGCAGTGTGTCACAGTGTTGACGATGCGAATCCCGTCGTTGTCACCACTCCCTCCTCATCATCATCTGCAGCAAGACCATCGTGATCACCATCATCATACTCGTAATTGTCACCATCAACGGTCGCACTGAACGGCCTCTGATAATGAACAAGTGTCTTCTATCAGTCAAAGGAGAGATAAGCCAGATTCCAATCCCGAATGTCACGCCGGATGGAGCTGCAAACTGCGCCTTTTCGCATGACTTTTACTGAAGAATCCCAGAAGGGTCGGCTCCTGTCGGCGCTTTAAACGAATTACTTCCAGCCGTGATTTTCTGCAAGCTTCTACCCTTCGATTTTGCCAGCAGAGAGCCAAAAGGGTAAACTGCACATCGCGGGGGTGTGAAGCTTGAAGAAAAATCAATGGCTGATATGCTGCACATCGCGGCACGGCGAATGCACATCCTAGACATGTATCATCATGTATCTATGCACAACCACGGAAAGTTGCAGTTTCCGTGCAGTAGGAATTCGCTACCAAGGCTGGAATCATCCCCTTTAGGACGCCCTGGTTCGGATATTTCAGTCTGCATCTGTACATATTCCAACGAGCAACATTGGCGTGGGCTTCGGGATTCCTGTAGAAGTACGGCCATGGCGCCTGTCATGTCGGCTGTGGCGGAAAGATTGCATGTATTGGACTTCCCATGTGCTCGGAGCCTGTTTAAGGTTGTCAAGCATCCCTTGCTTCGTGCCACACTGTGAAGTGGCAAGCAGTGTCCTCCCAAGCCCCTGGTTGCTCAACGACTCGTCACGATCCTTACGAGGATAGAACCAAATGAGGAAAAGTTGCAGGATCGCAAGAAGTACGCCGCATGCATTCGGGAGTATCAGGGGCATGCTTTGCTCGGTCAAACCCACACAAAGCCACAGGAAGCTGCAGGAAAGTGCCAGGATGCACTGCGCAGGTGGTAGTGCCCGGGAGCACTTCTCAACAAGCACTCGGCTCACCACTGCGAGCGGGGCTCCGTATGCGAGGATGTTCACTGCCATGGCGACATATCCCAGTTGCTGGACATGAGAGAATGACGTTGCCGCATAGACGAGGGCCAGGAAGATTGCCATGAATGCCAGGACGGTGCTGGCGGCTGCGGCTGTGCCCCATGTCTGCTCACGGCACTGACGTGCATAGAACCAGCAGCTAGTCAAGCAGTAGCAGCCTGCTGTCACTCCAATGGTGTTGCTCACCACCATAGGGGGAAGCGGGACAAAGATGGCATACCAAAGCCAAAGCGCAGAGTTGACAAGCATGAGGAGTAGGTTCGATGGGTCAACATCCCTCAGCGTCTTGCCCTGGGAGCGATGCACCTTCTGCACCTCCACAAGCGGTGACAGGAGAAAACAAACAGATGCTGCCACGGCCGCATACTCAATGTAGAAGCTAAGCGCCCCAAGCATTATGTTTCTCGTTGGCTTCTACAAGCTCTTAAAAGCTGAAACTTGAGCGGCAGAATCCAGGTGTTAGGATATCCCTCGCAGCGTCAAAGCAATCAGCCCGATTCCGTCAGTCAAGTCATGAGCTTCGGCAGCTCAACATTTCTCAGTCCTACTGGCCGTCAAGAATACTGCAGTAACACTGGCTGCACTGCAAGCACTGTCGCGCTGCCACCAAACAGCGGAAAGCATCACCATCATTGTTACCGGAACCACAATCACCAACCTGATCATCACCATCATCGCCATCACCTGCTATCATCAACATCATCATCATCACCATCAACACCCCCCACCGCCATCATGTTCATGTCATATTCGTCGTCATAATCATCATCGCTGAATCATCTCCGCAGTCGGAAACCATATCACGACAACCATCAGCACCATCATCGCCATCACCGTCATCGCGACAACCGACATCGATATCATGACCATCCCCACCGCCGCATCACCATCATCGTCATCATCATCATCATCACCGTCATCTTCATCATCGAAATCATCACAATCATCGAAGCAGCATCACCTTCACCTTCACTATCACTTCCCCCGAAACAAAGAATTCCGGTGTTGAAGGAGTGCTCAGCATCGCCATCACCTCCATCATCCGAAACCCCAGGGTTCATGCTTGTCGTCAGCATGAAGAACATGATTGATTACTTACCTTTGATATTAAAGTTGTGTCACTTCAGCCGCCCAATGCTCATCATTGAACCATACCCGTGCTCTCACACGTCATCTACTTTGCCATCATCTACTTAGTCGTGTTCTTGAACCTGAGCATAGCCCTACATCACACGGTTCACATGATTCACATACTCGGCACTTGCACTGGAAGAGGCTGTATTCCAGCCCCTGGGTCGGATCAAACTCAGAGAGTCGCCAATCTTTTCCTCAAGTGCCAGGTGGTACATGAAGTTTTTGCCTCCTAAACCAAACTTCATAGCAGAAGCTTCGCTGGTAGTTGCTTGCTTAGCCACCAGGTCGGTTCCAACAGCCCTCGTATGAAGTTTGCAGAAAAATGACTGTGCGGCGTGCGACGATGCGCAAGCACGTTTTCTATACACACACCCCTGCTACACACAAGCACGGAAACTTGCACTCGCCGTGTAGTGAAAATTTGGGACCACGGTTGCAATCTTCCCCTCTGGAACACCGAAGCTCTGTCTACATCTGTACAGTTGCCAACTAACAGTATTGGCTTGGGCTTCCGCCCGGCTGTTCACAAGCTCTGCGCCGGCACGCTGATTGCGAGGATAGAAGCAGATGAGTAAGAGTTGTATGATCGCCAGGGGGACACCACATGCGTTTGGGACGATCATCGGCATGCTTTGCTTTTTGAGGCCAACACATAGCCACAGGAAACTGCTGGAAAGTGCGAGGACGCACTGCGCAGGTGGCAGAGCCCGAGAGCACTTCTCAACAAGCACTCGGCGTGCCGCTGCGAGCGGGGCTCCATAAGCTAGGATGTTCGCTGCCATGGCCAAGTATCCAACTTGCTGGGCGTGCGAGGATGACGTCTCTGCATAGACGAGGGCTGTAAGGATTGCCATAAATGCCAGGACGGTGCTGGCAGCTGCGGCTGTCCCCCATGTCTGCTCACGGCGCCGACGTGCATAGAACCAGCAGCTCGTCAAGCAGTAGCAGCATGCTGTCAGTCCAATGGTGTTGTTTAGCACTAATGGCGGAAGCGGATAGAAGATGGCATACCAAAGCCAAAGTGCAGAGTTGACAAGCAGGAGGAGTAGGTTCGATGGGTCAACATCCCTCAGCGTCTCGCCCTGAGAGCGATGCACCTTCTGCACCTCCACAAGCGGTGACAGGAGAAAACACAAGGATGTTGCCACAGCCGCATACTCAACATACAGGCTAAACACCTCAAGCATCCTGCTTCTCGCTGGCTTCTGCCAGTTCTGACCTACTGAAACTCGAGCCGTCAAAGGGCGGGAGGATCGCTCACGCTGCTCCGTGAAAGTCGGAATCGGTGCTTGCTAGGCCACCTGCATGTTGACAGTCTTCATATATCATGGGCCTGCTGGAACCACGGCAACTCTGCGATTAACACCACTCTGGAGCAAGCCTTGTCGTTTGGGCATGTTCTCTGGCAAACTCACACACCCTCTACACCCTAAACCCTACACCCTAAACCCTGCACTGCGCATCTACATGCTTAGCACGGCATTTTCCCGCAGATGCGAGTTGGAGATCGCGAGGGGTTTTTAGCCCTCCTCACCCCGGTGCCTGATCAGGGATTTAGGATTTAGGGGTTTAGGGTTTAGGGGCTTTGGTCAGGAGACATACCCACATGCGAGCTATGAGGAGAAACGGCTAATGTAAGTCGACTACAACGTCTCAATCTCGAATGTTAAGAAGACTACTAACAGTTATGAGTATGTACATGTAACATACTCTGACATTGTAGCTGTTATATACACATACCATTCAAGATTGCTAGATCTGTATGTATATATATATATATATGTATGCATATACATATATATATATATATATATACACCTATGTGTGTGTGTATATGTATGTATATATATATATATATACACCTATGTGTGTGTATGTATGTATGTATGTATATATATATATATATACTATAGTATAGATGCTATACAGATCTATACCTATCTGGTCCTTCCTTGACGGCTCCCAGGGGGTTAGGATAGCCAGGCCCGCCTCGCGTTAACGGTGCCTTTACATCATCAGCTCCCGTTGAGGAGCGGCAGGTGGAGTTCAGCCCTATGGGACGTGAGGTGATGCACAGGAAGGCACCATTTAGGACATGAGAATAAAGTCTTGTACCGCACAGCCGATGCTGCAAAGGTGACTACGAGTGATGTTTTGCATCAAAGCCAAGTCGACATTCGCAAGCCGCCCACAAGGAGCTCGCAGAAAAAAGCACTGAATTCGCACTGCTGTGCGTCGTAGGCATGCTCTTGAAGCTGGGCCGGGACACTCATATCACCACGACCCGTACCATTCCCTGCTTGAATCTGATTTGACTAGCAATATCCGACTGCCGGAACTTGCAAGCACATTATAGCAAATAGAAGGCACCAGGTGCGCCCAGCTTGAGCGGGTGGGTTGGGGGCATGGAAGGCCTCAACTCCATGATTTCGCATCATATGAGATGGTATCACCCAAGGGTTTAGGGTTTAGGGCATCTTCTTGCACTTCCGTGCACTTTCGACAGCTTTTATGCTGGGGGTGAGCATCCTACTGCGGCTGGGTTTCGAAACTCACGGACATTGGCATGGAACATTTCAGGCAGCATGACTGGGAAAGGATCGAAATCGACAGTCATGCTTTCATGCGTGTGAAGGAACAAGTAAGCTTCAGTGTCGAAATTGGGCAAACGGTATCGTCCCGAATCAGAATCTCACACTTTCCACTTTGTTGGAGGTTTTGAGGCAGCTTAACATGAACTCGCATAACAAACGTTGGGGACTGTCTCTAGAATGGTCCATCAGCGGCATTCGACACGTGCGAAGCGAGCAATGTGGATGCATATTCGCACGCGCTGTCTGCAGGGAAAGAAGGCAGTCATCCGTCCAGAAATGTCACCCGAGTACTGATGTTGGGGCTGAGTTTCAGGAGCACCTACGGCTCAAAGTCTACAGGAACCCAGACGCCGCCATGGCCACAACTCCTTCGGCCGTGATGGTGCTGCCATCTGTACTGCCAATATGGCTAGAGCTATACCAAAGCTAATAACCGGGCCAAAAAAGCTCAAACGTTCAACAGAGACCAAATATGAGAAGCCAAAAAGTTGACAGTTCTACCAGTGGCGATGTAAGAATGTACATCACCCTGCGACCCGACACCAAACTCATGTTGCAAGGCTTAGGCCTCACCAAGCATCCCGGAACCATCAATGAGAAGGGCTACTTAGAAGCAGTATTCAAACAAACCTTCATCATAGCATCAACCACACATGCCAAGCAAAGTAGAAAGTTCCTATCATTCCACGGGTTTAGAGTTTAGGCCCAGTACCCGCAAAACCTTTCAGAGACGAACCAGCACGGCGTCGGAGGCTCGCCATGAACTCCGGCTGGAGGCACATCCAACCAGAGACGGCATAGACTGACCCACTAGTTTTAATTATTGTTATGACAGCTTAGGGTTTAGGGGTTACTGCCGGCTACGGTCACTATGATCATCAAAGTTCGCAGTTTGTTCATACATCTTGCTTGATAGGAATGATTGTAAATACTATCCCCTTACAGTCCCGATATGCCTTTACCATTATACTGTAGTGAACTCCAAAACCCTACTTTTATTGTTTCCTTCCCACATTAGAACCCTGAACCGCCTTGACGCTTGAGTGTAGAGCCCTTACAGGACCCCCTTCAAAGGAATCCTATTCCAATTGTTACGGCCCCTTACAGGACCCCTGAAAAGGAATGCTTTGCCAATTATGTTTACTTAAGTGGAGGCCCTTTCTCGCTGGCCGAACCCCGTTCCATTCCCGCTTCTGGGGTCTACTGTAGAGATTTAAGTTTCTAGCGCTTTGGGCTGAAAGATCTGATTCCTTTTTGAAGGATTAGCTGGGGATTGTAAGATTTTTCTGTTTCGAGATGATGAGGGACGTGGTCATTAGGTTTAAAGGGTTTAAGGTTCAGGGCTCAGGGTTCAGGGTTGGGGGCTAAAAGGCTTCAAGATCTGGGGCTGGACCGGTGCTTCCGCTGTCTGAACTGAGTGCGACTGTCGCGGTCTTTCAGGTGGCTCTTGCGGACTACGCGAGCGGCTACCGAAAGGCCTTGACGTCGAAAGGTATTTCTGCTCTAGCACATGTGGATCGGACCTTGGCCTGAAAATGGTATCCAGGCTCTTGGCTGGATAAGTGAAAATCGCCCAGGCAGTCTCGCTGCCGAACATTAAAAAAGTTCGTTGCCAAGGGCTCGTTAGAGTCCAAGCACTGAGTTTAGCATGCCGGGCGCTGTCTTCATTCATTGCACCAGGGCCCGAAAGAATTACATCTACAATCCACCCGGAAGATACATGAAGGGCATGTTCACCTAAAGATGCCCAGTGCCTGAACGGTTGTGGAAGATGAACTCTTCCACCTGTGTGGGTCTTCTCAGCGCTTCGCAGCTAGATGCGGCAACCGTTGAAGTACCTCAGCAGTGGCCAGTTTGGAACTCATATCCTCTTGGCTTGTAACGGATGCTATGAAGCAACCCTAAACCCCCAAACCCCAAAATGCAAAACAAGCCAGGAAGCCTAAACCCTAAACTAAACCCTGATTCTACCTTCATCCGGGCAGCCCTTTCTCGTTGATTGTCATGCCGGCCACCATGATGGCAATACCTGGGCATCCATGAGGGCTGGTCCAGCTGAAAGACTGCTTATCTAGGTCCAGGTGCCTGAATAATTAGACTATTTTTTAATGAATGGTCTATAATTGGGTTACTTTCAGGGCTACCAAAAGGGTTCAATACAGGTTCCTTAATATTTAGGAATAGGTTTTGGGGCCCGCTATACTTTTATTATAACAAGGAACCTCCAAATTAGTAGGGGTAACTATCCAGGCCCCTGCACCTCTATGGAATAAGAGAGCAAACACGAACCCGTGATGAATTATTTTTGACAACGGCAGTTCGTGATTCCAGGCAATTTGATCCACGCAGGTGTATCGCTCAGCTTTCTGAACAAGTCAGCAAGCATGTTTGACATATGAGCTACAACCATCTGTTAGATGAATAGTTAAACTGCTTCCCGTTCGTCCTGGCAGCGATCCTCGAATGAGACCCTCGTCCCCCTTGCTATGGGGGCCTTGATAATTAGGATGGAGTTTGGGGGCCCATTATACCTTTTGTTTAACAATAAGGAACCCCCAAAAAAATATTGGCAGCTATTTAGGCCCCCATATTACCTGGAGTGTGCAAGTCAGCCACCTGCGATGATGAGGACAGCCGGTAACACACCAAGCACCAAGACCGTCAGACAATCCTTGGCAAATCGCTGAGCAGAACCATTGCGGCTAGCATCATAGTTACCGCAATGGTTATTCGTGCAACGAAAACTGACACCGTTATGTCTACTCTCCTTCTTGGATTCCAATCCTACACGCACCACCTGCCCACGTCGCCCTTCAGCAGCTGGACACTTAGCCATCTCTACCTGCTTGCTGCTCTTGGCCTTCGATTTTCCTCGAAACGTCCTGAACCTGGTCCTGCCCACGCTGCTGCTTGAATGACCACTTAAATACAAGCCAACTTCACAAGCCGACGGCAAAGCTTTTGACGGAGCGCAGTGCACCGAGATCTTTGCAGATGAGTCTCCCAAGATTTTGCTGGCTGCTTCGCAACAGCGTCGTCCACAACCTAGATGCAACTTATGAGAGCCCACGACAAGCTTTCGAGAAAATTCCAACTTGCAGTGGAAATGCCCTCCGGGCTTCAGCACTCATGATTTCACAAAGGTACGTAGCTAGTGCACGGTGCATCCCAACTGAGGCACCTTCTAATGATCCTAGTATTTCGTGCTCTACACAGTACTGTAGAGGCCTTCAGAATAACCGATACTATTTTGCGGGGTTCCTTGCATGTAATTATAGTATAATGGCACCAAATCCTATTCTAAATATCAAGGCCCCTATATTAGGTTTCCTATATAATTTTCTGAAACTCCAAAAGGACAGGCCCAGCCAGGTGACGACGGGGCCCTGCCCCTGCTCCACGCAGATGGCACTGAAGCGATTCTGTGATGCAGCGCCTTGCATGGCGAGACACTGCCAGACACTGGTATCTAGGGGTTCAGTGTTTAGGGGTTTAGGGTTTAATTAGGGGTTCCGGGGTTTTAGGGTTTCGGGGTTACGGGCTTAGGGTAGGGGACTTAGTATTAGAGTACAGTTTTCGGGTTAGAAGGGACTGCAAGCGGCTGCTGTGAGTAAAGATTCAGACCCCCTCTTAATGCGTCATGTGGGCTTCTCAGGCAGTGAAGACCTGATTGGAACCTCGCTGTTCGGCATGCCTGCGCTTGACACATCTTAACGCTGAATATATTGGGCTAATGTATTCTTGGACTTCGTCCTACTCTTAATCGTATCACTAGAAATTTGTATTCCTATTGCTGTTCCTGTTCCTCTTCCTTTCGCCAATACTAGTTTAGGGTGCTACTGTCAGGGTTGCTATTGGCTTTGGGACCTGGGGCGCGCCTTTCCATGCGATTGTACCTCGAGCACTCAGGGACGGGAGGCAAACCACTCCGGAACTCTGAGTCCCGCAAGTGTCTGGAGTTTACGTTTCACCTAACCCCTAAATCGTAAACCCTCCCCTTAACTATTTACGACAGACCATGCTAACTCAACCTACAAATCCCCACAGCCTTCACGGGTTTAGGGTTTAGGGCTACCCTAGCCCGCCTAGCGATCTCGCACCGGGACCGAAGCCCGAAGGTACTATTTTGGCGGAGTCCGCCCCGCGAGTCATCTTCCTCGGCGTGAGGGATCCGAGTTGCGGCTGGGACGGGCTTAGGGTTTGGGGTTAGGGTGTAGGGTTTATGGTCTTGGGTTTAGGGGTTTAGGGGTATATAAAGCGACATGAAGTCCATCTTGGGCTTAAGGCGTTGCTCTGCAAGGCTTTGAGGTTGGGGTTTCTGAGGTTGCCACAGGGGTTAAGTCAGGGGACCGCAAGGCTCGCAAACCGGAGGGTCGTTAAATCACATGTGTTATTTGCAACCAAACTGCTGCCGCACTGCCAAACTGCTGCCGCACTGCCAATGACTACTTCATGCACTGGAGATTGAATACAGCTCCTACAGAATCTGAAGCCTGATGTCTCTCCCTAGAAGTGCGGGGCAAGCATTGGCCGCAGCAGCTCTAGCTTTTGCTCCTGTGGAGGCCGAACAACTTCGGTGCAGCGGGGAAGGCATCCATGAAATTTTCCAAGCCAGGCGTCACGACCCCCACGCAAATCCAAATGCTGAAGGCGATGCCTGCAGGGGGATCGGGGCTGGATGCAATGAGTATTCATGATGATGAGGACAACAAAGCACTGTATCACAATATGACCCGTCTCCTAGGTTCAAGACAGTTAATTAGCTAGTTGGTAGGAAACAACGGCACCAACACCCACCAGGACGACGACGACGATAACGACACCCACGACAGCAACAGCAACAACAACAACAACACCCGCAGCAGCAGTAGCAACAACAACAACAACAACACCCGCAGCAGCAGTAACAACAACAACAACAACAACAACAACAACAACAACAACAACAACAACAACAACAACAACAACAACAACAACAACAACAACAACAACAACAACAACAACAACAACAACAACAACAACAACAACAACAACAACAACAACAACAACAACAACAACAACAACAACAACAACAACAACAACAACAACAACAACAACAACAACAACAACAACAACAACAACAACAACAACAACAACAACAACAACAACAACAACAACAACAACAACAACAACAACAACAACAACAGCAGCAGCAGCAGCAGCAACAACAACAACAACAACAACAACAACAACAACAACAACAACAACAACAACGACAACAACAACAACAACAACCCAAAACAACAACCACAACAACAAGACGACGAAGAAGCACTTTCACAAGAAGAACCACAACCATAACAACAACAAAAAATCAGTCTAAACACTACGGTGGCTATCGACAGAAACGCCCATGGGAATAGCGTGCGGAAGAATGCAACTATGCGGTTGTCTCCGGCCAAATTAAGGATCCTCCAGCTTATTCTGCTCAGTGCAGCCAGCAAAAGATCAAACAGGCGTGGGCCCGAAGAACTTGTATGCCTGTAACCTATGCATCCGCGCTCTCCCTAAAGGGTTCAACAAGCTCAAGTGAATTTGCTAACAGCAACAGCATTCGGTCCAAGTCGACCGCAGTCAAAAACAACACATCATCTGCGAGTCAAGTGGCCGGCAGCGGCGGCCCCGAAGGCAATCCTAGCAGTTTTCGCGCCCGCAGCATTTTCGGCGGCCGCCTCGCGACCTGAGACATCTGGATACATCTGCACAGCCCTTCGATCCAGCGCCCGGTAAACGCTAAACCGCAGCAACGGCAAGGAATAGGAAAGGCCGCACGGCGCTTCGTGAGCTCAGCTGCAGGCCACAATCCATCGCCTGATGGAGCTGGATGAGACTTTCCATGCTGGGGCCCCCACTGATGCAAATGCATTCGTACCAAGTGTAGCCACACGATGGCCCAGTCTTGCACTCGAGGCCCTGGAGCTGTACGGTTTAGGGTTTAGTATAGCGGCCTTAATACTTAGAATAGGGTTTTGGGGCCCATGATACTATAATTCTAGTAAGGAAACCCCAAGATGGGTTTTGTGGGTAGAAAGACTATGGCAGTCGGAGGAAGAGAAGTCTGGAGACGCCCAAAAGCACAAGCACGCTCTGCGGCGCTGTCCTTGGCTACGTGGCCGAAAGCACAGGCTCTGTTGTCGTCGAGGAATTGCTGCTCTCCTTCCTCAGGGTTTAGGGTTTAGGGGTTTGGAGTTTAGGGTTTGGAGGAACGTGGCTCCGGTTGAGAATCTTGAGCTGAAGCTCTCAACCCCAAGAGATAGGGGGAGGTCGGGTGGTAGTGCCCTGTCTTGCGGCGACCGATACAACTCGCAGCGGCTCCAAAAGAACGTAACCGACTTGTTTGCCTTCGAGGAATTGCCCGGCAACCCCTATATAAACCTGAACCCATAACCCCTTAACCCCTTAGCCGCCTTAACGCCTTAACCCCTAACCCCAAAGCCCGAAACCCTAAAAACGTTGCATGCCCAAGCAAAAGAAATGCAGCTCCGAGCGGCGAGGATGGGACGAAGCTGGTCTCCCCCTGACCGGAGCGCGGCTCCGAAGGTTCTCTTACTTGGAGGATCATGGGACTTAGTAAATAAGATTATAAGTACCTCAATTGGGGTTATAAGTATAGTTACCCTAATTATAACCCTAGTTCTAAGTCACATGATCCTGTAAGTAGGGTTTAGGGTATCTTCTCTTCTGTAAGTATAATCGCAGTATAAGCCGAACTACATGTCATATTATGAGGATATTCCCTTTCGGCCACCACCACCATGTACGAACGACACAACAACCGGTACTGCAGCGACAGGTGTTGGTACTACCACACACTACTCAACTTTAGTGCCAGAATAAATTAGTTTGATCTGCTGCTCCGGCTGCAGCGTGCTAGGACCGACCATGAATGAAACCTCACGACATCCTGCGAGCGCCTTGTAGGTTCCAACAGCCCGCCATCTTGGCACAGTTGCTGGCGCCATGTACGGGCCACAGGAAGAAGCACGAGGCCAGCTGGATGTACCGCGACATCTTACCTCAGGTTCGACATGTTCGTGAGGATATGATTCCCGTCGCGACGACACCGACAGCAGCGACTGGAACAGCCAGTGCTTTCAAAATCGCACTGAGCCACAGCAGCAATGCACGGTGTGGGAAGTTGTCGAAATTAGGACAAATACTCGGAAATCAAAGCGCTTGGATACCTGTTGACTGTGTCTGAGAGTCGGGCAGAGGGCTCCGAGAATGAAATGTCCCACATGGCGAGAACATCCTAAAGCTAGTAGTTGTTGTCTAGAGTTTGTGCTAAGGGACGATCTGCGGCCGAAGAGTTTGTGGACTAGTCCAGAGCTCACGCTGGGAGGCCAGGGTTTTAGATACCTTTGCTGCTTGCTCGCTCCTGGGGTATCTCAAAAAGACTCCCGGAAAGATACCTCCAGACTACAGCTGGGGGCATTTAGGGTTGAGGGCTTCGGAAGTAAGGATTTGGGGCTCAGGGCTTAGGAGCAAGTGCCTGCCCCGCCATGGTGAACATGCCTCAACCCATCGGGCTCCTTGTTTAAACCCGTCTAGCTCCAACATTCTATCATGTGTTTGGCATCTCTTGATCAGCATGCAACGGTGATTGCAAAGGAGCGCGCAGCGTTTGAGATGTGGATGAAGAAAGCACAACCACCAGCTGCGTTCTCTGAGCTGCTGGTCTTCGCATAGGAAAATAGCGGAACCAGGACGACAAGCACGCGATGCAGATACCAGCGCTGTAGAACAGAAAAGAAGCAGTATGCTACCCCAAGCACTGAACATCTAAACCCACAAAACTCGCACTTCCGCGATGTCTCTGAAAAGGATAAGAAACAGGCTGCTGGGTCTGTTCGAGTCTGGACTTGGAGACTGTGGATCACTTTAACTTGCTGTGTCTAGCCTCTGGTGCAAGTGGAAGTCATCTGCACGACCAACCGTCATGTCTTCCTTAACACATGCAGAAGAGGTAAAGGGCTGTAGAGGGCTCACTTGCGGCGTTGCTGAGGACATCTGCTTCAAGAAATCCTTCTTCATGGACAGTGACCTGCAGCGCAGGCACGGCCGCATCTTGATGTCGTATCTGATGCTGCCGTTCTGGATGGAAACTGCTTGTCTTGCTCATTCATGGTACCGAGGGGCATGCGCAGAATTTACAGAGCTGCCGACCGCAACATGTTCTCCAGCACGAAAACACCGCAGTCATTCAGGTTTTCCTGCCAGGTGTCGCAAACATGTACCGGTTCATGCAGCAAACGGCACGACTGACCTAACAATCGCAACACCAGCAGCAGCAACAACAGGAGCCCGTAATATAGCGGCCTCAATAATTACAATAGGGTTTTGGGCCCATTCTGCATTAATTACAGCAAGGAACCCCCAAAATAGTATAGGTTGTTTATTTAGGCTCCGATATTAAGCACCACCGTGCAGAAGCATCCTCATCCTTGTCCTCATCCCCACCCTCTGCTGCTATGCTACTAATAGTACTAATACTACTACTGCTACTACGAGTACCACTACTACTGATTCCGACAGTCTTTAACATGAAAGCCAGGTGAAAATCAACTTGCTTCGGTCGCCATCACTACCATCGCAAACCCAAACGCAGCTGTCGGCGAAAGCTCCTGCTGGTGGACATCTGCAACAAGGGCCCGTGCCTAGGCACGAGGAGCAAAGCCACAGAGGGTTTCACATCATGGCTATCTACTGGAGCGTGCGATCTGCATAAGTCTTGGACGAGGTTGGCGACGGGGAGCATAGGGAAGACACTTTGTCGAAAGCAAAACCGTGCCTTTGAGACTCTCCAGGCCAGAAAGGCGACAAGCAAAGGGAAGACCGTTGTCCACTCATCGCTCTGAATGAGATACTGGGCGGTTGTTGTCGTGCAAGCTAGTGAACAAGCAGGAATTACATATTAATGTGCTGTGATACGGTTCAACAGTGAAAGTACCTATGCATGGCTCTCAGCATTTATGAAGCCAAACCTGTGCAACTCGCCGCATCATGTGGTACCAGTTGCTACAAACACTGAGGCTTGTCATTGCTGCATAAGATAGGAGACCAACATACTGATGGTATCATATCTGATCATGAGGTTATGCTTACCTTCGTCATTTCGGTAAAGTGTGGCTTCTTCAGGCTGACGGGGGTGGGTAGGTCTTCGGGTAAGTTCTTGGCTCTCTGTGCCCTCAACTTGCAACCGCTACATCGGAAAGTCCTTCGGGCTCATAGTCGAAACGAGGCCACAGCCAAGTCGCTGCTGCCCAAGACCAACACTTTCATACTGCTGATGGACAAAATCCTGCATGACCCTAAGGACTCTAAACTATGGGAACTGTGGTATAATCCTTATAATGGGCAATGCAAGTTTCTTCGTCCAAGAAAAGCTGAGAACCCCGGCCGACGTCTTCTCGTAGCGCTTCTTCCTATCTGGCCCATTGACCTACACAGGTGAATGCAGATCTTAGCCTCCTGGGGGAAAGGGCTTCGAAACCTGAGAGACGATGATGGAATGTTGGTGGTATGGTATACTGCAGTAATAGAGGGACTGCATGCGTATAGTATACTAAGTATAGTGGGATTTTGGGAGTCTTCAACATGAGTTGCGATAGGAAAAACCTGTGGAACTACTGGGCTTCCTTTCAAGCGGCCTCCCACTCTTTGGCCAGGTATCCACCCACGAAGCGCGAGACGTCCTGCCAGCTACAACGATCGTCCAGAATCCAGAATTCGCACTTGCCGCTGCCGTCCCTGTGTACTCATGGTACAACTTTTTTCATAATATACATATATATATATATATGTATATATGCTGTACATTCGCATATACACATACAGATATAGATGTAGGCAGATATATCTACCCTTACAATCCCTATGTAACCGTAGTTCATCAACCACTCATAGTTCCTCTTCCTCCTGGGCGACCACCTTTGTCAGAAGCAAAGTAATATAGAGGCCTTAATGACTAGGGCCTCTATATTACGCCTTGATGATTAGAAGACTTAGGGTGTTGGGGTATCTTATACTATAGTTATATTAAGGAACCCCAAAATAGTATGGGTAATACTAGGCCCCTTATAAAAACAAAATGGGTCCTTCTGCAGCTTTGTCAGGGCAAACGGGTCGAACTGGAGAGTGATCGGCGAGTAGCCCGTCTTGCGCGAAGGGACATCGCCGGCACACGGACTAGGAAAGGGATTCAGTGAACAGCCTTGTAGTCCCTTATCACTTAGCTATCATCGCAAACCTTGAAGCCGCCCTTGTCGCAGCCCTCTCGGAACCCATGGGACTCCTAGTGAAAAGCGAACCCTGGCTCCCTTCCTCAAATCCTGAAACCCTTGAGTCGCCCCTGCACCCCTTGGCGGGTCCGGGCCTCCCCGTAGTGGAGCACGAAGCTGGAGGATCGCACCCTAGCATCTCACACTTGGGCTTAGGCTTCGGGTTGAAGCTCTAAGGGCTCTCTGGGCCTTCCGTCCAGGGAGAAGCTCAGAGTCCCATCGTACTCTCCGGCCTCAGAGCTCTGAGGACAGGCTGAGATCCTTCGCCCCGTGATGCGAGGGGTAGAGCCGGTAGACAAGGCCCCCGCGACACCGTCGCCGCCGGCCATGTTGATTCGAAGAGCTGGTTTACAAAGGCAGGTCACATGGGAATCACTCAACAACAGAATCAGCAGGAGCAGCATGAAAGCGACATGTCAAACTGATGATACCGAAACGCCAGACAACATCAAGCAGCTGCCAGCCGGGCCACCCTGAGCCGTAAAACCCAAACACTAAACCGAAACCTTACATCCTAAACCCTACACCGAAACCTTAAATCCGCAACCCTAAACCGAAACCTCAAATCCGAAACCCCAAGCCGAAACCTTAGATCCCACTCTTCAAACCCTCAACCCCAAGCCTTAACCCGAAACCCTAGATCCTCAAACCCTAAACCCTAAATCTTAAATCCTAGACCTTATGGGAGTTTCCGAAATAGGGGACCCTTATATGGTACCCTAAATAGTAGGATCCTTCTTATAAGGGCCCCGAAATGAGGTACCCCTAATTTTCGGAAACTCCCTTATAAACCTTGAACCCCAAACCGGCCGCCTAGCTGCGGATTCTTGCACTCCACGCCGTCAGCAACGAGACGGGACCTGGGTGTATTACTATTCTCATGTGTAGTTTTAAGTAGTCTTGTCATTTTAGTCGATATTTTTGTCAGTATCTAATCTGGTTATTGCTAGTAGCATTCTTCTTCTGACTTCTTACTAGTACTAGCAGTATGAGTATTAGTATTCGTATTAGTACTGTTAATCATTGCACTGTTGCTATTGCTATTGTTGCTATGTTTATTGTTGATTACCATTGTCTTTACCAATGACTATTAATTAGTATTATTGATAATACCACCATGAATATTTGAGGTTATTACTATATCGTTTTCATTACCACTACCATCGCCCATGCTATTGTTGTTCTAACTATTAGTAGTATTATTGCTGATGTGATTAGATAGTGGCCCCTTAGAGTAACCAGCACTATAGTAGCTACCAGTATAGCATAAATATGGTCCTATCATGGCTTAGTCTATCTATATATATATATATATATATAACCGTGGCATGGAGACTTAGAACTATAGCATATTGTACCCTTGTTAGGGCAAATCAAAAGCGGACTGCACTGGATCATAGCCCCTGTCATACTATTAGTTTAACGTAGCCAAACCTTTCTTCTAGCTGTTATGCCTAACAACCCAGTTGCACAGGCAGTCCGACCGTAACCATGTCGTGCCGTCAGGAGTCAGGTATCATTCCACTTGGCGCCGTCAAACGAAACGTGTGCAAATGCCCATCTGCACGTTCTACGGCTGGAGCAGCAGCAGCAGCAGTAAGTAGCTGCAGTACAGCAGTTGCCAAAGTAGCTTCACAACTCCAACAGGGGAAGACAGGCCCGAGCTTCGGGCGCACCAGGTTTCTGCAACGGGCCCAGTGTTCCATCGCCAACGGCCCTGAAGCTCACGATGACCTGGGTCTGGGTGGAGAAATCATCATCGGGGCTGAACTGGCCACATGCAACACAGCCGGACATGTTCGGGAAACGATTCTCTGGGTCACGATCCCCTTCTTCTGCGGAGCAAGTTTGCTCAGGGCCGGACTAGGTATCCGGCTTGCTCCACCCTGATGAACTCGAAGATGCTCATAAACCCGCAGCGCTTCTGCTCGAAAGCATGCTGGAGGCACACAAGGCGGAGGTTAGCTGTCGCTGTTGGACCCCAAACTCAAGCGAGACCGTTCCAAAGACGCCTGAAACCTTCGTGTGAAGCTCTGGCCCTTCGCCGAGATGCTTCTTCACAGTGACGGTGTACCGGTTGATGCTGCTCTTCAGGCCTGTGATGGCTCATGCTGAGTCGCCCCGAGCGAGGAAAACTGCTACTGCTACTACTACTGGCTACTACTGTACTCCTAATGAAAACTGATTGGACGCCTGCTTCATGCGCAGTTTTAGAAAGTCCAGCAACTCGAAGCCCGAAACTTCAGGAAGTTCCATGTATGACAAAAATCAGACGAGAGGATCGAACTAGCTGGGTCCCATTTGCAATGAAGATCAGCAGGAATGTGAGAGGTGCTGAGCCGATCCCCACCACATCGGAGGCCTACTTGCTTCGGCAGTGTTTGATAGAATAATGCTTTCTGAAGGAGCTGATATTAGACTTCCGCAGGCTTCAGTTGGATAAATGCAATATGCCACCAAAGCACAGGATACTGGAGAGTCTCCAGAACTTGAGTCCGAGTATCTGCTAAGCGTAGAGCTCTACTTAAACTGATCTGCGGACTTACCCTAAACCCTAAACCCTGAGCCCTGAACTCTAAATAAAACAAGACCTGAAACAGGGCCCTGTTACCGGGCCGAACCATTAGCCCATGCCCCAATCAAATGTCAAAAACTTGCGCCGAGGGTCTCCCCGTCAGCGGCGGATCTAAAATCTTTTCTCGCCTGGCACATGAGCCAACTCGACAGCAAAAACTACCAAGACTGTTCCCCAGGGATCCTTGCTATACAGGAAATTCATGTACCAAGCCTTTCTCTCACCATTCAAGTTTGTGAATGCAGATAATAGAGGCTGCTCCGAAGCAAATTTCCCGCATGCTTACGGTCGTGACACGTCTGCGCCCCGGCAGGATTTTTGCAGCTGATTCGAGCTCAACAACCGTATCCAACTAAGATAGGCGCCTCAAGCAGAAAAGCAGGGTGTGGAGGGTGCTTTGTGCGGCCATACTCAAGATACGTTACTTGCACTGCGAGATGACGAATAGTATAAGTAATTATCAGGACACGGTATTGTCATGACACTCCACTCCATACACTGCTCAGTCAAATACAGCCTTAATGTCCCGATATAGCTGCAGAAAGCTGCACTGCAATGTGTCCCCAAAACCCTATTTGCTAGTACCTCTTTGTGGTCCTACTCCTTTGATGCACCTCAAGAGCTTAAGTGCCAATACTGACACTGGAAGAACTGGGGTTTAGGGGTCAAGATTTAGATGTTTCTTTATGGGTTTAGGGATTGTTGGGGGTCTTGGGGTTTAGAGAGTTAAGGTTTAAGGGCCTAGGAAAGCGTCTGTGGATGCGTTGTCTACAAAAGGCATGACTGTGCTTTCACAGACTTTCTTGGCCAAGTCATAAGATTCGGGCTTACCACGACCACTTATACAACGAGCGACTATAGTCGAACACTTCAGCTTCAGTTGGTCGACTCTTTGGCGGGCGAGCAGCCAGTAAGAAGAGCTGCTGAAGGGTAGCATGGGGCTTCTTACCGGATTGTCATAGGGCATTGTAGGGTTCTAATATCAGGGTTCCGAGAGAAATCAAATCGGTCTCCTCATCTGTATTTTCGAAAACTACCAACGGATCAATCCTTTGGGGGTTTCGACCTCTGCATCGAATCCAGGCACATCACCTTGCTGGCATCGGAAGTGTTGCTAAGCCTTTTGCGTGCATTTCGCACAAGCGGCACGTAAACTCCCAGACTCTATCCTAAAAGCGTCACACAAAGCTACTCCAAAGAAAGTAGTGCAGAGGGCCACAAAGGACAGAGTCTGGCTCTGAAGTCATCTTGAACTTGCACTTCTGGCGGTGTGGGGGACGTTTGCTTTTCCGGCTCAAGGTGTTCATCTAGATGTTGCGTTAGCCTATTTCGATTCAGGCAGCACCCTGGCACCCCTGGCACTTTGATCCAGTCGTGCACAAGTCTCCCGGTGAACAAAGACAGCTGCTCGTAAAACGATTGGGCAGAATATGATTACTATTACTACTACTATTACTATTACTATTACTATTACTATTCCTATTCCTATTCCTATTCCTATTCCTATTCCTATTCCTATTCCTATTCCTATTACTATTACTATTACTATTACTATTACTATTACTATTATTATTACTATTACTATTACTATTACTATTACTATTACTATTACTATTACTATTACTATTACTATTACTATTACTATTACTACTACTATTACTATTACTATTACTATTACTATTACTATTACTATTACTATTACTATTACTATTACTATTACTATTATTATTACTATTACTAATACTAATTACTATTATTATTACTATTACGATTACGACTACGACTACGATTACGATTACGATTACGATTACGCTTACGATTACGATTACTATTACTATTACTATTACTATTACTATTACTATTACTATTATTACTATTATTACTATTATTACTATTATTACTATTATTACTATTATTACTATTACTATTACTACTACAATTACAATTACTATTACTATTCGGTGGTACGGGTACCTTGTACCTTAGGCTCCATCGCAAAACCGCCCCTCACCTCACACGTCTACCCAAGACCCGCAGTCCAACAAATGGCCACAATGACCAATGGCTACCATCCCCAGCATCTACATTGATGGGCGAAGTGCGCAGGAAATCTAAGGATGCTGGTTATTGATTGATCTTGTGCCCCTACATACGAAACCCTAAACCCTAAACCCCTAAACCCCAAACCCTAAACCCACCCTTAAACAAAAGCACGACCCCCTGGGGCCCCGACGGAAGTCGACTCCTTCTGTGCTCCACCACCAGGGTTGAGCACCAACCTTCAGGCAGAAGAACAATGTGGGGCCTTAATAATTAGGAATAGGGTTTCATAGGGTTCCTTTGAAGGGATTGCTTTACAAGGGATCTGTAAGAGTTGTATAACATAGGGGCCTGAACTAGAATAGGGTTTTGGGCCCACTATGCTCTAATTATAATAAGGAACCCCCAAAATAGTATAGTATGGTAATTAGTAAGGCCCCTATATTCACGCCAGGCAGGTAATCGCTGCAGTGTCTTCATCTCGGTCACTGTCAGCAACTGCCACTATGACCAAGGCCGTCATAACGCCATCTGAACCAGTCATAACTCCTCGAACCAAACCCTGGCAACTCCCTGCACAACCTATACGCTAAACTCCCAGATGCTGAGGGATCGGCGCCAACCACCAGTGATTCCCAGCATCCTGACCTCAACTAGGGTTTAAAAGTTCAGGGTCCAGGGTGGGTGGTCACCTTCGTGGCTCTTCCATAGAGCCCCCTTTTTAGCAGCTGTAGAAAGTACGAGCTAGTATCTTGGTATAGCCCAAGCTTATCCTACTGTAGACGTGAAACTCTATGGTACTAAAGGGGCCTCTTTATTTTCGATAACAGCTATAGCATTCATAATCTAGCGCCACAAAAACCTAGACTAATCATAGTAGCCCCGATAAGGGATGGTTTTAGGGTTCCTTTACGGCCTCCTTTAAGGGATCCTCTTCCGGCTCCTTTAAGGGCCCCCGGAAGGAGTCATCGAAGAGCCCGAAAAGCTGGAAATCTCCGGGCTTTCGGCCCTTGTCGTCCTTCAGGTCCTGCCGACTTCTGAGACTTCAGGGTTCAAGGTTTTAGGGGTTTAGGGGCTTAGGGGCTTAGGGGTTTAGGGGTTCAGGGGTTGAGGGGTTGAGGGGTTAAGGGGTTTAGGGGTTTAGGCGGTTAGGGGTTGAGGGGCTTAGGCTTTAGGGGTTTAGAGCTTAGGGATTTATCGAGTTTAGGGCTTTAGGGAGCTTGCGGAGACAAGTTGGCCGTTGAGGTTCGGTTCACGGTTTAAGTTTCAGGGTTTGGGGATTGTGGAGAGTTCTACATGGATTCTGCTAGCACGTTTGCAGGACAACCGGCGCAGGCCAATGGCCACCTCGTTGATGGGGACAGCGAAAGCGGCAAACGCAGGCCTTGGAGAAGAAAGGCTGCAGTCAGCTTTCTCGTCCGGCGCAGCAGCAAACACCGACCAGGGTAGCAAGCAAACCGAGCCTAAAAACCTCAAGACAAAAACAGTAAGACGGAGACTTGTCACTGCTCCAGACATTGGGGAGAGGGCTTGAACAAGCCGCCAGCTTTTCTCTTCGCCCAGTTCATCACCTGATTGGCGAAGAGGGCCTTTTTTTCACTCCAGAAATTGCAGTGCAAGGCACAGGAACCTAGCTTCAGGAATCGGCAACTGTCTTACACGTCAGTGTTGCTGCAGTTCCCATCACACTTTCACAACTCACTTCAGCTTTGCCCACTTGGTGCCCAGGCGTTCTTCCAGCCTTCCTCGCCGGAGTTGCTGAAGGCACTGGCAAGGGTGGGCAATGTAGCTTGGCATAACAGCAAAGCCTCTACCCCGCCCTGGTCCCAATACAAGACGAGGGAGGTGAGGACCCACTACTGCGAAGCGCAACACCTATGAATGTGGTCGATTCGATGAGACGCTCCAAAGGAGCATTGGAGCGCTAACTTGAAAATGATGAGCAACCCGAAAGGACGACCCGCTGGCACAAGGGCTGAGACAAGCCACCGGAATACCGCTGAGACAGGGACGCCGGCCGCAAGCGGAGCGGCGGAAGGAGTACCGCGCAATACAACCACTGCGAGATCATCTGCTTGAACCGACTGGGCACCCGTTTGAGCAGACGCAGAAGAGGTAGTGGTAGTAGTAGTCGTCGTCGTAAACAGGAAGCAGGAAACTAGAGCAAGCAAAAGCTGTTAGCGCTGACTGCTAGAGCAACGGCGTAAGCAACCCTTTCACCACAAGGACTAGCAAACAGCCCGCGCACCTGTACCTGAAAGCCTTACAGCACCCTTCATGTATCTATATGATTACACTGATTACACCAAGCTTCGAGTAAACCTTAAAGAACCCCTAAGCGTAAACTGTAGTACCTCTAGTACGGGCACCCTTTAAAAAATTCGAACTGGATTGTTGCTTTTCATACAACAAAAAGCCGCTGCAACTCGCTTCGTTCGCCTGCGAAGCTGCTTGAAGAAGATAGCACCCAAGTAGCTCACCGGCCTCAGCTACGTGTACCGTGAACGTTTGGGGGCTGAAGGAGTCTGGGGCTTTTTAGGTTCTTAGGTCTACGTTTTGAGTGGTTTAGTACTCTGGGTGGTTTAAGGCGTTTAGGGTGTCAGGGCTTTCGCTTTTGAATGGTTTAATACGTTTTGGGTGGTTGTGGGTCACGTTCTTCGGTGGAGGGGTAAGGGAACCATTGGCCCTTTATACTAGAATGAGAATAAGGCACCCCCAAAATCGTATTGGTACTTATTTAGGCCCTGTCAGCACACCCTACGAGTAGCTTTGAGGTCAAGAACTCCAAACTTCCAAAAAAAGCCAGGCGCCCCTGCGCCTCATCTTCGCCACCCTTGGGAATCAGGTACTGCCCCAGCCTTCCCGGTCTCAAGGAAGGGTTTAGGGTTTAGGGTAGGGTTTAAGGAAGAATTCAGGCTGTGTCTTTGCTGGAGGCTCAACTGCTCTGATCTCAGACGTGCAGCGAACCCAACAGCCAACAGCGCCTCATGAAGAAATCCAGCAGGGCGTCGTTCAAGTCCTCTGCAACTTGTAGTTTGCAACGAAACTCGGAGATCGCATGCAAAGGTACCATGGTCAACAGTCACCAGGCCGCGAGAACCTGTCGGGTCGGCCCGAATGCCAAGCCCTTACCTGCGCACAGCACAGGGCGCCCTCGGAACTCCTGAACAATCGAAACATTATCTAAAACCTCGTACCACAATTTCTGAAATCCTGATATACATCCGTCACCTCAAGCCTAAACCCTAAACCTCAACACCCGGAAATTTGCAAAGACGCACAATCCCTAACCCTCCAACTGTTTCAACGGAAGCTGAAACTGCGTGTTCCCTCCTCGCCCTCACCAAGTCGGCCGGCATCAGCAATGTTGATCATTGCCTGGGCAACGATTTTGAGCTGTGGAGGGCTTCGGGGCCAAATTTTACATGCATACATACATACATACATACATACATACACACATACACGCACACATACCTACTTTCGTAGTATGTATACATTATACATTTATTCATTTACACGTAAATGTAGATACATAGGTATGTATACATAATATATACATACATGTATGCATGCACTCAACGCGAGTACTTGTGTGGCTTATATCTATGTCCGTTTCATATGTGACTAAAAAAATACACCTCAAATCATATCCCACACCGAGACGGACATCACACAGTCAAACACTGCAGCGAACTGCATGCTACAAGTGTACCAATGCTTCTTCCTCTTCGGAAAGCTCGCCGCAGCAAGCCGCTTAGACATCTTCTCGACAAGGACTGAGCCCAGCACCCGCCGGAATGTGAGCTCTGCCTCAAATCAACACAAAAACCGGTTGGAATGTCTGCCGGCCGACCGTCCCACGTTTTGAAAAAACCGTATAAACTGAGAGAATAGGGTTGCTGCCACCGGCATGGCCGCGCAGCCGTGGCCACCAGAGCCACCGCTCTGGGACCTTCCCACGTCAGCAGCTGAATGGTTTTAAAGTGAGAAAAGAAGACTTCAGGGCTGCTGCGCAAAACGGGAAGGAGCCCAGTCTTGGAGTTCGGAGGAGTCCCTGGAAATGCGGCCTGCTCGTCCGCCTGAGGAGACATGAACCAGACCCTGCCGCTGCAGCTGAGAGCCGAATGGATAGAGCCCGCAGCAAGCTCACATGTGTGCCTAAAACGGCTGGTTGTCTTCACAAACACGGAGCCTCCACTTAAACTGCAGGGCCAACTTCTATTCTGTATCTCTCTCTCTCTCTCCCTCTGAGCCTTAGAAACGGTGAGCGACTTTAGCTCAGTCGTCATGTCAAGAGGATGACGTGAAAGCCAGCAGTTAAAGAGCAGGCAAGATCACCCGGACTGTTTCACATGCCAGCTGTCCAGATGTGTCGCATGTCCAAAACTCGACCCTGCAGTAGAGTCTGATGTGAGCTTTCGCAGATCAGCTCTTCAACCTGGCTTGTCCTCAACTCTGCAGGCCGCTGATTGCCCCAAATGCCCTCCAGCTTTGCTAGAGCAGGACAGACGGGAGTGTGCTGCGCAGCCATCCGACTAGCAGAGGGCGTGAAGGCTCGGACTCAGTCGCTTCACTCTGGTGGCACAGCAACCCCGAAGCTTCCCAGGGCGTCTTGCTCCTTGGTCCATGGCCTCCGACATGCCGGGCTACATGTATGAGCATATATATATATATATATATATATATATATGTATATATGTATATATACATATATCCATATAGATGGTAGCAGGCGCATAGGGCGCCACGCGACTTCATGCGCTTTTAGTGTTTTTACAGCACAATTCAAAGGTTTTTGCTGCTGTTCAGGACTTTGGTCAAGGGTTTTTGCTGCTGTCCAGGACTAACGGGGTGGGGGGGGGGGGGGGGGGGGGGGGGGGGTGGGGGGGGTGGGGGGGGTTGGGGGGCGGGCTTAATAGCGTCCGGCCGTCGCATATCCTCTCGAGAGGGCAGTTGCGAGTTGGCCATGGCCCATTCCGGTAACGATGCTGATTATGATGTTGATCAGTATGATGATGACTAATAGTGACGAATATGATGAAAAATGATGATAAAAATCCTAATGACGGTGAAAATGATGTTGTTAGAGACAATGATGACGGTCGTCATGATGAAGTAACGATGATGATTCTGATCTCGATCGTTATGATGACGACGAAGAATATGATGGGAAAATGATGATAAAAGTACTAATGACGGCGAAAATGATGTTGTTAACAACAACGATGAGCATGATTAAGATAATAATGATGCGGAAGTTGCTGATAAAGACGGTGCTTATGCTGATGATGCTGCTAATGATATTGCTGATCGTGAAACTGCAATTAGCTTCCGTGATGTCCCACAAATCTGTTTTTTGTGGAAATCATGCTAAAAACCATAGTCACGCGCACATTCTAAAGACGAACGCAGCGTGGCGCCCTATGCCCCCGCACCCATATAGATCTATATTCTCAGCTGTGAAGATGTAGGGTCTGTTTCGGGAGTGGGGAGAGCAAAATCCAAGGCTGGCCTTGAGAGTTGTCTCGAGACGGCAGACCTGGAAGCAGACCAAAGTGACCAGAGTTCATGAAGGCTCCTACTCCTTGATATGAATATAGCAGAATATACCCCCAATCCCTATTCTAATTTATTAAGGCCATTGCCACAACTCGCTGTGAATTAGTGCTGTTCCTTCCGTGGTTCGAGAAGCTCAGACTGAGAAGCGTCTTTCGAGCATGAATCCGACAAGGTAACACTTGCCTTTGGTTAGTAGGGAATGGAGGAATGGGGTACAATTATAGCTACTAGTACTACCATTCTTCCATTCCCTACTAACCAAAGGTAAGACCGAAGGCAAAAACCCCAGCCTCGAAAGATCAAGCAGAAGCAAGCCTAATCTAGGGGCCCAAAATATACCTACCAATACTGTTTTGTTGGGGGGCTCCTTACTACAATTGTAGTATCATGGGCCCCAAAACCCTATTCTAATTATTGAGGCCCACATATTGCAAGCCTTCCGCATACTTTCGTCTGCCAAGTGGCCAAGGCTCGCAAGCGGTTCAGCTGGCACTTTAGCCGCGAGGCGGCCGTGGCTGTTGCACGAGCCCGGCGATGCATGGTGGTCCTGAGTGCCACAAACCCAGCGACCGGAGGGTTTAGGGTTTAGCGTTAAGAGTTTAGGGTTTAGGGTTTGGCGTTTAGGGTTTAGGGTAACAATAGAACAACGCCAGTACGATCATGGGCATATAGAATATAATCATACGGGCACACGAGCCCCAGCAACTCGGCACGTATGCATGTGAAGGCCTTGTGGCAGTGATTGCATGCATGCATGTACACACCCACATGGCCTGTCAACCTTATCTTCTCATCTAGAATCTAGCAGTGAAAGACAGACAAACACGAAAAGGAGGAAACTGCACCACAAGAGCAATGCTCCAACCTCGGCAACCCACGGTAATTACAGGGTTTAGGGTTTACGATTTAGGGTTTAGGGTTTAGGGCTTCTGAATCTGAATCCCCCAAAACCCGCAACTCCAGGCTCAAACGCCAAACCTGCAACTTTGATGGCTCAGCTCTGCGCTGTGCGCGCTGCGCCTGGCGCCGTGCGCGGTGCGTCTCGAGTCTTGGCATGCAACCTGGAAGCTCTGCCATATGGGAGTTTCCGAAAATTAGGATAATTAGGGGTACCGTATATTTTGGGATCCTTATGATAAGGATCCTACTGTTTAGGGTACCATATTAGGGTCCCCTATTTTCGGAAACTCCCTTATATCGAAGTAGGGGCCTAAACCCTCCACCCTAAACCCTAATCTAGGAGGAGCCAAAAAAACCCTAAACCCTAAAACCCTTCGCGTGTGGCGGTTAGGGATCTTGGCTTGTCAATAGGGCTTGCAAGGGGTGGGGATCCGTGCTACGAACTGACGAAAACCATCTAAAATATGACTATTGTGATTGTGAGAATGATGACTTCTTTCAAACACTAGTAATGTTTTTGCTGATTCAATATGACTATAAGCACGCAGGAGTTCCAGGGCCAAGATTGTCTTCCAGGCAAGCTAGCAGCAGTGCAGGGATGGAACAAAACACCAAGGTCAAGGTTCCATATGTACATATACCTTGAAAAGGTAGCGAGCTGTTGCAAATCCCTCTCGGCGACCGCGGTAGCCTTACACTTGACGCCGCATAAATGATTGCTACATGCAGCAAAACCTGTCCAAGCGGCTTAGAACGACACTAACACTAACTGAAGGATGAAGCCCAGCCCAAGCAAAAGACTCGACTGCCAAACAAAACCCATATTCAACCCTCGAGCCCACACTTGAGACCCTGAGGGTCAAACCTGAGGATTTAAACCGCCTGAAGCACTCAACGTCCACATATATATATATATATATGGTTATGTACTTACTTACTTACTATTCTTATTGTATATACACACACACATATGTATTTTACACCTGTATTTATCATGTTACTTATTCGTTTACTTAATTCTTTTGAACCTACATCCTCCATGCTCCGGCTGTGTCCCCCCTCGGCTCCGGGGGATCCTGAAGCCCCGAAAATCATGACCTCCAGACCCTGAACCCTAACCCCTAAACCCTTAAACCCTAAACTCCTAAACCCTAAACCCTTAAACCCCGAACCCTTAAACCCTAAACCCTTAAACCCTGAACCCTAAATCCTCAACCCTAAACTCTAAGCCAAGAACATGACCCCCTAGGCTCCGATCGGCGATGAATTACGGGAGCGTTCCCCTGTTGATCTGAAGGAGCTGGAAGGAAGTGGGGGGTGAAAGCATATGGTATCCTAAACCCAAAACTCCTGACCTCCTGGAACCAAGAAAACTGAGACTCCAACGCGCTACACCCTGTCAAGTCCGAAGTACTCAAATTTCTATCTTAACCTTCAAAGTCCCTCAAGCCCGAAGAACCCAGATCATCCTAAACGCCAAACCCCCGACAACCATGAAGACAGCAAAGTCCCAGATGCCTGTTGAATTCTGGGATCCTAGCACCTCGGGCTTTAAAGTAAATACCGGGCATAAGAAAATTTCAGCACTCCTGCAAGAGCCGCACCACTCCTAACAGCCTCCATTACGAGAATCTGTCTTAAACTCTCATGAGGTGGAGTTCAGAGCTTGACAACATGTTGCAGCCCATTGACTATGGCGATAAGCTAGACTATCCAAGATAAACCACATTTACGACTCAAGGCCATCCCGGCATGAGGATTCAGGGGGGCTGGTTGCAGAGCGCAACCGAACGACCGAAGGTGGCGGAAGCCCGTACACAGATTCGTAGCCTCCTTGCGGACCCTCCCAGCCCAAAACCCCCAGGCCCAGGCCCCCTAAACCCCATAAACTCCATAAACCCTAAAACCCCTAAACCCCCAAAGCCCTACCCTAAACCCCTCAAACCCTCAAACTCTAAACCCCTATTTTTGCATATATATATATATATATATATATATATATATTTATATATGTAAACCCCTAGGGTTTGGGATCGAGCCGAGGGCGAAGCGCCCAGAGTATTGCCCTTGCCCCAGTGCTTACTGCACGCGTAGATCGCTCCCAACATTCCCGCTTCTCCCACCTGGCATCGTGCTCTGCGGCGGAGGCGTTCAGCTGCTCGTAAGAGGATTCGATCCCTGCGTGGGAGGAACCACGAGCCGTGGGCTAGAGACGTCAAGCTCCTCCAGAGCCACCACTCCAAGCCCCTCTACAAAACGAAGAAGTCGATGGGAAAGAAGCCACAATGGGGACTATGGAAAGGAAGTGGATATGCCAGACAGGGATGGCGATCGGACTATGCTTCGTACTCGGGCTGGGATGCCGACGGCCAGGAGTACGGATGGGAGGACCCATCGTTCCAGTCCTATTCGAGGACTCCGGCTGCGACTACTCCACAGCAGCCAGCTTCAACCAAGCCTCCAGAAACCTCGGAGGCCGCTGGGCTCGTCCGATCCATACAAAAAATGGTGACGAACGCCAGAAAGGCGGAGGTGAAGGCACGAAAACTGGCGGAGGAGCGCACGCAGATGGACGACGAATGGGGACAAATGCAGCGGGAAATGAAGAAGAAGTTCACCATGGAGCGCGAGAAGTACCTCAAGCGTGTGAGCAAGATCGACCAGGAGTTGCAGGAGAGCCAGGAGGCCCAGAAGCTGGCGTTCCAGAACCTGCAGGAGGCCATTGCCAACCCAGAGGTGCTCCTGGCCAAGCCCGGCGAGACCGACAACCCCGAGGCGGACCAGGCCTGGGATGCGCTCATGGGCACGAACGAGGACAGCGAGGCGGAGATGGCAGAGGAAGCGGTGGCCATGGTGCAGCGACGACTGAGGTCGGTCCTGAATGCGCCGAGTACCCCGCCAAGGGCGAGGCCCCACGTGGCCCCTGCCACGCCGCCACAGCCGGCAACAGCCCAGAAGCGCGGTACTACCACTCCGCTCCTGGCGGCCATGGTGAAGGGAAATGGCCCGGCCGACTTTGGGGCCCTGCCAGCTACCGAGCTGGCCAAGGATCCGTATATGTCCTCGCCTACGACATCCTTGCACCTGCCATCCCCAGGGCTGACACAGAGGACGAGGTCACGATCGGTCACCAGGCGGACGCCTGTCAAAGAGCAGGGCCGGAAGCCGCAAACCAAACTTCCGGCAGGGCCAACCTTGAGCGAAAAGTTGGCGGAGGCCAGAAGCTTGGAGGTGATCGATGCAGAGGCCGAGGCCGACGAGGACGAGCTGGTGGCGAACCTCGGCCAGACGGGAGTCAATGCTGGCGAGGGCAATCAGCCCCTGTGAAACAGGGTGTTGTGAGCAGCCGGCCGCGGGGAGTGCAATATGACCCTGGCGGCGAGGACTGTGGGCTTTTTCGGTGTGTCCTGCAGCCTCATGGCACTGACAATGAGGAGGTGATGTTCTTAAGAGTATGGAATCTCTTAGATGTGTGGGCGATGATGTTTGAGTGGCTCGTGAACCTCTTCGAGCTGCTTTGCCACCAATATGAGATATGGTGGTTTGGGGTGGGCTGCACTGTCAGCTGGGTGGTCATGAGCTCCCTGCTGTTGACCCATGGCTACCACGTGCTATGGAACCGGCCGTTTGCCCAATCTCGTAAGGGCGTGGGGGTGAGGCCCATCTGGGCTGCAATCCCGCTGGCCCTTGGCCTCATTGGGCAAGTGCAGGCTGTGAAGCCCCTGGAACCGGAAGCCTACCGATGTGCTGGGCTTCATACTCCCGATGAGCAGAGCGCCCAGGCCGTAGCCACCTTGATTTGGTCCAGGCCTCTCTACAGTGGAGGACTACTTCCAGGGCATGTTCACCCGTCTGGACCTGAACAGCTCCCTCGGCCTGACCCTGGACCAGACCTTGAACAAGAAGTACAACGAGACCCAGGGGCACCAACAGCCCACCACATCTCGGTATGGGTCACGTCCCCGTTTTGTGGCCCTGAAAGTGTCGATGTGGCGTATGAGTTTCCCATCTCGATCGAGGAGGTCTTTGATATGGCCAGGGACAGCAGAAACGCCATGGCGCAGAGCTGGTTGAAGTATGTCGTGACGATCAAGCCCCAGCTCCATGATGACTATGGATCCGTAATGCTGCTCCCGGACTGGGTCATCCACTCGGACAAGTGCGGAGTCCTCTTAGATGCACGCGAGGCCAACAAGGAAATCTTCGCCTACTACCATGTGGGACCCCTCACCAGATATTCGGTCCTCCAGTACGCTGAGTTTGACCAGAATGCCCCCGTGGAGGTGTTTATTGGAGGGGACCTGGCACCCTTGGGCCCGGATGAATCCAGGAGGCCAGTCCAAGGAATGTTGGTGAAAATCATGCCCCGCGGCACCACACCAGTATGGTCTGGAGCGCTGGAGGATCGACTCAGTGAGCCGGACCATTGGAACCCCCGGAGCGAGCACCCTCTGCCGGCCGATGTGAAGCTCATCGCTTTCCAAACCGAGCGAGAACAACATCTGCATCGAGCTGTCCGTGGCACAGCGGACACCCCGAGCACAGTGGTGGTCCGGGAACTTGACAAGGCGATTGACACCTTTTGGCTGAGGGCGCCTACTGAGCGCCCTCGGCGCATGAATTGGTGTGGACTCCGTGTCCACACGATTGTGGCTGTTGTGGATGCGGCCACCCACCACAGACCAAGCACACAGATTGTCTTTGTCGACCTCCGGGGTATTGGAATATGGCCACAGTGGGTCGCCGTCCAGAACCACCGGTTCAACCCGGGTCGTTATGTGGAGGCCCTACAAATTGAGGTTGTTGAGGGCTACACGGTCGTTGTCTATGGAGGTCGCCAAGTCGGTCGGGAAGGTGATGTTCATGTCGAGGACGGCGACACAGTGGAGGTAGCTCTTCGATGTATGGCTGACCTCACGTCTTCTTCAGACGGTGGCCTTGATGATAATCCAGAGGAGGGTGACTCTCAAGGTTCTGAGAGTTCCTATGACCCCTCGTCCCAGACGATGCTGGATGATGATGTTCCTAGAGGACCGCCTCCACCAAGACCAGTCAATGAACGGAGCCGGTCACCCACCCGAAGGGACAACCGAGCTCTGCGCCTTGCGGACCACTTGCCGCCCCCTGCCTTTGATCTCACGAGAGACTCAGTGGCCCTACCTGAGCTCCCACCTGGTTGGGGTGCTGGTCAAAAACCGTGGCCTACAACTTGGGTCGACCCGGAACTCCGGGACATCACTGTCAAGTCTGTGACGGCCGAAGCACTCGAGACAACCATTGATTGGAGACAGCTAATTGCCCAATGCCCGGGAGCTGATGAGCTAGAAGTCTGTCTCTACACTGATGGCTCTGCTAGTACCAAGCCCGACCGCAGCGGATATGCTGTCACGATCCTGTTACGAGCGGGATTATGCATGGCTCTCTTTGGAGTGCTCAGTGACCAGTTGGTCGGCAACAACGCAACCCCGTGGCCTCTGCAAGCTCCACTTGCCCTGCGGGCGGAACAGATAGCAGTCGCGACTGCCATGTTATGGATCCTGCAATTCAGAACGTTGCTGCCGACCTGCCAATACAAGGTCTACTTCGACTGTATGGCGGCGGGCTATGCAGCGGTGGGCTCTTGGCAGGCCCCAGACGACTTCGGAGGGAGAGCTCACCACCTGGAACAGTACCTCCGTGAGCAACCGGGCCTTTCTCTTGGTTTCTCCCACGTCAAGGCCCACGATCAGGACCCATGGAATGAGTTGAGCGATGTGATCGCCAAAGCCGCTGCGCGGGGAATCTGCCCCTTTGGGAAACCACCTGTCGAGATATGCTACGAGTTTCAGTCCGTCGACCTGGCGTGGATGGCTACGGCCTTTCGTGCCCAACGTGATGGCACAATGAATGTCAGGGATGGGCGACTCGAATGGGGTCAATTTGAGGATGATGGGTATAGGCTTCAGCCCCAGCAGCTGGTGCCTGTGGTGGATACTAGCCAAGCTGCGACGCCCACCCAGCAACCCCTCGAGCTTCTTATTGGAACACTCAACGTGCAAGGCTTTGGGTGTAAGGCGGCCTACCTGGAGGCCCAGTTGGACCATTTGAAGTTCAACGTTGTTCTGTTTCAGGAAACCAAATCATCGGTGGGCCTCCTTCGGACGCGCAACTACCTTCGCCTGTCTTCGGCATCCTTGTCCAGATGGGGTACGGCGATTTGGATTCACCGGCGACTGGGCTTGATGACGGGAGACTGCGGACCACTTTGTGTGGACGAGAATGACATTGAAGTTGTGGTCGAAGAGCCTCGCCTACTCGGCCTACGCGTGTCTACATGTGAGCTCAAGCTTTACATTGTGGCAGCCCATTGCCCGTATGAGGCAAAGGGTTCGGAGTGGCAGGGCTTCCTCGGTGGTCTAGAGGACACACTGATTCAGGCCAAAAAGGATGACCTCGTGATCCTTGGAATCGACCTAAATGGTAGGGTCCCTGGAGGCGTCGAGGACACAACTGGGCCTGTTGAATTTGGCGACCCAGACCCCATAGGGCGACGGTTCGTACAAGCCCTCGGGAAGGCCCGAATGTGGATACCGTCCACCTACCGACATCTACACCCTGATGGCGACGCCACCTTTGTTCATCATACGGGCAGCGAGCACCGCATCGATTACATTGCGATTGGTGGCAACATGGATTGGGTTCAGGCCCACAGCCAGGTGCAGATGCAATTCGATACCGGAGCCCCTCGGGAAGATCACCGTTTAGTCAGTCTTCGTCTCAAAGGGTGGTTGACCCCGGGGCGAAAGCGTGGCTCCCTGCTCCGCCCGATATACGACCGGGCGAAGCTCATGTCCGCTGAGGGCAAATTGTTGTTGGCCGACGCATGCCGGCAGTTCTGCCAGCCTGGGTGGGAGGTCCCCCCAGATCGCCACTGTCAAATGCTGCAGGATATGCTTACACAGACCCTCCGGACACATTTTCTGGTAGAGCGGGGTGCAGCTCGTGCTGGTTTCATTTCGGCGGCCACCTGGGAGCTGCGGGAGGCAAAGCTCAGACTTAAGAAGCGAACCCGAGGCCGAGTGAGCCTTTGGCAGGATCTGGTAGCCTGGGCGTTCCGACAATGGAAGGAGGACAGAGATGCTGGTTTCGTTGCACTGCTTCAAAAACAGGGCGTCCTGTACCAGCTTGCTGCTGGGGGCATCCGTTTTGCGACTAGTCGCATCAACAGATGCATAGCAGAGGATCGCCAACGCTTCCTTTCCCAGCTGCTCACGGAAGGGCACCAGAGTGCTGGCCAAATTCTCCGGCGAGCGAAGGCAGCTGGACTGGGCGGGGCTCAAGCCAAGAGCCGAAAAAGGCCCCTGCCGGCCCTCCTGCACCCCGTCAGTGGGGAAAAAGTGTGCAACAGACAGGCCCTTGATGATGTTTGGCTGGAGCACTTTGGGCGACAGGAAGAAGGTCATGTTGTCTCTCTGCCTGATCTCATTGACCAAGCCGCCACCCCTATGCCAACGGAGGATGTTGAATGGAGTCTAGACCTACTGCCCACTCACTCTGAGGTTGCAGCGGTCATGCGGGCCACACCGAAAGGGAAGGCCCCGGGTTTGGACAATGTCCCGGGGGAAGTCTTGGCCACTGCCTCCACGGAGCTCGCGACCTTGTACTTGCCCCTCTTCGTGAAGTCCATGGTTTGGGCCAAGCAGCCGACGCAGTGGAGAGGGGGCCTCTTATACGAGGCCTTCAAGAACTCCGGAACGTGCCAAGACGTAGCAAACTTCCGGAGCCTCTTCGTGAGCAGCACGGTCGGCAAGTGTTTTCACCGGCTGGTCCGCAATAAAGTGAGTAAGTACACCCAGGAAAATCTGCACCCCCTCCACTGCGGACCCCGGCAGTCCGCGCCGGTGCTGTTTCCAGAGATGTACATCCTGGCTCACATCCGCCGATGCAACAAGTTGGGGCTCAACTACGCCGTGTTGTTCTTGGACACGAAGAGTGCTTACTACAGTGTCATTCGAGAACTGGCGGTTGGAGATATTTGCCGTGACTCTACGGTCATCGACATCTTTCGCAGGTTCAACATGGGCCCGGATGAGCTCAAGGAGCTCATGACTCTGATCAGCGAAGGCGGCCTTATGAACCACGCTGGGGTCCCGGCGGCCCTTCGACAGGTCATCAGAGACCTCCACTACAACACGTGGTTCTGCTCGCGGTACACGGATGGCACAAAAGCCTGCAAGACCTATGCAGGATCGAGACCTGGCGAGAGCTTCGCTGACACCATCTTTGCTTTTATCTACAGCAAGATGTTGTGCTTGATCTTCGAGCAGGCTGTTGTCGAGGACCTCGTTGTGACCCTCCCGGCCGACTTGGATGTGGGCGTCTACGGTGATGGGCTCCAAGGGCTTGGACAGCCAGGATGGGATGGCACTTGGGCTGACGACAGTGCCTTCCCGACAGCGGCTACTACTGGCTGGGAGATCATGCGAAGGGCCATCAGGCTCACCACAGTTGTGTTGGATGCGTGTCGGGCCTTTGGACTGTGCCCCAATATGAAGGTGGGCAAAACCAGCATGATGCTGAAGCTGAAGGGCCGAGACTCTGTTAAGATTCGTCGTCACTTCTTCAAGGGCGGTGCCTCATTGCTGGCGCTTGACGACATTGGTCTCAGCGTCCCCATTGTCCCTCAATACCGTCACCTTGGAGGATTTGTTGACCTCCACAACACAGGCATCGTTGAGGCCCGCCACAGAATAGCCCTGGCCACGCAGGCTTATGAGTCTGCGGGCAAACTTCTCCTCAATCGCCGTGATCTTGCTCTACCAGTTCGAGCTGCCCTCTTCAGCACTGTGGTCACCTCCTCCTTGTTCAACATTGGATTGTGGGTACCGAGAGGGAAAGCATGGGCACTCCTGGCCAATGCGTACTCCAGGCTGGTCAGGCGGCTCTTATGCACAGCCGTAAAGGGAGATCGAATCTTCCACGTCCCGCTCCCTGTTGCCCATTTGGTCACTGGTTGCTGGAAGTTGAGCCTTGTTGCCCGACGAGCTCGGTTAAGCCTCCTTGTCTCCTTGGTGACGTCCGGGCCGGAGCTCCTCTGGGCGGCCCTCCAGGCGGAGCAAACGTGGCTACAGACGGTGCAGGAAGACCTCGCTTGGGTGGTTGGACCTGATAAGGCGGATTGGCCTGGCCTGGATGGTGCATCCTGGCCTCTGTGGGTTGCCATGATCCGCGAGCACCCCGCCGCGTTCAAGCGACGGGTTGGGCGGCGGTTGAAGGCCACGCATGCCGAAGAAGGCAAGAGAGATGTCATTGCGGTGGGCCAATGGGCCCTTCGGGCCACCCTCGAGAAGCCGATTGCTCCGAGGAATGAAGGCCTGTTGTGGAAATGCTGGCCTTGCCAGCGGCTCTTTGCCTCCAAGGCCCGCCTCACTGTCCATTTCTTCAAGGTGCATGGGAGAGCGGCGGAGTTCCGGCAGTTCGTGAGCGGGACTACCTGTGCTGCTTGTAATAAGCAGTTTTGGAGTGGTGGCCGACTTGCGGCCCACCTGCGATCATCGGAACCCTGTCTGCGATGGCTTCGGTCCTATGGGAAGCCGACTACCACCCTGGCACCAGGGTTCGGGAGCCGAAAATTTCGACAACAGCAGATTGACCAGTTCACGCCTGCTGTGCCAGAGCCCCTGGGAGTCCCGGAGCCGCCAGTCACGGAGGAGAAGTGGCCACGACTACAGCGTGAGTTCTACAACGACCTCTGCGAGGCGGCCCTGGACTTCACGGAGGGCGACTTTGCGGCTCAGGCCCGGAGGATTTTGAGTCGGTTCCCTGTCTACCCCACCGAGATTGGAGGAGCGGTTGACTATGTCATGTCGGAGATGCAATTCCTTGCGGCGTGCGAGGACGACCGACATTGGTCCCCTGAAGTGTTCGAGGCTGCCCTGCAGGCCTTGGAAGCTTTACGAGTGGAAGTGCAGACTGCTGGCGAAGCTGGGAGCCTTCCATCAGACAAAGGGCAGACATTCGAGGCCTTCTATGAGCAGGTTGAAGCGATGGACTGGGAAGAGGCCATCCGAGGGCACTTGAGTAAGTACGAGACCCACACTGGTGCTTTGTATGCCTTGTCGTCATCCTGGGAAGCTGAGTGGGAGGCGGAAAGGGAAGCACTTGTACACACAGCCGTGCTTGATCAGCCCATGGCATTGATCCCTAGTACCCTGCAGGAAGCATGGAAAGCCATGCTTGCAGGGCAAATGTGTACATTGAGAGCGCCCGAGGCGTTCTGGAACCACCCTGTATCACGCCCTTTCCGCGTGTTCAGGGCAGCATCTGCAAGTAATTAGGCGGCGTACACCACTGATCGCACTGAAATGCGGAAAATGTAAACCCCTGAACCCACATACGAGTACCCGGAACCCGAAAGTGCGAGGCCCAGACTTTCCTCCGCACGGCGCTCGGCCTCGGAAGCCTTGGCTTCGGCCTTCGCAGGGCGGGAAGTAACGTAGGGGTTTAGGGTTTAGGGTTTAGGGTTTAGGGTTTAGGGTTTAAGGTTTAGGGTTTAGGGTTTAGAGGGTTTAGGGTTTAGGGTTTAAGGTTTAGGGTTTAAGGGTTTAGGGTTAGGGTTTAAGGGCCTTCATAGTTAGACTTAGTAACTACAGGGTTTCTTAAAGGGCTCCTTAGTAGGGATCTATAAGGGATCTATAAGAGGGGCCTTCATAGTTAGACTACTTACAGGGTTCCTTAAAGGGCTCCTTAATAGGGATCTATAAGGGTTCTATAAGAGGGGAAGGATCAGGTTCCTTAAAGGGCTCCTTAATAGGGGTCTGTAAGGGTTCTATAAGAGGGACCTTCATAGTTAGACTACTTAAAGGATCATGGGACTTAGTAACTGGGGTTATAATTAGGGTAACTATACTTATAAACCCCAATTAAGATGCGTATAACCTTACTTACTAAGTCCCATGACAGGCTTACTTTAAAGGGGTCTATCAGGGTTACGATCTATAAGGGTACTATAGTATAGGGGCCTTAATAGTTAGACCAGGGTTCCTTTTGTAGGGTTCCTTTCGGGGATACTATAAGGGTATATACTATATTGATAGTTGGTTACACGCGCACCAGGCGCCACGATATATCGTGCCTTCCATTAGGGGGAGGGGGGAGGGGGGGAGGGGGGGGGGGGGTTAAGAACGACCTCTGGCCTCGTATGCATCTACAGACCAAGATTTCAAGTTTAGGGCTTTGGGTTTTTTTTTAGGGTTAGGGCATCTACAGACCAAGATTTCAAGTTTCTTGTATGTCAGCTGCTCACAGAGCGACAAGGCATCGGTCAAGCGTCTGAGATATGTTTTGCGAATTTCTGCTCCAGACTTGTAGCTGGGTCACCCCAGGCCTCAACCCTAGGTACAGGGCTTTCTGTGGTCCTTCAGGTTACGGTGCGACTTTGGCGTGCAGGTTGCGAGTCTTTCGGGTTCAGAGTGTCTAAGAAAAGAGAAAACCACACCCCAAAAACAGCATTTCCTGGTGTAAATTAGCTGATTTATCAATAAAAAAGAATAGTTGGGGGCTCCTGATAATAACTTGAATTTACACCAAAATCATACCAAAACCCAGGAAATAAGCACATTCAGACCCTGCAACGTAACAGGGCGCCTCACGCGCGTGTGACCTAGTTAGACTATGGTTCCTTTATAGGGCTCAATTGAGGGATACTAAAAGGGTACTTCAAGGGATTTAAGGATATAAGCCTTTATAAATTCAATCATTCGAATGAGGTTTGTCGTTCAAGGGCTCTATATAAGGGCTACTATAAGGGATCTATAAGGGTATTATAGTATATTATAGGGGCCTTAACAATTAGAATATATTAGAATAGGGTTTTGTGGGTTCCTTACTATGACTAGAGTATAACCCCGAACCTTATTCTACAAGTTCATGTCCCTACATTACTTGGTCTGCAGACGGCCGAATGCTTTTTCACATCAAGGACAGTGGCTGTGAAACGGAGCCTGACAGCTATTCTGGTCTCAGGACACCTGGCAACTGCTGCCGGTGGCTGAGCGCTCTCCCGTGTTGGCTGGAGGCTTTTCCACGTGGGGCTCAAGCAAGGCCAGAACTTCCTTATGGTCTGCTGCATCGTCAAGGACTGTGCTGCCAGACTCGTCCGAGAAGTTAGGGTCAGCCCTGGCCTCCAGCAGCAGGCGAACCACCTGGCCGTTTCCGAAAGTAGGGGACCCCAGTATAGAACTCTAAAGACTAGGCTTCTTGTTATAAGGACTCCGAAAAAAGGGTAGACTCCCACCTCAACCCGGCCCTGGCTAGCCGCTCCCGACAGAGCTCTGAGGCCAACGTGACCGACAACATTCGGGTCAGCTCGGGCGGCAAGGAGCAACTGCACCACTGGAGCGTGGCCTGCACTGGATGCGTTCATGAGAGGTGTGTAGCCGCGGAGACCCTTCTCTGTGATAAAGTTGGGGTCGGCACCAGCTTCTAAAAGCAAACGTGTCACTTCTTCCTTGCCGCGTGTCGCTGCGAACATCAGAGCTGAGTGGCCATTTTGGCTGACAACGCTTGTGCTAGCACCGGCCTGTAAGAGCAACTGCACAACGGTGGCATGGCCTTTGCCGGATACACGCATCAAGGCGGTGTAACCGTCAATGTCCACTAAGTCTGTGTCAGCACCTGCCTCCAGCAACAGACGTCCCACTTCTGCATCGTCCCGTGCGCAGGCCCGCATGAGAGCTGTGCTGCCTACTCTGTCGGCGGAGTTAGTGTGGGCATGAGCCTCCAACAGCAAGCGCACGATGTCAACATTCCCGTCAGCGGCTGCGATTTGCAGAGGCAGCCTGGAATCTGCGTCAGCTTGATTTGGGTCCTGGGGGATCTGCAAGAGGGTTTCCACTTGGGCTGCAGATCCCTCATCGATGGCAGCGAAAAGCTTCTCTGTTTCCGTGCAGCTCAAAGGAAGCAGAAGCAGGTTCAGCTCCATGGACGCCTCCAGCCCGGTGCCTGGTTCATGGTTGGTTGGGATAGGATGATTAAAAATCCAAACTGTTATTCCTTTTTGGGGCTTAAGTACCCATAAAAATGTAAAATGTTACCCAACTATGACAAAGGTGCTGTCCTCCAGTTCATTGCCTTCGAGAAGCATCCGCTGCTGGAAGCGAGGCGGAAAGCCGTGGGTACGACTGAAGTACGTCTTCAGCGCCCTCCCATCGCTGTAGTCCTTCGCTGGCACGGCGTACTTCTCCCCGGAGAGCGATGTAACATGCAGCATCTCCAGTGAGAGTGAGGAGTTGCGCTAAAAAGCAAACCAGAGGAAGAAACCGGAGTTCAGATGAGACATCTTGCCTGTTACTTGTCCACCCTTCTCCTCTACTTTTCTCTGCACTGCACTGCACCTGTGACCAAGAGTGAGAACTCAAGCAAGCTTGATCCAGCCAGGGCAGAATTTCTTGGAGCTAGAATGCTGACACATACCTGGAGACATGCATGCATGCATGCAGGTTCGTGCAAGCAACAAACGGCCCACACGCCCCACACATACATATACATGCGTAAAGCTGTAACCATCTGCACAATGGATTCGGGCGATCCTTTCGAATTGGGCCCATCGATTCTTGGATTAGTCGATACTTCTGTTCTGGGCGGGTGCAAGTACAGCACAGCGCAGGAGGCTGCTGTTGGGGCGGGGAACGATGAGGAAGCTGATCTGTTGTGAAGGATTGTTGGACACAGAATGCTGGGGCAGCAGAAGATGACGTATCTTGGGTCGGTCTTAGCAAGAAGCTTTAAGTCCCGGTTGTTGGCCACAATTACTAATGTACTCCAACTTGTGATATTCAAATTTCGGGACATACTGCTCTCGTGCTACCGTACTGATCTTCCTGAACCTGTGTTCCAGCATATTTCATGTCCGTCCAATACTGCAGAACAAAAAACTTAACAGAAAGCGCCAAACCCAAACGGGCCCTGAAAGCGGACTTAGCATCGTCTTGACCACATGAGATCTTTTTATGTAAACAAAGTTGAGATCGTATTTCGGGAAGCACTGGCTTCATGTTACGGTCCCTTGGAAAATCATGGGACTTAGTAAGTAAAGTTATAGCTAATTACCTTAATGGGGGTTGTAAGTAGTTATAAGTATAGTTACCCAAGTTATGACCCTAGCTACTAAGTCCCATGATCCTTTAAGTGTTCTCCCGAAGCTGTCCCATTCTGCCAAGGCTACCTCGCGTAAAGAGACGGCGCGATGTCCGAAGCGGCGGCTTTGAGGCGGTGTCTGCATAGAATCGCGGGCTTCGGGGTTTAGGGCTTCGGGGGTTTGGGGCTTTAGGGTTTAGGACTTTGGGACTTAGGGCTTTAGGGTTTAGGGGTATAGGTTTAGGGTGAGACTTCTGAGGTCTGTTCTGAAACCTTGTAGAAGCCTTTTCGTCGCCTTACTGTCGAACCTGCTATAGAACCCTAGTGGTAACCTTGTTGTAGAACCCTTTAAGGAACCGAAATAGTAGACCGCATCGTAGCAGTGTTGCAGAAGGCGTGTTTTGTTAAAGCATGACCCAAGAGCCATTGATTTTGGGCCGAATCTCGTTCTCTTGACTCTTGTTGGGCTTTCGACGAGGCCAGACAAGGCTTAGAGACGCAAAGACAACAGTGCCAGGTTCGGGGCGTCATGAGCGAGAGGTCCGCCGGCAACTCGACCCAGTTCTAGCTTCTGCAATTACATACCCGAGGAACGGGCTTTGCCATGGATGAGGGCTACTGCGGCTGGCCTCCTCTAAACAACAAATTGCAACCGAGCGCTCTCAAAGCCCCCATCCCCACCTGCATGCAGCGAATCCAGGCTGCTTTAAGTGCCGGCCATCCTGAAACAAAGGCAGGGCCATGCACAGAGTCGTGTCGCGACTCCTAGGTCCTGGTCCTAGTTCCTGGGCGTTAGTAGTTCCTGAACAAGTTCTGGGTGGAGAGCACGAAGAGTGCGTGAGCCAAAAAGAGCAATGAAGACTCCTTATCTCATCCTCATCTGAGCATGCTGGCGGCTAAGCCTAATCCTGAACACCACGGGCCACAGAACTTGGATCTGGGACTTGTTGTGGTCTCAGGTTTAGGCTGAAAGTCTTGGTGTGTTGACCATCGCGACGCCTGCGACTAGAGCCTACACCTTCGATCCGCATGTTGCACGATTTTGGGGGCTTGTTTCGCACCATATGATCCTGATAACTGTACGAAGTCTGCTCAACGGCGACAACAAGAAGGCCTGTTGCACGTATCCGTAAGTGTCAGCGCTGGCGTGAGTGGCAACATTTTCGAGTCTACTTGATGGCATGATACTGTTATTGATATAAATATACTATTCCTCGCCTTATCGGTGGTGCATCTTCAAATCGTGGTGGCCACTGTGTGTCGTGTCATTCTCCTTGCTCGACGAGCAAAATGTCATTGTCTGCCTAAGCCTCCCATTATAACCTATAACCCTGCAAAAGCCCTCTTGATTATTGCTATTTACATTATTATGAATATCACCATAAATTATTATGTTGATTTCTAAGGCCCCTAACCCTGCAAAAGCCCTCTTGAGCCCTCCTTCGCGTGAGATCCCCAAAAGCTCACCCTGCCTCATTCTTACTGTTGTTGATTATTACTACTAGTACTATTATTGTTGTTGTTATTACTACTAATATTGTTGTTGTTCTTACTACTATTGTTGTTGTTGCTTTTGTAATTATAATTATTACTATTATTATTATTGTTATTATTATTACTATTATTATGATTATTATGATTATTATTATTATGATTATTATTATTATTATTAGTAGTAGTAGTATTATTATTGGTATTATTATTAGTAGTAGTATTATTATTATTATTACTATTACTATTACTATTATTATTATTAATATTATTATTAGTAGTAGTATTTGTATTACTATTTTTTTTATTATTATTATGATTATGATTATTTTGTTATTATTATTAGTATTATTATTACTACTATTATTACTACTATTATTATTGTTATTTTAATTATTATTCTTATTACTATTATCATTATTATTTGTAGTAGTAGTAGTAGTATTACTTATTGTTGCTGTTGTTGTTACTATTAGTATTATTAAGGCCTAGCTCGGCTTGCCTTGCTGGCGCGCCATCTCAAGCTGCTGCTTGAGCTCCAGCGCCTCTTCGGCTCCGTCGAGAAAATCCAAGCTTGTGGGCTCTCTGGCGGCTCCTAAACTAGGATACCCAGTAACCTAAGAATAAAAAGGCCTCTCTTTTTGGTATTGGGTAACTTTATAAGGAACCTAGGACTACAAAAAGGGAATAAGGGTACTACTGGGCATCCTAGTAAACGTAAAAATATAGGACAATGACAATGACAATATCAAATTCGACAAATATTCATACAATAGTAATAATGGTAAGATTAATAGGGTTAAGGCTAAGGACTAGGAGTAGGAGGTAGGAGCAGGCGCCGCCGTCATCCTCTCCCTCGTGGTTGTGTAGTCGCTGTCGTCGTCGTAGTAGCAGCAGCAGTAGCAGCAGTAGCAGTAGCAGTAGCAGTGGCAGTAGCAGTAGCAGTAGCTAGTAGGGCTGGTATGATTGAATTCGTCGAGAAAACGTGAACGATTGAGGTATGGCTCCTTGGAACAATTGTTTGCAACACCGGATTTGCGATCTTCTACAAGCATCCATACCGAGCAGTAACCGCCGAGCTCCAGTTCGGACCCTTAGGTTGCGCGGGCGCTGCCCTTGAACAACGCCTGAGGTTCTTAGAGTGACTAGCCTGCAACATGGCACGTTCAAGGGGGCACTCCACGACTTGATCCGATCTGAGGCAGCGGATAATTAAATTGGCCCTTGGCGAGACAAGATTCTGTGCTGATGCCAGGCATTGCTCTGCATGCGCACAGCTTGGACAGTATCTCGCGGCCCCATGACTAAATGCCACGGCAGAGACGCTACTGGAATGACCGGAGCTTACACCGGAACCTTTAAAGGAATTCTGGGAATGTGTACCCGCCAAGTCTGCAGCAGGGCTTTGTCCTCATTGTGTCGGACACGACCCCTGCTTACAGCCTGGGCAGCCTTCTTTGGGAGCCCTCAGCAATGCGGGTAGCCCGCCGCTCATGCTGGCCAGCATCACTGTGATGTCGTCACAGTAGTACTCCTCTCCAGGGCACATTGTTTTATGCAGACCGCTTTACAGCTGCTTGTCTGGCCCATGCGCAGTGAAGATTGATCAAGCTCTAAAGAGAACTCTTGCCTCCATGTCGTTCCAAGTCTGCTTGGCACGCTGCAGGAGCCCACGTACCACCTGAGACAGTCTGTGGTCTTCTGCTCTTGCATAGAGCTGAGGTCCCGCGAAGTCTAGAAACCGCTCCAAGACAAGATGATTGAAAACGTCATGAACGATCATTCTGTCTAAACCGTCCTGGTTGTCCGAAGCCCCGGAAAGGGCCAATCCTTCTGCTCCCATCCGCTGTCTTACTTCTGCACAAGGGTTGGAACCCGAGTATAGCTTCTGCGCAGCTTTGTGTTCCAATGGGTGCATATTTCGCACACCTCAAACGCTATCCTTCTTGATGTGCGTGTTCTATGACAACAGCCCCTCGATTGTTCCAGGGAGGAGGGGGGCAAAGAAGTAGAATAGTCGAAGGAGGTGGTGTGGAAGCGTCCATGCCATTAACCTCAAACCACCGAGTCGTCAGGACGCAAACTTCCAACTTCCGACATCCAACCCCAACATCAAGCTCCCCCAAACCCACGGGCGGTTTCTGGGCTTCCGCACCTCGGTCGCCGAGGCACCTTCCGATCTCAAAGCCTGCAGACACAAGCAAGAGAGAAAAAGTGAGATCAAGGGACACAGGTCTTTACACACGCTCCTGAAACAACGGGAGTGATGTGGGCCGACTTCTGCAGGGATCCTTGGACTTTTCTTGGTTTTGAGAGGTTAGGGCTCTTGTGGCAAGACACAAGGATAAGTGCGATGCTTCCTCCTCGTGCCTAGCCCGAGAATGAACGTGCTCATGGAAGGAATTGCGCAAAGGTCATCTAAGACTAGCCTATGCTTCAAAACCTGTGGGCTAGTATTTAGGGTCTTGAGGTTAGGGCTTTGAAACTATTGGGTATAGGGTTTAGGGTTACTACTCTTGAACCTGTAAAATCTGCTTGTCTATACACGCGACAACAGTCCTTTCTGTAGGGAAACCTGTGGGGTTTCTTAACAAACAAAAGGCGAATGCAGAAGAAATCCAGAAGCGACCTGGCAGCTGAAAATTGACTTGACTCTGGTCTGGTTTAGGATTAGGGTTTACAAAAAAATCCTTAAAACAGCCCCGTAAGTGAATGCGCAACCCTGGGCCCCGAAAAACGCAGGCTCCAAAGCCCAAACTCGCAAATCCTAAAGAAGTAGCCGTCCCTAAACCACCTACCCCAAACCCGAAACCAACAACCCCAAATACCAAACCAATGACGCTAAACTCGAAACGAATAACCCTTACCTTCAAAAGGGCTAATTCTGCCAACGCATTGAACCCAGATCCATGGCCTCCAGTGTCAAGCCCCGGAGGTCCATCGCATTCAGGAACTCCCAGACACCTTGGGCTTGCAGGGCTTAGGGTTTAGGCTTTAGGGCTTTAGGGTTTAGGGCTTTACTTTTATACGGGCTTGTAGAGCTTTAGAGGCGAGGATTTTCGGACACTGACACAGTGGAAGGACGGACGTCTGTGAAGCTGTCGCGCTTGCAGGTCCAGCATGCCTAAAGCTGACTTTGCTCGGGCTGTGCCGGCGGTAATTATTTGGCGTTGTCCTGATTTATACTGTTGCACTCTGCGATCTTCACGTCCCGTCATATTGAAATACGGGCATGCGAGCTTAGCTTGCTTACATTGCTCTTCTCCGGCTTGGCACGCATATTGGCAGTTTCTAGCGGGTGCCTTTGACAGCAAGCCGCCCCTCACTGCACGAGACTTTGCTGCATCCAAGGTGCCGTCACTGCATACGAGCACGTATGCATCGGACGGCTTCTTCACTTGCCACTCCACGATCTCGGGGGCCGCAATGACCCCAGAGTCCTGTGCAAAGCGTGCCATGGGCTCATATTTTCCACGTGCCGACCTGCCTTCTCAGGCGGGCGCATATATATATATATATATATATATATGTATATATATATATATGTGTATATATATATATATATGTATATGTATATTGCGGCTTGAGACCTTCGGCATCAGTGCTCATTGAAAGGGCCTTGAAGATGAGGTCTCCCAACGATCGCGAGATGGCGATCTGAGGTGAGGACAAGTCCTCGAGCGAGCGGGCACTTGTCAAGCGCAAGAAGTCCGATTGCTTCGTTTCTGGTAGGATTCTGAGGTCATGCTGGACTTGGGCCATCCCACCAGTTGGAAACGGTCCTTGCCATTCTTCAGCAGTTTAGCATCCAGAGCTGCATGACAAGACCAGCAACGATGCTCCCTGTCTGAAACTGAGACCCACAATACACCAGAGTAGATGGTAGATGTGGTGAGCACGGCTCTCCCCTAAACCCTAAACCGAAAGGGAATCCTGGCAGAATGGTCAGGTCGGTCCTTCGGAGCAACCCGGTAGTCTCGAGTCCCATCCTCGGAGTCGACTCTCTACTGTCTTCTATGCAAAAACCGAGTAATATAGGCGCCTTAATAATTAGAAAAGGGTTTGGGCGCTAGTATACTAAGATTATTACAGTATATCAACCGTGCATATGATAAGCATGTAAGTCGATGTCAGCAGATGTATGTGTATATGCAGATATACAGCTGTATGTATGTATGAGTTGTGTCGTGCATCTATGTATTCATACATGTACCTGTACATGCACATGAACTTGTGTACGTATATGTATGTGCATCTGTATGTATGTGTGTCTGTGTATGTGCATGCACATGTACACTACATGTACATGTACGTATATACAAGTGCGCATATTGAACACATACAGGCACATAGACATACACACAACACGTAATTGCTAATATACACATACGTATACATATACACAACATATACATATGAATATGCATCCACATACACACGTACACATACGTATGTAGCGTATGTACATGCATTCTGGAGACCTAACCATACACAGATTGATACGTACCTTTATGAAGACCTACCTGCCAGCGTGCCTACGTACCTGCGTATCTCGCGACACACATGCATGCGTGGGCATATGCATATGCAGATTATGCACATGCACCTACGTACCTGCAACCAGAAAGAGCAATCGATCAACCTATCCACTAACCAAGCCTCACAAACTAGTGCTTGCAAGCTCCGTTCTCTACTTGCCACAGTAATTGCACACAGAAAACAAAGAGAAAGAGCGAGCGAGCGAGAGCGAGAGCGAGGGCCAGGGCGAGGGCGAGAGCGAGAGAGAGAGAGAGAGAGAGAGACAGAGAGAGAGCGAGAGAACAAGACATCTTCTCCAGACTGTATACCTGCAGCCAAGCCTCTGCATATTCGGAAATGATGACCTTTCCACCGGCTTGCTTGATCCGTGCAGCTTCATCGTCTCGCGACACTTTGTGATCAGATGTCTGATACCTGGTCGGAAACCCTAAAGGTCAGGCTGCAGAGGTTGCTCCTATTTCCAGACTCCTACTTGTAAGTCTTACTCACTATCCTGACGGTTTTTGCGGTAACACCATCCGAGAGGGGCTGGGAACCCCAGCAAACATGTCACGACATCCTTCGAAAGTCTTCCTGACCAGGCATCATCTCTAGGCCTGGCCCGAAGATTTCATTCGGCCCTACCATGCCGAAATCCCAAGCCCGAACGAAACTGCCTAACAACACAGAAGCCAATGCTCTCGGTGCGTGTTCCCCCGCTGCTTTTTGGTCTCGCTGTTGACCGCTGTGACTGATATGTTTGCCACGTTGCTAGTCTAGCTGTGGGAAAAATGTGTCTCGTGGGAAGCACAGTCGACCATTGTGACTTATCGAAATCCCGCTTCAAACTGAAATCCTTAACCCTACCGACCATAAAGCTCGAGCATGCGGCTGAATCCTGAACTCCTAAACTCTTCATATGAAGTTAAGGCACACAGTGTTGCTGTCACCTTCCATGAGCATAGCACGCGAGTCTCCGACCGTAGCCACCCACACAGACTTGCCACCTCTAGAGCAAGAAAAAGAAGCGGTTCAGGTCTAAGGGTTTAGATTCTACTGGAGTGCATTGGAGGGGGGTGATCAGCTTTTATGTTTAGATTGTGTTGGGGGGCGTTGCAAAACACAGTCGGCCAAGACTTGAAACACACGTCTGATAACGACAATGACGATGACGTTGATGATGACGACGACAAGGGCGAGGATGATTGTTGTTGTTGTGGTAACTCAATTCAGAGCAGCGCTATTGCTTGTGCAGTGTTCTTGATGCCAGCTGTTCGACATGCGATGTCCACGACTGCCTTGCAGTGGTAACTGTGACAATATTGATCTGAGTTATGCTACTGTGCTTACTAGTGTTGTCACGTTTCGTGTCGCATCCACACATGAAGACAAGTATCATTCTCACAGCTGCTGCTGCTGCTGCTGAGGCTGGTACTGCTACTGCGCCGCTACAGCTGCTGAAACTCGTACTCGTACTCGTATTAGTACTCCTACTCCTACGACTCCTACTGCTACTGCTACTGCTGCTACTAATTACTACGTCTGCTACTACGGCGATGACGGCTACGACTACGACGACGACGATGCTACTGCTACTACGACTAAGACTAAAACAACGACCACGGCTACTGCCAGCATGGCTGTCAAGCTCAGCAAGACCTTATGACGGAATTGTCTGGACACAGGCCACAATCAGCAGGAGAGAAGCACACGAAGTAACATTGCCCTTGCACAGCACAAAGGATGCTGCAGCTCACGGAGCAGAGCCAGCATCCACACGGCAGGCAAGTCTATGACAATTGCTTCCAGTGCCGCCCCATCAAGACTCTTGCTACAGTATTGCTACTGCCAGTCGCTTGCCAAGAAGCCTGGGGCAATGAGCGCCACGGTGCCTGTAGCTCCGCAAAGGTGGAGGTCATGCTCTTGGACGACCGCCGCAGCCTGGGTTCGGGGTCGTAGGCTGTTTGGAACTCTTTGAGGGCTTCGAAGTTGCAGCTGGGTCTTGACAAAGCACAAGGGGAGCGCTCGTACGTCGGGGCATACAGCCGACCCCGCCATCCTCCCTTGTGTTGCTAAATCTATTGTGATACCGTCGTGTCATACAGCGTGCTACAGACTCGAAGTTAACCTGGCAAAGCCACGCTCCATATCCCGAATATATTTCAAACTGTGCCCCTGCAACAAATTGACTGCTGGGCGGAGCCCTTCTCCTCATGGAGTCCCTTCATCATTAGAACTGAGTACAAAAGGAAGAAGTCAGACAACCACTGTAGGGGCCTTAATAGTTAGAGTGGGGTTTTGCCCATTATATAGTAATTAAAAAAAGGTTGACCCATGGATGCTCTGCGTCAATAACATGGACCACCAATGGATGGTTTGGGCGACGTGGGTTGTAGCAAGTGCCGAACACACCGTAATTACCGGTGTGTTCGGCATGTGACCCTAAGGAAACATGGCTTCGATCAGAACTAGAGCTTGGGCCTGCCTGCGACAGAAGTCCGCAGTTCTGGGAGTTAAGGGCCGGGACTGGCCGGAATTAGCCCCCCACCCCCCAACCCCAGATATGCGAGAGGACGTACAGGACGCACACCAGGCGTCGTCACCTATAATTATAATAAGGAACCCCCCCAAAATAGTACAGGTAATTAATTTTTAAAGCCCCTATATTCCTAATTATTCGAGCTTCTTATTTTAATCGGACCGGCCTCCATCTCCTCCTGTACACTGCGAAACGCAGAGGTCAAGGCCGCCGCGACTTGCCCGCACTTCAGGGCATCCGAGCAGGGTGCCTCCGGTTGAAACACCCTTCAAGTGTTTGGCTGTTTAGGGTTTATGGTTGGGTATTTGGGGTTTTGGGTTCAGAGTGTTTGGGTCTAGGGTTCAGAGTACTTTGGGTTCAGGGTTCGGGGTGTGATGGGTTGAGGGTGTTGTCTACAAGGTCAGGCTCGCAGCATCTGTTCAAAGGAGTTTGTGGGTCTTTGGCATGGTTCCGGAGGCGAAAACTTTCTGGTGCCCGCCAAGTCTTTTGCAAAGGGAATGCGTCAAGAACCGTAACACTTAGATATGCACACGTATATTTTTTCATATGCATGTGCATATTTTGCCGATGCATATGCATATGTCTCTGTTCCGCATCTGTGTAATCGACGAACACCCAGAACCGCACGCACTGCACATCTGCACTTGAAACTGACGGTATTCTCTTCGTCTTGCCCTGACCATGCTTGAACAATCGGAGAAGCTGCGAAATCGTCCTGTCCCCATGAATTGCCCCAACTATCGGGAGGATGATTGGATGTCTCATCGAAAGTTCTGCTCAAAGCGGTCTATAGCGGGTCTGCAATTGCTCTCTGAGGGATTCGTAACGGGCCTGCTGGAGGAAATACGGCATCGTCTGTGCAGCACGCAGGGCAGGCCAGTGGCCATTGTGGCCATGTCCATCAAAGACACAAAGTGCTTTCCAGCCGCAGGACCTCAGCTAGTTCCAGTAAGTGAATGCTAGCACCTCGCTAGGTGCATCGCTGGTGCTTTGCAAAAGCGATCCGACAATTTTCTTGCGGAAGGGTGTGTACATTGTACAGCTCTGCCGAAGAAATCGGTCCAAGCAGCAGCTGGGCCACTGCGAAGTTGTCCTGCAAAGTGACATGTACACACAGATACTAAGTCCTGCCAAGGACGAGATGATCTCCCTCCCGTCCGTTTCGTGGCACTGCCGCGGATCAAGTCTAGCCCCAGGCTTGAAAAAACTCATGTATCTGCGAATCTGCACATCTTGGGTGTCCCGACCCGAACCCTAAACTCTAAACCCTAAACCCTAACCGAACCACCCGGCGTTTCCTGGCCGACGGTGGTGTCGCTTGGCGACTTACAGCCCTTGCAGCTGGCGACGGCGATTCCCCAGGTCTTGGCCAAGGTGCTCTCGTTGCAGACACCCTCCTTCAGATTTTGGGGAGTTTGCGAAAATTAGGGGTACCTGATTTTGGGGGATCCTTTTTTAGGGTCGCCTGTTGTCGGAAACTCCGATTTGGGCTTCTGATACTACAAGTCAGCATTCCTTCCAGCGCAACATGAAGGCCTCTGAAGCCCAAAATCCGAAACTTGCGCCCGCTCCGTAAACCTTGATCTACAAATACAATCTCTCCTGCTAGACATACCATTACAAAGGTGTATGTATACCGGATATATGTATATGTACATACTCACACACACACACACACAAAAGATCTTATAAGACTATGGTCGGAACTCCCCAAAGAGAGCTTCAACAGCCCCTCTTTGCCTGATGAAGGCTGCCACCATCTTCGGGTAGAAAACTCCAGGCTCGCTCGGTGTAGGGATCCTCGTAGGCGCTGAAGATCCTGGTGATCTGCAGTGGGGCTTCGGGCTTCGGGGATCAGGCTTTTGGGCTTGTGGCTTCGGTGTCTCGGCCTTTTGGCTCAGGACTTCTTTTGGGTGGGTTTTGTGATGTTTCGGGGCCTGGGGTTTAGGATTTTGGGTTCATACGTGTCTACGAAAAGGGTGCGCTGTACAGCTTGACCTGAAAGAGCCGTTGCCTTGAGCTTGTCGGGTTTAGGCTTCTTTTGTTCTCCCACCGTGCTTTGGCCAATCAACAAGAGCAAAATGGGTGGTCAAAATTATGGCCCCTTTTTGGGTACCCTAAATATTAGGTGCCGTACAAAATTAGGGACCCAAAAAGGGAAATTTTGAGAACTACCCATCTGTTGATTTTGGCGGCTGTGGCTTTTGGATTGGCGGCCTGGTACTGCCAGCAGGTGAACATGTAGCTTGTTTGGTTGAGAGAGTGCTCGAGACTCTGAAAGCATGCGGAGCCCCTGCTAGTAGGAAGGCTCGGACTTAGGCACTCGGGGTCGCGAAGCACATTGGGTTCAGGGCTAAGAGACCTTGCAAATATAAGCATGGCTCCAATTTCGTTTCCCCCCATGAACTTCGGACAGGCTTTCTGCCAGATGGTGAAGAGACTCATGACTCCCATCAAGATGGAATCGGGCCCGACGCAGGCATCCAACCGAAGAGCTGGAATACCTTCATCCGAGTATGCCCTATACAGACGCCAGACGTTCTAAGCAAGAGACCCTACAACCGCCGAAGGCCCTGAATCACTGAACCCTAAACACTAAACCCCTAAACCCCTGAACCCTAAAACCCTCTAACCCTAAAACCCCAAACCCTAAAACCCCAAATCCTAAACCCTAAACCCCAAAACCCTCAACCCTAAGGCCCTGAATCTTTTGCTGGCTGCCGCAGAATCGCCAGCCATCCGTCGGGGGCTCCCCACGGACAGCAAAGGAGCCCTGCAGTCGAAGGTGTTCCACGATCCCATCGAATGGCTTAGGGTTTTGGGTTTTGGGGTTTAAGGTTTAGGGTTTTGGGTTTTGGGTGTTTTTATAGGTCTTAAGTGTAAAAACATCAATACAGAAGGGGACGCGGCACACATACCTGCAGATTCCAGTTTACATGCTGATTAAACATATGCTCAACTGCAGCTCTTGACGAGCAAGGGCTTGTAACACAGCTGCCGTGGAGAGACATGCAGGCATGGGCCTTTAAGATGAGCATGCAGGCGAAGGCTCCAAGGAGTTCATACACAAATCCGTCGTTGCAGAAAGATCGTTCGCACATACATTACATGCTTTACATTACATGCGCTATATGACACTTCATGAAATTATACATACTGGCAACTACAAACTTTAAATGCTTACTACGCACAATCTTACCTATGCACGCGCATACTTAGCATTTCCAAACATAACATAACACATCAGCAGAACGCGCGAAAAGCAATGCATGCCTACACGCAGGAAGCCCAGAGTCAAGAGCCAGATTGCAAGGCCAAGGAGTCAGATGGGAGTTTCCGAAAATAGGGGACCCTAATATAGTACCCTAAATAGTAGGATCCTTATTGGAAGGACCCCCAAAATAAGGTACCCCTAATTTCGGAAACTCCCAGATCCCTTTACTCTTCTGCCTCAGGGCCGAAGACCTCCGCAATCTGCTCCAAGCTGAGCACTTTGCTCTGGTCGGCCTCTTAGCTTGGTTTTACTTGGGGTATATATATATATATATATATACATATATATATATATATGTATATACCAATGAAGGGGTTACTTGGGGGTGCTTGGAGGAACATGGGACTTAGTAAGTACGATTATAAGTACTTTAACTGAGGTTAAGCATAGCTACCCTAATTATAACCCTAGATACTAAGTCCCATGATCCTTTAAGTAGGGGGGCAATGAAGGGGTTGTCTGTGGCTGTTCGCTCAGGGACCGACAGCACCCGTTCTCAAAGAAAAGTGTGAACGTCATGAAAAGTGTGTTGGGTCAACTTTCTGCCGGGCTGCAGCTGCCTTCTTCTTTTTGTATTCTTCCCGCCTTCAGGACATGGAGGCAAAGGCTTGTGGGAAGACAAGCATGCCTACTGCTTCGATGGCATTACGCAGCATGCCTGCACATGGGCAGGTTGAGGCATGAAAGCCGCTTCTTTGCGGGCTTGCCTTCTTTTTAGCTCCTCCAGAAATTCTGGATCCACGCTTTGGCGGTGAGTGTGGTGGCGGCAGGCCTGCACATGGGCCGGAACGACCTCTACGCGATCTTCTTGCTGCGAAATCGAGACCATCAACTCAACGACATCCGAGCAGCTCGAGTATCCCAACAGCTCAACATTGCTGCAAGCTCGCGGGAAACATTAGTGCGAAAAGTGGTGTAGGATGAATCGAAACGGTGACAGTGATGTTCATGACGATGACGACGGCGATGAAGATACTGGCTGATGATGATGATGATGATGGTGGTGGTGGTGGTGATGATGATGACAATGATGGCGACGGTGATGACGATTGCTACTATTCCGACTTCTGAGCCTGTTCTTGCTACGATTACCACAATTACCATTGCGGTCTATGCTTACGAAGCGAGGCCTCTTGTACGGATGGTGGGTCCATCCTACATCCTTGAAGCTCGAGCTAGATCCAGGATAGCAAGCTGTCTAGCTGACTAGCTAGGATAAGAAAGGACTAGCAAATCTACGAAAAGACGACATCCCTTCATATTTCGACGGTCCTTTGCACCTGTCTGTTCCCAACCTCACCCACTAAACCCTAAACCCTAAACCCCCACCCTCAGCACCTCATCCTCGGCGGCAATGACATGCTCGCTCCTGGCGCGGCGTATCCAAGCCTGCCGAGGCTGCCATCAGCGGCATAGTATAGGGGCCTTAAGACTTAGAATCGGGTTTCATAGGGCTCCTTTAAAGGGCTTACTATAAGGGTGCTCTAATAGAGGGGCCTTAAGGATTAGAACAAGGTTTTGGGGCCCACTAATTATAATCAGGAACCCCCCAAAATAGTAATAGCATAAGTAATTTTCTAGGCCCCTATATGAAGGGGTCCTCAGCTTCCTAAACCCGAAAGCCTAGGGGCCCAAGATTCCTTCAGGGGTTCCTTAGGGATATTATAGGGTGTGATATAGCTTGGGGTTTAGGGTTCCTTCAATTGAAAGGGTTCCTGTCCGAAGCATCATCACCCTTTTTTGCTCGCAGTCATAAGCATTACGAGTATTACTATTGCTACTAATACAGTTCTTATTATTCCTACTCTTTTCATATTCTTCTTACAAAGGCCTGGAACCGGGCAAGGCGTTCTCGCCCATGTCACGACTGACTGAAGCTTGAAGCTGATAGTGATAATGGTGACACTGATGACTACTGGAAAGACAATGAAAATGGCGATGACAATGAGAATGATGATGTTGATAAGGGTAATGCCACGGAAGCACTGAAGATGATGGAGCTGATGATAGTGCTGATGATGATGAGATGATGCTCAAAAAAGCTTACAAATGACAGGCATACTTACACTCGTAATTGTGCTTCCGTTGAACTCTGTATCTCGGGATATACAAGAACAGTCACCATGAGAAAGCTTGGAAAATGGATGAACAGTTTCAGCAACAGCTCTGCGGCACGTTGGCGCCCTTGAACAGCCAAATGACATCTGAGGTGCAGCTGCCGAATGACGCTTCTCAACGGTACAGTACGCCTCTATGCTTCGGCCCTCCAGCTAGATAAGGTCACCATAAGAGTATTGTGAGGCTACTCTGTGGGCTCTACAAGGGTCCTCTGAGAAGGCTATGTAGCCCTGTCCCAGAAAGCGCTCCTGCCCAAGACTCTCCGATGGATGCTCCGGCTCGGTTTTGTGGCGCTTGCTGCTGCGCGACATCAGCAGCATGCCAAGCACTCCAAGCGGAGTCAAAACAGTCTTAAGTTTAAGTATTGCACGACACGTTAGGCCAGCTTGGTTTTGCAGTGCTCGGTCTACACAAGTTCAGGGTGGCCCAAAATAACAATTGTAAGCAAGAGTTCGGGACCACTGACAAGCATAACATGTGACAGAAACCAATGCCCTTGGGGATGCGGCTCATCTGATACGGCGTCGACATGCCGGATGCTGAGTTAGTTCCCATGTCTCTTGGTGAGCCAGCTTTTGTCAGGCAGATGACATCGTCCCAACTCAAGCAAATATACGGCTGCGAAAGAAGTGTAATTCTCTGCCTGGCAAACCTGTGATAGCGGCCGCGAACAAACAGACACACCGACAACAAAGCCTTGCGAATATGATATGGCTTCCGAAAGACCTGAGTCAAGCCGGCATTCCTGCGAAAGCGGCGGCTCAGACTTCACATAGCATCGTGCTTATGCACTATGGAGAGGGCTCAAACCTACTCTAGACTCCGACCTGAAACGGCACCAAGATAGGCCGAGCCATGGGCCATGGTGTCGATACATCTAATATAGGGGCCTGAATAATTAGAATAGGGTGTTGGGATATGTTACAAAAAGGGGGCCCCAAAATAAATAGTATAGGTAGTTATTTAGGCCCCTATAGTACACCCTGCGGCTCTTGTTACATTGGTTGTTTTCAGAGCTTGTCTGAAGACTTTCTGCAAGCCTCGAACCCAAAACCCGAAACTCCCGAACTCCTCGACCACCATTTTTATAGGGCCCAGGATACCGTAAGTATGATCCGGAGGCCCCCAAAATAGTATCGGTAGTTATTCAGGCCCCCAAAAAGTACAGCCCGGAGCCTCCCCCAGCGAAGCCACCTGCCGGGAGCTCAAGGTGCGACCTCAGAGTCCCAAAAGGGATCGAATCTCGGAAACCCCGGCTCCGCTCCCGCTCCGCCTTGCTTTGGGCTGGGGGTCTAGGGTTCAAGGTCTGCGGTTGGGAGGTTAGAGCTTAAGGTTTCAGCTTCCTGCCTCATTGCTACTACTGGCGCTCCTGGCGGGCTTCAGGGTCTAGGGCTTTAGTTCATAATTTGCGGTTAAGGGTGCTACACAGAAGCACTGCAACTCTGTGCCGCGCTCCCAAATGCTTGTTTGGACATTGGCTCAGCACTGTCGTGCTCGCGCTCCCGGATCTCTGTGCACCCGGCCCACCCAACGGCGTGCGTCGACAGTTGCGCGGAAGCGCCACAGGCGAGGGGCTTCCTGGCAGACAATCGTCCCGATGGCGAGACTTTCGTGCTATGACTACTGTCTTGACGAAGTCGAGCGTACAACAGTCGGCCCACTACAGTTCACGCTTCACAAGTCGTCAACAAGAGCGAAGCTGGACTTCTCCACTAATGGCAGCAAAACATCCACAACTTCTTGGGCAGAGAAGTTTGCACAAGCAAGGGCCTGCCTCGGGCGCAACCCTGCCAATACCCTTCTGACTTCACGAGCTTCTACAAAGAAGATCTGCATCCTTACTTCTCCACACAACGCAAAACCGTAAACCCTAAGCTGAGCAGCCTACAGGCCTAAATCCCTTTCCCAAGATGCTAAAAGCCCCAAACCCCTGAAATCTTAGGCTGTATAAGCCCGAAAGCCTGCAACCTCCTAACACCTCTAAACGCAAGACCCTGACACCGAAAAACCTTGAACCCGCGGTGCCTGGCAGGGGCCTTCGAAGGCCGGCAGGAGCCCAAACCCTTGGAGCCAGGTCGTTCGGGCGCTGGCTTTTGGGCGGGTTGCGGAGTTTCGAGTCGAAGGAAGGCTTCAGGGGGTTTAGGGTTTAAGGTTTAGGATTTAGTGTAGGGTTTCGGGTTTTGGGCTTCATCAGGACCTAGGATTGAGGTTGTGGTGGTGAAGTTTGGGGGTTCTGGTCTCGGCTTAAGCTGGGCTTTCTGGTCACACGTGAGGAAAAACAGTTGAGAGTCCTTTGAACCCTGAACACCCTGAGCTGGAGACCTCCTGCGTCCGGCTCCACCAAGCTCTGCCAGCGCGAAGAAGACACCTGCCACTCCCAGTATCCGACACCTACTCTTAATTCTATGATCATTCTTAGCTCAAGTATAGCTTCGGAAAGTTCTGTCATAAGCCCTGAACCTTCTGAGACTCATAGATATTGCTGGGTTTTGAGGCCGAAGTGGTGTTCATGTCGGGGAGCTACATGTAGGGAGAGCCAAATCCACCCACAAAGCCCGAAAGCCTGAACTCCAAAACCCTAATATAGGTGCCTCAGCAATAGAATGAATAGGGTTCGCGGGCCCATTATGCTATGTTTGTAATAAGGCGCCCCCAAAATAGAACTGGTATTGGTATTTATTTAGGCCCCTATTGTAGCTCCCGAAAAACCGAAATCCCAAAGCAGAGCGGTGAAGAAAGATGGGCCTTGTCCAAGAAGTCCCTCAGAGCTTTGGCCTCTTCTTCGCCGCGAACCTGTTGTGCACCACAGGCCAGGAGGTTCAACATGGCTTTTGAGGTTTAGGGTGCGAGGTGTACGGCTTCGGGGCTTGGGTTCACTACAGTGTTGGGGGATCTTCGAGGAATTCGGTGCTTCAGCTCTACGACCTACGGTTGCAGCAGGTCATACGTCCGCCCGAGCCGAGAGGCACAGTGTGAGGAGATCGCAATGCCGGCGATGATGGCCCTGGCAAAATAGCCTCCGATTGGGTTTGAGGTTTAGGGGTTAGGGTTTAGGAATTTGGGGTGTAGGGGTTTAAGGGATTTAGGGTTTAGGGTTTAGGGGCGGTGACATGGAGGCTCAAACCAAGTTCATTCCCGTGGCCACAATCAAACAGAATCGCTGCGTCGAGAAGCAGACGCGGACCCCATTCCCGGATCTCATGATGCAGATTCCACCTGGAGCAACTCGGAGGAAGGAGGCAGTTGAGCGGCGCTTCCAGAAGGTTGTGAGCGGCTTCGGGTTTGAGAGCTGTCTGTGGCTCAAGGGTTCTTCTGGGGTTGAGCCGTTTCACCGTGCTCCTCCACTTGCCACGTAAGTAACGCTTCGGCTGTGGTGCCCCTCTCCCGGCTCTGCAGATCTTCTCCGAACTCCTGAAGCCTGAAGCCCACACAGGCACTGAGGTCTCTACGGCCGGGGCCAGACTTCTGCTTCTCCTCTCAAGATGCTGTGTCCAAGCCTAGCAAACTAAGCGATACGAAGCAGTGGCCTCTGAGCAGTTCTGTGGAGGTCCTACCATTATTCTTTGGAATCAGCTGAGGCAACAGCCCCCTTACTACCAACTGTCGAAAGTCTTCTGAGCACCGTACGAGCTGAAGACGCAGACTTTGGCGTTGTTTACCCCCCAAGAACCAGCGTGTTGGGTTGATTCAGGATAGCCCGGCAGTCCCACGCGCAAAGTAGGATCTTCTTGCTGTGCATAACCGCTCTACTCTCCACCAATAACAACGCCGTCAGGGCACTGAGCGGCTAGAGCGATTGAGCCGTGGTAGCTGAGCCTGCCAGTAATTACCGCTGAGAATCACCACTACTCCTACCAGTACAACGACGACGACTGCGACTACGGCTGCTACTACTACCACCACCACCGCCGCCACCACCACCGTCACCACCACCGCGACGACTGCCACTAACACTACGACTACGCGACCACAACGACTAGTGATGCTCGCACAGGGGTGGGCCCAAGCCGTAGTTTGGACACCCTAATCATCGCAACCATCCTTCAAAACAACATGGGTATCAAAAGCTTTTCGCAGCCCTGGATTCCTAGGAAAGACTTCCAAGCCGCAGGTTGCTTTTGCAGCCCTGTACAAGTCTTTCAAATCAACTGCGCGGTTCGCTTCCATTCCTTCTCCGAACACCAAAAGGGGGAGTTTCCGAAAATAGGGGATCCTAATAGAGTACCCCAGATAGTAGGACCCTTATCATAAGGAACCCCATAAAATAAGGTACCCCTATTTTCGGAATTCAAAGCACCGCCCCTTCCCCCGTCGTCCTTGGTGAACGTCAGCAGGCTTCTCGCACTCCGCTTCTTTGCAGGGCGAGGCCTTATGCCGACTTCCCTTATACCCAGGGCTGACCCTGCCAGACTGGAACTAGAACTGGTAACTAGTTCGTGCAGTGTTGCAGACATAACGAAAAAAGTAAATCCTCTGCCACGGCACCGCAAGAGTACAGCAAAGCAAATTAAACAAGCGAGCTCATACAAATATTGATGCAGCATCGGCAACGCAGATGCAGCGACCAATCGACCACAGCAAGACTAACAGGATAACGATGATATCTGCGGAACCCACCAGCATCCTAACCGACTAATTAGCGGACCGACCAAGAAAGACCGCGAAGCCTAAACTCTCGCCTAGGTTTGAGCGCAATATCTATATAGAGCAGTGCTTGAATATCACCGCTTGGCATTGATGTCATGATACAAGATTCTATGTGCGGGGTCAATCGCATGCGAGTTCAGTTAATCGCAATGCAGAATTTCAGACACGGGCAGATTCAGATCTGCTACAGGCAAAGGGCACCCTCACCTGCAACCTAACGAGTCCAATCAATATCCCGCCGAGAGGCTCCCTCACTGATTTGTCACGCTTGCGCTTCCGGTCATTCTGACTCCTGTGCGTCGCTAGCTAGGGAAGACACCTTGCTTGCCAAACTGAAACCCTGCACGGAGAACACGTCATGCCTCCAGCCCTGCACGTGCTGCAGCTCCATATGCTTCCTCGGCGAAGCCAAAGCTAAGCAGCAACATAGGACACACAAATCTACCCGAAAAGCTGAGAGCAATCACAGGCAGCCTGCAAAAGCCTGAGGAATCTTTGAAGCTGCTACAGCTAGTTCTTGCTGCGGCCGTGTCTCAGCAAGGAGCGGCGCAGTGTCTCTGAGAGAAACTGCAAGGCTTGAAGACCTTGGCCGAGAATCCGTCCCGTACCGTCACGAAGTCACACACATGCTGCCGGAAGAGATCTCAAGAAGACGAACGGGGGGCGCTACAAAAGGGATTATGGTTGTGATGGTGATGATGACGATGACGGTGCTGACAATGATTCTGACCATCATCATCATAATCATCATCACTATGATAAGGCTGAGCATGATGAAGATGATGGAAACCCGAGATGGTCATCACCATGATGATGACGACGAGGTTGATAACTCTGACGACTATGATGATGATGATGATGGTGATGATGATGGTGACTATGACGATGACGATGAGGAGTAGGATAAACATGAGGATGATGCTGACCGTGAGAATGGGGAAGATGATGACGACAGCGGTGGTGATGGTAGTGATGAGGAGGATAACGATGATGTTGATCATCAAGAGAATGAGGATGGTGATGGTGACGGTGGTGATGACGATGATGATGATGGTGATGACGATGATGATGATGATGGTGGTGATGATGATGATGACGATGATGATGATGATGGCGGTGATGATGCTAATGATGCTGAGGCTGATGATGACAATGATGTTGGTGATGATGATGATGATGATGGTGATGACGATGATGATGATGATGACGATGCGGAGCAAACGTAGATCAGGATATGGACGTGGACGATGATGACGATGATGATGAGGCGGAGGAGGATGAGCAGGAGCAGGAGGACGATGATGAGGATGGTGATGATGGGAGGATGATGTTGGTAATGATAGTCATGATGATGATGATGATGATGATGATGATGGTGATGAGGGGGAGGGGGAGGAGGAGGGAGGAGGAGGAGGAGAACGATGAAGATGATGACGTAATGGGTTTTTGTAATGATGACGGAGGTGTTGTTGGCGATGATGTTCGTGGTGATGACGGCTTCGACAACGACTATGACGAACATGAAAACGATGACGACAATGATGATGATGATGATGATGATGATAATGATGATGATGATGATCGCGATGATGGTGGTGCTGGTGGTGGGATGGTGGGATGGTGGGAAGGTGGGATGGTGGGATGATGGGATGATGGGACGATGGGATGATGGGATGGTCTGGGATGGTCTGGGATGGTCTGGGATGGTGCGGTGGGATGGCGGGATGGTGGGATGGTGGGATGGTGGGATGGTGGGATGGTGGGATGGTGGGATGGTGGGATGGTGGGATGGTGGGATGGTGGGTGGGATGGTGGCGACGACAAAACAGGACTCTCCTTGTCCCGACCCGCGACGACTATGATCACAGGTGCTGTTGCCACCACTACTGAACACAGCGCGACCCTTCTTGATAACTTCTTGCTTTTATACCTGGACCTCAAAGGTATTAGGGTCAGCACTCGGCCGGTACTTTGATCAAAAACCCAAACCCCGAATTTATAAACCTAAACCCAAACAATCGTTGAAATTCCTGGCCTACTCGTAACACCGCAAGAGAAACCTCGATCCTAAACCCCAAACGCTAAACCCCCGCTTCACGCGAAGCAGCCATTGAAGCCTAGTCAAAGGCCCTCACAGCGATAAACCCCAAGAGTAGCCCAAGAAACGCTTAGTGCAACCCCTCCCAGCTTCAATCCTTAACCCGAAAGTTTTAAACCCTAAACCCTTAATTGTTAAACCCTAAACCCTAAATAAGTCTTCAACCCTAAGCCTTGAAGCTTTAACCCCTAAACCCCAAACCCCTAGCTCCCAGCTCCTGTTCTTGGCTCTGGACGGTGCTCTTGAGGAAGCCGGGCCAAGAGCAGCTGCAGGCGGGTCCTGGGCTCTGGCTTAGGGACATTTTTGTTTGCTATACTTATAACAAGGATCCCCCGAAACAACAGGGCTTTAAGAGGCCTCTTTGGTTCAGGGTCATGGATTTAGGGTTGAGGGGGGTTTAGTGTTGCCACTACATCAGGTTTGAAAAAGGAGACGACAGCTCACCTCCCCTCAGCAGCATGGATCTTATAGTCTTAGAGCGCAGGCCATTCAGTTTGCCCCAGGCTGAGAATCATCGCCTAGCCCTGGCGAAACTGCCAGCGCCGTCAAAGTCCTCGCGTTCGAAATACTGGGATACAGTCCAGGGCCCGTGCAGTCCCTGCTGCAGCCCCTGTTTGCGGAAGGGGCGGGCCTGAAAACAAGCAGCGCAGCAGTGTGTCAGCACGAAGATAATGTTGGACTTAGATTTCAATTCCCTTCGAGCCGGCTTCTCCTGCCAGTCGGCTGCTGTTCTGAAGTTTGCTTTTTGTTGCCCTTCATGTCAGAAGGTTGTCGTGAAGCCTGTTGCCTGAACACCGTCAACAACAGTCAGCATTGAGACAGTTCGAAAGAAACCCCTGGACACCTTGAGGGAGCTTCAGGCTTGCTTGCTGCGCCAGGGAAAAGACCGCGCTTTCGTGATCCCGCTGCCGGGGCTCGAGCTGGCTGCGGGGCTGAGTTCGGCATGTCAACCTCGAGCTTCAGACATTTCTCGCAGGGCCCACGGTCCGGGCTTCAAGGCTGGGATCCTGGCACCCGTGGTGTCTGCCATGTCGGAGTATGCAGTCAGCAACTGCTACTACTCCGACCTTGACAAAGATGCGGAGGGTCACAGCACTGCCGCAACGCTAAAGGCCAAGTCGTGGGGGGCGGCTTGGAGAAGAGCTGACCAAATTGTTGATAGTGATACTGGCAACGAGAACGATGCACAACCAAATAGCACCCTTCCCGCCTCCTGCTGCCGCTCCCCCTGCGCCTGCCCTACCCGGCCCTACCCCAACGCCTCCCGCCCCTCCCCCTACCCCACCCCGCCACCCCCATTTTGATCGGTGTCTTGGGCTCAATGTTGATCCAGCTACAATTTGTTGCCGGTTCCTCATGCCCATCTTATGCTCCAAAATGGTGACCGAGTGCCACTAGGGGATGCTGGCGTGCGCGTGCAGCAACAGCAGTCGCGAAAATGCTGGTACAGAGCAAAGGCAAATTTGATTTGGCTACTGATACTGTAGTACAAGGAAGGTATTGGTCAGAAGTCTACTATGATGGGACTTGCACTTGCAAAGTCGGTTAGGAGCTCGGGGTCCCAAGTCGTCCGGCCATTAGGTGAAGTCTTATTCATCCTGGTCACGTTGCAACAGCTGTGGCTGCGGCATTCTTGCATGAAAGAAACATGTGCTTCTGCAATTGCAGGTCCCAGCTGAGCATCCCGCTGCTGCTACTACTTCGACTGCCTGCAAGCAATGCAGATGGAAAATGTCTTGAGGTTCAACAACCAACATTAGACACCTGGCATTTCCGTGCCGGAATATGGTTCTCGACTCCCTCGTTGCTTCTCGACGCAAGTACATTGACATGCCAGTGAACTAAATGCCCAATTGCACATCCGTCCATAAGTCGCAACACAAGGTCTTCAGAGCCCCAGTTCTGCTTGAGGTACGGTGCCCGGATCGAGAGCTTGCCCTTAACGGACTAACTGACATCCTGGCTTTGGTCCCACCATCCCACAATGCATGTACCTGAAGTCTACGATCTGGGTTTCAGACCAGACAGTCCAAACTGCCAAGGTTCCGTGGTCCGACGAGTGGTCCGACGACTCTTAGAGCCAACAGCAGAACGTGCCATGCCGGCAAGGTGCTACTACTTCGGCTGTGCATGTCGCTCTCCAACACCACGGCGCCGCACTGATGAGACCTCACATAGATTGCAAGGCCAAATCTGTGTGCAAAGAATGCAAGATGCCAAGGACTATCCTCCAGTCCTGCAGACCGTGAGCAATATAGCCAGGGCACAAAGCAAGCTCGACGTTGAGAGCGGACATGGCTGACAAGAGGTAACCTCAGCAGCACAGAAGGAAAACCGATGATCATGCGGGGCATTGCCAGGAGGTCGCTTTGCCAGTTTCGCGCTAAGCGCGCATTCCCATCCCTTTCTCTCACTATCTTGGAGCTACCTGGGCTGAGGATGGAACGGAGAGAATGCACGCGGCGACAAGAGGGGGCTTGCAGAGCAAGTCTGCAAAGAGCCAAACAGCTGAGGATACGGGCGTACGTGTGCAGTTGGCGTGCTTTTTGGGATCTCTGTCCTTAATACGCTGAGACCTATAGCAAGGAAGCACAGCACAAGACACCAGCACGGTCATTCAGTGAAACTGTTTTGCTTTCCTTCGCCTGCCCTTTGTCGGGGGTTCCTTGGTTCCAGACTTTCAGCTATGAGACGCAATGCTTCTGGCCTTTCGCTTTCGTGTGCAGGCCAAGCAGCCAGCACCAGTCCGTCCACAATGTTGCAGTCTGCTCTCGGCGCCTCAGTTTCCAAGTAGCCAGCAGATTTTTTTCAAACTTTCTAGGACTTTTAGAAACTTTAGGCCCCGGGCCCTGCTTCGTATGGACGGGCTCTGCCGGCCTGCCCTCAGAGCTTGGGTTCTAAACGAAAGGATGATGGGGAAAAGCGAGTCATTCAGACATCCTCCACCCCATCATCCCTTCAGGAACGGGGCGTTTTCCAGAGTAGGCACGCGGGTCTCCCGTGGATGTTGAACTGCGCTCCTTCGCTTTCTGCTCGTCGCCGCTTCAAAGCGGACAGTCGACCACGGAGTCCCGTGTGTCCCACGGCCACTTCTCGATCCTAACGGTGAGCCCCCTTCGGGGGGAGCACGGGTCGAGTGAGACAACGCAGCCTATGCTGCTGCCCTTGGCCGGAAGGGGGCCTAAGCAGGCGTGGCTGGGGCACTTGTCAGTCGTCCGTCAACTGTTGGCAGAATCAAGCTGGTGTCTTTCTGTGGAGCACAAACAATCACCTTACTGACAAATGCCTGACTTGACACAAGCTTCCAGCTGAGAGGCACTAGCGCCTGTTGTTCTTAGCGGAACCGAAGTTTGCTCAATGCTTTTGCCTCCATGGACTATACTGTCATAGGCCGGAAGCAAGCTTCAAGGACTGAAACCTGCATCATCTCCATTGAAAACAAGCTCTAATACTGCGCGCTGTACGTCTCCATGGTGCCGAGGTCAAATCACATCACTTCAGGAAGAACTTTGCACGTGGGAAGACCATAAGCCCCGTGGGTTCTTGGATCCCAAAAAGTCTCTTAAGAACGCCTTGCGTTTCTATCATAACAAGAATGACAAATCATTTCGGCCGACTAGACTTAAACTTGACTACAAGCACCCACGACCAAAACATCTCAAGAACCACAGGAATAAGTACGGTGTTTGTCCTGAGATATGCAACAATGCTGCAAGAAACTGATTGGCACCATACACCATAGCTTCCGCGTGCATGAATACGAAGTTAGTCTCCTCGTCCGTCCCTTTGCCCCATGGATCAGCCAGCTGCACACACGAACCAAAACCAAACGCTCGCAGCATCAGCCCTGATGCCAGGAATGGCGAAGCCCAGTGTTTTTCCGATGTAAAAGACTAGAAAGGACTCAAGCACAGCAGCATCCCTGCGATTCGCCTTGCGGTTTCCCATAAACATGGGCTCGGCCACTGTACAAGCAGTCTTGCTCAAAAGTGGCAGCTGAACTGCACGGAGCGAATGGAGAGGCACGTCTGCAACTCGGTCTTTCTGCGAGATGTTGACCACTTTACGTTTTACATCTCGCCGCGGAGTACATAATTCTGGTGCAAGCTGGTGTAGCAGAAATCGTCAGAAAACAAATTATGCTGCAGGAGCAGCAGGGATACGGTTGAGACGAGAGCAAGCTTGCCAGGTTTCAAACAAAGGACACGAGAGTTGCAACTTGCACGGCATCAACAAAATCCCGTCTTCAGGACATGATAACATCAAGAAGTCGTATTGATGCGATCCCATCCCAAAATGTGTTTTTGCGGGGGCATTCCAGACGAAGCCCTGCTCCTCTGTCCTCAACTTGGGAAAAAGATGGCCGCTTTTTGCGGCAACCCCTGCAGGACCGGCTCTGGTGGCCAGACCACGACTGGCAATACCCTTACAAGCACTTGCCAGAGTCAGAGCTCTCCCGGAAGGAGGCGAAGACTGCTGAAAAAAATGGAAGTATGTCACATACCTATATATACCATAGCATATGCCATAGACTATTCTGGTAGCCTTATTGAGCCTTTAGAGATTATAAGTGGGGCTTCTCGGGATACTTTCTCTGACAATAATCTCTATGCGGCAGACTTTGCAGCCGCCTTGGTCCTAGCACGGAACCATCGCAAGCGCAGCAGGGAGGGCGAGGGTCGGCAGCTCAGGGCTCCCCCTGCCCTCCGCAGTATCCTTCCTGAAAGTTCAAGAAGGCCCTTGCCGGACTTGCGATGCTGTAAAGCCTATACTGTCTAGATCTCTATACTGTACACCTGAACTTCAGCTGGCGGTGGCTGAACCTCGAAGGCATCAGCATGGAAAGACGTATCGCTGGTCGATCCACCCTTTTGGTCGAAACGCAGAAAGACAACACCAATGAAAGGATCATGGGACATAGTAACTAGGGTTAAAATTAGGGCAACTATACTTATAACCCCGAATAATTAATTAAGGTACTTATAACCTTAATTACTAAGTCCCATGATCCTCCAAGCACCCCCCTCACTTCAGCTGCTGACCCACCACGGCATCCGAACGCCACTCCAGGATTGGATTCTCATCCTGTTCAAGACGGGGCCTCGGAGACCGGGCATCGACCACGTCTCTTTGAACCCTGCAGCCGCAGCCTTAGCCTACTTATAGGAAATGTCGTCGCGCACATAATCCACATATCTATATATATATATATATACACATGTATATATATATATAATGTTTGTGTGCAAATATATATATATATATATATATGTATATCATATATCATATATAGTACAAGCCTGCTGGCTTCCGACCAAGGCCTCCGCTCTGTGTCTGTCGGAGGCGCGCTCGGCGCAGTCACCTCTGCAAAGACTGCCAGGTCCCGCGGAGTACTCGACGCAGTCTCTTCTGAAACTATGGAGCTACGATGCTGCAAAAAAGCACTGCAAAGAAATCGGGCGTCATGCGGAGCCTGAAAGATCTTAATGCAAAATTCGGGAATGACACGAACTTTCGCCCTCAACCGTCCCTGCCTGAGATTCTCGCGCTGCACCCACAGGACTGCTAGGCGCCTGTCGCTTGGAGACTCTCTATATCAATGTCGAGCTAGTCGACAGCAAAGCATACCATAGCATCACAATGACGTTCAGGATCAACAAGATACAATACAATACAGCTTGTTGCTACAAAAAGGTCCATCTACAAGGTTGGCAGGACATCAGTCCTGCCAGTACTAATCTCCTCCACTGTGTATGGCAGAACAACTACACAGAGCAAACAGCTTTGCTGAGCTATTGGGCAGTCAGCAGCCCTCGTGTAAGATTCGAGCGTACGCCATACTCTGTGCCCCAAAACTGCTGGTTGTGCCACGAGCAGCATGCTCCAAGCTCCCGACGGTCTGTTGCTTCTGCGGCTCAGTCATCTCGGACCTTACAATGTCGGGGCTGACGGATCCTACGGCGACAGGTGAACATGGAAACACATCATGAGCAAGCAAGACTCCCATCCGTCGTCGTTCTGACCCTACATTTGCTTCTGTCACACCCGAAAAACATTGAGTGTTCACCTTTTTCATCTTGCTTTGTTGCTCCGTCCTCTTCGAGATCACTCTGGTACCGCCGGATCTCAATGCTGATCGATCACCGACTGTCACACCGCGGAAGAACGGCAGCCGTCGACTGATGGGAATCGAATCCAGGGGCCGCGCATCTCGATGATCGAAGGTCTTGCAGCGTGCGCTCATCTCATCCGCGGTCATCAGTGATTCCGGTGAGGAGGCGGCGGCGCTGCCAGAAAAGTACCCAGGAACATCACCACAACTGCCGCCACCACCACGGCCACCTCCACCACCACAATGGCATGGAAAAGCAAGTCAGGACTGTGATCACACGAAAGCCAGCCGCGGGACCCGTGACATCGTCACCTTCCCAAGCATCTTCGAACCCCAGGTGCCGGGTTCACTCCGGATCAGTGGGCTCCCGACACCCGTCTTCTCTCTCTTCTCAGCAGCCAAGGGCGAAAAGAGGTCAGTGTCGGAGTTCAGGAAGCGCTCGCTGTGTTCGCGAGCTTGCCCGATCACGTCCGCGAGGGAATTGTGGAGCGAATCCATGAAAAGACAGGCTGCTGCCAGGTCCTTGCCCATCTCATCATCCTTGTCAAGGGACATGCTCTTGCTGGCTGTCATACCCCGGCCACCCAGAGCCTGTGATCGGCCCTCGCAGCCGTCGTCCAGCAAGATGAAGAAAGCGTCCTTGAGAGCAGAGTAGCCGAAGCCAGTCCCCCTTCTCCCGGAGAAGGGCTCCAATCCTCCCGTCACAAAGGGCACCAAAGCCGGAGCACCCTGAGGGAGATGCCTCCAACTCTCAACTCCAACCAGCAGAAGGTCACAGAAGAAGCTCTTTACAAACTCCTTCCCATCCCGCGTCCGCCCCAGCTGAAACTCCTGAATGTCCATGGCGGCCATGCGCGTACCAAACATTTCACCAATCTCGTCCGATTTCTTCATCCTTTCAGACACACAGGCAGGAGAAGCATGAAGACGAGATTAGATAGCCCCGAAACAGCACCTGAAGACGGGAAGATATGCCAACAAAAACAGCCAGGACTCTGGGAAAAGAGGCCTGGAGCTCCTTGTAGAACCACGATAAAGCCTGTGAGGTAGGGGAAGTGGAACAGGATACCTTCCAAGAAGGTTTGATGTCGCTCCCCAATTCCGAAAACGCAGAGCTGCACCGAGGCTAATCCACCGAAGTTGTGCCTCCGAAACAGCTCGTGAAAGTTCCAAAAGTCTTTGTATCGATCTTGTTGGAAGACATCTTGGAATCCCTCGTGCAGCAGCTTGAAATGCCGAGTTCGGGCCATCGACGACCTTCCAGCATAATGAAAAACGAAAAGGTTCCGGTTTTCCGCGGCAGATGGAATCCGGTGGTGGTTGATGCGAGGGGTTGGCAGCACGACGATCTTCGACTTAGCATCTAAGAGGTTGTGCTTGAAGGCCACGGTGAGGCAGTATTGCTCCGTCCAATTCAAGTAGTCCTGACATTCGGGGAAGTGGTACATCTCCAGTAGGAACTGGCGTGTCCATGGGCTATTTCGAAACAAGACCGTTGCTCCATCCATTAGCTCCTCCCGTTGCATCGCAGGGAAGTCTGGCCAGATGTCCTGTGCCCAGATGTGAGCATTGGGATATGAGTCGATGTCAAAAACGTCCTCCAACTGCTGTGCCTGGTCATACACCACTGCATCTGCATCGATCCAAAACAAGAAGTCATAATCTGCCAAGTGAATCCTGGGCTTCTGTCATCGGAACGCATCATGCCCTGGCCTCCTACAGAGAGAGAGGGAGGGAGGGGAGAGAGAGAGAGAGAGAGAGAGGGAGGGAGGGAGGGAGGGAGGGAGGGAGGGAGGGAGAGAGAGAGAGAGAGAGAGAGAGCGAGAGCTGCCGTTGGAATCGGAATTCCTCCGACTCTAAGCGACCCTCCGCTACACCCTTAGTGGCACTAGGACCCGGACTCCTCTACGGTATGAACCTCGTAACAAACTATTCCGAAAACCCCCGAGAAGCCCAGGCTCAGAATGGCATGGATCTTCGACCAGTGAGGGACTCGTGACTGGTCGATAACGTGGTCGAGGATGTGAAAGCCGTAGCCGTGCCTCTTCGCATATCTGGCATTACCAGCTGCCGTCATGTTCGCGTAAGACATAATTTCAGGCGAGTGCATGGTGACCTCAGTAGATACAAAATCCTGCCCTAGCTGATACTATGTCGAGACCCTGAGTACTTTAGCGTCCAATGAGGCGGCGGCCAACCCCATCTGATGCCTGGAGTTGCAGCGTCCAGCTAGCAGGAAGGCCAACACCGCAAGCCACCGCATGCTTGGGTGCAAGCAAAAAGGCTGAGACGCCAGGTCTCCACAGCGTTGCCGGGCACTCATTTTCTGCTGTCGCCTCTAGCTCAGGATCAGATTCTGTGGATCATGGAGGCCACGCTGCAACATGGCTGAGAACATGGATGCTACAGCTGGCGCGACCCTAAAGGAAGCATGCACGAGGCAAGCGTCTTCGGGCCTTCAAAGGCACACGGGTTCATTAAGTCTTCTGATATGCAGTGTGTATATGTATATACACATACATATATGTATATATGTATAAATGTATACATGCATAGCCATTGCAACATGACACAATACAATAATGCTTTTGACCGCTGTCATGCAGAATTGGCCATGCATACACACTTACACATACTTATACATGTATACTTACATACAGAAAGCGATCGGCTTGTACATATACAGACACATATACATACACATACGCGTACCAGTACGTACACGATTACATACACAGATACGTAGAACATACTACAGCACTACACTACATACTAATTACTTCATATGATTAGGCAAACATGTGCAATGCAACGTCGTGCAATATAATGTAACATAATGTAACGCATCAACACGGAGCGTAATGCAATTTCGTTTCACGCCATGTAAGATATTGCTACATGATACTACACTGTACTACGGTATGTTATACTGCATTGCATTCCTCATTACACAACATTAAACTATAATGCATGATACCACATTACATCAGATTATACACCTCATACTACATTAAATTACATTCCCATGTCACAGTATACGGCAATATGTATGTATATGTGAGTATATGCACACAATCGTATTAAATCCTGTTAGGCCAAACATAGCTAGATTGCATTAGATACCATTATGTGTAATTACATATCGTTGTGTGTCAATATGTGTCATTACATAATACCGCACTATATCGTATCACGTCATACCATATACAAATATCACATAATGTGTGTTCTTGCATTTTCTGGTGCTGTGCTTTGTTCTATTGTCTAAACTTGTATTGTCTTGCATTATACTGTATTGAATTGTATTGAGTTCTACTATATTGTTCGATATTGTATCAAACATGCATTTTCTTGCATTATACTGTCCAATATTGTATTATGCTGTATTAAGTTGCATTACATTGTATCGCACTGTATCTTGTGGGAGTCTACTGCTATATTGCATTGTCCCTAAGATCATGCTGTGCTATGCTACGCCATGCTCCAGCAGTATACGGCAGTATCTTGTGTTATATTCATACCATAACATATGTTGCTTAGCTGTGTTGTGTTGTGCTACGTTATGCTACATCACTGTATGAATTTTGTACAATAAAATGAAAATACAACTTGTTACATATGAATTACATTGTATTGTGTGGTATTATGTGATAAGCACTATGTTGTACTGTACTATACCATCTCATACCATATAACTGACACACCGTACTATTCGATTCTATTCTGTTCTATTCGTATTCATGAGCTCGTTGTTCTGTCATTGCATGCCGGGTATGTTCAACACTAGGGCGGAATATGGCGAAACATGTCAAACAGCCCACTCTAAGACATGAATGCCGTAGAATGATGCGACGAGCTTTTGTCTTTGCAAGCGATTGGTCCGTCACATTAGCTCGGAAACTACGGAGACTGCGCCGGGGCATTGAAATCGACCCTGACTTTTAAAAAATGTCTAAATCAGAGGCTGGTTTTTGCCAGCGACCTGGCGATGTCATAAAGCACTTCTTGATTTCGACATGTAGCGACATCTACCAGCGAGGCATGCAAAGCAAATCACATGAAATCAAACCCTAAACCCTGCAAACCCTGAAACCCTATCACATTTGCTACATCGGAAGCCCGGAAGCCAGCGATGAAGCTGGTTGAAGCCACCAAACTGCACTGTCATGTTGACAATTCAATACCCTTCTATCTACTTACAAGGGGAGCGGTCATGCATGGCTTCAGTGGGAGCACATGCGAGCTCATCCGAACAGGTCCGCTTCCTCCGCCTGAGAAGGGACGAGGGGTCAAAAACGCAATGGCATGCCGGCGTGTCGTGACTTCAAAAGCAAAGGTGCCCATCCCAAAGCGCAACTTCAGACTCCAGCAAAAGATCATGTCAGGATAAGTTCACAACGAATCGATACCTGCTCCAAGACCCTCAACCCTAAACCCCTAAACCCCTAAACACCCAAACCCAGAAACCTTAAACCCCGAAACACTAAACCCCAAAGCCTAAACCGGAAAACCCCCAAAACCCTAACCCCGAACCCTAAACCGGAAGCACCCAAGCCCAAAACCCCCGAACGGAAACACCGAAACCCTGAACCGGAAACCCCTAAAACCCTCAATGCCCTGAACCTTTTTGAAGCTTCAGCCCCGGAAACCCTAAAACCCTGAAAACCTTAAACCCTTAAAACTCTAAACTAAAACCCTAAAATCCTAAAACCCTTAAAGCGCAAAACCGAAAACCCTAAAATCCTAAAACCCTTAAATAAAACCCCAGAATCCTCAACCCTGTGAAACCCTAAAACCCTGAAACCTTTAAAACCCTAAACCCTAAAACCCTAGACCCTTTTAAACCCTAAATCCTTCTAAACCCTAAAACCCTGAAAACCTTAAACCCTTAAAACTCTAAACTGAACCCTAAAATCCTAAAACCCTTAAAGCGCAAAACCGAAAACCCTAAAATCCTAAATAAAACCCCAGAATTCTCAACCATGTGCCCTAAAACCCTGAAACCTTTAAAACCCTAAACCCTAAAACCCTAGACCCTTTTAAACCCTAAATCCTTTTAAACCCTAAAACCATTTAAAGCCTAAACCCCAAAACCCTACAAACCCTTTTCAGCCCTAAACCCGTTTCCCCAAAATCTTCAAAACCCTTTGAAACGCCCCCGGATCGGACCTTCGCTGCCGGCTCTTCCTTCGCTGGCGCTTCGGGCTCGTCCTCAGCCTGGTCGCTTAAGGCTTCGGGTTTTGGGTTTAGGTGGTAGAGGGTTTAGGGTTAAGTTTAGGTGGTAGAGGGTTTAGGGTTAAGTTTAGGTGGTAGAGGGTTTAGGGTTAAGTTTAGGTGGTAGGGGGTTTAGGGTTAAGTTTAGGTGGTAGAGGGTTTAGGGTTTCGGGTTCAGGTAGTATAGGGTTTAGGGTTTTGGGGTATGGGGTATAGGTGCTCTAGGGTTTGGGGTTTAAGATATTGGGTTCCGAACCGCAAAAACACAAACACAAGCTTGTCATGTCCATGGCAGCCCATGATGTCACTGATGTCCTACCAGCAGTCGTGGTAGCAGCTGCAGGGAGGACAGCGGCAGTCCGAGTAGTATCAGCTCTAAAAGTACTACAGCTGCTACTGCTACGGCTACGGCACGGGATACGCACTACGGGCTGCAGGCTACGGGCTACTGCCTGCTACGGCTGCTGCTACTAGTACTGCCACTGCTACTGCTACTGTTTGCTGCTTCTGCTGCTTTTCCTGGTACGGCTACAACCTCGACGACGACTACTACTACTGCTGCTATCACCTCGCTGCCAGTTCTGCTGCAGGCGCTGCTGATTCTACTACGACTGCACCACCTGCTCTTGGTAGTATGACTAGCAGAGGCTGTCAGTGGAGGAGAAGCCGCCTATCGCCCGTAGTGATTGTTATGATGCTGCTCCTCGTCGTGTTTCGGATTTCCGTCACTGCACTTCTTCCAGATACTTCGGAGAATGCATGGATAAAACAATCCCACACCAGAAGAATAGCCTCGGCAGGTTCTGGTGTTTTCGCCGGCGGTGGCTTCATCTGCGGAACCTGCGCAGGGACAGCATCCCATGGGGTTGGCGGGCGCCTGCCATCAGAGCAGCTCGCAGGCCTTGAAGGCTGGCATCTTGACATCTGGGACCTTCACGTCTGGCATCTTCACGTCTGGCATCTTGAAGTCCGGCATCTTGAACGCTGGAACTTTCACGTCCGGAAGCTTGACGTCCGGAAGGTCTGGAAGCTTGACGTCGGGCGCCTTGACATCCGGGAGCTTCACCTGCGTCACAACATCTCCCCGTAAGAAAACTAAACTTCCTGAACATCACGGACGCCACCGCCAGCAGCCCCACCCCGACGACCACCACCCAGAACGGCAACCCCCACCACCCCAACCACTACAAACTACAATGGTGAGTACCACCACGACTGCTGCTGTTGCTACTGCTCCCGCTCCTGCTACTACTGCTGCTGCTGCTACTGCTACTGCTACTGCTACTGCTCCTGCTCCTGCTCCTGCTGCTGCGCTCCTGCTGCTGCTACTGCTACTGCTACTGCTCCTGCTACTGCTCCTGCTCCTGCTACTGCTCCTGCTACTGCTCCTGCTCCTGCTCCCGCTGCGGCTACTGCTATCGCTACGGCTACTGTTACTGCTACTGCTACTGCTGCTGCTACTACTGCTGCTGCTACTGCTACTCTCCTGCTACTGCTCCTGCTGCTGCTGCTGCCGCCGCCGCCGCCGCCGCCGCGGCTGATGCTGCTGCTGCTGCCGCCGCCGCCGCCGCCGCCGCGGCTGCTGCTGCTGCTGCTACCGCTGCACTGCTGCTACTGCTGCACTGCTGCTACTGCTGCTACTGCTGCTACTGCTAACTGCTAACTGCTGCCGCTGCTGCCGCTGCTGCTGCTGCTGCTAGCAGGAACAACAACCACAAGAACAGTAGGATGCACAAGTATCAATAACCTTCCTTGCAAAGTAAACGGCGGCCTTAGCTATCATCACTGACACTAGCATGAAGGACCAGGAAACAACTGTCACTGTCATGGTTATTCTCGTTGTCAGCAGTAAAATCATGATAATTGTCACCGTTTGTTGTCATCTTCCAAACCTTGCGCGGGATAGCGGCAAGCTGCCTGCCTTCGCGGCTGGCGTCTTGGAAAACTCAGTCGAGGCTTGCTCCTGCAAGCTGCTTCTTGAGTCCCGCCAGGCGCATCAACGGTTTTGGGTTCGAGGTCACTGCACATCGGAGTTGCCAGAAGCTGCCTTTCTACATGGCCCCCCCTGACTGCTTGCCTCCACCTCCTTCAATTTTGCCTCCAACTCTGCACGCGGCTCTGCCGTGATGCGGGCAACCTGCAAACTCACGACACGTTGAATGATGGGTTTCGTAAAACGAACACAGATACTCACTCCCCCTGAGAGGTGCTCCACTTACAGGACGGAAGCAGACTCTCTTCTTGTTGTGGCGGTGCAGAAACCATGCCAAGGGCAAATGCTGATGCAATGTGTTGACGGCTGGTACCAACCGCCAGTAGCAAAGCGGCGGCGGCAGCGGCAGCAGCATAAACAGCAGCAGTAACAGCAACAGCAACAGCAGCATAGTAGTCGTCGTAGTCGTCGGGCAAGGGCGGTGGCAGCGGCAGCAGCAGCAGCAGCAGCAGCAGCAGCAAGTAGTAGTAGTAGTAGTAGTAGTAGTAGTAGTAGTAGTAGTAGTAGTAGTAGTAATAGTAGTAGTAGTAGTAGTAGCAGTTGTTGTCGTCGTCGTCGTCGTAATAGTAGTGGTAGTAGTGGTAGCAGTAGTGGTAGCAGTAGTGGTAGCAGTAGTAGTAGTAGTAGTAGTAGTAGTAGTAGTAGTAGTAGTAGTAGTGGCAGCAGTTGTCGCAGTCGTAGTCGTAGTGGTACATTACGTACAGGCAGTTGCTGTTGCGGTAATGGCGGGTCGTAACAGGAGCAGCAGCAGCAGCAGCACCGCTGGTGAAGCTACGAAGCAACAACGATTCCACATGCTGGTGCCTCTTCATTGGCCTTTGTCAGCAGCTTTCCGCTTTTGGATGCCTGACTGGCGCGATGTTCAGGGTTGCAGGTCCTCTAGCAGATTCAGCCGAACACCGACACAAGCATGCTGCACATTCGTTGAAGCTTAAGATCACATTCTTCTTGCATCAGTTGAAGTGTTGACAATCCGGCATGCCAGGACATCACCGAAGCCGAGAATCCACTTGCTCAAGCTGCGCGGGCGAGGCTCCCAGACTGATGCCACGAACCGGGTTCTCCTCGGTCCATTGCTTTTGAGTTTAGGTCAGAGGTCGCCATTCTGGGACACGTCTGGTGGATCCCCGAGCCATGGACCCTACAGGTAATCAGATAGATGTCGTTGGGGCAAACCCCTCGACGGCTAGACTGGCTAGACCATGTGCTACTCAATATCGTCTTGTTGGCCAAGTAAGCGTGCTTTCCCGAAAAGCATCTCTGCTTCTTCACTCCTGCGACTGTTGCTCCTGCTTGTACCACGACAACTACAACTACGACAGCAAAGACGACGAATACAATGACAATAGCAAACAACAACAAAAAAAGAAGACCAACAGCAACGGCAACAACAACAACAACAGCAACTGTAACTGCAACTGACCCTACAACTGCCACTGCGACTTGAACTGCAGATGCAACTGCACCAATAACGACAACTAACTACTGATGATAGCAATGGTACTAGTAACAAGAGTACTAATACTAAAACTATTACTAACACTGACGCTACTTCCTCCTTTTCCTACTGCTACTGCTAGCTACTGCTACTCCTGGTGCTCTTGCTACTTCTACTACTACTACTACTACCACTGCTACTGCTACTGACTACTATTACTACTCTTACCTGTGCGACTTCCAGACTGCGCAACCTACGGCAGACAACATAAAATTACGGAGAGCCGTGCAAGCCATACTCCAAGTCATGAGCAACTCCAAGCTCTCTGAAACAAACTGCAAATAGATTCCTCCACACTGAACCCCAAGCCCCACACCTCCCGCAGCCCTTGAGGCCTCACCCAGGCCATTGACAAAGCCGGCCAGGGCAAACACCAGTGCACTGACCTGGTTTCAAATTCAGGGTTGCAAAACGATCTCATATTCACAGCGACGTTGCCAGCTTCTATCACCATCTTATTTTCTGTTTATATATATATATGTACACATACACACACAATCCACATATGCAGGCACATAAGTTACACGCATATACACATAATAAGTACACACATGTGCACATAGGCACACACTTCTGCAAATCCGTACACATCTGCACATTTCTAAACACCTATATTCACAATCATGCACACCTAGTATATGCATCTACACATCTACAATATACACACATACATACCCACGTGCATACGTATGTACAGATATATATATATATATATCTATCTATATATCTATTATCTATATATCTATATATCTATATATCTATATAAATCTATATATCTATATATCTATATATCTTTATATATCTATATATCTCTATATATATATATACCTATATACCTATATACCTATATATCCATATATCTATATATCTATATATCTATATATCTATATATCTATATATCTATATATCTATATATCTATATATCTATATATCTATATATCTATATATCTATATATCTATATATCTATATATCTATATATCTATATATCTATATATCTATATATCTATATATCTATATATCTATATATCTATATATCTATATATCTATATATCTATATATCTATATATCTATATATCTTTACATATGCATATATACATATATACATATACGTATACCTACATGCCTGCCTGCCAGTCTACCAACCTACATACACATACGTACACATAAAGTTACGTACATGTGGCATTTACATACCCACACCCACACATAGATGCATACGTACACATGCACATGCACATCCCACGGCTGAAATTTCCCAAAACTCATAAACATGCTCCACCAGTCTCAAAATCACAGGAGACCCAGCGCAGAAGAAAAGCCCTCGCCTAAACCCTAAACCCCAACCCTTAAACCCCTAGACCCCTAAACTTACCATTGGTTTGTAGAGAATGGAGGAATGGGGTACAACTATGACACCAATTACTACCATTCTTCCATTCCCTACAAAAAAGGTAAGTAAAGCCGGAAACTCCCGGAAAGAGTCGAGGCTGCGGCGAAAGACAGGCTCTGCGTGAGGCCCAAGAGGCTCAGAGGTCCCTCAGGGAGCCCTGCGCCGCCTTGGGAGGCTCAGATTTTGGGGGCTTCCATATTATGGGATTTAGGGTTTAAGGTTTCCTTATTATAATTGTAGATAACTACCGGGCTTCAAAGGCCTAGTCTAATAATTATTAAGGCTCGACTCACTGAGCGCTCCCGACCCCCTCGGCACGCGCAGCAAGCACGCACCGCAGGCCAGGAGTCCTTGTCTGGTCACTTCGTGAAACTCCGGCCACGTGTCACAAGCACGCTCTACTGTGGAGTGACGGCCTTCGTCGCCCAAGCGAAACTTGAGCTACAGCAGCTGGCACGCAGACAGCATACACAGCTGCAAAACTTCTAGTCCCTGGTTAAGAAGTTCAACGGTAAAAAGGTACTACAGCACTCTCAGTAGGCCTCGCCGTTCGCACTCAGTGAGGCTCGCCACAGCGCCCCGCTCAGCCGTCGAGAGTGCTCGCTTCACAAAGGTTGCGTTCAGACCTGCAGCAGATGCCAAGCTCCCCACCAGCCAACCACAGCCAGCGCCAGCCCAGCCCCCACCGCAGAAGGACAGTCAGACACGAAGCAGCCGACATGTTTGGGGACAAGCACGTCGCCCCTTCATTGCAGGTTTTCAGCGAAACACCAAGTTGTCCCGGCAGCTATCCGCCACCGTCCGCACCAGCACGAAGTTGTTGGGTCTCCTTGAGGACACTTTCACCGTAGACCTGGCCCGCATGGGCAGCGGCCAGGATGGCCTTCTCCTCCCACTGACACACCTGTGCGGCTTCAGCGTGCCAGCGGCTGCGCAGAGAACTTGCACGACGACGCTCCATGGCTCTCCTCGCCTCGCCATCTGCAGCCTCGTTCAAGAGTCTGCACATGTCTGTGCGAAGAGGATGAGGGGCTCGCCAGTCCAGTCGTTTACCATGGCTCGGGCACCAAAAGGGCCTGACCTGCCAGCCGGCGTGCTTCAGAAACTTCAAGTTGTCAGCAGCAGCAGCAGCTGCCAGCAAAGGCAGACTGCACGTGCCAGGACTTGCGAGACTATCGAGGGCCGCTTTGCAGTCAACGACGACCCACAGCACACGTGGTGACAACCCACTCTCACCAGCAAGTCTAACCGCCCGGAAGAGGATGAGGAGCGCCTTGAGCTCGGCACGAAACGAGCTCTGGTCTTCGCTCCCATCACCTGTGCCTCCGCCACGTCCTCCAGGAAACACAACGCTGTAGCCGGCAACTCCATCACGTGCCGAGCCATCCGTCGCTGCCACCATCCTCTGGAGGCGAGAAGTCCTGGAACTCGAGGCACCCCCCGAAACTCGGCCGCCGCACTACCCACAGCCTCAGCGATGCCCTCGACGAAATCTTCCTCGTCCAGTGAAAGTGGAGCTGGTGGCCATTGCGGCAGCCCACGGGCAAAGAGACGTTCCTCGGCCCGGTGCTTTGGTGGTTGAACTCCAGCTCTACACACGGCTGTGGACTCGCACGTCCACGTGAGGTGGGCCTGCGAGGGAGCCCACTGCCCACAACCCGAGGGTCCCCTTGCTCAAGCTTGCTGCCAGCCGTCCAATGCCACACGGTGCCGCCGGTAGCCGCGGCAGCCCGCCGCTGCGGCAGAGAAGGAGCACTGCCAAAGACTTTAGCTGTTCTGCACCCTGCCACATCGAGTCATATACCTGCGCCGATATTTCATGCGGAGCCAGTCTTCGAGCACCTCGATGGACTCCCAGCCGAACTCAAAGGTCCTCAGCCTGCCTTGGTCATCAACTCGTTGCAGTGCCCGTCCATGCCGAACAACTTGCCAACCGCACCTCGCCGCTGCCTGCACCGCCAGGGGAAGCACGTCCTGCCAGTTGTCAAACGCCTCAGTCAACGGCACCTGGTCTCTCCACTCAGGCGTGCGAGAGAGATGGCGCGTCACAGCCTGAAAAGCGGCGATGTCACAAGCAAACTGCGGTTCGGACCTCCAACCCATCAGCTCATGAATCAAGACTTTGGGGGCCTCCCTAAGAAAACTCCCTTGCAAGAAAAAGTACAGCTCCGTCCGATCGAGGGCTTGGCCACCCCACCTGCCCAGAACAAAGCAGACGAAACCAGACAAGACAGGAGCAGCTTCTGGAGTGTCAAGGTCACGCCCGCGCGTCGCAGGTACCGAAGGCGCCATTTGACCTTCTCCAGATTCAGCTTGAGTGGGACGCACTGAAGCGTCGTGAGGTCAAACTGAATGCCAAGGAACTCGAGAGTGTTGCCACAAGGGTAGCCGCGCTCCTGCATCAATGGAACCAGCTCAGTAGACTGAGCGTGGTGCGCCAGCGCGCACTTTTCAGGCTTGCACTGGAGGCCCATGGCAGCATCGAAGTAGTCGGACCGCTGCAACACATTGTGCATCGCCGCCTCGGCGCGGCGAGTCCACGACACGGGCCACAACAGCCTGTCATCGATGTACACTAGCGACTGGATCTCCGGCGTCTGAAGAACACTGTACGAAACCCATGCTTGACCGACCAACAAGGAGAGGACAGGACTCAAAGGACACCCCTGAACCACTCCACGGTTTGCCGTGATGAAGCCCGAAGAAGTGAACTGCTCCACTTTGAAGAGTCGCCGCGAGTCGCAGTACATGGCTTCCACCAGCCTGCACAACGCTGCCGGCGCCTTGTAGTGTTCCATCAATGGGAGCAGAACGTCCAACGTCAGCGAAAGAAATGAGACAAATCTTGCTTCACGAAGGCGCGACAGCCGCGCCGATGTGCGCCCATCAAACGGAGGTGTGTGTCGGCAATCCCCACACCAGCGATGCCTCCCATGGCTTGGGCCGTGGTCCATGACCCGACCCAGCCTCGCAGTTGCTTGACAAGGCACCGTGCGCCAGCTCTCCACAGAATGGAAAGGAGACCCACCGGCCTCGTGCGACCGTCGGCCTTAGGCAGCAAGACCACCAAAGCTGAAGTCCATGATGATGGCAGCACGCCAATCTCAAGAGCCCGATTCCACAAAGTGGGGGTGGCCTCCCAGAAGCTTGGCGGCAAACGCAGGAGGTCGCGAGCCTCCCAGCCATCACTGCCGCATGCTTTCTTCAGCATGCGTTGTGTCGCCTTGCACAACCCCTCCGCTGAAACCTGAAGGTCGACCTGGGTGTCAAGAGGCCGAGGCAACTCCGAAAGCACCTGACGAAGAGGTCCAGGATCGAATGGTGCCTCCCGGGAACGTGTCCACAAAGCACTCCACACTGCACTCTGTTCACGAAGAATCTGAATCGGATGTGTAGCCACAGCCTCCCTGAGCTCCGTAGGCTGCCCGAAACACGCTTGTGCCTCATCGGCCTTCCGTTTGACCCATGCACAACTCTTCGTGTAGGACTTGTCGGTGTTGCGCCACGCATCCAATCTGGCCTCAGACTCCTGGGTCTCGTATTGCTGAACAAGCTAAGCCACCTCGCCTCCAGCCTCCCAGGGAAATAAGGCAGCGCGGGCACTAGCTCGCGCAAGTCCACCAGAGAGGCCTTGATGGATCTACGGAGACACTGGTCCTCGGGCTCCATCTCAAGCTGGCGTAGTCGTCGAAGGAGGCGCCGTAACCCACCTAGGCCGCGAGATTGCCGAGGTCGCCGGAGTCGTCGGCACTCGGCCTCATTAGGCACCGGCACGGGATCGAAAGCCCGGGGCCCCGAGGTACCAGGACTGACACTGAGAGCCCGCTCAGCAGCGCCTGAAAGGCATCCCCATGCGTCGTCGATCTGGCCATGTTGCACACAATGCTCAAAGTCACCTACGTTCCAAACTTATTGCTGAAACCGGTTGGCAATGGCCTCCTCATCTAACTCCGCTGCCACTGCAGCCCGAAGCAGAAGTCGGTGGCCGGAGAAATTGAGGTCGAGGTCAAGCGTGTAGCCGACGGCAACATGGTCCGCCGGCCCATCAAAATGGCAAGCCTCGCACTGGCCACCACTGCCGGGTGGGCCACGGCGAAGTCAATCCTCCGCGTCCTGTTGGGGAAGTGTTATAGGAAGGATCCCCGCAAAGTCGTCGTCCAGGCACCGAAGGCGCCCTGTCGACAACAACGAGTCAATCAACCCCGCCTCGCCCCGTTGCCAGTTGAAGTCCCCGAAGAGCACATACATGCATCGCATGGGCCTCACAACCTCCAGAAACTGCTGCACCACCTGGTCCGTGGCCTCCGAAACACCATAGAGGGCGCCAAGCACCAGGGGCACCGGCCGCCCACCAGACTGGACCTGCACGATGGCGGCTGCAACACGAGTGGCAGCCAAAGACTCAGGAGGCATCCGGAGAGCTCGAGCGTGCAGAGTTGTGATCAAGCCCACCCTACGTCGACCCGTTTGGGACTCCGGCCTCGAGAGGATGATCTGAGCCCCAGTCTGCCTCCACGCTGTAGTGTAGCTCGCCACCTCCACATCGGCAATGTCGAGCTGTTGCAAAGAGAAGGCATCTGCCTGAAAATGTTCCATGAAACTCCTGGTCTCGGAAAACTTTGAAGCACCAGCCCTATCAACATTGAGAGTGCTATTGCTGTCCTCCCTTGACCTAGCCGCAGTCATGGTTGCACGTACTCACCTCCGATGACCGCCCGTGCCTCCTGAAAAATGCTGTCGAGCGACTCCTTCTGAAAGCCGTGACGGCTGTGATCACGATGGCACCACTTCTCCAGCCGAGCAAGGTGGGTCAAGTGAGTTTTGCGCACCCTCCGGACTCGATCCCTAGAGCACGGGTTGGGATGGTGTCGTGAGGTCTTGCGGTGAGCTGGCAGCGCTGTGCGACAACCAAAACAACGACCACAACGAGTGCACGACCAAGCAGAGCGAAACTTGACTCCCGTGATCTGAGCGGTCCCCTTAGCATACTTGCGAACTGGCCACGTGAACCTGCGAAATCCCTCAGCCTGCCTCTTCACGTCCTCCGCGAGGTTCTTGGCCACACTGCAGTTGAATTTGGTGATTCTTTGCGCTGCACGCCGTTGGCCACGAGGAACACAAAGCTGATTCCACTTGGCCGGAGTGATCCTCGGATGGTGCTCCTCCCGGCGGCGCCTCTTCGCCAAGAGCACCGTAGTGGCTGTCAGCGCCGATCGGAGCTTGTTGGCCAAACCGTAAGGGCAAAGGGGAAAAGGACAAGCATAATGTGCACGAGGGCCTTTGATGGGGGTGATGTACTCGCCGGTCCTCTTGCGATATCCACTCGCCGTTGTGGAATCGCCTGCAGCGGTTGCTGCGTTTCCAACACAGCTCCTTAGCATCCTTGACGGCGACGACGTACGGGCAGAGCCCACACCTGAAATACTTAGGAACCTTACGACCGTGTTGCTGCCAGTTGAAGACACGACGGGCGGACGCCTTGGGCTCGGGAGCAACCTCGTCCAGGGTCTCAGCGCCTTGAGACGCGGTGGCCTTAGCGCGCAGGCCACCGGAAGTAGCAGGCCCAGCAGCAGCTGCGCCTGAACGCTTGGTCCAAACTGTGCCCGCCGGCGACTGCCACGAGCACGAAGAACCACGGTCCTGCGTGAGCACCGTTCGTGGTCCCCAAGATCCAGATGCCGACGAAGATTCACCACCCACCCGCAGCTCGAAGTTAATCGTGGCGGTGACCTCGGCGATCTCCTTGGGAATCTTCTTGCCATCCTCCACCAGCAACAAGTCAAGGTGACGACCTGAGTACCAGAGGATCAAGCGCCGCTTCGGAGACTTCTGGCCTGAGTGGAAGACCACAGGCGGGAAGCATGCCATCTCTGGCACCAGGACCACTTTGACGTCGTAGAGCCTCGCCATCGCCTTCAGCTCGAGGTCGCTATAATGTACGCACTTTCGGAGCTCATCTCAGTGATGTAAGTGTCCCACGAGTCAAGAACCCTTCCGTCAAGGCCCTTGCTGTCCCATGCCGCCTTGTACTCGTCGGAGTGCTTCTGCATATGTTCGGTGCATTCGGCTCTCAAGATTCTCGGGTGCTTCTCGAGCTTTCCCTTGCTGATGATCTTGAGTCCTGACGAAAAGCAGTGGAACCCACAGGCGCCGTCTCTGGGCTGGGCCTCCTTGCGAAGGCCCTTCGGGATCGGCCGCACCTCCGGCGCGACTGCAACGCACTTCGCAGCGGGAGCATCCTCGGCCGGCTTGTCCCGGCTCTTGCCATCCTTGTCAGCTTGATCGGCTCCAGCGCCGTCCTGGGCTTCCAAGTCGTCGGCATCAGCGGCCGACGCAGCTGGAACAGCAACGGGGTTCGCCGCCCTAAAAGTCTGCTTCTGCTCCAAGGGCAGAGCCGTGGTGGGCAGCTGCCGCTGCTTGAACTTTTCAGTCCTCGGCGGTGCAACCCGAGCCCACGTGGTGATCACGCCGTCGCCAGTGTCCAAATTGATGGGAACCAAATCGCTGTTAGGGTCGCTGGGATGAGCCGCCTTGAAGAAGAAGGTCCTCTCCCCCTTAAAGCCTCTGGCACGCATCATCGTCACATCGGCAAAGTACCTCTCGAGGATCACCTTCGCCTGTTCAGGATCGACGGAAACCAAATTTGATGGCTCTGGCGTGATAGTCGCCGTGGCTTTCATTTTTGGAGCTCCGCTCCACCCAAGTGATGCGGCCCGAGACGCCCATCGACTTAGTGGGATCCAAGAACACTCCATCCTGTCCAGACGAGCCCAGAATCGCAAGTGCTTCGGGCTGCAAAAGGCGGACAAGTCCATACAATTGGTGGCCATGGCTGTCGCCCTTTTCATCTTTCCACGAGAAAGAGTCCAATGCGTTCACGTGCCTGTCGGCCAGCCATTGTTGGACACTGCGTTGAGGGCTTGTGGTAAAGGCATCCCAAAGCTCCTTGGTGGCAAAGTTTTTGCTGACCCTGACCACCAGCACTTCCGTGGGCTTCTTCACAAGCTTGACCGCTGCCTGCTGCATGCCCTTCGGCTGCGGCGCGCACTGCTCTGGAGAAGTCAACTTGACAACCGTGGCAGCACGGAAAACCAGGGCGTCCCCTTGCTTGCCGGGCACCCCTTGCTGGGTCTTGGGATCCTGGTCGTCCTCTTTGCTGATGGTGACGGCAAGAACACTGTGCTTTCGGCTGGAACCTTGCAAAACCCTCTGCAACAAAGTCCTTTGACTCGGATCGCAACGAACAGCTGCCCTGAAAACCTCGTCCTGCTTGATCTTGTCAAGTGCAGCCGACACCTCACCATACAAGATCAGGGGCGCATCCCAAACCTGCTGTCTAAGAACGAAGTCCTTTCCGGTCGCTTTCCGCTCGACGAGCCTCCACTCGCCTTCGTCTGCCTCCCTGGCTAGAGGCTGCTGCTTCTCACGAGCAGCGGCTCCGCTACTTTTTCCAGGCTTAGCAGGACGCTGCATCGCATCATCGTCGCCCTTGCCCTGCAATCAGCACCAGTCCGCTCCGCAGCGCTGCCCCAGTGGATGTACTCGGCCCTTTCGGTGCAACTCGACCAACTTGGGCAATTGCGCGCTGAGCGTCTCCAGAGGTAGAAGTCAAAATGGAAATAGAAGCAGCTGGCAGCTCCTCCCAAGAAAGTCGACCCCGAACTGTCGATCATCCCGTCGTTTTCTTCGTGCTGAAACGCAGCAGCTGGCACCTCTGGCATCGCACCATCCATGGCTGACGGCACGGGCGCAACATGATCCCTGGGGAGCCCATCGGAGCTATGGTAGGCACTCCGGGTGCCATGGGCAGGGTCCCGACCCTGCTCTTGGTCCTCTTTGGGATCTTGTTCAACGTTTTTTGTCACTGCTCTCGGTCCTGGGGTCCGGTCCCGTTGTTTCACCTTTCTTCTGATCACTGTTCTCGGTCCTCGGGTCCGGTCCCACGACACAGCAATCCCCCTCCGAAGTGAACCCTGACGGCACGCCCCGGGCCTACACTCAAGCCGAGCGTCTGAAAACGAGGAGCTCGGAGTCGTACCAAAGTCAGGCCCACGAAGAGGGCCCCGCACCGGCAGAGCGCCATCAGCCCCCAAAGTCATGTAGAGTGGGTGTTGCCCAAGCACATCGCCCGCTCGGCCATCACAAATCCCACAACCAGATCGGCGCCGCTGCTGCCTGGTCACGATTCGCCGCACCTTGCCGCGTCTCAGGCGGCGAGGAGGACGGAGACAGGAATGGGAATCCCACGTGTCTCGCCGCCCATTGTAGTGGCCGGTGCGTCTTCGAACCCGCCGCCCACAATGCCCTTGTCGAACTGGTGCCCGGCCCCTGCCTGAACCACCATGGTGTTGAATGTCGCGAAGCTGCTCGAAACCACAAAGCCGCTCCGCTGCTGTCAGGCTGGTTGGTGCCAAAACCACTGGCGAAACGGGCTGAAAGAGAAGACCCCTCTGCCGGCCCTGGGCTCGCACCTGCCACTGCTGTCGATCTGTCCTCATCATCTGAACGCTGTCGGCTGGTCCAGCAAAGACGCTCACCAGCCATGTCAGCCATGCTTCGACGGCTGTTCCCAAAGGCCAAAATGGGCTGTTGCTTCGCACTCCCAGTCATCACGCACCCTGCTTCGTCAAAGTATTTGCTGGCCATGCCGCCCTCAGCATCTGCCAGCTGGTCTGGGTCCCCCCGGCAGTGAGGATCCCCGTCGCCCGTGCCTTTTCGCCAAATCTGGAAACCATCGCCAAGCAGCTGATGCAATCCTGACAACCAGGGACAGCAGCCGCCACTGCTAGAAGGCGCCATGGCGCAGCAAGCAAGCGAACTCTGCAGGAGTACTACCCCTCCTCCCGCTCAAGACCGTGTGCCTAATTCACTGGAGGTGTCGCTTGAGAGTTGAGCCTAATTATTAAGGCCACTATAAGGCTCATGCCAGGAGGGGGTGCTTTAAGGTTTCGGGCTCAGAGTCTTAGGGTTTCGGGTTTAGGGTGCAGGGTATCGGAGTTTTGAGCTTAAGGCTTGAGTTCTAGAATTTCAAGTTTTGGCCTTGTTTGTGGTTTCGAGCTTGGGGTTCGAATTTAGGGTTTCGAGTTTGGGCGAAGGGTTCCGAGAAAGGGTTTCGGGTTTAGGGCCGTTTAGGCTTAGGGTTTATGGTCAGGGTTTCGGGTTTTGGTTTTCGGGTTGAGGGTTCGAACCGGTTTTAGGTTTGGGGCCGCCGCAAACCACAAGAGGCTTGCTGGCTGCGTTTTGAGCCTATTGAAACCTCGACAGGCACGTAAGGGCGTAGCCTGCAAAACCGGTCCGACTCCTGAACGGTTCTTCCAAAGCTAATATAGGGGCCTTAATAATTCGAATAGGGTTTTGGGGGCCATTATACTATACTTATAATAGGAACCCCCAAATGGTCTAGGTAACTTTTTTCGCCTCTATATTGCTTCAGACCTGAGCAAAACAACAGCTGCCCTAAGCCGGACTAAGCGAACTGCCACAGAACCCCACGAAAACCTGGAAGCCTCCTACCTCGAGATATCCGATCAGTGCTGACAGACTTGCTTGGAACCTCTTTATCACCCTTTACATCCTGACAACCGTGTTAGTGCGTGATGCTAGGATCCCCAAGTAAGTCCGCAGAATCTCATGAGATTGTTCGGGGCTCCTCAATCCAAATCACCCTCGAGTTGCTTGCAGGGGGCATCCACTTGAATTGCATTCGGGGGCGAAATAGAAGCATCCCCCCCGAACTACATCCGACTAAACTCATGCTCTGTTATGCATGTTATGCTCGGCCTGGAGTCGATGCCTCAAGCGCAAGGACACCAAATGAGACTTCCCCACTACCGCCCAGCAACTGGGTGGTTGTCAAAATTATGGTCCCTTTTGGGGTCCTTAATGTAGCACGGCACCTAGCATTTAGGGTGCCAAAAAGGGACCTTAATTCTGACAACCACCCAGCTGTCAGCAACGTACAACCTCGAGTCTGATGACATGGCGCGGGTCAGCAGTGAGAGGAAAGACCAAAGCGACACGCCAAAAACGACGACCACGCCGATGCCTGCTGAGAGCCCGTTTTGGGGGAAGAGGCTGGGCGGACTCGGCTTTGGTGACAATGCTCTGATTCAGATGCAGATGCTTTGCAAGAAGGACAGTTGCCAGCCTTTGCATCGCACTGATATCGACCGGAAGACCCCGAGTACAGTAAGCCCCATATCCCAACAGCTGAAGCATGCCGTGAGCAAGGAGGCGTTGAAGGCATCAGTCCAATCAATCTGATACTGAACCGAAGAGACGGACAGAATCCCCCAACAACAAGTCCCTCACTCTGACTCTGCTTATGCCGCTCGCTGGGGGCGAGGGTGCGCCTAGCTCTCGACAAGGATAAGAATTCTTGAAAATCATTTTTTATTGTTAGTAGTATTATTATTGTTATTTTTATTTTTATTACTATTGACATTACCATTATTGTTAAGACTGCCCCCTTCGAATCTCTCGGCCTTCTCCAAGACCCAGGACACCGGTTGGACCGAGGCTCCCGTTGAGAAGGATGGGCGCGAAGGCCTGAACCCAGTACACTGCTGATAATTTGCCACCATCTCTTAACAATAATGGTAATCACAATAGTGATAAAAAATATTAATTATAATAATACTACTAACAATAAAAAATGACTGTGACGATGGCTGTATCCCCGGACTTTCTCTCGCGGTTTTGAATACCATATACTGCACTCTACGACTCCTTCGATGCTTTTGTAAAGGCTTGAGAGCCTCGACCTCGCCCCCACAGAGTAGGATAGGTGGGGGCCGGGCGGAAACATCTTCGGCCAAGGGGAGCAGGACTTGGGCTCCATCTGCTAGAAGCCTACATGTCGAAAAAATCCGACAATCGGTGCCAGGAACCCATGAGATGAAACTGAGACCATTGACGTGCGTCGTGCTTACAAGGTAGGGGCCTTACCAATGCGAACGGGGTTGGGGGGATGTATCGCGGCATGCTTTTTGACTGACCTATCGGTGGATACTCGTACTCATCACTCCGACCCCCACCATATCGGTTGCATCAAAGTTGCCTGGCCCTGTGTTGCCAGTTGGGCAGCACTATAGAGGCTGAGGGCCTCGGACAAAGACCGGTCAAAGAAATGCCAGAAATGCAAGATTTGTTTTCACATTGAGAGCCTTTTCCCGATGCGTGCAGGTTTACGGTTTGCAGTTTCAGTCAGGTTGCTACATAGGGGAGCAGCGCAACGGCCAGAACCAATGCCCCAACGGACCCGACGATTCCAGAGCCATCCAGGACGCGGCCGTCGTCCACGGGCGCCTGCGTGCAAAATATCTTCGACTGACGTCTCGGTCACGGCTCAAAGGATGTTCGCTGCCAGTTTGATTTGCTTGAGGCAGAATTCCTCAACATGGCTAACAAAGCTGCTGAACCCACATAAAGCCCCAACTCATTTGCCCTCTCCATTAAACTTCCAGAACCAATCTACAGTCTTCGTTCCAAAGGCATTGCCGTGCTTGGGAAGATTCCTGTGGTATGCGAATCACGGCTCGATAGGTTTTGCAGAAGAGTCGGCTTAGGGTGTTCTTTGGTAGGGACCTGCTTGGCGCGATCAGTTCGTTTTATTTGCCATGATACGGGTATGGCATGCGGAAAAAAATTATTGGAAGCAGGTAATGAGAGGCTTCTGCTGGATCTGTTATTCAAAATTGAATGATCTTTCAATGGGGGTATAGCTCCGTGTGCGGCGGTCCGTGAACTTCTTCGAGCAGCTCTAGCAGTTCCTGTCATAGCAGCAGTAGCAGCAGCAGCAAACGACCGTCATCGTCGTAGTTGCGACGCGACAGATCACTGCGATTCCATCTTCGTACGACATGAATCGACCCTCGATCGCAACCTATTTGGATGCCTCCTCCTTTGCCAGCTCTGCCGTCTCCACGGCGTGGCGCCGTGTCAGGGTCGCAGGCACGCCAGATTCTTGGAAAGGGAAAGGCCACGGAGTCTTGGAATTGAATGTGACGGACGACTACGGCTCCGGGCTCACAAGCTTGGGATAAAACTTGCTAGCAATGTCGGTGCAAATTGACTGATAAGGGCCTGCACATGTTCTACAATGGCTTTTGCGAGTCAAGCGGTGGCATCATTTTCCTGAATCCAGTAGTAGTTTCCCGCATCCTGAGGGTCGTCTAGAGCAAGAGCTCATCCGTAGAATACGAAAGCCCAGCCGAGCCCATTGCAAATCACCGCAAAGTGCGGTATCTGCTGCACTCTCCAGCACAACAATCACCGGCATGCTGGCCCCGCGTGCCTCGCGGGGCCACGAAGCTCAGTGCTCTCAGCGCCAGCAGCGCCAGTGCTGTGCCTTTCCCAAGAACAAGATGCGAGCAGCATTGTCTGACAATCGCCTGCCCCGTGCCTGTCAGCAGACGGATGCAGCGGCGTCTCGAAGTGCGCGATGGAGCCATGGCAACGCAGGTGAATATCTCGTGGCAGTTACTTTTGACGAAGAGATCGGCACGGAGTCCAACTGCAACTCAAGCAGAATCTAGCACACCTCCTGCTTCCAAGCACAGAAGCATATGGGCTTTTTGTACTGGCACCACCGGAGGACCGACGAAAAAGAGCCGGCTGACAACAGCTGCCAGGAAGCATGAAGGCAGTCCTGTTATTTGTAGCTTGTAGCCTTTCGGCCCTAGTCAAAGGATCATGGGACTAGGACTGTAGGGTTATATTTCGGGTAACCAAGTTTATGACCACGTATAACCCCTATTAAGGCACCTAAAACCTTACTTACTAAGTCCCATGATAAGCCCTACTGTAAGCGCTACCCCCAAAACACGTTGGCAGCTTCGCATGCCCATGCTCAGGGTCCGGCTCCAAGACCTCTGAATCAAATTCCTGGACATGGAGGACACCGAAAAGGACACGGGGAGGGCTTGAATTCGCTGCCAGAAGTTCAGGGGAAAGTCTTTTTCTCACTGCGGTGTGCCGAAGGCTACAAGTAACAGCTGGCCTCCTCGCCCCGTCTCAGGCCTGAACACAAGGGCGATTCTGAGCTTCCAGTGTTGACTCGAGCAGATCGCAACTACCACATATCTCATGTCCTGAAACTCTTGAAATCAAGTTCCCGCACCATCCCGAACTCATTCGCAAGTACCTGCAAACGACGCTGAACCCTCAACGCCTACACCGCAAGCCTCAAACCCTAAAGCCTAACTAACCCCTGAACCTCTATGCCCCAAACTCGGAAACCCTGAACCTCACCCCCCCTTGGAAGATCATGGGACCTAGTAAGTAAGGTTAGAAGTACCCTAATTGGGGTTATAAGTATAGTAACCCTAATTATAAGCCTAGTTACTAAGTTCCATGATCATTTAAGTACCCTAAGAACCCTCTTCTAGACCCCTTACAGATCCCTTTAAAGGAGCCCTTTAAGTAACCCCTATAGTTACTAAGTCCCATGATCCTTTAAGCCCCCCTCGGGGGAGCCTAGAAGACGAGGAAGCGGGGCCCGGCGAAGCGTGCGCGGTGCGTGGCCGCGTCCCTGGCGAGAGCTTTAGCCTTCAGCTTTACATAATGAAACAAAGAATGACGATAACGGTGATATAAGAGTAACATACATTATATCATGACATAGAGAATGACAATAGCGATGATGATATAAGAATGATAGTCATATACCACGAATAACAACAGTAATAAGAATAATAGTAATACTCGTAATATGTTCGCATACTGTCGTGTGCGACAATGTACTACAATTTACTATAACATGGTACAGAGGCCTTAACAATTGGAATGGGTTTCGGGGTAAAATACGCCGCAATTCCAATACGGAAGCCGAAGGAACAACACTGGTCATTGTTTGAAACCCTACATTAGCAGTACATAGCAGGCTCTTAGGGAGCTTTATCGCTTTCCTCTGGCCAAGGTTTTCGACGTCGGATGACGTTGGGAAGGCCGAGCCCGAGCAAGCGGATTTTCTGATACAGTAGTATAGCAGCGAAGCCCTATACTATGGTGCAGTATACTACCGTGTTTACTCTGGTGCTCCAGCCTTGTGGATCACCCTCAGTGGGAAATCCTCTTTCGGAGGGTTCACGGAGGTCTGGAAAAGTGGCACCACGTGGTTGTGGCAGTCCACGATGACGTACTCCTAGCCCGGCAAGCCATGTTGCTGATGGCTCGTGTCAATGCGGTGCAGTGGCAGGACGCAAGTCAAAGCCAGTCCTATCCACGTCGTACAGCTTTTATAGGAGCGTGAATAATTAGAACAGGGTTTTGGGGGCCATTATACCGTAAATATCATAAGGAACCCCAAAAATGGTATTGGTAATAATTTAGGCAGCCATAGTACGTGAGCTGTCACAGGCAAGGACATCATCCGTGGTTCCTCGATGCTCTTGCCCTCCATGTAGCTTTCCAGCACTTTTCCCCAGGACTCGCTGTACTCCACCACAGCAGCCGGGCGTTCATCCTGCGATCTATCCATGCAAATACCGGGAGGCCACAGGGAAAGGCATGTTGTCTGTTCGGTCGCTGCCCTGCCGGTGCGCAGACGCTTCTCTCAAGGCCGCTTTCGGTTGAAATAGTTGAGTTTGGCCCTTGGAGGCCTGCAAGAATCCCGTTCGGCACGAGGATATCATTGGTTTCCGGACCCGGTTCGGCATTCGCTCTAGTCAGAAGTCGCACATGTGAGCACAAGGCAACTCTTCGGGGAAGGGGGGGGGCTAGACCAGTCTGACAGCAAGGTCTATCCGAGTAAGGAATTTACACTAGGAAGCCTCAGGTGCTGGGACATGCATTTCACTTCCCTATGAAACATTGTATACATCACAAAATATTCCACCATGAAACGCTGTATTCGCAATAAGTGGTGCAGGTCGCGGTCCGCCGCTGCTGGGTTCAAGTTGGACGGGAGCTCGAACTGCGGATTCGACCTGAAACGCTCCCGATGAAGCTTGCCTAGCTGAGTCGCACTGACGCCGAAAGTGCCTATTTATGGCATCGCATCTCATATCTACTCTTGATGCCTCCATCATGCTCGCTCCCTGTCACTGGGGCACTGGCTGACCCGGGCTCACTGGTGAGGTTGGAAAACTTAGTCATCTGAAGATATCAGCAAGAGAACAGCAGCAAAAGCGCAAGGCCGTGGCCCCCAAACGACCAAAAACGGTTTCGAGGCTCAGGTGCCCACAAGATGTTCGTAAACCACGCGCGCTGCGTGCCAACATCGAAACCTTAGGAGCATCTTAGCCACTCGGAGCAGAGACTTTGCAGAGAATGACCAGACACTTGCCTTTCGTTAGTAGGGAATGGAGGAATGGTAGTAATAGTAGTTATAATTGTACCCCATTCCTCCATTCCCTGCTAGCAAAAGGTAAGGACAGGCGCAGCCCCTGCAGACTCTGAGCCGGTTGCTTTGGCTGTTGTTGTTCAGGAGTTGCCTCACCTTCTCTCTTCGCTTCCTGGAGGGAGAACGGGCTGCCACGCTGTCTGATGCTGCAGCACTCCCAAACTTACCCTTGGTTAGTAGGGAACCGAAGAATGGTAGTAACAGTAGTTATAATTGTACCCCATTCCTCCATTCCCTACTAACCAAAGCTAAGCAAAGAAGCCAGGCCTCTTCATCTCTTTCACGACAAGCCGCACGGAAGACACCTCCGTGCCGAACTCATTCCCGTCTGCCAGTCGCGATCCGTGCCTGGCGCTGTGTCAGGTTGCGACTACTTGGTGGCTTCATATGACCTGGAGTCAAGTCATGAAGATTGGCAGAACCGGAAATTGGCTCGATTGCACATGCTCAGCGCCGGCACGACTGCCCCTGTACTGGGAAGGGAAGCTCTCTCTGCATGAGCATGCTTTCCAGAAGAGAGCTGTCAAGACCTTGTCTTCTATGGCCTGGACTGCAAGCCATACAGTTTCCCGGCTTACAGGGGCTGGGCTCGATCAGATGCGAACAAAAAGGGCCCTCCAACAAAGGACAACTCGTCGAAGCCTCCGTGGAAACAAGAACGTCTTCCGTGACTTCCACTCTCTGCGAAGTTGGTGTTAAGGGTCTAGGGGTTTCGGTTTAGGGTTTACCTACACAGAACCACCGAGCTTCAAGATTGTCGAGTACCTGCCGTTGCCCTAAGCTTGTTCCATCCTCTCTGCTGCGTTTGATCTGCCTCTCCTCCATGTGACTTCGCGACGGCATTTTTCTGATGCAGAGCCGGATCCTGCTCTGTGAACCGACCTCCTTTGGTTCCTCTTTCGGGCGGTCTTCATCCACCAGGCTCTGCTGCTCCATGCTGGCCCACAACCACAAAGGCGAGTCACTTTGACAATGGCCGTCTTTGTCAACTTGTTAAAATTCGTGGAGTATCGAAGACCGTGCGGGGGAATTCTACAGGATCTTGCTAGGGCATTGGCGTTTCGTCAGTGGCAATTTCTCGTTGAGCAACGTACATGCGGGAGTGTTTCCTCGCTGCACAGTTGTTGCGGCCTGATGTAACGGCGAGTTGGACGATGGTGTTGAGCGGTCTGATGCAATCTAACGGCTAGCCTACCGAAAGCTCAAATCACCAGGCCAACACCGCTGGCATGACTCTGTACTCCATGCCAGCGAGACCCCTTGTAGCTCACCGTGTCTGCATTGAAGTAACGCCTTGGAAACTGCCAACAGCAGACAGACAACACCGATTTGTGGTAGCGATAGGAGGTTAGTGCTACGTCGTCGTCGTAGTCGAAGTCGAAGTTATTATTATGACCATGTTCTGATTGTTGGCGCTGTTGTTCCCATAGTTACTATTAATATGACCATTATGATTGCTAAACTATATATATATATATATCATCATTATCATTTCTGTGTGTATTATGGTGAATGTCATGACGACTACTACTGCTACTACTACTACTACTACTACCACTACTCTCGTGACCATGATAATGCTTATGATTAGTGTCATTTCTACTCGAGTGCTGATACGATGACTACTGCTAAGACTATGATTATCATAACCGTTGTTTATCACTGGTAGCAGTCGTGGTCGTGGTAGTAGTAGTAGTAGTAGTAGTAGTAGTAGCAGCAGTAGCCAGAGGTAGTGGTAGCAGTCCCATGTCCCAATCATCATCGTCTCACAATCATCACACCCTCGCCAGACGACACAGAGTCCTCGAGGACCGACGCAGCACATGGCCCTCGTACACATCTGCCAGAGCCCGAAGGCAACGAAGGCTCTTGCTTGATTCCCAAGCCGAAGAACACCGGCAAAGAATCTGAATGTGAACGTGCAGTGAAGACATCGCCGGAATGACACTACAGATGGAGCATAGTGTTGGGGGAACCACCATCTGTAACAAACCAGGTTGCATGACAATCGTACACCAGCGAACACGTGAAGAATCAGAACTGACCTCGAAGTGGAAAGCAAGGCTGAAACCCGGACGCAAACCCGACAACCACAGAGTCACAGGCGCAGTCGTAGGTCGTAACAAAAACACTTACTCAAAATCCAGGACTGGGAAACTTCTGTCGCGATCAGTCTGAGGCCCAAGGCATCGCCAGCAGCTGAAAGGCGTACGCTGCAGCCGCCAGCGGGAGCACTGCAGAGGCCACGGCCTGTTTGGGCTTCAAGTGTTCGTAGTATTGCAATACTATTCGCAATAGCAAACGTAGTAGCAGAAGATGAAGGAAAAGTAGTAGTAGAAGTCGTCGTCGTGGTAGTGGTAGTGGTAGTGGTAGTGGTAGTGGTAGTGGTAGTGGTAGTGGTAGTGGTAGTGGTAGTGGTAGTGGTAGTGGTAGTGGTAGTGGTAGTGGTAGTGGTAGGGGTAGGGGTAGGGGTAGGGGTAGGGGTAGGGGTAGGGGTAGGGGTAGGGGTAGGGGTAGGGGTAGGGGTAGGGGTAGGGGCAGGGGCAGGGGCAGGGGTAGGGGTAGGGGTAGGGGTAGTGGTAGTGGTAGTGGTAGTGGTAGTGGTAGGGGTAGTGGTGGCGTAGCATTTTCGCGTTACGAGGTGTGGATTTGCGGCTCGCTTGTCGAGGCGTGGATTTGCGGCTCGCTTCTTGTGCCACTGCGCTGGAAGCCAGACCCCGAATCCAAAATCCTTGCAAAAAGCTTTGACAGCTGATGAAACCGAAGGCTTTCCGACAATGTCGGCGAAAATACGAAGCCGAGAAAATCAGAAGCTTTCCGCAGAATCGTTGCGCAGAAAACCGATATTCCGCCTGGCCCATGGAACCCCGCGAGGCGGTGCTCTGCAATGTGTGCGATGAGCGAAGTAAGGACCTCACTTTCGCATTTACGGTTCAGGTCATCACTCTACGGGTCTATAAGCTCAAGCTTTGTGTATGCTTGTCGGAAGAGCCACAGCAGGCTAGGGCAGGATGAAAGTCCCCTTGTTCTTACAACAATGAAGGTAAAAGTCCCTCACGCTGAGACCCGCGCACGCCGGTGACCAGCATGGAGATTTCGTTGGTTACCAGGGGCGAAGCCGCTGAACTGAGGGCCACGACCTGAGAGTGCAAGGTGGCTTCAGGTCACCTAACAGAAGAGAGATGTGGCATCATGAGCTCTGATTCTGTCTATAGCGATACCGTATTACATTACATGATCTGCTAAGATATGACTAGTAAGACATGAGATGAGCTGGCATGACACGAAATGATGTTGCATGATACTGAAATTTTATACCGTCCCATAAAATGGTTCACTCTGGTATGCCGCGTCGTGCTGTGCAATGTTATGCTATGTTCTTGTTGTGTTATAAGATGTTAGGTCATGTTATGCCGATGTTGTGTTGCTAGAGTGTACTACGATGTACTATCATCTGCGATAGTATACTGCACCGTCGCATATTGTAGCAATTATATACTCTACTTTATGATACTTCATAATTCTACCGTCGCTTATATAACATGTCGTATTACATTGTACTATATTGTATTATACTATGTTAGGCTACATTCTCTCATATTGCATATGTTACACTATTCTACTATGCTATACTACACTACACTATATTACTCTACAGCATACTATACTATGTTATAACATACTATACTGTATTACAATCTTTACCCTTCTATTATCTGAGACTGTGTTCTATCTTGTCCAATCCATTCCTATTTTTGCACAGTCTACTCAATTACGCGATACCGTGCTACAACATGCTATACTAGGTTGTATTCGATTCTAGTAACTTTACACTATAGTGTATGATGTTGCATGATGTCGCATTATACTATACCCTATTATATGGTACTGCATTACATCGCATTGCAATGCAGTATTTCATGTAAGGTAGTATACTGTAACTGTGTCATACTATATCATACCATACTGTGCTACACTACCTTCTATTGAATGATAGCATGTGGTAGTAGATCTTAGAACTTGTCCTGCGTTATGATGTAACACTTTTAGAATGCTGGATGGCATGATATCATGGCATACTGCACTGTTGTATATCACACTAATGAAGGCTATGCAAAATTCTGCTATATTGTAACATGACCTGCTAATCATGCATTATACTATCTCGTCTTGTCTCCTCTTATCCTGGATGGAAACATATGTGTGTGTATATATATATAAATGTGTATCATGTTACTAGCTACTACCCCATGTTAGCATAGTGATGTTGTCATACCTTACGTTATCTTGTATCCTACTATTCTCTACTGTCTACGCTGTGTATTGTATCGTGTTGTTTCACTATACTTCATCAGGCTATAACATACGATCTTGCACGAAAAAAACTTAAAGGGCATGGCATTATGAGGTACTGTTGGCTACTGTTACTGTATACTATAGTGTGTGGTCTCATCTCACCCTATCTAACACTGCATTATGTTATGCTATGTTATGTTATGATGCTCTACCATGTTATATTACCTAAGATGCCGAACTCCCATACAACGGTGCTAGCGCCGGGACTGTGACGCTACTGCTCGTGGACCATCATGTTCGTGTGTTCTCAAAAACATCACTCGCCACTGAGTTCTGTTGCTAAAGCACCGATGTGCTGATGCTATGAACTATCCATGAGCACCAGCGAAAGGTGAACTGCACCATTCGGCCACAACATAACCATGTCGTAGATTGCGAAATACTACAATGATGCTTACATCGTAGCTGTAACCTACATATTTTGCAGTCGTATATATATATATATATGTGTGTGTATACAATACATGCATATATATATATATATATACATACATACATACATATATATATATATATATATATACATACATATATATATATATATATATATATACGATATCAATATGAATATGACTATATGTGCAGGCACAATACGTGCTGTTTCCAAGCTTCCCGCAACCATGCAGAGGTAGCCGCCCTTCAGCGCATACCTTTCGGCAGGGCAGTGCTGGCTACGAGTCGCCGGGATTGCACCACTTGAGCACAGAAAACACAGTGAAACTATTATATGCGAGAGTGGCATAATGTGCGAAACCTACATGTGCTATGATACTGTACTACTTTAGTCTACTACGACTGCCAGGTCTGGTGAGCTGCTCATGTACCTCACCTGAGCCGCATCTGCACTGGGGCTCGTGCCACTTGTTGCCAAGGATTCCCAAAATCGAACACCAGACTGTCGCATTGCGTGCGACATCCAAGATGACGGATGCCTCCCCATGGCCCATGGCCACTCCGAATCGAGTCTTTCAAACAGAGGAGGCACAAGCTCAAAGCGTCGGCCATGGCTGAGAGTGCGGCAATGACGGCTGCCACGAAGACGGAGTTTCGGTGATTCCTAGCGTACCATGCACGTAACCGGCCCTAATGAAGCAGCGCGAAATCGCACGTTGAGTGCGTGACAGGAAGCCAAGGTCAAACACCGCCAAGGCTCGAATCCTCAGCTCAGCAATGACCCGGATTTGGAGAACTTGACGGCACCTACTTCGAAAGTCTCATAGCTGAGCTTGCAGCAACGTTCCTGGCGGAAGCCAACATGTGAAGTCCTTAACTCAGCGAGGATTCTACGAAGCCCGGCAATATTATGATGGCTTTGCGCCCGACAACGAGGTTCCCGGGCTCCGATGCTTCCAGATCGTTCCGCTGGGAAAACTCATGCGACACGGAACTGCCCAGACAAGACCCACCGGCCAAGCCGTCAACCTAGACATCCAGACATGTCATCCTCCAACCCATGGCCCCCCTCACTGTCAGAGCTGCGGGCCCTCGTCACCCAGGGGCCCCAGACGGCCATCCTGCGAGGAAAAGCGCTTGGGCTGAGCTGGAAAGCTTAGATGAATCCATGACATGCTCGAAGGAACGATCATGGCTCACCAAACTTGCTAAACAGATCTTACAGCGATTAACGGACTGAAAACGTGACATCATGATAAAGCAGGCACACCGACGAACATGACAAGCCCCCAAAACGACCTCATGCGAATGCACGCAAGCGCATGCACAGAGAGTGAGAGATTGAGACAGAGCGACAGAGTGAGGAGGGAGAGAAGGAGAGAGAAGGAGAGAGAAGGAGAGAGAAGGAGAGAGAAGGAGAGAGAAGGAGAGAGAAGGAGAGAGAAGGAGAGAGAAGGAGAGAGAAGGAGTGAGAAGGAGAGAAGAGAGAGAGAGAGAGGGACAGAGAGAAAATGGTACGCATGGACAGGCAAACTCAGAAGCACACGCACATAGACAGTAGAGAGGAAACTTGCCGATTGAACTTGCCGAAGCAAACTGCGACCCAAGAGAATCGCTGCTGCGTTCTGGTTTGATTCTGAAACATGAGCTGCGGCCTCTGAAGCGCGTAGAAGGCGAGCGACCTGGGACTGAAAGCTGCAGACCCCGGTGCTCTGAAGCCCAGCTCCGTTTCAGCGAGGCCCTGACACCACCAATGGGCTCAGCACCGCGACCGCCAGGGCAAAGCCAGCAATCTCTTCCGGCGTCCAGCCGTTTAATGTCCACCTGCAGGGGTGCAACCTCCACCCAAAGCAGACGTAGGGACGACGGTTCGTCAAAACGAGGGTGACGATGAGGATGACGATGATGCCGATGCTGATGAGGATGATAATGACGACAAGGATGATGATGATGGTGATGATGACGACAAGGATGATGATGATATTAATGATATTGATGATGATGATGATGATGATGACTATGATGATGAAAACGTCAATGACGATGATCTCGATGATGATGGCGATGGCCACGGCGATGATCATGAGATGACAGATGACGTCGAGGAGGAAGGTGATCATCGGAATCATGGGTGATGGAAGTGGGTCGACGGTGACGTGACCTAGGGCAGCGGAGATGATGGGCATGGTGTAGTGAAGCTGATGATAGGGTCTCCGAATTCGGCGAGCAGCGAACAATGACATTCAGCTTGTGGAGGTGACATAAACTCTTTCATGCACAGCAGGTGCGCAGTTTAGTGATGTGCAGTACGGACAAGGCTGTACCTCGCAGCTACAGAAGCAAAGCCCAAGACTCCGACCAATGTTCAAAATTGATGGATGGATAGATGGCCAAGAAATTCCTCAGCAGCTTCACTCCGGTCAACAAACAGGACATACTCGGAGACCGCTGTCTTATCGCAAGAGTCGGAGCATTGATCCCAGGCCAAGTGTCATCATCTCTGACATCACGAGCAGCAAGTAAGTCTTCTGAGACGGTAGCGCCTCGGGCAGGCTCAAGGCTATCGAAGTGACGTCCTCCCCCGCCCCCCCCGTGTGGAAGAAGTATCACTACTGGGTGCGCAGGACCTCCGCCCCGCTGCCCAGGGCCTGCAATCCTGCACCTACCATACCAAATATCCGGACAACACAAGCCGCAAAAATCCATCTAAACTCCCAAGCAGTCTGTTGAGACGACCGAGTTGTCTTTGCTTCGGAAGAGTCACTGTCTTCACTGCGAAAGTTTAGACTCATGGTACTTCTCCTACGCGTCCTCTATTGTGGGGATGAATGTCTATGCTACTCCGATGATACCCACCACCACTATTGCAAGAAGTATTGGTGGCACTACTGAGTCAGACCTGATTGATCGGACCCTCATTTTCTTGCAAAGAGCCGCCACCGCGTAGAAACTCCACCCCCCCCACGCCCACGGCCATGGCTACCGGTGCCAAATACTCTAGGGGCCCATTATACTATAATTATCATGAGGAACCCCCAAACTAGTGTAGGTAATTCTGAAGGCCCCTATATTACAGTACCCGTATAGACCCCTTGTCGTAACCCTAATTCAAAAGCCCCCATACCTTAAATCCGTTATAGATCCCTTCCAGTATCCCCTATTCGAATCATTAAGGCCCTATGCTACGGCCGTTTGTTCTCCAAAACCGTCCCTATTCTAAAGATCTCTTTAAAGGAACCCTATTCGAATTCTTAGGACCCTCTTGTAGAAACCGACCAAAAGGCGGCCTCCAAGAAGTTGGAACTGGGAAGGACGTAGGCCGAGTAGCAATGAGGTGCCTTGCAAACTTGGATTTAGGGTTTATGGCTCTAGGGCTCTAGGGCTCTAGGGTTTAGAGTTCAGGGCTAGGGTTTTCTTAGGGGTGTTTTTAAGGCTTTAGGGTGAATGAAATGGATAGGACCTTTTACACATATAGCTACACGTAGATGACAGAAATATCCTATCGCATCACCTCACATCAAATCATGTCATTCCATAATTTCATACTGTTAATGTCCTGTCTATCTGTCTTTCTATCTGGCCAGTCATACCTCTGAAGTCCTTCAGTCAATTGTGACATTTGCAATTACACCCACGAACATGCAGTCATTGATTCATTCGCTCGCTCCTACATTGAACCCTACATACAACGTACGTACATGCATGCACTTAAGTACATCTAAAATAGTATGCATACATTCGTGGGTTTGCGTACGAGTACCTCTTGATCTACTCATGCTGGTATGCCTGTCCAGTCTGTAAATACATGAACGTTCATTTTGTGTATCTGCGGTCTGCTGGCTTATCATTCAAAGGCCCATGCTCACATTTTTATGAAACGGATTCTCTTAGCTTAGTTGGCTAAGCCACTCATACATTGCTGCGCTTCTCCTTGGAAGTCGTGCTGCTACTGATGCCACTCATACTACGGCTACTGCTACTGTGCTACTCGTGCTCCTCCTCCTCTTCCTTCTCCTTTTCCCGGCTGCTGCTGCTGCTGCTCCTACTACTAAAGTTCCCCTGATTGTTGACAGCCCATAGAAGTTTCGATCAACACCGGCCACTGCTGTGCCGCTAAATACTCCAACTTCCTCAGCCAGCAATCTGGTTTGTGATGGTCGAGCCGCCCTTTTGCGCACACGACAAAAAGGTGGCCTGAAGAGACCATAGGCCCCAAAGTAGTTCCTTCTGGGGGTTCATATATAGAATCCTATAAGGTAATCCCAAAACGGATGGTGGGTGGATCGGAGGGATCCTAGGACCTCTGATCGAAAAGCTGTCGGAAGCTCATTCCGGTCTTCGGCGGCACCTTGAAGAGGAAAAGGAGAGTGATCAGGGAGATGGCGATCATTGCCTGAAGATGCTTGGTTTAGGGCTTAGGGGGGAAAAGGAGAGATGCCACAAAAAAGCCGGAAGAAAACTCTGCTCCCAAAGCGCCTGCTTGTTGATCCAGTCATGGCCCTGGTAGGCGAGGGTAACCTGAGACCGACTGCCGATTTGAGCTTCTGGGCTTCTCTTCCCGGTTGCTCCCTTTTTTGTCTTCTTCCACTAGGGCTATAGCTAAGGTAACTTTACTCAAAAAGAACTACTAACATAGGGTAACTTCACTTAATAAGAACTACTAAAATAGGGTAACTTTACTTAATAAGAACTACTAAAAGCCCCAACTAGGGTGCTTGTCTGAGGAGTCTTGAGGGCCGCAGAGCTCAGACCCCGACCGAGAGCCAAGAAATGCCTGAGGCATCTGAGTGATTAGGGTTTAGGGTTTAGGGTTTAGAGTTTAGGGTATTAGTATAAGTTAGCTGTGGAGTAGATGTGAGCCCTGCCTACGGGGCTTTCAGAGCCGGTGGCAATCGCTCACCAAGCCAAGCAAACGAAACACTCGTTTCGAGAGTGCAGATACAGGGCATGCACAGATCGGAAACGGCTGAAATCGAACCGGTCATGGCGATGATTTATGAATATGGTGGTGCCTCTCATGATGGAGACGCAACTCAAGATCAAGGTGAACACGAACCTGCGTAGAGATGGAGAGGTTGCGGAGGCAAGACGATTGGAACAGTTTCAACACCCCAAGGCGGTGACGATGATGCCGTGGTATGCTGATGATGATGGCAGTGACGACAGTGACGAAGGCTGTCAACATTGGAGATGATGAGAATGAGGATCTGGATAGCCACTCGGACGAGTATGACGACACCGACCTTTGACATGACCGTGTTGGCAAAACCCTAAACCCTAAACCCTTAAACCGCTGATAAGAGACATGCTGAAGTTGACAACAGTCAAGGTACTGCTTGTTTTGACCTTGCTAAAGTTTCTCGAAGTCAACATGACCCCTGGAGCCTGCTCGGAAGCTTTCCAGCATTCCGATGCGCTTGGCCGCAATCTGGAAGCCGCCCTGGAAGTCCTCTTGGGTGGAAGTAGTGGTAGTAGAAGTCTCTACACGAACTGGAACCTCCACCGCTACCGGTAGTCGTGGTGGTAACGCTGCTGATGGTGGTGGTTGTGGTGGTGGAAGTCGCAGTTGTAGTAGCAGTAGTAGCAGTAGTGGCAGTAGTAGCAGTAGTAGCAGTAGTAGCAGTAGTAGCAGTAGTAGCAGTAGTAGCAGCAGTAGTAGTTGTTGTTGTTGTAGTTGTTGTTGTAGTGTTTTGTTGCAGTATTAGTAGTAATAATAATAACAATAACAATAACAATAACAATAACAATAAAAAAATATATATAATACATTAGCAGGGCGAGGAGTTCAGGGGATCGAGGTTCCTAGAACGGGTCTGGGATCAGGGCAGGTTGAAACCCCCCCCAAAAGCCCTGGAACACTGCGGGCTCCTCGTTGAAGTTCCAGATGATGAACAGAAGCCGTGAAGAGCTCTGGAGGCCACAAAATGCGAGGTACACTAGGACCTTCCAGGCAGGTGCAGCAGGTCAGAGTGCAGAGTTGCAGCTGCTTGAGCTTTACCTGGCGAAACTCAACTTCCATTCCTTGCAGATAATGAATTAAGCTGATATAGAGATATCATGAGGTGGTCTTGTCTGCCATGAGCACTCAGCCGACTTCTTCAGCGAAGGCTTAAGCAGTGGAGCATTCTATCGCTCTATGCTGATGCTGGGATTCATGATGACACATGTTTCACTCTGGGCTGCACACAGCACCGGTCGACTGGAACAAAGTCTCCTGTCACATCGGCGACAGCATCGGCTGTTCCAGTGCAACTTGATCGAAAAGCAAGCCCGAACCGAACAAGCCTTGCAAGCCTTGCTAAATGTCCCATTCTGGCGTCAGCATCCACTCTCAGAACTTCCCGGCTGCCTGCATGAAGGGCAGGAAGCCCAGGAAGAGTGTGCAAATCACCTTCCAGCGGCGCTCTTGGACCAGCCTTACGGCCTTACGGATCTCGGGTGATCTCACGAGAACAACTGGGAAAGGATGGCTTGAGGCCAAAACTCAGGCCTACCTCCTCAGCTTGAAGCAAAACCCGATCCCCCCTGCCTGCGACATGGCCATGAGCAGGTTTGGCGGGATCCCACGGGACAAGCTCAGCCACATGAGGCCTGGAAGCAGGTGCGGCAATGACCCGTCTCGGGCAGAGAAGAGAGAGAGAGAGAGAGAGAGAGAGAGACAGAGAGAGAGAGAGAGAGAGAGAGAGAGAGAGAGAGAGAGAGAGAGAGAGAGAGAGAGAGAGAGAGAGAGAGAGAGAGAGAGAGAGAGAGAGAGAGAGAGAGAGAGAGAGAGAGAGAGAGAGAGAGAGAGAGCGAGCGAGCGAGCGAGCGAGCGAGCGAGCGAGAGAGAGAGAGCGAGAGAGAGCGAGAAGAGAGAGCGAGAGAGAGCGAGAAGAGAGAGCGAGAGCGAGAGCGAGAGCGAGAGCGAGAGCGAGAGCGATAGACACAGAGAGAGAGAGAGCTTTGCAGAGCACATCGTTTCAAGGCCAGGACGGCTTGCAAGCAGACAACAAATCTGAGGCTGGAGCAGCCGATGCAGTTCCCTGCATAGAAGCAGCTCCACTGCGTGCTCTCCTGGCCGCTGCTCCCAGAGCTTGTCCAAAAATGTCTCTGAAGCTTTCAGCCCCAAAAGTCACTCCATCCTCTGAGGTTCCAAAGCCTCTGGCCTCCACGGCCTCCAGCTTCTGGGCTTGGGTCTGGCTCTTCAAGACCTCAGAGTCGCCGCGCCCCCCTTTTTCATAGACAAGGCTGGCATGGTCGAGGTTCCCTTCACAGTGCTGCCGCTCCTTGTTCGGTGCTATAGAGTTTGGGCTGTCCAATGCAAAGGCCTCACTATGCTGACTCTTCCCCCCTTTCTCAATTAAAGCTGCATGCCTGTGATCCAATCCTGAGCACAGAGCCGTCTCGCCCACCGGTGAGAAGATATAGCAAAGCCTTTGCGTACAGGCTTTGGGTTCAAGGACGTGGATTTCTGGGTTGGGCGCAGCTGTTGCCTTGGGCTCTCAAACACAGTCGGGACACTCTGCCGCGCGCTCTGCAGCCCTACACCAAGATGGCATGGTCATCCTAACGGTCAAGAACTTCCAATACCATGCACTTCTTGCCCCTCACTGCCCGAGTTTGCATCTGCTCAGCGAAAACGGGGCCACTTCAACCCCAGATGCCAGCGACCTCTACTGAGCTCTACAGGGAACTCCAGAAAGTTGGAATATGGTTTCATGGTAGGATACCCTATATTTAATTTACCATAGAAGGTTTTTTTTGGGCGGCCCTATGCAAAGCAAACACAAGTCAGCGTACTCACTGTGAGTAGGAAAAGAACGCGCTAGACCTGAGGAGCTTCTTGCACGTTGGCAGCCCCACTAACTGAAGCCAAGCCGGGCGGTTTACGGCCAGCCTGTGAAGCAAAAGGAAGGCAAAAGCTCTGTATCGTTCCAATTTTATCGGATGATCCCCGAAGGGAATCCCCATAGAAGGGTTAGGATAATCATATTCCAACTTTCTGGCTTTTACCTTACTGCTGTGCGGTGCTCAGACTGTCGGGGATTTGCTGGCCAGGGGAATTTCCGGCCAAAGCCAATTGCTATGGGGTGCAGGAAAAAGATGGTGTCAGCGTTGCTCGACGGCACTGGTCGGCCACCGAGGAAGGCACGCGATGACCGCGTGAATGCGTAGGCAAATTCCACGACAGAATGGCCTCAGCGACACCAGCTAAGTCCTAGGAACCTTATAGTGCCTTATAGCTTCAGCTCCGGCAGATGGGGATTTGGAGCTATGTAACCAACACTGCGCTTGGTCGTATCGGGGGGGGGTTCCACAGGAGCCCTCAATGAGGGCAAGAGGGACATGCTCCAACAAGTGCCTGCGCAAGACTCGACGGATCCTGAGTTCTTAGAGCTCTGTGGGGGTTTGAAGCTTTGGTTAGAAGGCGAACTGCACAGAACTTCGAACTACGCCCAGCACGAAGACGAAGCCCAATGCTCTCATGCTGGTATCCGGTAGAACTCCCAGCAGCATAGCAATGTGATGAGAAGAGCAGAGCACCAAGAAGGAAGAATGCGAGCGAATGCAATCTGAATGTGCCTGTAAATCCGACATGCAAGAGGTTGAGAAGACTCGACTCTGACAAGTGAAGTGCACCCTGAGCCCAGAAGCCCTTAATCCGAAGACTTAAACTAATCAAGTCATCTCGGGCCGCCGACTTCATGAGCCACTGTGTCACGCAATGCTTCTCTGTTCGCCGCTGTTCTGCTTGGCAGATCAGGCCTGAATGACTCGGAACACGGCTCATAAACAACTTCAGAAGCAAACCATAGTAATAGCAAGATGAGTAGAGCCGGTAGAATCGCGACAGCAATCCGGGCGGCACGGCTTGAACAAGACTCGGCGTAGCAATGGCGGACTGCAGACGGCAGATTAGGAATGCTACACCACTGCTACTAGCGAAAAGAGTCGAAGTAGCAGTCAGCTATCGTCATGAGCAAACAATGATTTGGCCGCCGGCCAATGCACTACAAAAAATGACTCGGAATACGCAAGGATCCGAGCGTAGGAAGAAAGATGAGCCTCGACCAACTGCTGTTGGAAAGGACATCAAACTATCATGGGATATCAGAGATCATTGGTGGAAAGCTTCATAGGACAAGTCACTGATACTCATATGGACAATCAAAAGATCATGGGGCATGACACATCCAACACAGACTCTGCTTCCAGAACGATGCAATACGATGCATCATGCATCGCTTGGGTCTCACAAGAACTAGAGAGCTACAGGCATGTCTCGGAACTCCCTGCAACTTAAGATACCAAGTAGCAACCGCCAGCGAAACAACCCTGCGACAGCGCGAGTTACGAAGCAAAGGCGCTTTGCAGCGTTTCCGCATCACGGGGTGCGCCCTTTGCGCGTGCCACTGAGGCCTCCCGTCCGAAACACTGAAGCCTTAATGCAGGTGCCTTTATAAGTAGAACAGGGTTTTGGGGGTTCCTTATTATAAGTATGGTCGAATATCCCACAAAGCCCTATTCTGATTGTTCAACCCCCTGGGGCATGTGGGTTCGCTTATGCTGTTGGGCCTGGGGTCTCATCATCCGGCTGAGGCCAACTACATGAAACCTGTGCACGGCGAGCGAGCAGATTTGGACGAAGGAGAATCTCCATGCCTTCCACTTCTCCTTCTTCATGCCCCAGTTAGTAAGCGCTAAGCCTAAACCTGTGGCATGGAGCCCTACCAAAGCAAAGAACTATGCAAGTGGGGCCAGTTGCTGCTACATGGTTGTTAGATTAATGCCCGGGTAGCATCTTTACTTTTGCGTTCTTGTTAGCTCAAGAAATTATGGACAACCCTCTTTGCACAGAAAAGACAGGAGGTCGTTGTCAGGCATGGATTCGTCATCGCCTTCTTCATCTCAACCACTACCGTTGGCAGCATCATCAGGAGCAGCTGCAGCATCATGCTCTATCTTTAGCAACATCACCACCATCACCACCATTATCAGCAGCAGCGTGATCATCACCATCGTTGTGGGCACCATCCTCACATGATCACCATCACGACCACTCTCGTGATACTCATCCCCATGACTGTCATCAACACCAAGACGTGACATCATCGCCGTCATCCTCACCACCATACCATCATGATCACCGTCATCATCATCATCAGCAGCAACATCACTATGATCATAGCGTCAGCATCGCCTTTGTCGTCATCGGTAACAGCCGCACGGCAGTCATCATAAATGTGACAACTGTCATAATTTTCGGCAAACTCATCATCTCTCACCATCAGCCGCAACACCAGCCCGATGGTCATGATATGGTGGTGACGAGAATGAGGATGAGCACGAGGATGTGCAGGAGGAGGAGATCAGCTCGACCACCACCATCATCGCCACCAGATACGACGACGCCCAACCGAATACGGTAGACGTGATGACGACTGTGCTTGAGGTGACGGGAGCCAGCACGATGGTCACGTCTGGCTCAGGAAAAACGACCAGCATTGCGCCCATCCTCGTCACCATCATCGTCACAGCCGCCACCCTTGCATCAGTCTACGATGGACGTCGTCATCATCATCATGACAATCATAAAGAGCTACTGAGACAACCGAGGCATTGCGATACTGGTATATAATAGTGAAGCCAACGACGAGGAGGAGAGCTCACATACGTCACTGCGATTGATTACATTCGGGGCTTTTTGGTGGGAAAAGGTGCAGAAGTGTGCTGGCAGCAGCAAACACCACTCAGCCATGATCGGAAGGTGCGGAGCAGAAAAGGAATGAGGCAACACTCCGCCTTCATGATTTCGTGGATCCGCTCCTGCAAGCTGCATCTGGTGTGAGGCTGTAGGTTTAGGGTTTGCGGAAGTTTAGGAAACTAGGATTTAGAGTTTAGGCTTAAGGTTTAGGGGTTTAGTCTTCTTTGCTCCCCCGTGGCCGCAGATGCCTCGCTGACCGGCTGCTCCAGGAATTCTGCGTCGTCATTGACGTCGAGAACCTGCATGTGCTGCGCAACCTTGGTGCCGCAGCGAAGAATGTGCCCGCAGACCTACCCTGCAACCATGCCCCAAAGCCTGAGAATGCATCACAGTACGACGAAAACTCGACGCCGATGACCTTCAACCAACCCCAAGCCTTTCTCGAGGCTTTTGCCCAGGCGCCAGTGCAGTGGAGGACATGCGCCGGAGGGTGGTCTCGGTCCGGGCCGCCAAAACTCTACGGACGCCTTCGCGGCCTCCAGGAAATATGAATTTGCAGGGTGTGTAAAAAGGTGCCGGGTACCGTGGAGCTTTACCATGTAGTCATAAGTATAGTCATGTGTATAGTTCCCCTAATTATAACCACAGGTACTAAGTCCCAAAATCCTTTTAGAGTTTGTGGGCCGGTGCTGCCTGGACGTGCGACCTGATGTGTTCAGGATTTTGGGTGCAAACCTGTACTTGTGCCTGCAATCTGCTCCAGATGGTTCAGGCCCGTCTCTTTGTCCTGCCCAAGATCAACACATCTTTGCGAGTGTGTCTGTGCATACGCACACAAACTGCGCAGACTCTTGCAGAGGCGAAGAACCACATGTTGCCACGCACAAGCACGAACTGCCACTGGCTCTGCCAGAGAAAGTCTAGCTTTGCTTCTGTCGGAATGGAAAAACCAGCTCGTGCATAGTCCCGCAGGAAGCAAGACCGCTTATAATGTCGAAGTACTAGGCACAAGCTGGTGGGAATGGCGATTGCATGCAATCCACATGAGAGGGCTCGGAAGCCCTCCCACCATGAAGCGTGGCACGGAGTAGCTCGTCCAGCAGTTTGCTCCCAGAACGATCTTAGGATCGCACCCAAAGACCGCCACGACTCACCTCTCCCAGCCCTGATAAGGAGGTAGATTCACCAGGAACAAGGTGAATCGAAAACAGTGAGCACTGCGAGAAAACCAAAAAGACGGCAGCTCGTTTTACGTGCACACCGTCAGAGTCAGAGGACATGTCATCGCTTAGCGCTGACCAAAGACAATAAAACCCTGCAGCCTACGGGCCTACTTCGTCGCCGCCTCACCGTTGGCCTTGCCAGCAGCAGCCTCCGCGTCAGTGTTCGATATGTCTTCCACTGTGGACTTGGTCACACTGGGACCAAACATGGACATGCAGACAGGAAGGAAGATCAGCCCGTGTGACCCACCCGCCAAAACAATGCCAAAGAACATCTTGAAGAACACGCGGAAAACCTGACTGGCTGAGAAGGCCAGAGGCAAGATGGCCAAGAAGGTTGTGGAGACACCCATGAAGATAGGCTGTCCCATCTCCTTCATGGCCAGCTCAGCACGCTTGCTGCGTGGCAGCGTTCCATCTTGGAGCCCGAAGCTGTGTGCCATGTGCATGGAGTAATCCACAACCAACCCAACTGCCATGACAAGGTTGATCATGCTGATGGAGTTGAGGGCCAGGGACCATAGCACGATGTTGCCCATGAGGTCCATAAAAACCAGTGCAAGGACGAGAAGCACCACTAAAACAGAGAGGGGATGGGCCAAGACCAGCGCACTAATGAGGAGAACTGCCGCTAGACAGAGTCCAATGCTGGTTGTCATCTGCTCGACAATGATGCGGTACTGATCGAAGAAGATATAGGCTTGCGCGCTCACGAAGCTTCCTGGCAGCGCGGCTTGCCACTGCTGAGTGAAAGCCTCGACCTCTTCGAGCAAGGTGACCTGCTCCCTGCTGTTGAAAGTGTCGATATGATTGGCCCGAATACGAACCACCTTGATCTGTCCGTTCTGGATCACCACATCATCTTCGAAGGCCCTGCCCGTAGGCGTTGCGAGGAACTCCTGAAGTGCGGTCAAGAAAGTGCTGCCTGTGACCAGGTGGCTGGTGCAGGTTGTGACGCCGGAAGGCAAGCCGGCCTGGCAGCCGGTACGGTTGGTATCGACTGCGGTAAAGGCACTGTCGGGCAGGGAAGCAAGGACACCCTTGTTCTGCAAAGCCCAAAGGGTGAAGATGGTGTGCCATGACTGAAGCCCCCGGACAGAGTTGACGTTCTCGAGTGCCATCAACCCGGCACCGGCCTCCTCGAGATGGCGCTGCACTGCCAGGGAGCTAACGTCCGTGTCTGCCACATACAAGGCACATGGCAAGGACAAGCCACCTGTTGAGAGGCCGCCGAAGTGGAGGTTCTCCATATCGTTGAAATCTCGCAAGTAGCTCTTGTCCGGTGACAGGTCCATGATGTTAAAGTCGGTGCTGAGGCCCAGGCTCACCTGCCAGGCAGACACCGCAGCTACGGCGAGGAAAAGGATGATTGCGGTGAACGAGATGGCTGGGTGGCTGGTCAGGAACTTGATCATGGCCACGAGGATCTTCTCAAGAATCGACGTGCCCTCTGCACTCTTCGCGCTGGGCACACATGATGCACCGGCCCCAACGCAGAAGCAAGGGTCCAGGCGAGGGGGGTCTGCTTCGGCACGCCTTGCATCAAGGGCGAGCAGGGCACAGAAGGTGGTGCAGTGAAGGAGCCAAATGTAGAAGCAGGAGATGGCGGCATAGGCGCAGAAGTACTGCACCGAAGGGAAGACGCAGGTTGCACCCAGCAGGAAAGAGGAGATGGAGGTCACCTTAGTCAATGTGATAGAGACTCCCACACGCTGCACAGCTTTCTCGATCCGGTCAGGGATGTTGAGGGACTTGTCGGTCGCATCGAAGGCCCCGGAGATGACGAAAGCATCGTCGATGCCAATGCCCACGAGAATGAAAGGGAGGATCTGCTGCAGCACTGTGAATGGAACTCCGATCAGCATGGAGGTGCCGTAGCCTGCGATGCACCCAAAGAGCACCAGGAAGAACTCGACTTGTCCCAGCAGCCTTCTGCTCTGTGTCCACGATGCTGTCTTGCCGAGGAAGAGCGAGCAGAATGTTGCCATCACCACGAAAGCAATGGCGAAAAGTGGAATGTCTGCTCGGACTGTTCTGTTCAGCTCGTCGTCCTGGGAACGCTGCGCCTGCACAAAAGCATCCACATGCACATAGCGTTGATTGGAGAGCTGGTCCTTGGTGAAATGCTCCACCAGAGCCTCCTCCCATGCCATCGTATCGCTGTTGGCATTCAAGATGAAGTCGACACGTGCGGCGGTGGCACTCGTGATGCTGCCGCTGCCATCGCGCTCAATGCCACCCAGTGAGTCATCGGCGAATGCTGGAGCACCGTCAGGGAAGTTGGCCTTGTTCACAGCAACCAGGATGTCGGCTTGAGTCGTGACTGTCTGATTGAAGTCGGCAGTGTTACCGGTCCCAAAATACCGGCGGACCCCAGCATTTAAGCAACCGGAGGCAACCTGAAGGCAAACATCGGCAGAAGTCGTTCCATCAGTACCCGAAAGTGCTTTCACATCATCAGCAAGTTGGAAGATCTCGGCCATCGTCTCCAGTCGCAGAATGCTGCCACCATCCTTTGCAGTGACCAGGATGCGATTCATACGGCCGCGGGCGGGGAAGTACTGCTCTGTCCACTCCAAGTCCTTCATGACCTGCGATCCTTGATCTACCCAAAGATCACGAGCTTCGTTCACGGCCTTGAAGCGCAGAACACCCACGCCACAGAGCAAGCAGCCCACGACGGTCAGCGACACACATTTCCAAGGATTGCGAGCGCAAGATTTGGCGACCCTGCCCAGTCCATGGGCCACTGCCTCCTCTGCCCGCGAAGTGCAGGAAAGCCAGGCTTGCAGGGGCGACATGGCACCAGGTTCTAGAAGCAAGTCTTCGCAAGTCCAGGGATGTGTCTGATTCTTGAGCCGCAGGTCTTGCTTCATTGCGAAAACACTCGTTTGCCGCAAACCCAAGCATCATGTGCAAGCTGTCACGACAACAGTGGCTGCGTCCTTGAAGTGGGTGAGAGCGAGATGGTAGGCCTTTCATAGAGGATTTGGGCCGAGAGGAAGGGGAAACAAGACTGAAAAGCTCCTCGCCTCTTTGAGGTTCTCCTTCCAGATGATGAAGGGGAACTCGGCCCGAGTGGCAGCTTTGGCCATCTGCCAGTACTCCTCATCCTCAGCCAAAGCTTTGCTTGCCAGGTCTCGAGTCCTCTAGTCTTTCGTGTTTCAAACCCCCTGCAGAACGCTGCCCGCTGCCCTAAACCCTGCACTTTGCTGCCACGTGGCAGGCATGTCCAAGGCATAGTCGACCGCACAGTGGAATGCTTCAAGGAGCATGTGGGGGGAGTCGGCATTTTGCTGACGGAAATAGACTCCCGGCATCTTGCCCAGACCACCAATAGCGCAGCCTACAGAAGGGACACCAAGCAGACCGAACTCCACGTCCACGTAACCTGCAGCTGCATCGCACGCGTCAGGACGAGCATATGAGACCATGCCAGAAGACCAAACTATGCTTCAAACTCTGGGAAACCCGTACACAAATTCAGATTGCATGCACAACATACCTAGCAGTTGCAATACCTACCTTAGCGGGCTTCGTACGGTCTCATGGTCGGAATGTTCCACAGCGGAAAATTCTAAACACAGCGTGGATGTAATATCCTGGGCGAGAGGATAAAGATGATCTGGTGAAGAGTTGTTGTCGAAAGCCCGCATTTGGCTCCACAGATGCTGGCAGGAAGGAAGCAAAAACCACTACAAGTATATTCCGCACACCCCGCTACAAGCTTGAAACACATCGGGCATGGGCATGCTTTTAGAGAGGCGATCACGCGATCGAGATGGACTTACACTCCCGTTTTGGCCCAGACCCTAAACCCTGAGCGCCGAAGCCCGGAAAAGAGCCATGGAAGCCCCCCCCTCTTGTTATTATAGATTATATCTTATGTATATATATATACATATCATTATATTATATTATATTACAGTATATTATCATATATATATATATGTATGTATGTTCATATGTTGTTGCCGAAGCCAGGGCACCGAAGGGCTCTGAGCAGGAGGGTGTAAAGCAGAGGTGTGCACCGCGGCGGAGTTCCTTTTCAGGAAACTGGCCCGAAGCCAAACGGCCAGGGCAACTGTAGGGGCTAATGGAAGGGCTACGATAAGGGCCACTAGACGGGCTACTGTCAAGGCTACGACTGCGATTAGAATAGAAGGCTTACTATCAGGGCCACTCTCCGGGCTTACCATGAAAGGTTCTGCGGTTCTATAACGGGTGACTGCGTGACTACAACTGAGCTTCAACAGGAACTCAACATGGTGGTGAACGTCCTGGTAATATGATAGCTATGGCGCAGATGAACCTGGTGGTGATGATGATGATGATGATGACGATGATGGTGCGGACGAGATGCAGGATGTTGGCGATAACATTTAACAATAGTGCCCATGCGGGCTATAATGCCTTTGCATCTACACTTGGAGGGTTCAGGGATTGTTGGGCAACATGGGTCAAGTGAATCTAAGCTTGCAGGAGATGGTAAACAGGAGACAAAGTTCGGCCCATCGATACGAAAATTCTACAAGTTGGAATTCAAGTTGGAATCCATGGTAACCCTAAACCCTAAACTCTAAACCCTAAACCCAAACCCTTGACCTCGAAGCTCCAACACCTAAAACATGCTTGAACCCAAACGCTAGACCCTCACACCCCGAATCTCAAACCCCCCACAAATCTCAAAGCCCTAGAGCCTAAAACGGCAAACCAACAAATGCTACAGCATCAAAGCCTAGACCCTCACACCCGGAACACTCAAACCCGAAAGCTCCCAAACCCTCAGCCTCCAAACCTTCAGAGTTGAAACCTCACAGCCAGGAAACCCGTAAACCCTGAACCCTCGCCAAAGTTCCAAACCCTAAACTCCAAAAGCCGGTAATCCTCTCCGGCTTCGGGTTTAGGTGTATCTCCCGTGTGCTTCGAGAAGAATCCGAAACCCTGAACTCTCAAACCTAAACTCTAAACCTCTAAACCCTAAACCCTGAACTCTAAACCCCTAAACTCTAAACCCTTAACCCTGAACCCTGAACTCTAAAACTCTAAACCCTTAACCCTGAACCCTGAACTCTAAACCCTAAACTCTAAACCCTTAACCCTGAACCCTGAACTCTAAAGCCCTAAACCCTAACCCCTAAACCTTAAACCCTGAACTCTGAAACCCTAAACCCCTAAACTCTTGGCGCCTTCTCAAGGCAGAAGAACTCGGTGCACACGAAAAGCCGACCTTCTGATTTCGGGCTTCTTCTCTGTTTGGGCTCTGGGGTTTAGCAGTTTGGGCATTAGGCTTTAGGGTTTAGGGCTTAGGGTTTAGGCTTTAGGGTTTGGGTTTTTCGGAACCGTTTAAGGTTTTGGGGCTCCGGGATTTTGTGTCTAGGGCTTCGTAGAGTCTTGAATAGGTTCGGGATGTAGGCTTCAGAATTTGCGGGGGTTCGAGGCTCTTGTGGAGTCACCCCTCTCCGTTCTCAAGCCGAGCCTTCGAACTTCACCTTCAGTGGCACCAGCATCTCCTGCGCGTAGAGGCCGAAGGGATCGTCCGGCGGACCCGCCAGGACCATCTGCACATTCTGCTGGCTCCGGAGGATCTCCTGCAAGTTCTCAGATCTCGCGGGACCAGGAAGTCCCTTCAGATTCTGGGAGTGGGAGTGGAGTAGGAGTAGGAGTAGGAGTAGGAGTAGGAGTAGGAGTAGTAGCAGTAGTAGCAGTAGTAGCAGTAGTAGCAGTAGTAGCAGTAGTAGCAGCAGGAGCAGTGGAAGTAGTAGTAGTAGTAGTAGTAGTAGTAGTAGTAGTAGTAGTAGTAGTAGTAGTAGTAGTAGTAGTAGTGGTAGTGGTAGTAGTAGTAGTAGTAGTAGTAGTAGTAGTAGTATCATGGTGGTCATTGTAGTCGTGGTGCTGCTGCGCGCCGACAGCGTCATGCCTACTTGATCTTGGGTCTCAAAAGCGTCCTCCGTCAGCATCGCAATGTGGTCCACCCCCTTCTGCTTCACCCAGCGGCCGATAAAGATTAAGATCTTTGCTCCAGGGTCCTGGCAGAGGCTTCGTGCAATGTCCAATGGCTTGCGGCTTACATCCATCCAACAAAGATGGCATCCGGCGATTGTTGGTTGTATCTACCTTCTTGAGATATCGATATTCTCGAATCTGCAGTGTTTGTGAAATCTTCATGTCCTTCAAGGTACTTATGTTGAGAGCAGAAGGGCTCGAAAGAGGACCTTATTTATGCTGACGCGACTTGGCGACCGGCGCAATCCCCACTCCCAGCTTGTAAGAGCCCCTTCGAACGGAACTTCTCTGGTCAGGCGATGATAGTTCGGAAATGCACTTGCAGAGAGAGAGAGAGAGACAGACAGAGAGACAGAGAGAGAGAGAGAGAGACATATATTTCTTACTTGTTTGTATTTATTTACTTATTTATCTACTTGTTTGCTTACTTACTTCTAGTTTCGTTTTTGTGTTTATTTAGCTGGTTAACTATCCATCAATTTTTTTGACATGTATACACATATATATATATATATAAGAACGTATGTCTGTATGCATTTATCTACATGTAGGCGTATATCGATGTCTCAGCTTAGATTACATTTTAGTATTGCATACTGCATTATGCCGTAGTACATTATACTACAATCAGTGTTATTATATGATAATACATGAGATGACAGTATAATCACTACATTCTATTAAGTGATGGTAGATTACAGCATGTTGTAGCATAGTATATTTTAATATACAACTTTGTACTGTGTTATGTGCCATTCTAGTATATATTGGTACAGTATGTTGTGTTACATTACATTTTGTTAGTTGTATCTTCTTAAGTTATACTATGTTGGATTATTGACATTCGGTTATTTTCACTCTATGTCACATTGCATTTTGTTCTATTCCGTTATGTTGCATTGTATTCTCTGCAATATATTTGCTCTCTCCGTTTAAACTACTACTTAGTTCTTGATTATTTGTTGTGTATATCGACAAGACCCTAACAACAAACCCCACCTCATACATTGCTCCATGCAACTACAGATTTTGGCATGGTAGCACGGGTGACCCACATTCACACGACCGTGCACTGTGCTCAAGTCCAGCACAAAGCACTGACATACCTGGTACGACTACATGCTGACATCCATCCTCCGACGCAAACTTTGGTGGGATGGTTCTTGGAGGCCCATTACAAAGGTTTCCAAAAAGGTACTGGTTGCTACGTACTTCACTAAGATTGACGATCATGTTCAACATCTGCCCAATGCCCCGATCCAAGAGGTAAGAGGATGTAACCACATGTCAGGATCTCAGACTTCTACTGTTCGTGCACTGGAAGCCAGCAGTCCTCGTTTAAGCTGCAGCGTTTTTGTAACGCTGCCTTGGCGGCGTAGCGCCTCTTTTTCAGCTCCTTCGTACCTGCCGCGTGCAAACTGCATATTATGGAATCAATCTCGACCAAGTATCTGCATCCTCAGCTGATGTTGGTATTGGTGGGCAGTCACTTCTGCAGGGAACCATAATTCCAACAGATACTCTTCCACCCAAACCCTAAACCCCTAAACTCTGAACCCTAAACCAACAGCCATCTCGGCCTGTGCCCTGGTCATCCGCTGGATCAGTGGCATTATCCAACGGCAGGATGTTGGGCAGACCACGAAAGAGCATCCGCTCACCTCGGCTGTGGCCGTGTTGTGAAGATTCCCATGATGAGAGGGCCGCAGATGCTTGACACATCGGAACACGATGCATGAAACTGACTTGGGACATGTTTGGACCTTGACAGATTAGAGTTTGCGGTTTCGGGTATTGAAGTTCAACATGGACAAACGGAATCGGGTTCTGCAAACGACACGTGAATAGTCTGTTCAGAACACTCAAAATTACTGGCGGCAGAGGCGGTTGCGACAGTGGCAATGTATGGCAATGATGGGAGCACTTGCGCTTGCAGCACGCCTGGCCTTACATAAAGGCTCTCGAAACAGGCTTCCCTTGCATAGTGAACGAGGCGTAATGGGGTCTGCAGTCCCAGCTGTCAAAAAGTGACTCCGACTACAGTACTAGACCCTGTGGAGGGGAGGCATGCGTGAGACCCGGCCTGACAAGACAACTCTGTTGGACAGAACGACAATGACGACGCAAAGCATTAGGAAGCTGGCCTTGGCCTGATTTAAGTCGTCCTTGGTTGCTGCCACTGCCGAGGCACGCTTGAGCTCGGCTGCATAGTTGGCCGAGACTGCACAGACCCCATGTCCATTTTGCATCTCTTTGATGTAGGCCACACCAGCCTGTCCATGGATGCGACTGAGACAGCTGGCGTGAAACTCTTGGCCCAAATTGGCCTTCAGCATGTTGAAGCGCCCTTCGAAGAGCACGTATTTCCGGATCGCTCGAATACGCAAGTTGAAGACGAGGCCTCGATCGCACATCTGTGAAGGAGTGTTGCTGACGGCAACTGCAGAGGGAGAAAGTATCGAACAACGGCAAAAACAATAGCAGCAACGATGGCAACAAAGACATTTCATGCTGCAAATGCTGATCTTGCGGCATTGGCAGCTCCAATTGGGCTTAGCTCAGGACTCAGTCTTCGCATCGTCGAAGTGGTCTTCCAGAACCGGTCGTTGATGAAGTCCGTCTCAATGACACCTCCGCCAGCTGTCATTGCAAAGGTCACAATTGCTCCGGGAATAGCAGAAAGGACAAGGCCCAGCTACCCCGAACGCGGGTCTGCGATGTAAGACAGCATGCAGGTTCACACACTTGGGTTCAAGTCTTCTGATCAATCAAAGCATTCGCTCGCATGGTCTCGTTTTGTTGATCGGTCGCATGGTCTAGAATGTAGGGTCTTGAACAGGATTGTTGCAAGTCTTGTTACAGTTACGAGTTGCTATTACTCTTGACCTTTATTCGCAATATTCTGCTGTCAACATCTCAACATCTCAAACAGCTCAACATAGGACTCGTCAACGGCAGCCACAACAAGAGCAGTCTGATGTGACCAGTGAGAAGACTGGCTTTGCTGTCCCCGGCCAAGGCACCCATGTAGTCCGCATTGTGCAAGACCAAGATCATCGGAATGGGCTTCTCCTGCAAATTTGCCCGATTCCCAGCAATAGACATGCGCCTCTTCGGTTCAAAACTCATGGGTGTGCGATGTTTTGGAACGCCATGCCAATCGCACGGGATGTGCGGAAGCTGAAAATCTGCTCCAAAGGCTTCACAAGCTCTGAGACGCGTATGAGACGTGTGCATCCGTGATGTACATAAAGGTAGCACAGGCTGCAGAAACTGCTCACTGAAGCTTTTTGCGTGTGGTGCAAATAGACAGTATGGCACAACCCTTCATGGCGGCGACAATGCTGCCTGGCAGCATCATGAGGAACAATAAAATCGAAAACGACGACGACGATGAGCACCACCGCCGGCGCAACCACGTCGACAACCACAAAAAGGCACCACGACCACACCTGAAAATTTCATTGCGACGAGCCTAGGCAGGAAGCTTGCATAGAGAAGATTCGAAGGTACTGTAATCCAGTACTGCGGACGTTCACACTCCGCGCCTCTTGTTGCTCCACAGCCACTTGGTCAACAACGACGTTGGCTTTGTGTCATCGACTATATTCTCTCAACAGCGACGACTTTCGATCGACAAGCACCCAACAGTGCAGTGACATGCACGGAAAGCATGGACGGCATTGCTTGAAAATCTTAACACGCCAGTGTAGTGAAGTGGTCAAGGCTTCACGGTCGAAGCGCTTGGCTACATCAACTCATAACAATTTCGTGAAGACCGAGCGGAACCCTGAAGCTCCGGCAGGTACAGCGGGGCAAGCGCTGCATGGTAGTCCATACAGTGATAGATGTCTGGCTCCAGCTGCCTGTTTTTCAGACGGGCTGAGGATATTAGCAGAGTGAGTATAAGGAGTGTTGACTTTACGGGAATTCGATTGAGCTGCTCAGGTCCTTGGTCCTGAACCATTTTAAAGCTGTCTTATTCGTAAAGATCGGGTCGGGGAGCGCATCCAGCCTCATGAGAGCAGCGACGGACTGGTTCCAAAGAGAAAAGTATCGAAGCACCTGGACCTTGGTCATAGGACACCTGAGCCACCACAAGCAGATTTGCACCGAGTCCATCGCTTTGATCATGGCCCAAAACACTTCAAGAAACACTTGTCGACCGTGAAACCGGCCCGCGTCCCACACCTATTGTAAACCACCCACTCAGGAATGGAGAAACACACACACACACACATGCACACAACGAACAAGCACTGAGAGATAAACATGCATACCGAAACAGACACAAAGATAAACAACGATTGGTCATGTCAACCTGGGTCACGGACGGGTACGGCGTTGTTCTTGGCCTCTCTGTAAAAAGAGGATGTTCCAGCAAGTGCCTGCGCGTCGCATAATCTGACACAGACAACCAAGCGGCATCCTTCTGTGTCTCGTCTAGGAATTGCTGATTCCAGCGAAGCGGTGATACTTCAGTCAACTGCTCAACAAACAGAAAAGTAAGGTTGCCCCTGCCCAAAACCCTGCGAATCAAGTTAAAACCCAGTGCCACCCAGCTCAAACGTTGGCCCACTACACATCAAGCAAACCCTCTTTTGCCGAGGAAAAGCCACTGTAGGTCGTTGGTCATGAGACGCAAAACATGAGCCGACTCGGACTGGGCAAGACTTGCAAAGCCCTTAGGGGACTTCGGCTTAGTGCTGATGTAGCGGCATGTGAGTCGGGAATCGGCTTTTGGGCCGGCTTGCGACTGAAATTATTCAAGACATGCTCTGCATGTGCCGCAGAAAAACATTCGTGTGCATTGGCAGGCAAGGCCTGCAAGGTCCAAGAATGTGGCGAGCATGACCGGAAGCAGTTGCAGAGGTTGCACTTGCACCGTGAACTACAGGCACCCCTGCGACTCTTCCGCGCCGGTACGCCTCGGCAGAGGGAAGCTCATCCCTGTCACTTCCTCTCTGCGATAATTACGAACACTGCACAGAGATGGAAGCTGAAAACGTTCTGCATTTACACACTTTACACCTGCACGGATCCCATGGAGCCGCATCTCTGGCGCGGAGTGAAACGTCCCTGCGCAACGGGACTGAACCATGCACGAGCCCAGAGCCTTGCACTTTGCGGAGGCTCCTGCATTGTAGGAGCTCTGCCGGGCGCACCGCCAGTCACCGAGATTGAAAAAGTCGCTGACTATCTGTTCGGAATGCAACTTTCACAGGGTAAACTGAAGTTAGCACACTTATGAGACTGAGCTACAGGAACCTGTCAGGTCGAATTGGGCGCAGCGCACATGTAACACCTCCGGCGGATACATTGTCCTGACATGACGCTGTCTAACTCGGCAGTGTTAATAAGGTGAGTTTCACAAGCAGCCACAGCAGTCAAGGCTATGGTGATGGCCTCATGTCACATTCTCGGACCCACCCTGAACTATCTCATAAGCATGATAACTTTCATGGTTCTCACAAAGACAAATAGCCATTTAAGAAGGACGGTTGTTGCAACAGCTGCAATCATGGAGGGGGACGGGCAGTAGTAGCACTTCTCTTGCCCTAATCGCGCAGGCGGCGCTTGGCAAGGTCTTCCAGGCTTCGCAGGCTGTCGTTGATGTTGCGCAGGAACCCCGGAGTCTGCGCTTCGAAGCTTACGGATACAAGATGTTCTTCGCTGTAGTGATGACAGTGTGGCAGCAGTCATGGGAACATTGACAAAACAGAGAAACTCCTCCCCGCAAACGTCATGATGGAAATGGCCGCTGCAACCATCATCATGATGACTATGGCCTTCATGTGCCTTCATGACTAAGACCATGACATTCTTCTTCGTCGTCACCATCACAGTTGTCGTTGTCGCCACCGCCACATCACAGCATAATCACAGCGGTTTTCTTCTTGTCTTGCATCATGAGTACACAGGGGCCACACCATGATCCCATCATCCCCACATCATCACTTTTGTTCTGGCTATCTTCAGCATCGGTATCTTCATCATTTCATCACGGCTAACGGCAAATGGAATCATCATCGACATCGTCGTGAGACTGTGCTCATCATCATCATCGTCATCATGAGCAGCGGCGCACTGCATTCACCATCACCAGCACCTTCATGGTAGACACCGCGCCAGCAACAAAAATAGAAACATAACACAGGTGAGCCGGCCATTTGATCCAGCACAGCGAGTATGACCAGAAAACCAGTGAAGATACAGTAACGCCAACACAAGCACAAGCTAATACTACTGATGCTGGTGGGAAAGGTGATGATGACGGTGATGGTCACGGTGACGCTGATGAAGCAAAAGACAGCAGCAATCCACATCAGCAGGAATGAGAACAGGTTAGAATGGAATAAGAATAGGACATTTTAGGAACAATAGCAGAATAAGAACCGGATGACAATCACAAGGTAAGTCTGGAATAATGATACGACCATCTGGGAATGAGAACTATACTGCTGATGACCAGAAGGCATGCTGGAATCCATGGCAGTCGTGTGGCAAGACTGATTGCTTCTCTCGAAAACTGTTGCACACTCCTGGCAGACACATGGCATGACGAGGCCTCGATCACTTGCGGATGAGATCCCCTTCACAGCCAGCTCGGTTGAAATACAAAGCTAATACTTTCTTATGAAGTTCTGCATTTCCAGCAGAACTTGCGGGCCGGTGTTCGAGCTGGCGGTTCAAACGTGCGAAGAGCTTCCGGCCGACACCTACCCGCTGGCAGCTAGCACACTGTGCCTTTGCATGGCAGACCGAACAAAATGAGCCGCAACAGTCTGCATCTCTAGCTGCCAGCAGCCAGCGCTTCTGCCCAAGCTTCTGAGAAAACGACCTCTCAAGCTTCGGAGCCTTTCTTCGCAAATCTTCGCAGCACCTGGGCACAAGTGCTCTGCCGACCTTCTTGCAGCTCAAGCAGAGCCACTGAAAGCCCAGGCTTGCCAAGAGGCAAACCCACCAGTCTCATCCCGAGTCCTCGGAAGCAGTCCAGCAGGTGTCATTCCACTGCTGCAACTACTGATTACTGTTGAATTTTGGCATCTACATCATCTACGATGAGGGCTGCAAGATCCCTAACCCAGCAAGTGCTGATTATTAGTGCACACTACAGCTGCATTGAATACTCACTGATCGAGCAGTGACTGACTCTCGCTCGACACTGTCGCCGCTGCCTTAGGGCCTATGAGATGCTTCCCGCTCCAGGCTAGCAACCACAGGGCCCACGTCAAGAAACCTCCCTGCAGCTCTTGCTTCCCAAACCTGCTACTGTTTCTTCCCTCACATCCAACTGTCCAAACGCACAAAAGTTTTTCGCGATCCCTGTCCTTTGCTTTCGCAGGGGAAGGATTGCTCTTTGGAGACATGGTGGGAGACTCCTGGACAAGAGAATACCGCCGCTGTGCAGCAAAAGAGTCAAGAGTCAAGGGTTCGAGAGTGTAGGGGTGCAAGGGTACTGTCGTCCCAGGTCATACTCATATGCCACCGTGGAAATTTTTCCGGAAACCAACTGGTGTGCAAGCTGAAGACAAAACCCAGTCCAATCAGCGAAGCAAGCTACGAATCCATGTTCATTCAACGACCTCCATTTCCACTCTTCCTGCGGTTCAACTCACAGCCACCACGACTCCTATACCATCCTCTCAATAGCCAATGGCCGCTTTCACAGAGCTTGTGGAGGCGGATAACGTCCGGAACCATCCCAAAAAACAAGCCCACCGAAGTCCGAAACGCCCAAGAATTGAGCAATTCACTCTCGCCTGATGTGTCATCATGGCCATGAACTCTTGGAAGTCAATCTCGCCATCACCGTTTTCATCTAGCTCTTCCATGATCTGATCCACCTGTGCTGCTGCGCATGCTGTTCAAGCTGCCGTTTCGGGCTGGGTTTCCGACGGATGCTGTGGCGAGTTCGTTTGCTCTCTGGTTTGCGCAAGAAGGCGGAGCATTAAGGTGCACTGCAGCCAGCCTATTCGTCGGACTACACCAGTGAGACCTCTTTGGTGCATGCTCATGCACTTCACAATTGCTGGTTCTTAGAAGTGCACCAGACATGTGCAAATAGGTACACAGTAGCGGCCTGTCGTAGCTTAGTAGTAGTGGTAGCAGTAGTCGCAGTAGCAGTAGCTAGAACAGCAGCAGTAGCAGCCGTAGAAGTAGCAGCAGCAGTGGTGGTAGCAGTCGCAGTAGTCACAGGATGAGGAGGAGCAGGATGAGAACGAGGAGGAGGAAGAGCAGCAGCATGCGTAGTGTGGCGAGGAGGAGGAGGTTGCAGCAGCAGTTCTTGTTGCTGCTGTTGTAGATGTCTTCGTCGTGATCGCCATAGTCGTGCTAGTCGTGGTCGCAGACGTAGACGTGACGTAGTGGAAATCGTAGTCGGACGTGGTCGGACGTAGCCGGGGCTGTATTTGTCGTCCTAGCTGGAGTCGCAGTCGTAGTCGTCGCCGGAGCCGTAGCAGTAGCAGGGGTACGCTCTAGTGGTGGCAGTACTAGTAGCATTTACTGTTGTGGCTGTTGTGGTAGATCGCACTAGAGCAGCAGCAATTTCTACCAACCACCACCACCGGCACCACCACCACCACCAGCACCACAACTACCACCACGACTACTACTACTACTACTACTACTACTACTACTACTACTACTACTACTACTACTACTACTACTGCTACTGCTACTACTACTACTACTACTACTACTACTACTACTACTGCTGCGGTAGGATAATGCAAAACGCCGTAGATCCCTTGCAAAACAAAGCTGCTGCTAAGACGGTTTTACCACCCCTAAACCTCGGGCCAAAAATGCCTAATGATGAAACAAATCATACCAGCCCTCTGCGAGATGGGCGCGCCATCGAGTAAAATGAATGTGCTGCCAGAAAGCGGAAGGTGTGGAGCAAGTGCATTTATGAGGGGTGGCGACTGCTGCTGCTGCTGCTGCTACTACGACGACGGCTGCGACTGCGACTACGACCGCGATCGCGGCCGCGACTGTGACTACTGCTGCTGCTACTGCCAAAGCTGCTGCTACCCACGACCGCTACCACCGCCACCACCACCACCACGACTCCTGCTTCTTCTTCTTCTTCTACTACTACTACTACTACTACTACTACTACTACTACTACTAGGACTCCTGCGACCACCACCACGTGGGGGAGGCCGTGCCTCGTGAGGCTCAAGCTTCCCAAGGAGGTAGCCATCAACAAGCTCAGCCGGCTCCAACTGGCCGGAGTTGTCCTCTTGAAAACAGACGTGCACACAAGCGACGCAGTGCCGGATCTGCCTTTTAATCCTAAGTCCTAAACCCTAAACCCATCGACTCGTATGGTTCTCGGCTCGTCGGGTGGGTGGCAGTGGAGGCCGAGTTCGATGATAGGGCTTCCGTGGGATCGGTGCTCCACGGTGGAATCACGGTCCTTGTCGAAGCATCGAAAGGCTGCACGACACACCTGGGTTGGAAAGTAGGGCCAACGTCGTTACAGGTTTCGGGAACTCATTTGGTCCGGAAATACACGTAGCACTGAGGCTCTGAGTTGAAGAACCTCTTAGATGGTAGGCTCCATGGGTACCCTGCGTTTCCGACAGCGAAGCCCGCTGAACCCTACGCCCCAAACCGAAGCCTTGACCCCCCCAAAATGCATCTCACAACACCCTGCGAATCGCAAGGCCGAAACAGCAAACCCCTCATTCCTTTACTAACTGCTTCCGCCCCAAGACCGCTTCGGTGGAGTGCCGGCTTCGATCGAAGGTGGCGGCAACGAACTCCGTGTAGCTGAAGGCCGGGAACTCTTGGTCCAACTGCCCAGGGCAGACACTCTTCGCCACGTGTTGAGAGGATACGATGGCCTATCATGGCTTATCCAAAGCTACTAGGCTACTGCTGGCACGGAGCACGGAAAGACACCCCAAGTCGGATCCTTCTGTCATGGAGCAAGTTCCGGAGTCCTAACCCCACCGGTTTCGGCCCCGCGGCGCCTGGAAAGACGGCTGCGAACGCAGCATCGCCTTCTGGGCTTCAGCCGCAGGAACCGCCGGTGCCGGCGCTGCGGCTGCGGCGGGTGCTGCGGCTGCTGGCTGGGCAGTTGGCTTCTCTTCCAACTTCTCCTTACCCTGACCTCCCTGGCCTCCCTGGCCTGTCTTTGCAGCCGACTTTGCAGCTGGTTTGGTGGACGCCTTTGCAGCTGGCTTTGCAGCTGACTTCGCAGTCGCAGCCTCCGGCTCCTCCTGCTTCTGTGCCTTTGGCACGGTGCCTTGGCAACAAGGTGGAAGAGGATTCACACGCAAGCTTGCGATGTAGGGGCTGCTGCACCAACACCCAGCACCATCACTGACACCTTAACCAGCACGAATCTTCATGATTCGAGCATGAATGTGAGGACCAGCTTAATCCTCAGCCATCATCCTCCGAATCCCCATCATGCGCATGGCCATCACCCTGATCACCATCATGCTTGCAGCGGTACTTTCAGTGGTCACACGTAACACGGGTTTCATGTTTGAATACTTCCTGCTCATGCCCATCCCCTCATCACTATGGTTACCGCGCTTGTCACCAGTGGTTGTTATCCTCAGTATGCCTATGCCCAAACTAACGTTTATTTCGGCCAAAATCAGAGGATTCAATACTTGGGGCAGGGGATGGGAAGCATCGAAGCTGCTCTTCTTCTCAGAGAAGATGTCCTGCAGGACACCAGCAGACTCACAAATGAGACAACAGGATCTCTGAGCTACTTGGCAATCCAGATCTCCTGAGTCTAATACTGACATTTTGGGGTAGCAGATCAGACTCTATCTCTTCGTGCCAGTGTTGATGTGGAGTCCTCTGACACGCGTCCCGCGTCTTTCCTGGGCGAGCAGGGGTCCGGCACGATGTGTCGACAAGGTTGACTGTCCTCCTGAAACTAAACTTACCTTTGGTTAGTAGGGAATGGAAGAATGGTAGCAATAGTAGTTTTAATTGTACCCCATTCCTCCATTCCCTACTAACCAAAGGTAAGTAAGTAAACGGGTACCGAAGATTGACTGGAAAGAATCTCCCGAAGGTAAACTACTGGTCAACCCCGCCTCGGTAGGCTTTTGGTTTCAGGGACCCTAAACCCTAAACCCTAAATCCTAAACGACAGTGTAATCAAAAGCCGTGAGGCGGCTTGTTCGTTTTCAAGTCCTCCATGGCCTCCCGCAACTCCGTCAGCGTGACCTGCTACCAACACGAGCCACCCCTTCTGATGTGCAAGGCAAAGGCAGCATGCTGCTCTGATTCCATATTAATTGTTTACAGACTTGCAGGAAGCTCTGTTGCATGCTCTTGTCTTCGTGAAAGAAACGAAGCCTTCAACCCGAGATTGATATCACAAAATATCACATGTGTATGCTTTCATGGGGAGGCGAGACAACCAAACAAAGCCTGGCTACGACGCTTGTCTCACAGGGTATGACTGTATGGAAAAAGTGACAAGTAACGAAGATTGATGGGAGACTGGGAGACAGCGACAGCTTTTGCAGCGATTCAGTGGCCGGGCCATGATATCGCCCCCACAACTGAAGCCAAAGCCTCGCCATCGCCATCTTTGTCGAGATAAATAAACCTCAGCTCCAGGGATGACTTCAAACTCTCCATCCCAAACCCTGTAACCCCCCCCCCCCCCAACAATCCGGAAGAACCCCTGAAAGCCCCAAAGCTTTCACAGTTAAAAATTTCTCCCCCCCCCCTTCCCCCTTCCTTTCCGGCCCCCGAGCTTCCGAGTCCCGGGCAGGTCTCGACCCGGGCGGATGACTTTCTCGGGCAGCATGCTGGCAATGACTGCCAAGGAGGCCTGACTTCTCCAAAAACAGGAAGACCCCAAGAAGGTACCGTAAATAGTAGGTTAATAGGATCCTTATTATAGGGACGCAGAACAAGGTGCAGGGGTCTTCCGCCACCGTGGAAAACAGCACAGACAATGAATGGCGTTCTTTTAGTTGCCTCTCTTCAGTGGATGCCCCCGCTGGAAGCTAGGACGTTCGATTTTGGCGCAAGACATACCAAGACGGTGTTCAGAGCTGATGGCGCGGCCTTCCGGAACTTGTTGAGTTTTCGGAAGCCGCGGAGACTGTTGATAATCTCCTGGTGCGCTCCAGGCAGCTCTGCAGCTCAAGCAAGAAGCACTATAGGTAGTTTTGGCACGCTACGTCTCAGAATCCAACGCTTGAATCCGAACTGACGAAGGGCGCACTCCCAAGCAAGGTCCTCGTCCACAGCTGCCAGTCTTCGGCGAGGGACCCTCTTGGTGAACCACTTGTGCTTCAACGCCTGTTTTTGTTGGGTATCTTTTTGCAAAGCTGTCGGGAGGGCACGCGGATTAACCGCTCACGTTCTTTCGAGGGAGCATGCTGGGACGGCAAAACCCTGAGATCAAGCAGCACTTTGAGGCTTCCACGTCGGGCTGCAGAAGAGGGCAGAAGACGAGCAACCCCGCAAGTTACGAGAAGGCCAGACTGTGAAAGCCCTGACATCCCACCAGCTCCCCAGAAGATGCCGCCTGTGCGGCCTCGATCCTGACAGCCTCGTTGGAGTTAAGAAGCTGTCGGGCCAGGTTCATGGCCTCACCTGGGCTTTAGAGCGGCAGCCTTGAAGTCACGGCTTGCAAGCTGTCGCACTTGAGAAGAACCTTCTGACTGGCACAGAGAGCCCTGAAGCTCAGCACGGTGCCGGATCGCGACATCCACTCCTACCAGGACAGCCACTCTGACGGCTTGGGTGCTGTTAGGGTCCCCCCTTCTGTGACCACTATCACGCAAAAAAGTCTTTTGCAATTGCCATGCGACAATGCGGACGAGCAAGAGGAACGACTACGAGGACGTCAAGGACGACGAGGACGACCGGGATGGGGAGGACGAGGAGGAGGAGGAGTAGGAGGAGGCGGAGGAGGAGGAGAACGAGAAGGAAGATGGCGAGGACGAGGACGAGGATGAGAACAAGGATGACGGCGACAACGAGGACGGTGGCGGCGATAACAGTGGCGAGGACGAGGACGAGAAGGACGAGGGACGACGATGTATCACGCTGCCAGGTACGACGACGACGACAGAGCTCAGGCCGCAGACCCCAGCCGTTGATTTACTTCGCTTGATTTCGATTTCTGCAAACCAGCCTGGCCTGGCACCATGTAACTTTGGCGGCGCAGATCTTCCTTAGCAAGTGTGAGCCGCACAACGACGGCAGACTCTGTCGCAACAAGGACAGTGCGGAACTACGCCAGATCAGTTCCACATTGTCTGACGGCCCGAGGGAAGGGCATCTGCCATTCAGAAAGATTGATCCCTGGCTAGATCTGTTGACCAACCCAGGTAGACCAGGCGAATATTAGGGAACCGTAGCACTCAGTTCGTGCCCTTCTGCCATCGCTGCAAGTGACCCTAACAAAGCGGCGTCTAGCAACTCACACTGTCCCTGCATTCAGCATACGGCACTTTCAGAAGCTCATGGACCAACAGGAACTGCTGCCGGGCTTCTTTTGCAGTTCCTCGGCATCTCTGCCCTCGAAAGGTAAGCTTCCGCTCCTGAAGGCATGGCGTTTGTGAAGGCGAAGCGCAGACTGGGCTTGAAGGTAGTAGCGACCCTTGGTCCAGATCTCGGGTACGCTGGCAGGGTTATCCCTCGCCGGGGCACGGCAATAGCAGGCTCTGCGGTGTGATGTTGGGGGTGCCCGGGCCCCCGACAACCCCCGGACCCAGGGATCGTAGGTCTTAAGCCTGAAGCTGCCAAGGATCAAGAGGAAGTACATGATGACGCCACAGGCCCACACGTCACACTTGTAGTTGTAGTTGTGGCCGAAGACCTCGACAGATAGTGAATCGGCAACGGCCATGCAGAGGGAACGAGAGGGGAGGAAGTCTCGCACCGGGTCCAATCTTGAAACCCTCATCTGACCAGCTTCAAGCCTGACAATGCTTCGTCTGCAATCCTCGCCTGGGGAGACTTGTGGCTGTCGGTGCCGCAATTCCGCTTCATCATTTGCCCATCCTCATATGTACAGGATAACCCGAAGTCCGAGATCCGGATAGCGCTCCTCAGGCGCGCGGGCTGCATGTTGCTAAAAAATAAAGTACCGAACTGGACCACAGGATTTCGACACAGCCTGCCGCCAACCCACGCCAAGAGTCTCAAACTTAGAGTGGGGATGCTTCGCTGCCTTTGGCACCGGCCGCATCACCAGCAGCCTCTTGCAAACTCATCTTCATCTCTGGAACTCATGCAACTGCGTGTGACTCAGAGCTTCGCAAGTGTAGAGACAGCACTATTTGGGTTGGCGTGTGCAAACGACCAAACGGCAGGCACTCTGAGACTCTGAAATCTGCGAAGCTTTGCCACTGGGAGAAGGAAGTCCATGTCATGGTATGCCCCCCACACACACACACACACACACACACACACACACACACACACACGCCGCTCCAAAGTCCAGCCCACCAGACTCGTACTAGGAACGGTCGGTGTTTTTGGGCATCTTCCCAACTCGCTGGCCGCTTTTTGTTGGATTAACCCCCCCCCCCCCCCCCCCTCTATCCGGCACACCTACGCACCCCAAGACCCAAGCCTCAAAAAGCCTTATATTATAAGCCTCAAGCCCCAAACGCTACACACGTGATGTTCGTGATCCTAAGGCACGGATCTCGACACATAGCCTACATAGCTTGCAATGCTCCATTGACCATGAAGATGACCACCACCACCACCACCACCAACAACAACCACCCCAACCACCACGATCACCACATCAACAGCAACAGCAACGACAGCATCATGATGGTGGCAAGAGCCACCACCCCATGGAGGTAGCAGGGATACCACCGAGGGTGCAAAGGGGTGGCCTAGCAACGCTGCAGTACCTACGGTCACATCTCCTTGCTGGAAAGGCAACTCCCAAACTCCTGCCAGGCGGCATGTTCTCCGCTTTCCTCAGTCTTCATGCACAGTTTGGGGCACACAAGCTTCCTGGAAATGGAAGTTTGCGACTTGGCTTTCGGACCTCCATACGAGAACCTGATTCAACTTGGAACCGGCACAACTCCTGAACACCCAACTCGAACAAGGCTGTCTACCGTATAGCTCACATCAGACCAGTCTTGAGCCCGAGAAGACTGCGCTACATCCGGGGCGAGGACAAAAGAAACACGAAGGACATGACAATGATGCTACGCTCCAATCCCAAACAACTCCAACTTAATCAAACCCGTGAGAATGTCGCCCCCATGCCGCTGACGGTCATGATTAGCATTCTCCGGATACTGCAGCAAAGCGTCAGATCCCGATGACAGATCCTTTGCAACAAGGCATCTGCAAGGCTGGTGCGACTACCCTCTTGCAGTGCTCAGGGAAAACAGCACTGTTGTGTAGCCAGACCCTAAATCCTAGTCTTCCTTCTCATTTAAGTCCAAGCGACTTCTGATTGTGCATGTAGGCCACCCCGCGCAGAATCTGCTGCATCACGGTTGCCGCGTCCAGCTCATCTACACCGCCCTCCTGAACAACATTCTGGGGAAATCAAGGTCTTGCGAAGAAAATAGCCTCAGCATCGCCAAAATAAAGGAGACAAGCTTTGAGCAACCGAGCTCCTGGACGTGCTCCTCGAGATCTCCATCCCGACAAAGCTCCTGCGTGGGGGCGTTTCCCACTTGCAAGTGCAAGGGCCGTTGGAGTCGTGGGACTATCAAGCCAAGGCTCCATAACCATGTAGACATTCTTGTCGTCCTCGAAGACCTCAAAGAGCTTCACGATGCTCCTGAGATGTTGATGGAGTCTTCCAGAGCATCAGAAGTCGCCTGCAGATGTTGAGCCAAGTGGCGGGTGATCCATCATCTTCGTGATGCGTAGCTCCTGCTTCAAGAAGTCAAGCCGTAGTTGACGGTCGCGGCCTTTGCAAACTACGGGGAGCCGTACTCTTTCTCAGATGCATGGAGGCGACTGTGGCGACTATACAGGACTTTCAAGGCACGAAGGGGAGGCGCAGCGAGGACTCTTGACCTCTACCTACCCATAAGCCCCACTGACAGGAGGGTTTGGGGGAGGCAATCCCGATGCCTGTTTTCGGCAGCGGTATTCGCTTCACCGCACGGATCGCTTCCGTAGCACGCACCGTGGCTTTGAAAACAGCTCCGAAGGAGCCTTCTCCTGGTCAGGGCGGAACAGCGCTCGTCTCGTTGCTCTGGCTAATGCTTGCAGCACCAGGTTAAAAGTAAATAGCGCGGACCACGCATGGAATGTAGAAGGTCGCATCCGGGACTGCGGATGTACACCAAACGTGCAGCCCACGCCTATAGACCTTCCGAGGTCGTAGAAATCGCCAATCTTGCCGGGATTGTCGATATTGATACCTGGCCCAATGGTGGAAACTAAGCTCGTTGTGTCGTCTTAGTCGCATTTCTCAGAACCCTAACATACGATTTGCTGTCAGACACCATAATGTAACTTTACCCAGTGTAAGATACCATAGGATACTTTAAGATATCATAGAATACTAGAAAATGCCATAATTCACTAAAATATACTTTATACGATGACAAGACACTCTAATGTACTGTAAGATACTACCAGATACCATACGATACTACAAGAGACTAACCCTAAACCCCCTAAACCCTAACCACCTAAACCCCGAAACCCTAAACCCCAAACCCTGAACCCCAAACCCTAAACCCTGAACCCCAAACCCTAAACCCCTTAACCCCATACTGCAAGAGTCTGAGTCGGCACCAACGCTCATAGCGTCCGGCCTAGAGCTCCCGAGATGACCTCCTCATCTCCTGGTGACGAAGGTTGTATTATTTCTATTAATTCTTATTCTTATTATTATTATTCTTATTCTTGTTATTTTTCTTATTCTTACTCTCATTATTATTATTATTACTATTATTCTTATTATTGTTATTATTATTATTATTATTATTATTATCGTTATTATTATTATTATTAGTAGTAGTAGTAGTAGGAGTAGGAGTAGGAGTAGGAGTAGGAGTAGGAGTAGGAGTAGGAGTAGGAGTAGTAGTAGTAGTAGTAGTAGTAGTAGTAGTAGTAGTAGTAGTAGTAGTAGTAGTAGTAGTAGTAGTAGTAGTAGTAGTAGTATTGTTATTACTATTGCTATTACAATGTAGTCTCTTAGGGTAACATCGTCTCTTTGCATGCCTTTTAGTAGGATCTTTTCGTAAATTTCTTATGGTAACAAAATCTGTTTTATGCCATTTAGTGATATATTTTAGTATATTTCTTATGGTAACATCGTCTCTTGTAACGCCTTTAGTAAGACGTTTTTGTCTAGTTCTTACGGTAGCATGGTATCTTTTCGCATGTTATGGTACAGTTTCGCAGCTTTACGTATCTTTTGGGACCTTATCGTATCTTATAGCGTCCTACAGCATATTGTGAGCTGCAGCTGTTTTAAAATGGGGAGAGAGGGAAAGAAGCAGAGAGGGAGAGAGGCGGAAGGGAGGGAGGGAGGGAGGGAGAGAAGGAGAGGGACAGTGAGTGGGAGGGGTAGGCGCAAAAGCTAGAGGAAATGAACTGGAACGTCAGAAACTGAGAAAGCAAGCATAAATTACTGCAAGCAACAGGAAGCCAAACGGGTGGACGAGCAAACATGCACGTGCTCACGGCTCATCAGCTACTGGCTTTGATGAGGGGAACGGGGCCTAACGCCTTAACCCCAAATCCAAGTTCAGTCGACTTCCGGAAACTTCGAAACAACAACATCTACAAGTAACGGTTTCGGGAAGTTCTTTTTAAGCGCTTTTTTTAGGGAAGTTTAGGGTTTAGAGTTTTTTTCGTAACGAGGGAAGTGTCACTTGACGGTCCTGCTCCGAGGACCATGCCTTTCGGTTGCTCCTGAGCAGTCTCTGGCAAGGGAGGCGGACGGAGTAGCCGCGTTGTTGTAACGGTCTCTTCAGCTGAAGCTTGAACTCTCCATGAGTTTCTCGGCCCCCCCCCCCCCCCCCCCAAGAAAACACGACCCTCACCCTTGAGTTCTGGGCAGACTCACCTTCTCTGCAACCCTAGACCATAAATCCCTAGACCCTCAACCCTGAAAACTGAGGGCCCGGCATTCCTGTCCTTTTTGCGTTCCGCCCGCCGACCCCGCTTCGTGGGCGAGGAGGCGGGTGAAGCGTCGGAAAGTTCTGGCGGGAACAAGCTTTGGGGTCCACCATCGAGGTCTATCATGGAGATTAGAATCATGTATATCATCTAGATTATGTGTACCCTTCTTGTTCCAGTCTCATACTGGTAAGGTATACTAGTTAAATGATTTACAGTATCACGATTGTGTAAATTCTTTGTAGTGTGGTATCATGATGAAAGGGTATGTTGTTGGTAATACAGAACCATGATAATAGGCTAAATTTCTGCGTAATCGTATCTTGAAACAGGGGAAACCTAAGGAATGGTGCTAGTGACACTCTCTGTGCACCAAACCTCTGGGCGAACGGACAACAGCTTTTTGAGAGGATTGCACAGGTCGCAGGCGTAAGGAACGAAGCCGAATTGGAATTCAAAACTCTCGCAAGCCTCCATCGATGACGATGTCACCTGAAGCAGCGGGGTGGAGAATTTGTCCGATAACTTGATGTGCTGCAATCGACTCGAAATTTCCAGCTGAAATAACAACACAACGACATAGTACATCGTTACTGCTGCAACTGCTACCGCTACTACTATTATTGGTGTTATTCTTATTAATGGTTGTTACCATTATTATGACAACTACCACCACCACCATCACTACTACCACTACGACGACTACTACTACTGCGACGGCAACTGCTGCTACTACTACCACCACCACCACCACAACCACCATGCTACCACTACTACTACTTCTTCTTCTTCTACTACTGCTACTACCTCCACGACGACACCGCCGGCGCCACCACCGCCACCAACAACACCACCATCACTGCCGCCAGCGCCACCACCACCACCACCACCACCACCGCCGCCACCACCACCACCACCACCGCTACCACAACAACACCAAGAAGAAGGACAATTGCACCAGCGACAACATTGACGGCAACCCAAAACAGTAATAACTGCAACAAACAACAACCACAGCAACATCAACAACAGCAGCGGCAGGAGCAACGGCAGCAACAACAACAACCACAAGCACCACCGCGACGACGAAGAGCAATCAACACAGGCATCATCCTAGCTTTGATTTGTCGTAGATACCAGGTAGTTGCAGCATGACAGCAACAGCACATGCTTTAAACAAACACATCATGCGCATGGCTGCAGTACAGCAGAACATGCTTTCACTGTCATCACCACCATCTCCGTCACAGTTGTCTTTGTGCCACAGCATCATCATGCTGTCACATCGCCTTTACATCCTTTTGCCGCCGTCATCCTCGACACCACAACCACCACCACAATGATTTTTCTAAAGCTCATTCGTCATCATCCTTTCACAATTATAATAGAGAGGGCCTGCATGGAGCGACTTTGCATATCTTGAAACACTAGCTGAAATTACTGCAGGAATGCTCCTCCCAAGTACGAGATGCGAAGTAGGCTCAGACTCTGTGGGAACTCACGTTGCCCTTCATAGTATCTCTGCTCCGGCTTCAACGCTTAATGTCTTCGTAGCCTTGACACGGAACGAATCCACGTAGCTGCACTCTCCAGAAAGGCTACTACGACATCGCTTCGCATCACAACCATCCGACATACATGCTGGCTCAAGGACCTCTACCAAGGTCACAGGCATCGAAATTCACACATCCTATTATAGCTCGAAAGCGGCTGCACCACCCCTGTTGCAATGAGAGCAGTAGAACAAAGAACCCTGGCAGATCTAAGATTTGGCCGAGAAGCTGCAGCTCAAGTCGGACTGAGTACTTCCGATGTCACTACCACGGCCACTGATGACCTTGGCTTGACTGAAGCCCTCATTGCTTCCCAAAATCCATTGCCAGATGGAACGAGCAGTCTTACGAAGGCGTCCTGGATGATGGGCCTACACCTCCTGAGTAGGAACAGTTTGACGAAGATGTCGTCAGGCCGGATCACGTGTGGTCGGGCTCGTGGGCAGGAAGTCTAGTTCAGGACAGCACGCACCCAAGCCAGAGTCGATCCTGCTCAGTCTTGCCAACCCTAAACCCTAAACACCGTAGCGTTTTTGAGGCCCTGAATCCGAAAACCCGAATCCCTAAACCCCAACAGGCCTCATCCCTACACCCCTAAACCCCTACACCCGAAACCCTAAACCCTCAAACCCTAAACCCCTACAACCCTAAACCCTACAACCCTAAACCCCACCCCCAGGATTTTGAAACCGAGCTTCCACATCGCTAACCTCAGGCTCGACGCCAGGCCCGTCGGACAAGTTCTCCAGCAAACCTGAAAAAGGCTAGGGTTTTTTGTCTTTTAAAGGTTAGGGTTTTTTGTCTTTTAAAGGTTAGGGTTTTTTGTCTTTTAAAGGTTAGGGCTTAGGCTTTAGGGTTTTAAGGTTAGGGTTTAGGCTTTAGGGTTTAGGGTTTAGGGTTTAGGCTTTAGGGGTTTAGGGGTTAGGGTTTAGGGGTTAGGGGTTTAGGGTTTAGGGGTTTCGGGTTTAGGGTTTCGCAAATTAGGGATTTAAGGTTTCGGGTTTAGGGTTACTGTCAGGGCTACTATGCGAGAACTTTCGGGTTGGGTTGAGGGTTCGGCGTAGGCAGATAACATCGTGTCGTGTTCATCACGTGGAATGTGATGATCGCCGGCAAGATGTCGTGCATGTATGCCCAGCATTTGTGAGAAGCTGCTTGATGGAGGCCGTGGCTCGAAATGACATGCTTGACACAGCAGATACAAGGTGTGTTTTGCTACTGATTCGCACACGCGTGAAACAACAAGCCTAAGCCTTGAATTCGAAAGCCCGACACCAACGGCCCAAACTCCCACCCACGATACTTCCAAAGACTAAACTACCACTAAACTCTCAACCGGAAGAACCTAAACCCCAAGACGCCAAACAGGACTGTAAAAACGCTTCCCTCAACCCCATGGCACCCTTATAGTATCCCCTATAGTAGCCTTATAGTTAGTAGCCCAAAATACCTCGTAAGAACAGAAGAGCACTTAGAGCAACCTTAACATCCTTATAATAACCGTAAACCCCCCAAGGTGCCCTGATAGCAACCCTTATAGTACCCTTATAGTAGCCTAAAACACCCTCATAGCAACCGTAAAGCCTTAGACGCTCAGAAGTCTGGTCCCAGCGGCCGTCGGATTTGTTCTCGTCCACCGACGCTGCCGCGTGGGGGGGCTCGGCCAGGGGATCCCCAGGGAGCTCGTCCTCCGGCGTCTTTTGATATATGTATGTGTATACAGAAAGTCATATACAAAAAAAAATATATATATATATATATATGTATATTCATATCCATATTGACAATATGAAGATTAAAACTAGTTTTATTATGTCTTGTTGTTATTCATGTTTTGTTGTTCTTACGAGTAGGGTATTCCCATCAGCAGCAGCAGCAGCAGCAGGAGTAGCACTAGTAGTAGCAGTAGTAGCAGTAGTAGCAGTAGTAGCAGTAGTAGCAGTAGCAGTAGCAGTAGCAGTAGCAGTAGCAGTAGCAGTAGCAGTAGCAGTAGCTGTAGCAGTAGCAGTAGCAGTAGCAGTAGCAGTAGCAGTAGCAGTAGCAGTAGCAGTAGTAGTAGTAGTAGTAGTAGTAGTAGTAGTAGTAGTAGTAGTAGTAGTAGTAGTAGTAGTAGTAGTAGTAGTAGTAGTAGTAGTAGTAGTAGTAGTAGTAGTAGTAGTAGTAGTAGTAGTAGTAGTAGTAGTATAGTAGTAGTAGTAGTAGTAGTAGTAGTAGTAGTAGTAGTAGTAGTAGTAGTAGTAGTAGTAGTAGTAGTAGTAGTAGTAGTAGTAGTAGTAGTAGTCGCAGTAGTAGTAGCAGCAGCAGCAGGAGTGGTCGTGGTGGTGGTGGTCGTCGTAGTCGTAGTCGCAGTAGAGGGACAAGCTCCATGAAATGGCACGCCTTCACTCCAACTCTCGACAGCCACCGGTTCAGGTGTGGCCGCAAGGACGCTACCATCATCGGCTCTAGACAGAGCCCGACCCAGTCCTCTATCTGGACGATGCCGGGAAAGTCGCTGAAATTCTCGACAGACTTCGGTCCCTGTTCGAGCATGCTCAGGGCAGCTGAAGCACTTGAAAACTTCTTTCCAAATAGACCTAAGACGGCAAGTACCTGCTCTGACGTGCTCTGCTTTGCTTCTGCCTGCATTTACTGCGCCGTCCAGCCCAGCCTCGTCGTTTCTGCAGCATTCCGCGCAGTGGAAGGGAAAAACTGTAGACCAGAGCGACACCATGCCACATCACAGCTACAGCGCTGACGATGCTGTGGCGACCGTAGTACGTCGTGCCAGGTTGAAGTTCTGAAGAGTCTCACGCGACAAAGATGCGAGCATACTGTCTGCTGTCTCCGCACATTCTCATGGTCAAAGATTGCAATGTTCAGGAAAATCAAAAATCAGGCTGGGACTGCAGATCCTTTCTTGCAGCGTGCAACATGAGCCAAGAGCTTGATCTGAAAAGCAACGGAAGGCACAGCTCGGCAGAAGCTGCAAAAGAAGCACATCAGGGGCATTCAGCTTTAAAGCGTATTGAACCCTATCCCCTCCAGCAGCCAGCTTCTACCCCATGTAGCTGCTCAGAGACAGCTTGAGAAATGCGCACCATGATCGAGTGATGCCATTGAGCTCATCCTCCAATCTGTAGACGACTACCACATGATCCTGCCAAACGTGGGGCTGACGGAAGCTATGGGCCGCTTCTTGATCTTTTACTGTTCTATACTATACAACTATACACTACTATACTATGCTATATTGTTATATCATGTCATCATGTATTCAGGAATCTCTGCAGCAGGTGGATTGAGATGCCATTCAAACGAATGTTCACGGCATCATGCTGTAGCAGTTCGAGCTCCGCTGAGGAAGGGTCCTTGCCATCCACGGTCAGGGTCAGCTGAGTGAACTCCTCTAAGTCACCGTAATCTACATCTCCGAACCTCGGACATTCCAGTTTGTTCGCACCATCACCAAGGCCAGCAAAAGACTTCACTGACAAAGATGGAAACTCGCTCCCTGCTGCTGGTGTGCCTATAGAGCGCATCCGTCCAAGCACCCACAAGCTCCCGCGAGCGCTTCTCTCACTTTGGCCGTCAAGGCACTTGGGATGGACCAAGCTCAGCCGACAGGGCGGATGCTCCCGCAGCATCTGGTCCAGGACCTGCTACATTTTCACCAAGCCTCTCGAGCTACTGGGACAAACCTGGTAAAACTGCAACACTCCTTGGACTGTAAGCTATTCCATGGAGGCACACGGCAGGTCTTCGCAGTTGCGGCAATATCACGATCACGAGGTTTCTGCAACTCCCAAAATACGGGGTCGGTTCAAGGATTGCACGCTCTTGCAAGAGGATCCCTTCTGAACTTCTGAGGGTCCTTGTATAGTGGCTCCACTTGATACAGATACCTCCAAGGATACACAAACTATGATTATTGCAGGCTCAACGGGACCCAAAATGGCCGTCGCCAACCGTTAATGTTTGATGCAAGCATGCAGAACTTAACGAACAGCGACTCTACTAAGATGCAGAGCTCCTTTTCTGAAGGTGGGGAAAATCCTGTGCCGCGATCCTCAAAAGACCGGCCGTCCTCGAAGTCTGTCTCCGGGCTAGGACTGGCCGTCTGTTCAGGCTGAAGGCTGCAACCGACTGTTCAGGGATGCGAGGTCTGAAAAGTCCCCACTTCCTTTCAAGTAGGCGGCTGCAAGTGAGCACGCGGCACAGCACCTCTGGCCAGACACCGAATCTTCCCCACCTTCACTTCCTGTTGTGTCGTGCCTGTCAGAAAACTGGCTGTCTCCCCTCGGCTGGGTGCATCTGCAGGATTGGAAATGCTCGGAACACGAGAAAACCAAGTGTTCAACTGGTGTTGATGCTCACAGATGAGCACCCTCTGAAGAAGTAGGCTGTTCGACTGCGGGTATCCTCGGGCTGAAATGAGGCAGTGTCTAGCGGCCTCGTTATCAATCCAGAAGATCACGTTTTCTCCCTTCAACCTCTGACTCCACAGCATGGCTGCAACGCAGACTGCTAGCATTTCTGTCTGTAGGATGGGGTGCGATGTCCCATCGGAGCACCACGTGGCTACAACGTCTTGTGGCACTGAAGACTGGAACCACTCTCGAGGCTGCCCTCCAGCGTCACAGAGCACACCACCAATACGGCCCTGCCCTTGCTCAAAGGAGCCATCAGTGAAGATGTTGAAGGAACGCGTCTGGGGAAGCCTGAAAGCCCTGGGCTCAGCAGTGGGCACGTGCTCAAGCACCCAAGTCAGGGCCTGATGCAGGTCTGTCGTCAGACTGAGCGGGTGCCTGCGCCCTGGCTTGAGCCCATGCAGAAGGATGGTCCTGAAGGCGCGTCTGCCAACCCTTCCAAAGGTTTGGGCGTCTAGCCACCTGAGGCGCCCAGCGAATGCTAGGCACTCTGCTGGGGACATGTGCCCAGTCTGAAGCGCCTTCAGACAGGTGGTTGCCACTTCCTTTCTTCTAGACTCTGTGTTCTGCAGGCAGATCGGCTGGTCCGGCTGCTTCGGTAGGATGTACGCAATGCCAAGACTTACAAAAGCTTCGGCAAAGCCGGACGCCTTGCTGCCTGTCAGGGCTGCTTGCCAGCCTAGGGCCTTGAAAAGTAGCAACATGGCTGCCTCCACGTTCACTGTGTCCGATGCTAGGCTGATCGATGAGAAGTCATCGAAGAAAACAGTCACGGGTAAGTAAAGCCACGAGACTGCGATATGCCACATGGCCAGACTGCATCTGCTAAAGGCATGGACTGATCCTGTTGCTCCAAAAGGGAGCGCTAACAGGCTGAGCACGACTGGCCTCTTGTGCTCAGGGCTCCAAACGACCACCTTTGAGAACTGCAGGTCTACAGGGTTTAGTCCAAGCTGCTTATAAGCGTGCTTGAGGTCAAAGGTCCTGCCTTTGATGCCCTGGCCAGCTTGTCTGTGACTGCACCGGGCTTGCAGATGCAAGGCTAAGGCCAAGGTGCAGGAAGTGGGGTGGACCACTATTTTTTCGTCGGCACCCAGTGTCTGGTTGACAAGGCTGACGGACATGTCGTCAATGGGCCTGATTTTGCTGCCTTGACGGACTGCAAAACGCCTGCCTAACACACAAAACTCAGGTGGCTCACGGTGGTCTAGCTCGAGACTGGCCCAACCAGCTGCACACTCGTCCAGAGTGAGCTGCCACAAGGCTGCATCAAGCTCTTCGTCTCCACTGGGCTTGCACTGTTTCCAAACGGCTGAGTTGTTGTGATTCCTGGAGCCCCAGACCTCGTCTCTGTGAAGGGCTGGGGGAGTCACCTTCTTGGGACGGGTCCCAGTGTCTGGTAGCCAACCGGTGACTCTGAAGCCGTTTCTCATGTCTTGCGACAGGGACTGGTCTGGATAGTCCAGCGACTGGAGCAGACACTCAAACAGCCTGAGGCGCTTGCCTTGAAGGATGGGACGAAGGTGAGACGAGAATCCCAGGTGATCCTTGTCCTCCTCCTGCTGCAACTCACGGGCCTTATCACACATGCTTTTCAGCCTTTGACAACGAAGCTTGTGTACTGCTTCAACGCCTTCTTGGCTAAGCTTCTGAACCACGTTTTCAAGGCCTGTGGGCAGCGGTGGCAGAACGGACTGAGGGTGAGTACAATGGCTGGCAAGTTCAAGAAAAGTCTCAGGGGAGACTGGAATGCCAACCAAAGCCCACCATTGCCCAGATTCCACTACGACCTTTATGGTGGTGGATCCTTTTGCAAAGCCTGCTGCCACAACGCGCTGGCCTGGGACAAAAGACAGTCTGTCGGCTGCAGAGGACAGCTTGTGCCACTGCTTGTCCCTGAAAGGCTCCACTGTCACGGGGCTGTGTGCGGCCTTCGGGAAAAGTCCCAGTGACGCTCTCTCAGAGGCCGCGTACGTGGCAGTTCCTGGGACTGGCTCCTGAGTGCCAAGCTTGCCCTTGGCTGTCAGGGACTGCGTCAACAGAGAGGCCCAATGGCTGCAAAGAGCCTTGGGGTAGGCTGCTTCAGAAGAAGTGGCCCAACCCTCGGCCGTCTTGCCCCAAGGCAGGTGCTTGTGTCCTAAACTTGGACAGCACTTAAGGCTGAGCTCGCACACAGCTGGTTCACTTGACCAGAACGTTGTGGCTTTCTTCCTCAGGCCTCCATACACGCAGCTGTCAAAGCTGCCAAAATGCACCCTGTCTCTCAAGAGACGCCACAAGGCTTGAACAGGTGAGGTCAACCAAAACAGACTAGCAGTTGGGTTTTCCAGGCTCCAAGCGATGCCGAGGCGGTCACAAGAGGATATAACCTCGGCTGTGAACCGATACAGCCTGTTGGCTGAGTTGACTCGATGCCTGTTGGAGAAGGAGAGATCTTGCACTCCATCTGGCTCGAGGGCTGTGCGAAGCTGAGGAGGAGACCCTGGTCCTAAGTCTATGCGTCTGGCTGCGCTGCTCGTCCCGCACGGCGGGGCTAAATGCACTGCTGCCACCCTGTTGGACTGCAAAAGGTCAAAGAAAACTTTCTGACTGCTGGCCTTGGTCAGATCCAGCGTCAGGGCTGGGACTCCCTGAGGAAGCACTGTGTCGACTGCAAGCACCTGCAGGCCAAACGCTGAAAAGGCTTTGGCCATGCGGCCGGTTCCTGCGAAAACTTCCACAAACAGGTTTGCTGACTGGTTGCGGACTGTACTCTGAGGCAAAGTGGGGGGGGCAGAGGCGGTGGCGACAGTGGCCACAACGGCTGTGGGCTGCACGGCTGACCCCTCTGAGTGAAACACTGCAGTCACGTTGGTGAGGCTGGGCTCGCTGAGAGCGTCTGAGTCTGCGGCCAAAACTTGGTCGGTGGCTGTGTTCTGACCTGGCTGTGCCTGACCTGTCGCTGCTGGGACGCAGCTGGGCACAACCCCAGAACCTGACTGTCACTTGTCACAAGCTGAGAAGGAGTGCTCACCATGGCACTTCATGCAAATGTGAAGTCCTCTTTTGCAGCTGATCCCTAAGTCAGTCTGCCAAGTCTCCTCTGTGCACCCATGGGGCAGGCTGTGATTGAAGCAGATGGGATGACCTTTGTAGTTCGGGTCCATTCCTTTAAGGGCGGCGGGCATGGACGTCTGCTGTTTGTCTTTGCCTGTTTTGCCCTTGCCTTTGCCGCCCTTGGGCTGCCACGTCTGCTGCTGGCTGCCTTTACCTTTGCCCTTGCCCTTCCACGGCTGTCCTTTGTCGGCGGTGAAGGCCGACTCCCAGGCGCGCTTCAAGGGCTTGTCTGGCTTCTCAGGCTTGGGGACTGGTACCAAAAAGTAGGCCACCTGCATGCTGTGTTGCCAAGTCTTAATGGCATCGTCAAAGGCGCTTGCCTTGCCTGGTCCTGAGAAGTCTGTGCCAAGTTCTTCGGCTACCCTGATCCAAAGTTCTCTGTCTGCTCTCAGGAGGGCATCAATGCCTGGGGGATCAAACTTGGGCGGAGGAGGTCTGTGCAAGTGATCTAGCAGGCTGCGAGCGTAGGCTTCGTGAACCTCAAAGGTTCCCAAACCTGCCATCTCGATGGCTAGCCCACGACGACTGAGAGCCTGAGCAACTCTGAGTTCGGTGCTGAGGTCCACCTTCAACGGCTGGGGTTTGGCTGCCAAACGGAGGGCTGAGTTCTCGAGGCGGAAGAGGTGGTCGTCACGTTTGACGTTACACACCTCCTGCTCACGACAGCTACACCTGTTCAGGGGTACGTGTCTGATTGTCTGGTCGGCTAGCATGGCACTGAACGAGTCAACGAGTTGGTGACTCGGCTCAAACTGACCTGCAATCTTGAAGGAGCCTAGCTTGGCTTGTAGCGCCTGAAGACGACTGCTGCGTTCCTGAGTAGACAGCCTGCGGCTGGGTTCGGTTGACGGGCTGTCTAGGCTGTTGCGGAGTTCCGCCACGACAAAGGTGCCTGCTTCAAACAGGAGTCTGTTGACGGCTGAAGCCACTGCTTCGGTGGCTTTTGGCTGCATGTTGTCCAGCAGCGTCTTCAATTTGGCTGCGTCGACTGCATTCGGGGCTGACGCCACGCGGAAAAGCAGCTGAGAGTAAGTCTGGATGCCTTCTGTGGCCCAAGCCTGCAAACTACTCTCTGGAACGCCATGCTGCTTAGCTTTGGCTGTGAACGTGACTTTGGAGTCGCTCACGGCTGACATCACCGGCTGAGGCCTGACGAAAGCAGACTTACTGAAGCTGACGTCGGAGCCGTGTGCAAACCGGCCTGACAAAGTCTGCGAGAAACCTGACGGCCACAAGGCTGCTGAGGTTTGTGCCACAAGGCTGCAAGACCGAGGGCCTGCCTGCGACCACAAGGTCGGCTGGGAGCACTGAAAAGCACCTGTGCAGCCGGCGGTGGACACAGCACAAGCTGTCCGAAACACCAGGCCTGCACGGATGACCCACAAGGGCTTCCTCCCCTAACTCCGGCTCAAGCCGAGTGGGAGGACGGCAATACACACAAGTGTCGCTGCTGCACTCAAGTGCACGTCAAGGTCACACGCTAGCACACAAGTGCGGTGACACATTTTGTCTGAAGCGGCTGGTCAATGCCCCAGAGGGCGGTGTCTGTGAACATACGGCCTAACACCCTGCCAACAGAAGGGAGAACACCACAAGGTGAAATGCGGCTGGCAAGGCTGGCAAGGACTGTCACATGTTCAGCAAGTTCGAACTGCACACTCTGACTGGAGGCTGCTAAAGCAAAGTTGCAATCCTGAAACAGTGACAGTACAAAACAAAGGCTGCCAAGGGCTGACAAGGGCTATCTACGACCGCCACTCAGCCAGGGCCCTGGCCGAAAACGCTGAGGGCTCGACACACTTTGTCAAGTTGTTCAGCCTGGCCTGTGGCATCCTGTAGCAGCCTCAGCGTCTGCCCCTGTGTGACCCTGGCCACGGGACGGAGTCACGCTGAAGCAAGAAAAGCACCCCGGCCTGATTCATGGCAGTCCGGACAGTCGTGATGATCGTGGGCTGCGCCCGCCAAGCGACTAACACAGACTGCTCGTGAGCATGCCTGTTGCATGCAAATGGGACACAACGACAAGCAATAACCTGCCACTACATGTCCATGGCCGCGAAGGGCTCGTGGAAGTCTGTGTTCACGCCTGGGGCACAAAGGCGGAAAGGCGCCTGCATATGGCTGAGAGGCTGGTAAGGACCCCCTGGGTCCGACTGCTTCGTAGGCTGCATAGTAAACTCCTCCCGAGTAATGAACTAAGTCGTTCGGGAAGTGCTGCAGCTGGCTCGAATCCTGGACCCACGGCTGTCGCACGGCTGGAGGGTGGCTGACGCGGTCTGCCACTGACTGACTGGACGCCTCGAGTGCCAGGCTGGCCTTTGCCACCCAAAGGTGGGGGGGGGCCGACTGTGCTGGCTTTAGCGGCCGGCTGACCTGGATGGACTGCCGTAGGCTGAGGCTGTGGCTGCAACGGCTGACCTGGCTGTCCTGGCATGGCTTTCACCAGCACCTGGCCATCTGTCCTGGCTGGCGGCGTCTTGACTGTTACACCTGGGGTGAGGCCCTTGCCAGCTTTGGCCTTGCTCAAAGGCAAGACTGGTGAGGGCTGCGCGGTGAGCTGCAAAGTCTGAGCAGGAGGCGGCTGAGTCTGAGTCTGGGGCTGGGCCTGAGACTGTGCCTGCGGTGGGTCCTGAGACTGAACAGGTAGAGGCGGCTGCTCCTGGCTAGGTGTGGCTGGCGCAGTCCCCTGAGAAAGCAAGGCTGCCTCGCGACTGACTTGACCAGCTTTCGGAAAAGATACATCGTCTGTCTGATCTGCCCAAGCGGCTGAAGGAACAGACTGCACCGTGGCTGGGGCAGGACCGGCTGAAGAAGACGCAGGCTGCTCCGTCTGAACCTCACTCGAACTGCTGGACTCGCCCGGCTGCAGCAGGTGCCAGGAGGCTGTGCCAAGGCCTGTGTCGATCACGGCTGTAACCCCCATGGCCTGCTGGTGGGCTGCGTTGTCTGCGATCTGGCTGATTGTCTGCAGTCGCCCTCGTAGATCATCTGGAAGGTTGGCCAGTGCCTCAGTGACTATGTCCGCGTCCTGGCTGAGCAAGTCTACCCAAGACTGCTCCGCACTGTGGACTTGCTGGACCCAGTCTGACATGGCTGTCGAAAGAGGCTACCGGCTGCACCACCTGAAAAACTTGGCGACTTGACCCAAAATGGCCGTCGCCAACCGTTAATGTTTGATGCAAGCATGCAGAACATGATTATTGCAGGCTCAACGGGTGTTTAGACATACGGCTTTCACATGCGGCTTTACGTAGTTCTTCTATTCATGACAGCTTGGCTTCAAGTTCAAGCAGACCTTACTACCCTGCTTCTGATTGCTCCTAGAAAGGGGTTCCTGGTTCAGACTCCTCACAGTTTTACAAATACTCTATGGAGAGCCCATGCGAACGCTTTTCGTGTGGCTACAGAATTGGTCGTGCTTGTTTGAAACGACCACATACGTAGCCTTTCTCGTCCTCTCTCGTGCGTTCAGCGGAAATTCTCGGATCCTGTTGCTCACACCTCTGGGGAGCGACATGCCAAACTTAAAGACGACCCGGACCCCCTAAACCCCGAATCCATAGCTACTAGTAGATTGTTTTGGAAGGAAGGGAACCCGCATGGAACCCTAGCCTACATCGAAGGGGCCCCGAACACGCAAGCCCCATTCAACAAACCTGAACTACCCCCCGCTCCCCTCCCCTCCCCCGGCCCCGCAAGAAAAGAAGCACGTTCAAGTGCCTTTCCCAGGCCGCCAGCGTTAATCTTCACGTTGCGGGTCGGGATGGTGTGCTCAACTGCAGCACAGAGCACCTGGAGGTAGACAGGGCTTGGGCTGACGACTTGTGGGCTTTCGGAGTGTAGGGTGTACACGTAGGTTCTTGGAGTTTCGGGCTCAAGTTCAAGGAACGTGATGGGTCTGCATGCATTTGCAAAATCAGGTGGTTTCTCAGAGCGGACAAAGAAGGCCGGGGAACGGGACTGCGCATTGGTTTCAGCAATGCATCGGGAGGTTTCTCAGGTCACGGAGCTTGATAGCACAAACTTATACTGCCGAGGCTACGATGCGATTCTCTCGCTTTTGTTCGCACCGCGCGCGCGCGCGCGCTATCCGTACGACAAGCGTTTCGTCGACCCTTGGAGGCTGGGGTACCTTAGAATTTGTCCTACAGCACCTGGCTTCCATGCTGAACATCGGGAAGAGTCACCAACATGGTGGCGAACTTCGGCCCAAGATGGCCCAAGATCACTGAACCCGGAACCCAAATCCAACTCTGCAGAGAGAGCGAGGACGGCACGTGCTTTGGAGTCAGCCGTGCGAACTCGCTGATGGGCTCCGGCCTGCTAATGCCACCACTTTATCTTAAGTCCCGTAGAAGCTGTAAACCGTCCTCCACATAACCAGGATCCCAATGTATTGGGCCCTTTATGCGGGGGGGCCCCAGATTTTTGACTCCCCAAGAAAACAGGATGTGAGTTCTTTGTCGGGTCAGCTATCGAACCTTCTTCGAGCTCTGGAACAGGCCTCTTTGGCATGGGACTTCAGAATTGCTTGTGCGCTCTGCGTGCTTGACCCCTTGTTGCCTCGCCTCCGTATGGAAGCACCCTATAGGGGGGAGGGTTTTGGTAGCATCATATTCTGTAGCTATAGTAAAGTGCAATTTGCCAGACCCTCCGGGGCGAGACACTTCCGGTGGAGGGTTGGAGATACAGCGAGGGAAGGCCTTTTGGGTGCCAACATACGCTGGCAGCAAGAGGGTCATCTCGTTTTGTGCACTGCGACATCCCTACTGGTCCATGCCCCAGCCTTGTTGGCCTCTTCACGATGCTCAGGTACACACTGCTTCTGCAGTTCAACAGGAGAACCTGGGCAGCTTCGGACACGTCGGCTGTGCGTACAAAGGCTCTCGCGACCGAACTTACTAGCCTTCCTTAACTATTTCTGCAGTGATATACTGCAGCTTGCGCAGTCTCTACCAGGGCAACGGCGATAAAGGGGATCGCCAGTCCGATGACGGATGCACCTGGATGTAAGAGTCAAAGTGGCGGTGAAGGAAGGCTTGGCTTGTCTTGAGCTGCACGTGAGGGAGCAATGCAACCAACTCAGTCTAGATGTCCTAAGTCTACAGGAGATGTTGCCATGGGCTCCGGCTTGCCGTAAGGATCAATGCGAACATGGAGCGCTGGCAAACATCCTGCCATTTCTCACCAAGGCAACTGCAAACCACTTGCAGATATGGCTCGGTCCTCCAAGGGAGGGAGCTCCGCACCCTTGCAAAGAAGCCACCTTAGAACCGCATATTCTTCGTAAAGTTTTGGGTTTAGGGAGGTCAGTTCAAGAGAGGCAGAAGCCAAAATGCATGTGCCATTCTAGACGGCAAGCACTGAGCGACAGACTTCTCTCCCATTTCCTCGTCCACCGTCTCCTCACAAAAAAGTTTCCGGATTTGTGGATTATGCGCCCTCTCCTTTTCCGATCGATGGGACTTCTTGATTCGCAATGACTCCCTTGCCTCATGTGGCACGGCAGCAACTAAGCCTCCGACAATCGGCGCAAATATTGAGACCTTGATACGTGTGCACCCTCCTCATGTGGAATGACAGAATCCGAGGAACGGATCTCCGCTCCACTGGCAGATTTGCCACGGAATGGAAAGAAAGGCCCTGGCATGGACGGCCTCCAAGCCACCAGGCACCAGCAGCAGCGACTGGTTCCCCTGCGCATCCTCACGGAGAACAACACTCCGAAAGGGCTAACTTGAAGCCCAGCAAAAAACCCTCGAGTAGACGTAAAATCGCATCGGCCCATGGGTTTTTTCAGGTGCAAAACCTCAGGCGGTCCACAACAGCCATCTTGCTGGGGTGAAGCAGGTCCACGTATGCCTGTCTCACCGGAGCCGCTTGAAGTACTCTAAGGAAGGGAGGGAGGAAGGACTTGCTATTTCTCTGACGAGAAGCCGAGAAGCCTCCTGTTCGAATGCAAGTTGCGGACCTAAGCACCGGAACCCTGAAAAACCTGTGCCTGGCCATCCTGGTGCGCAACACCAGGTGGCCTCAGGTAATGAAGGCAGGTCTTGGACGCATAAAGAAGGGGCACGGTCCAGGCTACTCCGTGCCCCTTGCTTATAAAACTTGAGCCGTGTGCGCTGCAACAGCTGGACCAACCAAGGAGTCCCGAGATAAACCTGAAATACTGATTGAGAAGACGGCATCGTGTACCGGGTTGGCTCTGCTGAAGGAGACTCGGAGATGGAGAGGACCTTGGGATACGACAGTCTCACCGTCTTGAGCGCAACGCCGAAGACAGGCTTCATATTCGGGAAAAACTCGGAAGGGGATGCGGTTACAGAGGCTGCACCACAGAGCAGTGCTGCACTCATCGGCAGCAACCCCCCCTTCAACCCTCTTGAATGCCCTATCCGAACTGGAAAGCATCTTCCTAGGGCCGCGCTATCAACATAGCCAACGGTGCCTCGGTCTGTTTGTCATCTTCCTGGCAACGTCTGAAGTTCAGGTCCAAGAGTGAAGCATCCCAGTCGCTGGACAACTGCAATGGCGCACACTACAGGGACGAGCCGTGGCTTAGGGCAGCGTGCAACGGCCTTCGAAGAAAGCCCCGAAACTTACGTGCTTGATCGACAGCTGAAGAACGCGGAACGCCCTGTAAAGCCGAAGCTGAGCAAGAGAATCGCAGTAATGTTCTCAAGAGGCCCCATCCCCCGTCCTGTTCCAGGAGCTTCCAGAAAGCTATCTGTTCTCCCGAGGGCTGGCCATAAGCCTGCCAATGCAGCAAGGTTAGGCACTCCATCATGGAGTCAAGAGGTGTTCCTTCACGCTGCAGATGCTCTTCTCCCACCCTCTCTCCCTAAACACCCAAGCCCCTCCCCTACCCTCTGCCCTCTCGCCTCGCCCTCGTTCGCAAGCCTAAACCCTAAACCCTAACCCCAAACCCCAATACCCCTAAAACCATAAACCCTAAACCCTAAGCCCTAAGCCCGAAGCCCTAAACCCTAAACCCCCTCCGTGCCTTCGCCTCCACGGCGATGGCGCTGCGAAGGCCAGGGCAGGAGCGGCCTTGGCTGTTTCACTGATCCCGGGCAGCCTGGGCCTTTGCAGAATAGCGACGCAAGACTTAGTGTTTAGGGTTTAGGGGTTTAGGGGTTTGGGGGTTTAGGGTTTAGGGTTGTCTCTGATAAAGAACAGCCTCCTGCTTCTTGCTTCAGTTTGCCATGTGTGCGGGTGGCTGGGTGGCTGGGCGCGCTCGAGCGTGTGTGAGCGTGCAGTCAAGAGCCCAGGACAGCGCTCCAAGTTGCCCGTCGAAGTGCTGAGCTCGACACCACCAAACCCAAAGCCATCTCTGGCGTAAGTCCGCGACGGATCCGAATCAGCGCCCGACTGTAGCGGAAGACCTTCGTGCAAGTCGCTGGGCATCTTACGTGGAGCTGACGTTCGTCTGTTGGCATGTGAGGGATTTGTCAATGTAGATCACCAACCCAACTCATGCCGAGTATGTCTCAATAGCGTTTAAATCTCAACCGCGGGAAAACAGGAGTCTGGCTGGATCACCTCACACGGTGCCAAAACGATTGCACAAACCTTCTCCGATTGTCGCACCACACTATCGACATGTGTACATATTTACTCACCCATTTATTCATATAGTTCTGTATTGCATATGGAAAACCACACTTGGCTCTGTATGTGGGCATGTAGGTATGCAGCATTATGCAGCTATGTGTGTACGTACACCGCTGAGCGCGCTGCACATTCCTTTTATCTCTGTAGCTACTCGTCTTGCCGTTTGTCTATTGCAAAAAGCTGACGCCCCCCCACCCTCCCTGCCCTGCCTGACTGGACCGGTCAAACATCGGCTCCTCACACCAGTGGGGAGGAGCTGCCTCCATCAGGCGCGCCTTGCAGCTTAAGAGGTCAAAGTGGGCATCGGGTGTGCCATCTGCTGGGAGTTAAACCAGTGACTACATCAACACCCACCCCACTTGCCGTCGCGACTGCCGCGACTGCCACTAGCTCTGAAGCAGAGACCGGCTAGGTCGTCGGCCCGCAGCTGCACTGGGCCCGGAAGAGGTGCTTGCGAGTCGAAGGCCTGTCTTTCTCACACACAAGCAGATGAGAGTGCGCATGTATGAGTTGTACATGTAGATAGAGCGAAAGTTGGGTGCAGAGATATGAAAAATGAGGACTGAAATAGAGCCAGAGAACAGCGGACCAGATATGATAGGCACATCCATACACTTATCAAGCTCCTGCTGGTTGCTAGACACTTATCTGTGCACGTGCGCACATATGCATACATGTGCATATGTGTGTATGTGTATGCACACATGTATACATGTATACGAAAAGGACAGCTACGTACATATACATATCTCCGAATAGATAAACAGAGAGACATGCTGACAGACAGATAGGCAGATAGGCAGACAAACAGATGCGCAAATAGATAGACAGATGGATAGACAGACACACAGACAAAGACAGATAGATAGATAAGTGGATAGAGATAGGTAGATCTATAAATGGATACATAGGTAGGTCGATAGATAGATAGACAACTAGCTAAATTGGCGCGTGCCCACGCGCGTGTTTGCATTTCCGTACAGTGTAACAACATACACATAGGTGCGGTTTGAACATGCAGCTCTGTCTTGTTGTTTGTGCGCCTATCTAGCACACCTGCTTGATTCATGCGCCCCACCCCATCTACCTGCCCCATCCAGTAAGTGTGCGTTGTCTTTTTCTGTTTCTCGTAAAAACCGATGTATGCACCGACTTCAACACGTCTATGTGGCACGCAAGCCATCCACGCAGCATACCTGTGTACTTACATGCATGCATACATGCATACATGCATTCATCCATGCATCCATGCATGCATGCATGCATGCACACAGATATCTAGATACCTAGGCCTACATACCCACGTACCCACCTGCCATCATACCTACATACATACCTATGTACCTACCTGCTTACCTACATACAGACACCAGAGACAGGCACTCCTTCTTGCAAACATGGCGATAACAAGTAGATGGATAGACAAAAGGATTTGTAGATAGAGGTGCGTGTGTGTGTGTGTGCACATGCTTGTAGCGACACGGAAGCACGAACGTCACATCTACATATGTCTTTATGGACATGGTTTTAATCGATTTTCATCTACATGTCTTATGTGGGTTTGGCATTCGAAGCAGATGTATCGGTGGAGGATCAGGGCTTGAAAGTAAGTTTCGAGTGCCACGTTGCTCCCGGACTGGGTCCGGGGCTTCGAGACTTCAGGGCTTCGAGACTTCAGGGCTTCGGGCTGCCGTGGGATGTTGATTCGTGCGAGCGCATCTTCTCTCGCGAGCCGGACCAAAGTCAGAGGCCCAGAAGATGCCCTTTATCTGTCTGGTTCTTAGTAGGGAATGGGTTGTGGGGACTGTGACTATTTTGGGGGGATTGTATAGGGACTGCTATAGGGATCCGTTCCCTCATTCACCACTAAGAACCAGACAGTTATTCCTGTAGCTTAGGTAAGTGAAGTCATCGCTCGCAAGGTTATGCACAGTTTACCTATGACAAGGTCTCCCGTTGTTTGAGGACCAGGCAGCACGGCCCAACTCCATAGGTCCACCAGTAAACATGTCCTCCAGAACAGACAGCTCCACATGGCTCCACGACATTTGCCTCTGATGGCTCTGCATTTCTGAGTTCGGATAACTGTCGGAGGCTGTTTGCACTCGCAAGCTCCGCAATGGAAGTTTTTGGTAGCTTTGCATCCAGAGGCACTGAAGGTCGACGAATTCAAGGACACTGCCAGGCAAGCCCACCCCACGGCGAAAGCAGCAGACAACCGTGCTGGCACTTACATTTTCTCTGGAAGACACAAGGAGACCGAGACGGCCGGACAAATGCCTACATGTCAACAGGCCAGAGGACATCAGAGGATGCTGATCTCGCGTGAGGAGCTGCTCCGCTAGAAGGGTGGAGCGCTCCGAAATCAAGGAAATAACACCTGACCTGCCCACGCTAACCCTGAATCCCCAAGCCTAAGCTTCCACGAGCTCGAAACCTCCGTAAAAACCCAAAACTTGTCGAATGCCCGTTGTCCTGACGCCAGAAGCCGCGATCCACGGAGCCAGCACCCTTGGCCCGGTAATCGCAGTGCTGGAGCAGATCCTGTTGCTCCAGGGGTGCTCGGCTTGAGGGATTCAAAGGAAATTCTTACTGAACTTGGGAGCATTTACGGCTTCAAGGGTCTATCGGAGAGAGCGCAGCATGATATGCTGTCAGCAAGCATCCTCCACTCTGCTGGGATAGTTTCCTCCTTCGGCTCCCTTTGAGTTATGGGCACCTTCATAGCATCACAGGTCGGAGTCCGGGCTTCTGGGAGTCGTTCTTCATCCTGCTTTGCCTTTGAGTACTTTAAGGATCAAGGGACTTAGTAACTAAGGTTGTAGGTTGTAATTGGGGTAACTAGTATAACCCCAATTAAGGTAATTATGAATTATGACCTTACTTACTAAGTCCCATGATCCTCCAAGTATGCAGCTTGCCAAAGTGTGTCAGCGGTCGGCTACATGCTGGCCCAAATTCCTGCACATCGAAGCGAACTCCCGCCTGAACTCTCTACTAAGGGACTTGCTCACAGGACCCGTCCTCGGCCACCGTAGCACTGATCTTGGATGCCACCATCCTGAAGATTGCCACAAGAGTGTGAGAGACTATCAGGCCATATGTCGAAGAGATCCCTTCCATAAGAGAGCCTGGAACTGGCTATCACGGATCACAACCGGCGACTATGACTAGAACACGACCGGCGACTCGAACAGGCCGATGGCAGGTCGACGGTGCCCCTAGCGCGAAACTCCCGGAAACTCCGATCAGAGCACGGCGATCCACTCGCAATGAATGCAACTCCCGCCTATCCAGGAGCTCCTTCCGCTCCGCATCGTTGGCATAGCAAAGCCCCGTAAAGCCGAACCTGAACTGCAGAAGCAGGTGTGGGCTCCAATGTTTTCTCCCCCAGCCTGAATATCGCTACCGGTATTTTTTGGTTTATGGGTTAAGTTTTTAGTGTGTAGGGCTTCGGGGGCTGCTGCTGGTACTGGTACTGCTGATGATTCGGGTGATGAGGAAGCTCGCATGCCGACATGATTGTTGCCATCATCTCCAAAAAACGAAGACGATGGAACTGTTGACAAGAATAATTGAGCAGGAAGAAGACAAAATCAATCAAACTGTCCCGGCAACGGCAGAATCAGCTTGTCTCGACTGCCAGAGGTGACTGAAACCTGCAGAAGAGAAGCGATAGCTCATAGGCTGGGGATGCCGCTCTGCGCCGTACCAGATCTCTGGGATGCCACGCCAAGTAAGGCTCCACGCCTCAGCCGATCTCGCTGTAAGAAACGGCTCTTAGAGTTAGAGCCTTGCGAAGCAGCCGATACTCGCCGAAGCTACGGCCAATACAACTCCGAAAGCTGCCTCTCGCCTCTCGCGTTCCACAGTCAGCCGGTCAACCCTAAGGCCACCACCAGCGAGATGACGATGCCTGGGCTGAGGCTCAGGGATGCAGTCGCTTTTCGGATTGGCGAAGCTTTCGGGGCATTTGGGCCGTTGCGAAACTAGAGCTTGCTTAACATAAAATCTCGTCACTTCGGTCCGACTGAACTTGCGATCTGTCATGTCATGTCACTCTTTTGCATCTTCAGATCTGCCAAAGTGCGATCAATTCAACAATCTAGCCACGGGTTCTTTCAATGCTAAACCGCACCAAAAGCCTAGCCCTTGCGGCAAAGCAAGCGTTTTATCAGTGGCTGCATGCAGGCTGCGCCAGGAGTGGAGATCATCTTCTGTGGGCTGCGTGCTCACCGACAGTAAGCGCGGCCTCACGTCTGCAAAAGTGCAAATATATGCAAATGTCTACACAACACTTTCGCGCAAAGACTGTCGCATGGCTCCTGGAGAAAATTATATACAGATGGCACAAACTACTACTGCTGCTATCTAGACTGCTGCGTTCTTAGTAGCAGGCTTGAGGGTTTTAACGCGGCATCTGCAGCTGAAAGAACCCCGAATCATTCCTAGAGCAGCCACTGCAGCTGCTAGAGTAGCAGAGAGGGACGAATGCCAAGGATTCTGTGTATCAAGAGACTTCAGGTCCTGAAAATTATACAATGCATCTACATAAGGATACATACATACATGCATGCATATATATATATATATACCTACCTACATACATACATACATGTGCATGTGCGTACTTACATGGAAAAGTAAACATATATACATATATATATATATATATGTGTGTGTGTGTATTTGCTTGTACGCATAAGATATGTGTATGTCTTTTGTTTACTTATATATATATATATATATATATATATATATATGCTCCCCCCCCCCCCCCCGGTTGACAGACCATGCCCTTGTGATAGTGTACTCTCGTTCGGTGACTAGGCTGAGATATTGCATCTAAACACACCACACATGACGACAATCTGTAAAGCAAATCCTTTACAGTACATATACCAAGTATACTTTTAACATGCCATGTACTGAGGACGCATGGACCAGATGTGCGACACGTGAGTTATGAGTTTTGTGGTAGCATTGATATAGGATGAGTATGAGTATTAATATTGGTATTAGTATTAGTATCAGCAATAGTATTAGTGTTTACTGTAAGTATGTATATATATATATGTATATATCGACAGTAGTAAGTATATCGACAGTAGTAAGTATACATTAATGTTAGTGCTCATCTTCGTTTTAGTCTTAGTGTTAGTGCCAGTGTCAATGCCAGTAATAGTACCACTGCTAGTATTAGTATCAGTCTTCATGCTGGGTTTAATATCAGTTAATAATGGCAGAGGTGCTAGTATTGGTATCAAAATTAGAGTTAGTTTCGATATGTTACTATTCTGACAGTTTCGTATATCAGCAGGTTAGTATATCACACATTGATGTGTTCGAGAGGCAACATATTTGTATACTTGCATATTCGTAGATTTAATACTTTAGTACAACTGATGCATGAGTAAACTAGTATATTGCTGTATTGATATATTAGTATATTAACATACCAGCATATTCGTACATTAGTGTATTAGTATACTAGTATATGCAATATACGTGTATTGTCTAAAGATTTATAAGTGTATCAGTATGTTGTCATATTAGTACACTAACCTGCCACGTCGGTATACTTGCATATTACAGTAGTCGCATACTAGTATAGTAGCATACTAGTATAATAGCATGCTAGTATAGTATATTCACACATTAACAAGTAGTGTATTGTTACATTGGTATATGGGTATATGCTTGTCCTAAAACATCAGTACATGAATGCATTGATACATATCGGCATTTTAAGTTAATGGTCTGTGTTCTGGTGTGCATTAGCATATGCACGTGTCTTTTGTAATTGTACTAGTCTTCACATCAATATGAATATGACTATTGGTATTCGTAGGAGTATTAATGTTAATATTCGTATTAGGATTATCCATAGTCGCATTAGCCTTAGTATAAGTGTTAATAATGGTATTAATACTGGCATTATCTTGAGTATTCAGCAAGTTATCAATGTCAGTATTAGTATTGGTGACAGCATTACTGTTAACAGCATAAGAGTATACGCAGTAGTATCCGTAGGAGTATCAATACTTATGTAAATCTTGGTGTTGGTATAAACAGTGTGATTGGTATTAGTAATAGTGCTAGTGCGAGTGCTAATATTAAAATGAGGTTATGTATTCGCATGAACGTTTGTCTTATATTAGTATTACTCCTGATTACATGAAAATACTAACAGATAAATACATGCATGAGCTAATGTATTTGTACTTTAATATAGTGGTATGTATATTTATGTACATTGGTATATGCAGGTGTGTATTAGTATTGGAATTAAAATACACTACTAGCAATATGGGCATAATTATTGATATGCGTAGGAGTATGAACGTCAGTATTAATCATTATTAGTATTTGTTATTTGTATGGTGCCTATTCGCATTGGCTTAAAAAAGTGTAAATATTAGTGTTAATGCTGGTATTAGCTTGGGCAGTCAGCAAATGATCAATGTCAGAATGAGTATTGGTAATAGTATTCGTAGGAGTACCAATTTAGAAAAATTGATAAACACTGACAATCGTCTAAACAGACCTTGCCTTTGCAAGTGAGTCGTAGTGCATGGTCTGTCATCCGATGGGTCACAATCAGCCCATTGAAAATCAATTCCAGAAGTTCCAAAATTTCCAAAATTTCCAAAATTTCCAAAATCTCCGAAATCTCCGAAATTTCCAAAATTTCCAAAATTTCCAAAAATTCCAAAAAATTCCAAAATTTCCAAAATTTCCAAAAAAATCCAAAATTTCCAAAATTTCCAAAACGGCCCGACCTATAGTCGACAGGATTTTTCCAAAACATAAGGGCGGACTTTTTGGAAATGTTGGAAATTTTGGAAATTTCGGAAATTTCGAAAATTTTGGAGATTTCGGAAATTTTGGAAATTTTGGAAATTTTGGAATTTTTGGAAATTTTGGAAATTTTGGAAATCCGGAAAGTTAGGGGAGAGAATTTTGGAAATTTTGGAAATGAGTTTTTGAAAGCTGAGTGCCACCTCCCGCCGATCACAGACCATGCGCTACGACTGAGTTGAAAGGGCATGGTCTGTCAACGGGTCTCAGTCTTTTGGTGGTTCCACAGATACGTTCGGAGGGCTCAAACTCGATACCCCGGAAAAAGCACGAACACGCCGGTGGGAGCGATGTTTTGAAGGGGATGGTCTGTCATGGGGGGGGGTGACCATATATATATATATATATATATATATATATATGCATTTTACATATACAGAAACATGTACATACATATGTATATATATATATACATATGTACATCTATACATAGATACATAGATACTTAGATACATATATATATACACACATACACAAGTGTATGCAGGCAGATATGCACGCACACACACATCGGTATGTATGCAAGTGTGTATATATGATTGTATGTATGCACATACTTTACATGTAGATGTACCCGTATAAAGCTATTGCGAGCATCTGGAACGGCATGAGATACTCTGAGGTTAAGGCAGCTGGTATGATTCTGCTGCTGTCCAGGCTGACCTGTCGTGCTCGCACCGTGCCAACTTCGCACCGGTGCACTGCAAGGCAAAGCGCAACCCATGCCTCACGTCGGCAACATTGGAGATGTCCCGCTGCACCTGGCGAAGGAAAGCAGCGGGCCCTTTCAATGCTGCTGTCTACACTAAGACAAAGAAAAATCATATTATTGATAATTCTACTTGAGCTGTTATTTATAGTATTAATGATGATATTATTAGTATTAATATTAATAGAGGACCACCAGTCCACAGGAGCCCTTGAATCTGAGATTCCTGGCCTCCTGAGCCTTGAGATAGATCTGGCTTTGGAAGAACTCCGTCGGAGGGATCTTGGAGCTGGTGACCTTGGCAAAGCGAAGCTTTGCTGAAGCCCAGGGCCCTGCTTCCGGGAGTAGAATCATACATTTTTGTTTTTGCTATTATTATTATTGCTATTATTATTATTGCTGTTATTATTGTTATTATTATTAATATGAACGATACTGTTACTATTGTTATTATGATACTATTACAACTGTTATTGGTATTCTTATTCGTATTACTTATACTATTATCGTTCGCTTGAGGATGCTAGCATGGAGCTGCGTGGCCAGAGAGTTCGGAGAACTGCTTATGTCTCGGGAATTCAAGTCTCAATCGTTTCAGGTGATGCTTTGATGCACTTCAGCTGCTTCTGCGAACTGCAACGAGAATGCCCATGAATGCAAGACGTACCGAGCAAGAAGCAACTACTCGCAACGGAAAGCTATTCTTTCCAGCCGGCTTGGAGCAGAGCCGAGCGTAAGTGTGCAACTTCGGCTGTCGGGTACGCTGCCATCAAGCCTGACAAAGGGACTGGAGCACCGGTCAAGAAGAGGCCCTGGGCTGTCATGGCCAATGGAGATGGTGCTGGCGGCGGCTGCGGTGGCGATGGGGGTGCTGGTGGCGATGCTGACAACCCTGATGAAGGGAAGGAGGAGGAGGAGAAGGTGGAAGAGGGGAATGACGATGACGATAGCATTTGTTGGGATGATTCTTGTGTCTAGTATCACCATCCTCCTTGTTACTATCCTTGGCATTCCTACTCAATACCATCTCGTTCATACGTTCGCAAACATCAGCTAGCCGTACCTGTTGCTGCTGTTGCTGTTTACATGTCAGTCTTGCGTTTGCTCTACAGAGTCGAAATATCCCAAACCCAAAGCCCCCCCAGAACCCACATCAAAGCCGCCACCGAAGCCCAGATCCTTGGCAAAGCTTCCTAAGGCTGTCCTGGAGCCGCTGGTCGCAAGCCGGAGAAGTATGGACATAGCTCCTGGCAGCGCCCGGCGACAGCCATGATGTCAGCAAGGATGCTCTTTCGTAAGAACAATGCATACAGAAACTGCTCGGGGCAGTCGCAGCACAGCCTGCTTTTTCGTCTCTTGGGCTTCGGGCTCCGGGCAGTCTGCGCAGTCACTGCACCATGTCAAGACGGACAGACGGAATTCAACCGGGGAACGCTATCGATGTCTCGTATACGCAAGTAGCAGCTGCTTCCCAGAAGTTGAAGGCGATGCTGCAGCGAACATGTGGGCGGTTGTCAAAGTCTGGTCCACCCTGAATACTAGGTGCCGTACTATATTAGGGACTCAAAGAGGGACCATCACTTTGACAACCACCCATGTGGTTTCATGCCTGACAGGGTTGGACTGGCGAGTGGTAGCAGTGACTAAACCCCGGACTGAGACCTCTCCGGCTAAACCCTTTTCCGCGAAGCCTAAACTGACATACATACACCCCTCCCTGGACCGCGACTCGACCCAAACCCAACAACGGAAAAGTAATAACAAATAACAAAACAAATAAACAACACCAAAATGTTGAGACCTAAATTTCGTGCACCAGAAACCTGCACCCGAAACCTTAAACCCCTTAGAGATCTAAACCTGAAATTGCAGAACCTCACGGAACCTAAACCCTAAACCCCAACCCCAAACGCAACAACCTGAAAGCCCGGGGCAGGTCCTCCCTCGCCCGCTTCAACTGATAAGGCCTTCGGCGCAAAAGCCAGGGTTTTGGGTTTTAGGGATCTTTTTTTTAAGGTGCAGTAGCACCCCCTTGTTTAGGGTTGAGGGTTTTAGCGTGTTTGGGGAAGCTCTTTCCCTGCCACATATCGTCAGAAATGGCGTTGCCGCTGCTTAGGGCTTAAGGTCCAGGGTTAAGGTCCTCTTGGGCAAAGTTTAGGGTTTAGGGTTTCGGTTGGTGATGGCTGAGGGGTTTGGGTATGTTTATTGGGTATGTTTAGGGCTTCTTGGCGCTTATTGCTTAAGGTTCTGTGGCATATCGGAGGGCTCGGACCCCTTAAAGCATGTTGCCTCGATGCCGGGTATCCCACATGTACCACAAGCCCTAAGTCCCATGGCATCAGTTTCGGCTTGACCGGTTTGGCAAAAGTCGGGTTTAGGGCCGACCAGTGACGCTTCTGTCATATAGGATAAGCTTTGTTCGGAATGCCTAAGCTCTTTAGGTGTACACATTGGGAGGAACCAGTCCACTTCACGGCTTCACGCTTCGGAATGTACATTGCCCTTCAAGTGATGTAAGGATGGGGGCATGGATGTGCTGCCGTCGCGGAAGAGATGATGCTGCTGCTGCTGGTGATGATGATGATGATGATGATGAGGATCATGATGATGGCGGTGATGATGGTCCTGCTCATGCATCATCACCGCCATCATCATCAACATCATCATCACAACCAGAATCATCATCACTGACATGCTCAACATCATGGGATCATCATCGGCTGCAGCATCCTTGTCCCTACCATACTCCTGACCTTTGTCGCCTCGGGACTTCAAAGCCGTGAACCTTGGCTTCCCAAAGGCGGGCCTGTAGCAGCCAAAACTAAACCCCTAAACCGTGAAGCCTTCACTTCCACGCCCCTTGGTGTAAGCTCGGGACAATCTCTGTGGCGGTGCTCCAGACATCGTACCCACGTGCTGGAGGCCAAAGGGCCTCGGCTTTGCTTTGTTTTGGGGAGTTAGGTTTGGGCTGGGGTCGGGGTTTAGGGATTTCTCGGGTTCAGGGGCCACGATTCGGGCTCTCTCATCAGATTGTGACTTCGCTGATGACTCAGACACGACAGGATCACGTCATAAGGATTTGGACTTGGGTTTGGGGGGTTCTAAGGTTGAGCAGCTCGGCCCGGATCCTCTCTGCAGCCCACGCTGCTGATCGCTGAGATCAACTTCCCCGATCATGAAGAACTGCTCTTTCCCCAGCTTGGTTGCATACCGCCTCAGGAAGTCACGGACGCAGCTTGCTTGATGCTTCGCGCTTCCGCTCTTCTTACCTTCCCATCAGCTTACACATTTGGAGCAGACATGTCATCCCTACTTTCACGGCCTGAGATGTGTGGACAGGTAGGCCGTGAAGTCTGCGGACATGAAACCCACAGAGGACCTCAGCTGCAGAAGGCTGCTAGGGCTTAGAGGCTGAAATGTAGCAGTCTACATGGCCAGACTTTGATGCCAGCACGGCCTCCGTATCAGAAAGTCGTAACAGAGGCTCTCGGAATGTAATGGCACAAGACAACTAGTGGCGCACTCAACTGTCCACGTCGCGTTCAGTAAAGGCTTGGATCGCGGAGGTTCAACCGGATCCGGGTAGGGCTACAACCGGACAGGGGTGCGTTTGAAGCTGAGCTAAGAGGTCATCTTTAGATGTCAACATCCGGACTTATCGTCATCTGGGCATCGGTACCGGTCCTTCTCATCATGATTGAAATATTGCACGGGCAAGCCTTCGCAGCCTCCTAAGCCTTGCCCGTGCCAAGCTTTTCGGGGTCTTTCTAAGCTGTGCTGCTTCGTATCTCAGCCCAGGACAGGCGGAGCCCATCGATGTCGGCATAAGCGATCCAATACTTTAGCAAGTTTGTGGTGACCTGCCCCGTGCGAACAGAGATGCTGCAAGCGAACAGAGCGGATGCAAACAAAATCGACCGCCTGCTGGAAAGATGGGTTCATAGTATCCTGACGCAGCAAGGACTCAGGATGTGGACGCGACTGCAAATCTACAGCTTCGGGAGCCCCTCCTTCGTCAGGCCTCAACCCGATAAACCTGAGCTGCTCAGGCTCGAGCAAACTCGATGAGCTCGTCGCCCAAGAAGTCCGTCCAGAGGACCCCGGCCTCCCAAACGGCTAAAACCCTCCCAGGCTGCTACTCCAAACTAGGTGTGTACCCGGTTGGAGCTTGAAGGATCTCTACTTCGGAGCTGCTACCGAAACTCTCTTTTCTTTCATGGCTTGGCTTTGAGACCACGATGCTTAACGCGAGTTTGCTCAGGCTGCGACGCAGCATGAAATGGGTCCAGCACGGCAAGATCAGCTTGCTCGGAGAGAGAAGTTTGGTGTGAGACATGTGCGAGGCTATAGTCTCTATAGCCTCGAGAGAATGGCTCAAGCTGAGCAAGTTTGCATGGCCTGCTGCACCTCTAGCGTAACCCTACACCGCAAGATACCGCAAGCCTAGAGAAGCATGTCTTCTTCCAAGTTCGTCAAGCAAACTTGCATCTTGGACCACACAGTGCATCGATATCACCGATGCAAAGGAGCTCTGCAGTCAAACCACTCGCCACTTTGTGGCTTCATTCAGAGTAGGAGACCCGCAAATTTCGAAAGCCCACATCGTATGCAAAGCAATTTCATGCTCCAATATCGCCGCAGGCCGATATTTCGTTCGTACGTACATACATATGTGCCTACGTACGTACATACATACACACATACTATATCAGCTATGTCGCGCAGAGATCGTGGGTGTACATGTTCGTAGTTGCGCATTGAAGGCATCTGCAAACGCGTGGGTGTCGGAGTGCTCAAGGGTAAGCTCTCAGGCGAGGGCCCGCGCACGAGGCCGCTGAGGTACCATGCTTTCTCAGGCGAGCTGCCCTCTGTTCCCCAAGTTCGCCATTCCAGGAGTCGGAGCCATGGTTCCCACCCTTGCACCGTAGCCTGCCATGGTCTGCGCAGGAGATGCACCTAGCAACCGGGGAACCACTTCGACTCAGATGAACAGAGAAGCAAAGGAGCATTAGTCTTGTTGGCTGACGCGTGTAGGCGAGGCGCCCAAAGGCTTCTTCCCAGCAGTCCCACCCGGACTCCCCATGCTCCCCGGACTGCCGACGGACATGCCAGGAGATTGCCTGAGAGCATAGGCTGCTTTGTCTGGATTGCTGCAACCTCTGACTGCCTTCCTGCTGGTAGGGGGCGGGTTGTTCGCGCGAGGTGGCGTGTAGGGTGCGAAGGGCCCGTTCGATTTCACAGGCGCTGCCGGTGAGGGCACCACTGGTGCCTTCCAAAGGAAGGCTGACGAGTGCAGACTGCTGGGCTCACGAAGCACTCTGCCTTCGTGTATCCGACGACGGGCACGTTGAGGACCTTCATGATGTTGTCCAGCTCCGCCTCAGGAAGATGTTGCATCTGCGCTTTTGTACCCAAACCGACATTTTTGTCGTGCATCATCTCTACTCTACGAATCGCAGCAGACGTGATGATTCTCACCCTGCCTGAACAGCTGCTGCTTGATTCTGGAGCTGGGCCGACGTCATCAAGTGACCTCAGAAACGTAGACCTAGAATCGACCTTCTCCTTCTTTTTGGAGGCTCAGGAGGACGTCAGGAAAACTCCGGAATGGTTTCCGGAGTTGCTGGGGGCTTGAAGGGGTCATGTCTCCAACTCGAAACCCAGATTGCCAGGAAGTCCAAGAAGCTCTCCACCATCTGTCGGTGATCGTGGTGGACCGCGCCGTGTCCCGCATTCACGTCCTGGCTACCGAAACTGCAACTTCAGGCAGCCTCCTTCCTGTCGCCAGAAGACAACGGGCAATTCTGGAGCTCCTACGTGCCTTCCGCAAGAAATATGAGAGCTTTCAGTCTGAGCTATAGGTGCATGGCAGCGCATGCCATCCCACTAAGCTTTCTGCTGGGAGTCGAAGCTCTAGAGACTGCTCAGAGCCTTGTGCGTGTTCATGATAACGTCCATGATCTGGTTCATCTGCTCGCGCAGCGGTTCCTTGGGTTCGAGACAACTTTTTGCCTTCAGGCCTGCCCTGGTTTCTACCAGCCCACCAGCCGAGGAACATGGGCATCATGTTTTTGACCAAGTTCTGATGACTTCCTCGGCTGTCACATGCTGGGCTGACTGTCAGAGCCGGCCTGGCCTGCCAAGCCGCCCTATTAGAACAGATGTATTTTCCGCTATGTTCTCCAGCATGTTGTGATACTGCTTTTCCTCGGCGGTAGCTGGCAAGCAATCCCCGACGGACATGCGAACTTTTGTGAACGTCCCCCGCCTTTCCCAACTGAAAGGCCAGCAGGTCGGCACAGCGGGCCAACTCCCCGCGATACATCAAGATGTCCTTCCAGGCTGCGGTACTCCGCCGAGCGAGAGACGTTTAGCAGTTTAGCTACCAGGATGCTGGGTTCCGCCGAAAAGCGCGCGGTTACATAGGTGCAAAAGTCTCAACTGATCCTAGTCTGTAGAACTTCCCCGTCGAAGAGTCTACAGACCACGGCCCTGTCCTCCGACATCTCCCGCACCTCACGCTCAAACTCCAGGCAGACTGTCTCGCAAACCTAGGCCGCAAGCAGGAGCTTCCACAGCTAGGGGGTTTAGGGTTCATGACCAGATCTCGCAAGGAAGCATCAGCCATGAACTTGCGGAAGGCGTTGGCGCGGGGTGCGACGTGATCCATGGCTTCCTTTCAGGATGAGACCAGAAAGATGCCAGTGGGCATTGCATCTTCTAAGCGGGCCTGGGTCACGGCAGCCATGACAGCAGAGGACAGCGGGAGCTAGGAGAGCTGAGGGTCTGAGCACAAATGCCTGGCCTTACACATCTACAACGCACAGAAGGCCCTCTTCCTCTTCTGCTGGGCAATCTTGCGCTTCCCGCTCTGAGGCTGAAACACAAACTTCTCGCGACAGGGCAAGCACGAGCCTCGTACTCCTCACTGTCATGGGGCTCGTTGGAGAAGTCGTGGTTGTTCGGACGGTCCCTTGCAGACGCGACGGCATGGATTCATAGCCGGAGGCAAACACATTGGGATCCTGTCATGGTGGCATGTTAGGATTCATCTATTCCAGTCAACGGACAGAAGCCTGCAGCACTGGCAACTGGATGGGCGGGTTAGAAGCCAGGGGCTGGACATCCTCTTGGGCCCGCATCGGGCGAAGAACTCCTGGGGGGGCTTCAAGGCTGCCGCCGCCGTGCTCCGTGAAACGAGTACTTCGATTTCTCCCGCCTAATGTGCGACAGGACGAGTTGCACAAACGAGGAAAACGGAATGCCCGATGAGGCTCTGCTCGATGCGCCTTACCCGCCTGCTTGTTGATAGCCCGGTCGGCGCTTGGAGCTGATTTCGCAGCAGCTTGCTGTCCGATGCGATTCATTGGGCAGACTATGCAGCCCAGGAGCCCAAAAACAAGCGAAACATCACAATGCGCCACATCTACCCAGTGTACGTTCTGAGCAAGGAAGATGAAGGATAGAAGTCCGAACTCTCAAATCAGTCCCTCAAAGCCTTGACTCGACTCCGACATGCTCTTCATGGGTCCTCAGATACGTTCCACCCGCACGAACCCCTGCAGGTAAAACCTCCGACCATCAAGTCCCTGGCACCCTAAAACCCAAAGGAAACTCAAGTCCTTAAACAATGTCAAACATGACCCTCCTGGTGGTGCAGATGCCGAGGAAGCACGCCGAAGCTCAGGGAACGCTGGTGCCTGGGACTGTTGGCGAGTGACCTACGTGTCGTCGTCGGGCAGCGGCCAGGACGGATCTGTCAATGAGGACGACACAACGTGAATTAGACTGAGTCGGATCTTCTTCTAAGCTCCAGGGCTCTGGTCAAAGCAGCGAGGCAACGCTCTTGTCTACTTCGTTTCCGTACAGCCGCCGGGCTTGGGCACCCGGCGACCGCTTTGGCTGGCCACCGCTGGTGTTGCGATAGACCTTGCAGAGGCATGTTGGATATTGGCTGCACAGTATCAAGCTTGGCTGTGATCTCTATTGCACGAGGGGCCATTCAACCATGCCTGGGATGATACTGCAAAAGGGAGCAGCTCACAGACCCTCCTGCAATAGTCGGCCTCCTCGAAAGAAGCCACACAGTTGCTCACCTGCGAGACTGGATCCAAGTGGACTGACCTGCGCAGGATTTCGGTAATTGGGAGTTTGGAACGACGGGCGTCAAAGCTAAGACCGTTTAGGCATCCAGCGACGAAAAGGGTAGTCGAGCATGATATGAGACCCATTACCTTTTGTTACCATGATCCTCAATCCAACGTCCGCGACGGGCTTCATGCCTGTACTCGAGACCGGTGGCCACTGCATGGTTCACCTGCACATCCAACCTCAGCCCCCAAGTCACGTCATGGCTTGGAACGGGACCGGCGGCCCTCAGCAAGAAGCATAAACTTGGATCCATGCACTACACGAAGGCCCAGCTGGTGGGCCTTGGATCCAAACAAAGAAGGCACAGAGGAAGACACGCCGAAGCCCAGCCTCGGCCACCAGTGCCTGCAGCAGCTTCGCGTCGCCTCGGCGGTCGCAGCCCTCTAAGACCCCCCGGGCCTAGGCCTAGAGGGCACCACATCCTAGGGCCCATGCCAAAGCCGGGATCGATCTTGGAGAGATCTGAGATTGAGTAGCCGTGGTACCTGCCGCTCGTTTTGCGCTTTTGCACCGTCCGTATGAACTCACCAACTGAGTTCCGTAAGAATCTTCCAAGTCTGTCAGGCCACTCCCCCCCGGAGTTCAGGAAGACCGGCGACCTCGGCTGCATTCCGTTTTTGCTCGTTGATGTGCTTTTCCTTGTGGAGGCGGCAAAGTGCAAAGTCTCCCGAAGAAACGCTATGCCGCTACTGTAGGTGCCATACAAAGGAGCGAGCCCAAAGCATCGGTAATACAGCCGAGCAGCTCTTCAAAACACTCTGCCAGCCCAACCCCAACCATCTCTTGAAACACTCTCTCGCCCCTGGGGCCAGTGCAGGGCCACCACCGTGGCTCCCAGGTGCTTCATGTAGCTGAGCCTGCAGGCTGTACGGACAGACCCTGTAGTTACACCTGTACCGGCAGCTGATCAACATGCAGATCCATGAGGACATGGACATGGAGGAACTGCTTCTTCTGACGGCTACTGTTGCTACAACTGTGACAACTACCTCATGTTCTACCGATCCGACTACTTCTACTGCTGCTACCGTTACTGCTACTGTTTCTGCTATTGTTACTACGGCTACTACTCCTGCTACTGTTTCTACTACTACTTCCAGTGCTTCTGATTCTACTGCTACAGTACTGCTACTGCGACAGCGACTGCTGCTGCCACTGCCACTGCTACGACGACGACTGTGATTACCACTACCGTTACCACTACGACTGCGACTGCGACTACGATTGCCCCTACGACGACGACTATGACTCGACTAAGGGAACACCGACGACGAGGACGATGACGATCGTCACCATTACGACTACCGCTACCACGACCACAACCACCACCGCAACGACACGACTACAACTAATACGGCGCGACGACGACAAGTACGATTATGGCTGTGTGCTTGGTAGCTGTCGTAGCTATTCAGAATTCAGCTGTCTCTACCTAACTCTCGGTTCAGCAGAGCTGAACTCGTGCGGGCGCACCTTCCAAGTATTCCGAGTAAGTCCCCACCTCAAAGGCAAGAATCGAAAGCAGAATTTAGTGTGCACAAATAGAAAATGCCTGTTAGGGTTTGGGGGTTTAGGCTTGACGGTTTAGGGTTTATTGCAATGCAGTAGAGGCTCCGGAGAGACCGGCAGTGTGAAAGCCGAGATGCTGGGACGACGACACTCGAAGATCAAGGCTACAGATCACGAACAGTGCAGCCACGACTGTGTACGGGTATACTCTACTTAAAGGATCAGGGGACTTAGTAACTAGGATTATACTCAGGGTAACTATACCTATAACCCCAATTAGGGTACTTATAACTTTACTTACTAAGTCCCATGATCCTCTAAGTATAGTGTACAGCCTCCACATGCTTCAATCTCGACCACGAGCTCGCAACCTCTAAGCCACGTGCCATGGCGCCACTGGTAGAGATTCCAGGGCTCCCCTGATTTCAGATCCTTGCATCGAGGTATGCTGAAGAATTAGATCGGGCACTGCAGGGTTGATGTTCTCTATGTTGTGGTGGAGAGGCTTTCTCACTCTCCCTGTCCTGCTTCTGATAGTGCGGGATGTTGTAGAGGTCGTTCGTGATATCTCCATTCGCAAACCTGTCCACCATGACGCTGTAGACCACCTGCCCCAGGTGACAAACAGGGTGTTTCTTCAGATCAAGTGCGCCCTTCGAGGCACCAGGGAGCCTCGCTGTTCCAGTCCTCCGGCGATGGCATCCGGCGCAATCCCGCTTCCCCAAACCTCGGAGAGGTTCTACGACTCCTTCTACTCCTACTGCTCCTACCTGTACCACTCCTAACCGACTCCGAGCCCTGTTACTAAGGTTCAGCAGGATTAGAGCAAGTCTGCTGTCGTCTGACGTTTATTCCCAGGCACATCGCTGCGAGGCTCAGCTGTACAGTGGCGATGCAAGCCTTTCCCAATGATTGAACCTCAAAAAAGAGCCTAACCGGAAAGGCCAATGTACAGGTGTCAGCCTTCAGCAATAACAACGAGCAAAAGGATGAGACGAACAAGCTACAAAACAAGCTCGGGAACAGGAAGCGGACAAAGAAGAAGAACAGTAACAACCACAAGCATACGAAGAAGAAGAACAAGAAGTACTGGAACCCAGATAGAGGTTGTTGTACTATTGCTCCGCATAAACACTCAGAACAATCTGCAGAGACCGTAGCAATGCAGCAACAATAAGAAGCTCTTCTGGAAAGGCCTGCGGAGGCCACGGCCCCGGACCAGCGGGCTGCTCAGAGACCCGGATGCTTCTCTGCACAAGCACGGCCACGTAGGCGCGCGGGTCGCAGCTCCGATCGCATTTACAAGTATGAAGATGGAGTTGCGACCGCTTGCGACTAAAACAGTTGTGGGGAGGACCCGGCACCAAAAAGAACAAATGAAAGGCGCGCCGCATCTCGGGGGGGAAGGAGTGGGAATAGCTGATGCGAGGCTTTCCCTCACTCGAGCTGGAAGAGGCTGGGAGATGACGCTCGAAGCCGGGCTTGATGCGAAGCCTTGGCGGACGCAGAGCCCGGAGGCTAGGCCCCAACTCGACTCTGGCTTGGACGGTTGAGGGTTTAGGGTCTAGGATTTGATTAGGGTTTAGGGTTAAACGGTTAAGGGTTTGGTCCTAACGTGAAGAAACGTACAAGGCATCGATCCCCCCAGAGGGTGTCCTCCGAGAAACTCGAACCAGCGCCGCAACCGGCTGCTGATGAATGGTGGAGGCCTCACATGCCGACTGCACATAGTCCAACCCTATCAGTAGCTACTTCAGCAGGGAACCCTTCCTTACTGTACTTCGGCGCTGTCTGCGTTGATGACACTACCTCGCTGCATTTACGACCTTGTTGCATGCGAGTAGCCATGATCAATGCCGAACGCTCTACATTCTCGATCGGGTTCATGTTGTCTTGGATCACCGTCTCTGTCACCTTGGCTAGGCGACATGGTACGAAACCCCCGCGAGTTTGCAACATTCTTTCTGGACTCCTCGGCATGTGGTGATAACTTCAGGAATGCCATCAAACAGACATGACAGGCCAACGACTTTCAACTTTAGCATCACTGGCTGACAGCATGACCCCGTCTCATACACATACGTGCCCTATAGTAAACCGCATAAAGTTGGAAATCGGATTAAGGCCAAATAGTGCTGGGATTCCCTATACCTTAAGGATTGAGGGCAATGGGTTTCCAACTTTGTGGGCTTCTACTGTAAGTCTGCGCAACAGCAACATCACGGAAGCGATCCGCATGGCAATGTCACCAACAAACTCAACTTCAGAAAAGCTCTCATCATCATCGTCATCATCACCCTCCTCGTCATCATCGTCATCGCCACCGTCAAAATCAATCGTGATGTTGCGGGTTTTGCCCGTGGTGGCTTAGTCAAGCGAAGCTGCCGTCTTGTCGAAGCAGTGCACCGCGGCAACGACCACCTGGCAAAGCGGAGCTCCGATGTAATCACACCGAAGCACCAAGGGGGCACATGGCTGCGGGATCCTAAACCCAAAGTGGCTTGAGGCCCAGCGTCCGAACAAAACAAAGCTTCCAGCCTTGGGCTTCCGGGACTGCCGGATCTGAAACCCAAGCCAGGGCACGTGGAGGCTTGCGTTCACCAAAGGAAGGGCGCCGGACTTCGTGAGCGCATCGAGGAGGTCGAAGGCCGCCTCCTTCTCCTTTGAAATGCAGAGTTTACGCAGCTGTAACGCTCGGATTCGGATTCAACGCCCTGCTTGAGCTTAGGCTATGAAGACTCAGCTCTGTTTACAAGGGAAGTGCGCCCTGGTCAAGCTGCACGTCAAACTCTGTCGGTCGCCGACCTGCTTCTGCTCATCAGCCCCGAGGGAGGTTTGGCTCGTTTGCGCCAGCAGCGCTTTCTGTGACCTGAGCAGGGTCACCGGGGAACGGACAGAGTCAAGCAGGTCCAACATTATATGAATAAGCAATTCCATCATTCCATCAGACTTGATATGACTTGATGCAACTCTCCTCGTCGCCGTGGCGAAGACTTCCTCTACGACTGGGATGGACTTCTTTTACTGCGTCGCCTGCTCCTGCTCGTGTTCTGACTGTGGCTCGAGCTTTGATGCTAGCTCATGATGCTACGTGGAGCGTGTGTGGCACTGCTGCAGCTACCGTTCACGCAGTCTCTGCCATAGGTTAAAAGCGAAATGCCGCGAAGCAGCTTTTTTTGCCAGGTATCCTGCCTTGGATCCGACATGCGAAATCTTCCAGCCATCCCGAGATTTCTGGCATTTGGCAGCACGAAGGTCATGCGTGGCAGGAGTGCGAGACACGCCTTCCCGATTCAGGATCAGGGATGATGCTGATGTAGGGCTGAATAGGTGCGGCTTCAATTCGGCTAGTTCTCCCGGAAGGCGCAACGCACCGAACCCGGAAGCACCCTTGCCTCTCACGGTGGCATGGCCCTACGGAACAAGCCACCAACTTTGAGGCACAACAATTAAGGAGAGAAAAAATAGCTTCCCTTCATCGGCCACTTTAGAACCCAAACCAGGCGAAGCCAAGCGACAGATTCAGTATAGCTGCTCGGAGAGCGCCGCCTGTTTGAAGTTTCTCAAAGCGCTGGTCCAGCTGCACGGGGAGCTGCGTGTAGTCCCTGGCACTTTAAGTGTCAAAAGCGGAGAGGCAACTACTAGAGAACAGCGGCTCGTCCTTTTTGTCTCAGAAACCTGCATTTGAGGAGCAAAACGTCTAAGATCAGAATCTCATTTCGCAAGCACGCGCGGAGGCTGCTGGCGGTTGTTAGCAAGCAACGGTGGGCCGGACATCGGAACTACCACTGGTGGGCCGGACATTGGAACCACTGGTAGATGCAAAGCAACTAGGTTCGAAATTGACAGCATTGTTTAGGTTTAGAAGAGTCACACCATGTAGACGATCACAAACCACTGACTGTGTCTGTTGGGAAAATCTGACCTCTGCCCGCGTTCCGTGCTTCCAACAAAGTGATCCAAGAAGTCCAGTCTAGCATCATCGCTCCGGGGGTTTCGATGCCCGGGAGAGGCATCCAATTCACGCACAAGGTGGCGTTCATACCCTGACACTTCTGTGTTCTACAGCTGCGAGCACGACCAAGCCAACCTTGTGAGATATTTATGTTGCAGCGACACCAGATCGTGTCTTGAACCTAACTGGATCTAGGCTTCAATCCGATCTCAATTGACTCCCTCTTGCGAATCCGCTCTTTGAGGGCTGGCTGGCGTAGGCTGACGCAGGGGAGCGACTTCCTCCCAATCCATTTCCTTCCTTGCCACCGGCTCCCTGCTTCACCCATGCCATACTTTCCACAGGGCACCCCGTGTCGATTTGAGCCATGTTCTGACTCCCAAACATTCTGTGTCTCGCTGTTGCCTACGAGAAATGACGTTCAGTTCGTCTGGCGCCTGCCGAAGGGTGCATGCATCCGACCCATGATCTTCCAAGATCAGTTGGAGTGATTCGCATCTGGGCCCGCTCGAACCAAGCGCAGGTGTTTGCACTCTGTCTGAAGCAGTTGGCTTTTCATGTCAGGTGAGCGGTGCCGGATATATACGAGGGCAGCTGCCAACACAGTCTAAGGCTAGACATTCAAGGCTCGGCACCTGGTCATCAAACGCTCGTCCTGCGCTTCGGTTGAAGTGTCCATAGGCTCGTCCGGCTGCGGTGCTGACTGCGGCGCTGGCTGCTGGACAGCAGGCCTGAAAGTAGGTGATTCAAAGCATCTCAACACCTCAAAATTTGGCCAGGGCACTGCCTGCTTGGAGGTGCCTGTTGCGCCTGTTGCACGGATGCCGCTGCACCTCAAGGGCAGAGAAGCGAAGCAGGACAAGATCCTCTCTGGCATGCATGGTCTGCAAACGTCTGCGAAGGACAGACATCGAAGTGCTCGCACCATGCTACTTCTGACAAAGACGACGAACTGAAGTTATCTTAAACTCTCCAGCTTTCCAAAACATTATTCAATTCCTTCAAACATGCTACTTGCTGCTGATCCCCATTCTTAGAGAGTTGCCAGAGACAAGGGCTCTGACACTGCCCTGGCAAAGAGAATTTCCAGGACTCTGTGTTGGGAGTTTTCTTGGAGGTGAGGCGTAAGCAAAAGAGGCGTGCAAGACCCACTTCGCACAAGGGCCCCACAACCTGCCACAGGCTTCCCGGCCTCCGAAAGGGGATGGGCTGGAGTTTCCCCACAGCCCTCCACCTTCCGCGGATGCAAGCGGGCACATGCTGGCTCCGACATGCAACTGCAGAATTCGGACTCAGTTCTGGCGCAGCCGGCCAGGTTCCTGTATGGGTGGGTTGTAACAAACACACTGACCATATGTCCACCTGTAAAACAACCAGAGATCACAGCACTCACTAACGATAAGTGTGCAGAGTGAGCTGCACAATGTGGGGGTTAGATATACAGGATCAAGAAAACAAAAGAATCCCAGAAGCATCAAAGCCCCGTCGGCTCACCAGTGTAACCATACAACACTATACAAGTGTATACTACAGGCGCAACTCAGAGATCTAAAGAGTGATATCCATCAGAGCCGCTGGTGCCACTCTGCTGGCAGCACGGAGTTCGAATGACTGAGGAGACCCACTTGGGGACGATGCCGCAACAACTTGTATAGTAACTTGTATCCCTTTTCCGTCTTTTCACACGTGTGCTTACCCGAAGCACACACACACACACACACACGTCCACCAACTCCTTAGTCTGTGCACTGCCACCCCGAGCCCTGAAATGACAGGGCTTCTAGTCTTGAACGTCGCCTCCTCCTCCACCCTGCGCACCAAAGATCGATCCGCCTTGTCAGGGTGCTGGACTTTAGTGGAGTGCTGACACATTTTGCCCTGCACCAATCACATCCAATCACTAAAGACCTTGATTCGAACCCAGACCCCACACCTTTCACTGAGGGCAGGACCGGTGCCAGAAGCACTAGGACAGCTCGCAAAGCCGAAGAGCCCTATCAGGGGGGGGTCCGCGAGTGCAAGGGCCCTTCTTGCAGTTCAATGTAGAAGCGACTGCGGCATGCTGCGGCCTCCTCCCGTGTTCAATGCAGGGGCTGCAGCGGCTGGTGGAGTCCAGCCAGGACCCCCGAAGGGTGCAGCTGCAGCCTGTGGCACCATCATGGGCATGGCCATCGGCATGCCCATCGGCACCCCCGTCGGCACGGGCGCGCCTGGGACTCACAAAGAGGGCTGGCTGCAGCTGGTAGGATCACAAGCCCTTTCCTTTGCAGAGCAAGGCACTTTCGGATATTCCACCGAACAAGTCCATGTCAAAACCTTAGCTGTTGCAGTCTGCACCAATGCCAGGCAAGCTGTTCTGGAGTCTGATGCATGCCGCAGCAGACTTTCCTCCAGCAGACGGTGCTCAGGCACTTAAGCATCGCCTTGAATTTCGCCCTCTTTTCTGCTGCAACATGTTTCCATGACCCTCTCTCTAACTCTACCTTGTTCAACCTGTGTATCGGAAGGTTTCCCTTGCCAAACTTCGCAAATTTCAGGCCGCGACAGCCTGCAGGCACGGGCACGTCGCTAGCCTGGAAGGCCTCCACCATTTCGTGTCTGACTGGATACTGGCAACCGAGGTTTAGGGCTTAGGGTGCAGAAGCTTCGACTGTTGAAACTAGCTAGCTCAAGGCCCAAGGGCCACACACAAAGGCTGCTATTTGCTAATAGGCCTCAGGTCGAACCTTGTTGGCTGATGGAGGTCCCAAGGGGCTTTGCCAGAAATCGTGGCCGAGACATTTACATGACGATGTTGATGCCCTAGTCTCATGGGACTATGCGACCCCCTTCCAACCTTGCAGTCCACACGCAAAATAATGATGCATCACTCACGACCCCTTGTCATCTTCTGCCCCGGAGTATTCCCGCCTGTTCGGCAAAGTTTTGGACCAACTCCTGCGAATTCTCCACGGCTAGGCTTGACACTTTTGCTTGCGAATAGGCTTCGTATAGCAAGGATGCAAGGCAAGACCTGCGAGGCAGACCTTCGTTTCGCCGCAGTAAGAACCCCAGGGCGGGGGTATGTATGTACGTAGGTACCTCGGGGTTCCTTATGTTTCGCCATGACCACCCTTGCACATCCCTGGGCCGTCCTCCTTCTTGGAGATGGACAGCATGCTCTGCATGGCCTGCAGTCGAAAGTATAAAGCCACCAGCGGATGCCGGGAAATCCGTGGCCCCACCTGCACATGTCCTTTGACAGCGGCCAGCCGCTCCGTTTCGCTGGTCTCCGCCGGACCTGGCAAGACTCTGCGGAGCAAACAACTGCAGTGTCTGCAGTCTGCGATGGGCGCAAGAGCTTTTGTCTGCTAAACATACCTGTGCCTTGTAGATGGCCACAACTGCAATCGTTGAACGCTGCGTGAAAGTGGCACACACACGCCACTAGCGAATGCAGGGCACACAACGCCCTTCTTTTCTACCTGCAGCCGGCTTGGCTCTCTCTCGAGAGAATCGCAGACCCTGCGGCGATCACTTGTGAAAGGCTCACCTGTCAAACATGCTATATCCCATGTAAAAGCCTGAACTCGCACCAGTAACACTCCTGAGTCTTTCATAAAGTGCCGCGTCTGGGTCTACAAGGTCTTGCTCAGCAGCCCACGGGAAAAGGTTTTCATATGCAAAAGCTTGAACTTGGTGCACAACATGTGCTTCCACTTCGCGGATGCACTTCTCATGTTCACGTTTCGTGAGCTTTCTCCCGGCAGTGAACTGAGGATCATATATGAGCCTCCGATGCTGTCTCTCAGACATGAGCTCCAGGAGGACTTTCTTGGCCTTGCCCTTGGTCAATGCGTCCGCCAGCAGCTCTGTGCCTGCAACCCCGCGCTCAACAGCTTGGTTGACAGCAATCGTCAGCTCGTACCCGGATCGGCTGCTTCTGAGACCATGAAGAGCACTGGTATTCCTCGTCATGGCATCATAGATGCCACGAGAATCCATCACCAGGGCCCCAGTCGTCTTTTCCTTGACCATCTCGTTTTGACGGCCTCGTATAGGAGGATATCCATGGATCTCCAGCCAAACACATCGAACAAGGTACATCATGTCCTCGCCTGCAGTGATTGCTTGGACTTCGCTGCCATTGGAGCCGAGGACTTCACTTGGAGCTTTCTGGCTCCGCCATGCCACGATATTCATTGGCACGCGCTCTCCATCCAGGATGTGCCTGGGAGCGATGCATGTCAGCATCCCAATTGTGCTGCCCCGGTTCACCCGGTTATTCTGCGCAGCATCCGACCACGTCACAACGCAAAGGTCCTCCCAGCCTTCATCGAACGGATGAAAGATTAAGGTCTGGTCCGCCATGCGCTTTGCCTCCCTGATCACCTTGTTGATGCGCAAGATCAGGTCGACGGTGGCCGTCGGGATCTCCGAGAGCATCAAACCCACGTCGGCAAGGAATTGTGGGCTCACTTGGTTAGCCCTCCAGGAAAGAGTGCCCAGAGCGCCACGGATCTCCCTGATCTCCTGGGCCGTAGCCTTCTCCTTTGGCCGAGAAGCTCGCTGGGGAGAAATCGGAATTTCTTCCATCCAGCGGTCAGTGTAGACCTTCTGGTCCATGAAGATGGTGCCGCCGGGCTTCTGGACAATGTTGCACCCAGCAAAAACTCAAAGGCAGATTCTTCCCACTTGCCCCATTCGAAAGCTTGCTGCAAGGCAATCTTGGCAGCCATGAAGATCTCACTCTGACGATCTCCACCAAGAATGAAATCATCAACATGGCATCCAGCGATGCCCACCAAACGGTTTTCCTTGTCCAATAGCACAAACATGCACTTGTCGAAGGCAAGCTGTCTCCATCCTGACTTACGAAGAGTCTCGGCCACAGTCTCGAACCATGCCCGTGGGGCATGACACAACCCGTAAAACGCTCGCTTGAGCTTGAGGACGGTGAAGTCGTCCGCGCCTGAGCCTCCGAAGGCAGCCCCTAATTCAGCAGGTGCTTGAATGAAGAGGTTCTCGTCCTCGAGGTCTTGCATAGCCTGCAAGAAAGAGGATGCCACATCGGCGGATTCAAGGATCCACCGGTTCTTCGCAACGACCGCAGGATGCGGCCAAGCTTCGAAAGTGTCGGCGAAGAGGCCTGGCTTTCCACCAAATTGGGAGATTGAAAGCCGAGAACCACAAGTCGAGCTTTAGCTCGCCCGTCGGACTTCACCGTGAGCACCCACCTCATTTTCATAACCCGCGATCACCGCAGCATTGCGGATCACGTTGGAAATCTGTTTGGAGTGACTGTGCCTCATCAAAGGCAACCTTCTGCTCATGAGTGAGGGTTTTCCAATTGACCTCGCGTCCTTTCTCAAGAAGTTTTTCTTGGACATCCACACCGTTGACTGTCGAGTCGAGGCTTCCCAGCAAGCTGTTGCCAGTCCTTGTCGGCCATGTCGATCTCGAACATGTACCCCGTCATATCATCTACTGCAGCTGGCTCTTTCCGCTTGCGGTCCTTACGTCCTTGTCCTTCAGGAGAACGGGTTGGAACATCGGGGACCATCTCGCTGTCGGTGCTGTCAGCAACAACTGAGGTCTCTGCATCAGACGCTTCCACGGGAATCATCACCTCAGTGCGCTTGTCGTACATGAACTTGTTGCCACCAGCATCCACATGAGGTAGTCGATGGCCACCTGGTAGTTTGCATCCGGGGACAAAACAACGAGGATCTGGTACAGTGTAAGGCTGCCCCTGTAACAGGAGGAGCATTGTCTTCCTCGGTGCCAGGAATGGTGGCACCTCTTCCACGCCGGGCTTCATCTGAAAAACCCGGGGTTGACAAAACAGCCTTCACGTTGCAGGACTCCATGGGCATTTGTACCCCAAACCTCTCAGCCAAGTAGGTCTTCACAGGTCCCAGGCTGCGGCTCGACGTCGCCAAGTTGACAATAAGATGTCCCCCTGGGGTGGAACCAAGAGGAAGAAGCCGTAGTTCTCCTCCTCGCTTCTGAAACATCAAAGTTCGATCTCCGTAATTGATCACGGCCTGGAGCTCGCGAAGGATCCGACCGCCAAGAAGAAGAGGAGTCTCCTGGCTGCTAGCATCATCGAGAAGGTACACCTGCATCAAGCCAATGGCGGCCGTCACCACATCGACGCGCGAGGTGGCCTGAAGTGTCCTTCCATTCCCGAACCTGAACACTGGTCGGTCCTCGAGGGTGAAGCTGTAGCGGCACTTGGTGGCATTGAGGAAGCGCTCCATAGTCCCGACGCCACATGCCGACTCAGTTGCCCCTGTATCCAAAATCATTTCACCCCCGCTGAGCCGTCCTTGTGGAGCATCTTCACACGACAAAACATATAGCCATGCAAGGTTCAGGGGCCGCTCGCCGTTGTCATTCTCCTTGATCGTCTCGTGCGACAGGTCCACGCGCTCCAGGACGTAGGCCGAGGCATACCCGAAGTCATGGACATAGGCATCAGCGCCCTTGTTCTTGGAGCCTTTCGGGCCTTTCGGGCCTTTGCGGCCCTTTCCTTTGAAGCCCTTCTTCCCGAAACCTTTTCCAGGAGAGCTTCCGAAACCTTTTGCACGCGTCGGACACACTCGAAGAAGCGATGCCCAGAGCGGCCACAAGAGGTACACACGCCTCCCTGGCCCTTTCCAAACGAACCTTTTCCGCCCAAAGGATAATATCCTCGAGCTTGGCGAGCCTTCTGGACCGCATCCCGGGCCTGCTGGAGGGTTTTCTGAGCTTCTTCCGCTATGGCAAAAGCTTCTGCCTCCTCTTGAAGAAGGGACTTCTCCTCCTCGCCCGGTGGCCCAGCATCACCTTCTTCATGAACTTCGTCAGGAGCAGGTTCTTCACCATAATAGGCCCATTCGTCTTCGCCGTAGTAGTAGTAGTACACGCTCCAATCGACCGGCTCGTCCTGCCAGTAGGCTTCAGCTCCCTCTGCTTCTTGCTCCCAGGACCAATCGTCCCAGCCGTCATTGTAGGCCGATTGGTGCGGCTTCCGTGTCTGCTCCCAGCCCTCGTCGAACATGGTGCGGAGAGCCTGGCGCACGGAAACAAACTTCGTGCTGTTCTGCGTCAGCGTGGGGATTTGCTGCCGTTCTTGGTTCTGCAAAGCGCATGCCTTCAGCAAACGGTAGCCCCGAAGTTCGTCCTCGAAGAAGCCAACGCTCTCAGCCTGCCCTTTCACTGTTTTCGACCTCGTAGAAGAAGTCGGAGACGAAGCTTCCGGTGCAGCAGGCTTTCGTGACGGACTCCCGGCAGCATTCGAGCGGTCCTTCTTGTCGTCGTCCTCGTCGTCAGGATCTTCGCCGTCATCGGCACCAGGTGCTTCATCGGTGTCCACCGTGGCACTCGGAAGCGGCTTCTGCCCACGCGCTCTCTGAAGGGACTGCTGGAGCTCCACGAAGAGCTCCTCCTCGCGAACGATAAGTTGAGGTATGCTTTCTCCTTGCCGCCGGTTAGACCAGCGCTCCAGCCTCTGAAAGGTGTCAGGAACCGGCAGCCGTTGGAGAGGCGACCCTCGCAGAACATCAAGCAGCTTGTCCAGCCCGTTGGCCGTGGCATAAACCTCGGGATTCAGGTTCCGAACCACGCTCTTAGCCGATCCAGTCAGCTTGTGCCACACGCGGGGTGCAGCAAGGTGGCGCTCCGTGCTCTTAAGGGAAAACTGGTACCAACGGCACTCCACAGCAAAGCGCTCAAAGGTGTTCGGGCTTCCGTCCCAGCTAGGAGCATCCCCGTCCATCGGGCTATAGGACATCTCGTGAGCACAGGAAGTGCTCCTCTCGGCCACAGTTCTTTTGTAGCCCTTGTCAATGCAGAGTACACAAAGCGGAGAATCAGGTAAAAAGGGTCGAGGGCTTCCGGCGTCTCGAAGGTCTTCTTAAAAGCGGGCCCCTGGATCTCACCGAGGAGCTCCGACTACCATGAAAGTGGCACACACACACGCCACTAGCGAATGCAGGGCACACAACGCCCTTCTTTTCTACCTGCAGCCGGCTTGGCTCTCTCTCGAGAATCGCAGACCCTGCGGCGATCACTTGTGAAAGGCTCACCTGTCAAACATGCTACATCCCATGTAAAAGCCTGAACTCGCACTGCGCTAACGGTAGCCCCTTCCTCCTAGGTCCACGGAAACTTGAGCCGAGGCGATGTAGGTCCGGGGACGGGTGGCACTTCGCGATGCAGGCTTAGGGCGGCTTAGGGCTTCTCCTTGTCAAGAGATGGGGCCTGAGAAGGAGAGGAGGTCACTCGGAATCTGGTACTTGATGAAGAGCTGCATGAGGTCTTGCGTCAGCTTGATCTCCTGCCGCTGATTTCATGTCTCGCTCGAACTTCACCGAACCATTTGAGAGAGTCGCAGGATCCGTTTTGCACCATCGTCATGCTGCATGACTAAGCAAAAGCTTGGGCAAAGCAAAAGCCACGTCCTTTGTCAGGCTGTCGCTGGGCAGGTTAAGCACCTTGCGAGCGAAGACTGCATCAATAGAACCAGGCCTACTGTAACACCGAACGCTGGCCGCAAAGCACTGTATCCTACCTACTTAGCATGGCCAGCGTGCTGCTCGCACCACATGCACAACGCACCGGACATGGAAAGACGGACGACTTTCAGATGCTTTCAGCCTTCTCCAGCTGGGGCTTGATGTGGACAATCACCAGCCCAAAGAGCGTGCTCTCCAGCTGCATGGAGCGGATCGCCTTGGCAAACCTCTGCTGCTCCGGCGAGAGTGACTCGATGGCATCACGGAATTCCTCAGAGGGACCAAGGCTGTCAGCTCGCGACTACCTGAAAGAATCCTAGAAGTTGAGAGGCAGAAACTTCTGAACCCTGCTTGCGCGAGCCCGAGAGTCGTGAGCAGTCGGGATGGTCGATAGCTCCAGCCCGATGGACAACTCGTCCTCAACACACCACTAGCCAGCAGATAGAACCCCATCAATCCGCTCTTTGCGTTCCAGCCTTGTTCTGAACAATAAAGGCCTGCTTCGGGTCGAAGGTAGTTGAAGAGACCACCCGTCCAACAAGCACGATCCTGAGCGTGACGAGGTGACGGAAAGACAGAAAGCAAACCTTTGCAGCATCCTGCAAGTTATACTCCACTTCGCAGGCCAAACAAAAACGATCCAGTCCGATGGACAGTACGACATGGAGATGGCGTATGGGATGCCTCTCTGACTCCCCGAATCCTGAGAATCACCCCTTTCTGCGCCCCTTATGGTCCCTCCAAGGCTCATGGAGCTGAACTGCCGAGCTCGAGACACCAGGTGGAGAGCCTCCTTGCCCGGGGAGCCAAAGAAACCAAACGCAAACCTGAGTTTAGGGTTTCGGGTTTACGGTTTGTGGCAGGTCTTAAGACGGCTTTTGCGTGTGCTGTGAAGTGAAGTATCTAGAGAGGGAATCTCCACCAGGTTTCACGCCTTCCTCCGCCGATCTCTACAGAGAAACTAGCAGTTTGCACTTGAGTCAATTCAAGTTACTCCCATCGCGAACCAACACTCGAATTACAGTGCAATGCACCCTCGTGTATGTATCCACCGAAGGCTCCCCATGCAGTTGAGGCACTGGTGCGATAAGAAGGCATGCAGATAGTGCTGGCCAACAAATGACACCGTGGAGGAGGCATTCCTCGCAGTGAAAGATCTTAGAGGGTTTGCCGAGTAAGTATGGGCGCGACGTCGTCTGAAGCCTTCTCTGAGAAAACTAGCCAAGAATCAATGCGAACTCCATGGGCCAGGAGGCTTCCGTTTGAGCCACCATGGTTGAAACCGGTTCTCCCCCTGACTTCTCGATGCTGACGGTACCTTCCGCATTCTCTCGCCCGGCTACGTGCCTAAAGCGCGCATGAAACCTGCTATCAAGCGGAATGCACAAAACAGAACAAGAACAGATGAGACAAGCAGAGATGAGCTGGAACGACAAAATGCGACGGCCGCGACTGCGGCTGCGACTGAGACAACGTTTCAGACCTCTATACCATACCATAATATACTAAGAAAACCATAGATTATAGTATACGATAGTTTCTATAGTATACTATACTCGGCCTTCCGGGCTGTGGAGCTCGGAGCGTCTCACGGCGAAGCAGAAAGGCTGCGGAACGAAGGCTTCCGCGAAGAGCTTCCGGCTGTGAAAGGTCATATAGTCCTAGGACGGTTTAGGGTTTAGGGCTTAGGGTTCAGGGGTTTAGGGCTTAGGGTTCAGGGGTTTAGGGCTTTGGGTTCAGGGGTTTAGGGTTCAAGGTATGAGTTGTAAAAGGTCATGTAGTCCTAGGGCGGGCTGGACGCGAGTCCGTGAGTTGCCAACGCTTCGACCACCCAGACGTCCCTCCCTTCCCTGCTTGTCGAGTATGATGGGGAACTATAAAGGTCAACCTTTTTGGTTATATACGGCATATATTAAGGGACTATACTACCCAAAAAAGGCTAAAGGATACCAGGATCTACTAGGCTTCCCTTCTGCCAGGCGGCCCCGAAGTCTTTTGGAGAAACCAGCTTGCCAATGGCTGCCACCAGCTGATTTCGAAGCCTCAGTTTAAGGTTTAGGGTTTAGGGGATCGGATTCCGATAAGCCAAGCTCTCCCTGTTACCGAGAACTTTTTTCTGGGATGCCCAGTAACCTAGGAATAAAAAGGGCTCCCTTTTTGGTATTGGGTAACTTTATAAGGAACCTAGAACTACAAAAAGGGAATAAGGGTACTACTGGGCATCCTAGTCTTTAAGCCCGAAGAGGCTTTCGAGATTGCTGTTTGAGGCCAAGCCACATTTCCTCCACGTATTTCAATGAGTCGTCGTATTGGTGACACACTCCCTGGTCGGAACATGGACACTTGAAAATGCAATCTAGCGCTCTGAGACCCTTCACTCTTTGAACTGCGTTTGCCACAACCCAACTTCAATCTTGATATGTCTTGATGACGCCCAAGATTCGTGGCAGTGTAAAGTCGTCACGAGCAGTTGCGCTTCCGCCGCAGTGATGACGGACTCGGACTGAGGGAAGGCCTGCGAGGAAAAGGGAGCTCAGGGGATCCGTCTCTCACGATCGATCCAGACAGCCTGCCTGAGCCAGTTCCCCAAACTTTGCTTCCAAGGATCCTTGGTCTTGATTCAGGCAGCCAATCTTCGGATGCGGTTCAAGAGGTCTAGCTGCCAGGCACTGAAAGTTTCACTTCGCTTCTCCAAAGAACACCAAGGGACGAGTCTCTGAAACGCTAGCTTAAGGTTTGGGGCTTTTTGCTACAGTTTAGGGTTTAGGGGGCACTCCAGCCACTTTCAGGCAGGTGGCGCCTTTCTTCCTGCAAGAACCTGTTCGCGTCTCCGAGGCTGAGCGTGGCGCCTGGAGCGCTCTTGGTCAGGGGCTCTGCTATACTATAGTAAACTATATCATACCATACCATGCTATACTACACTATACCATGATATACTATACTATACCATAATATACTAAAAGTATATAGTATACTATACTTACTATAGTCTCCTACACTATACTGCAACAGAATACAATCTCATACAATTTCTGACGGCTTTGAGGAAGAGAAAAACTGCCCAGGACTCCAGGCCTCGTTCCGGATCTTGGCTGCCAAGATCTATCAGATCGCCCGAGCCGGGGACCTGTGCAGCACCGAACATATCATGGTATATTACAGTATGCTATTGTATTGTATAGCACATTGTATTACAGTGTATTATAGAATATTATAACATAGTATCGTACGATATGGTAGATTATGGTATGGTACAGTATCGAAAAGTATAAAAGCCTGCCTGGACAATGGCTCGCGTGTTCGGATCTTCCAAGAGCGGAAGGACTGGCTGAAAGATGCCCTCTGCGGACACCGAGATTTCCTGAGTTCTGTTTGTTGTGAAAAGTTTAGGATTTAGGGTTTAGGGTTTCACTTCCCAGCTTTCGAGTAAGGCCCCTGCAATGCTCTTGGGATCGATCCTGCGGCACATCTCGGTCCTGCAGCGTGGCTCAGACAGCGAACGGCCACAGTCGAACAGCCACTGAGTCTAAGGAGACAGCATCGAATGGCCAAGGCCTCTCAAAGCCACTGAGTCTCATGCTGATAGTGGACGATGCCCTGACACCAGGTCTGGAACTGGGCAAAGTGCTTCTGAGAGGCCTCTACCTGTCGAGCAAAAGCAAGGCTTACAACATGGTCCCAGTACTGTCGCACCAAGCATAGCCGAAAGTTTCCGCACCTCAGAATTGCGCGTTGGTGTCCTGCACTTGGCATCCTCACGGCAGATGCTGAAGCCCGCCGACTGAGGAGCATCCTGGCGTGCGGGAGGGGTGCTCAATGTGTCCTGGGACATACACACACACACAGTAAACAACACACGAGCACACCCGTGGTTTCGGTGAACCTCTGGTACAACACATCCCCGTGGCCTCTCGCAACGAACGAAGCAGGAAGCTCACATTAACCTTGGATATGCCAGGGCTCTAACTTGACAGCTTCGATGTGAAGTTACACATTAGCCGGGGAATATGGAAGCAGTGCCTGGTAATCCTATATTGAAAAATTCCTATTATGCTTAACACTCACGCAAACATGTTCAGGGGGCCTCGTTATGCTTAACACTGTCCCCCTCCTAGCGCTGAAGTCCTGAACCATAGGTCCACCTGGGGTTCCACCTGGGCCACCATAGCAACCACCCCCAATATTTCAGTAGCACACAAGACCTGGATTCTTGCCTGGACAGGGTTCTCGCCTTCCGCCTGACCTATCTTCATTCCGCAAACAGTCAAGCGGATGCAGATCCCGCAATGTTTCCTCCGTTGGCCACCGCACCCCCAGCCCCCCCCACCCCGCGCCCGCCACCCCGCCCCCCGCCCCGCCCCGCCCCGCCCGCCCCGCCCCGCCCCCGCCCGCGCCCCGCGCCCCGCGCCCCGCGCCCCGCGCCCCGCGCCCCGCGCCCCGCTTCGCCCGCACCGCTTCGCACCGGCCGGAGGAAGGGAGCAAATCGGGAAGCCCGGTAAGGGCTGGTTGCTCTGGCAATGCTGCTTGTTTCTGATGGTGGGGGCTTGAAGCGGGTTTGCTTCGGGAGTAGTGTTTCGGTTTTCAAGTGGATTTTCAGGGATATTGCTAGCTTGAACCTGGGACCAAATCGTTGACAGCGGGTTCGCCCAAAAAAACCCAGAATTTGACACCAGGGGTTGCCCCAGGTTTGGACCCAGATCTCAAAAACTTATGTTAAGCATAATAGGAATTTTTCAAATCCTATAGCCTTCAAACTACTCTCTTCCAGGCAGCTGGATCCAGCTTGTGCACCTTCACTTCGGGAAAGGGTGGCTCCTTTCCTTGCGTCTTTATCCTCAGGATGGCAGGTGCAGCACTGGACTCTCTGGGGAATCGCGTGAAGGTGTGTTGCAAGACTTCCTCCTCACACTGCTGCAGAGCCTCTCAGACGAACCACTGCGGCTCCTGAAGACGATCCGGTCGTCGGCTTCTGCACCTCCAAGCAGCCACAAAGTACAGAGATCTGCAAAGTCTCAGAGCTTCCCAGCGGTGAGGAACCTACACCACGAAAGGCTATGAGCTCGTACCGGACGCTGAAGCTCCAGACATATTCCTGAGTCCAGCAACATCCCAGACTCGGGGAGGTGGAGGGGATCATCACAGCTGTGCTCGCACACAAACGTCACAAAAAGATCAGATGTGCCCAGACCTAAGAGTACATTCCGCAACACCGGACCACGAAGTGTCGCTGCCATTACAATCTCAGTACATCGGCTATCCTTCGCTCAGCATGAAATGGCAGCCGAGAGGCCCTCACAGTGGTGACCACCTGCAGCTTGGACGTGAATTTGGTCTTTGTTGACTCATCGCCGTCCCTTCCGTGCGTTCTTTGATCCCACTGCCTTCGTAGTGGTCTCGATTATACCTCAGATCCGACATGCCAGGAAGATCGAGTCGTGCAAACAGCAACACAAGCCGTTCAAAAAAGCAGGAAAATTGGACACTCAGGCGGGTCGTGGTGAGGCCGGATCCGCTTGAACTGCCTTGCTGGATGCCTTTCTCTGGGGTGGTGGGAACGTGAACTCCAACTGGAGCCCCGATGACGCTTGCGGAGGGGCTGCCAAGGCGGGAGGGATGACGCCTTACCCATGGCTGTCACACCCCGGCCGCTATCCATCCATCCATCCATCCATCCATCCATCCATCCAATTGGACACTCAGTGGAGACATCTGGGTAGGAGACCCGACACGCACTTGCCGTGTAGACGAAATCTGCTTGTAAGGGTTCAGAATGCACAAGCCATGCAGATTGCTTCAAGTAAAATTGTCTCGATGTCCAGCTTTGGTGGATGCTGCATCGCGTTTATCTGCGCAACAGACACCCCTCCGATCTGGGGTATGGGTGGAGCTCCAGGTGTAGGTGCGGGTGTGTGGGTGCAGGTGCAGGCGTAGATGCAGGAAGCTCAGACAGTAGTGGCGGGCGAGAAATCGTCGTCGTCGTGGTGGCGGTAGCTGTAGACTGGATTAGACGAAGATCCTGCTTGTCTTCGGCCGAGAGGCTGGCCCCAGCCACTGCCACCTCCGCAAGACAGGGGACAATGGTCTGGCGTTGTCGGAACCGTACGTTAACTTGTCGAAATCTCGACTAAGCTTGCAACGACATTTCTGACAGACTGACGGTCACACAGCATAAAGTGGAATCGGTTCAAGCATTCAAGCGTCAGACATTGGGACGAAAATGGCAGTAGCCCAACAACATGCCAAAATTCATGCTGATCAAGATGCCTGTCACGACCATACTGATGCTGATACCACCCTGTCCACCCCTGCCTCTTCGACCTTGCGAGAGCCCTCGATGTCCCTGGACTCCTCCCGAAGAAACTTGCACCGCTCTTCTGCACAGAATTGGAGCGAGACCTCGGTGAGTGTGCAGGAACGAGGGGCAACTGCCCCGCAGTGAAGGCCACAGACCTACATCGTATCTGATCCGTTATTCAGTCCTTTCTCCCACCAATAATTCTTGCATTTTTCGAGAGCAAGACAAAAGGCCGGGTTGCGCTGTTTTCCGATGCCCAGCTCCGCAGCATCTGCAGCTGCGCGGAGGTGAGGCCCAGTGCTTGGAGGCAGCTGATCCTGAGAAAGGGGCTGTCGCAAAATCCGAGAGAAAAAACGCCTCAACTTCGCTTCTTCGATGCATTCCATGCAAGATTCGAGGCACTTCGCAGCCGTGGCCATTAACATCCCCGCTTTTGCCAGGTCACTGGGAAGCAAGAGCAGAGTTTGTCAGGAATTCGACGAGCAGGAACTTGTCCAAGTAGCGATGGAATCTCAGTGCAGTCTGCGTGGACAGGGGTCGGAAGCAATCAGCTGCTGCAAGTCAGTGTCGGAGCTCACAGTAATCGCTGATGAGGCGAGGAATGATGAAGCCCGCGTGGGAACGGGAGCAGCACTGGCAGGTTCACAATAGTTCTCTGGCATAGGCAGTGGCAGGCACAGGCCATTCTCAAAACGGTTGGTGTGCAAGCCCTCGCGGTTCGACTTATTGGGACATTTGGGCGTCAGCATTTGGGCCAATCCGACCGCTAACTAAATAACGCATCAGTCGGCGACGCACTATCTCTTCCAGAAACCATCTCATCCTTGCCATCTTGAGGCCACTGTTCCGCATGATACTTGGCTTCGAAGGTACGCAAGAGCCCCTGCATCACTCTACATAGTTTAGGGTTTAGGGTTTAGTACTTCCTTATGCAACTCATCCAAGTATTGCTGCATTAAGCTGGTCGCTACGTCGTTCCATGTACAAACCGGGTGCTGAAGACAACACGCTCACAAGCCACAGCAACTGCGTGCTCTGGAATGCCGTCCGTAAGCTTTCTGCTTCGCGCGTTGCTATTCCAACTTGCTGAAGGATTTGGGCCTGATGGCAATATTGCTTTATCAGTTCTTCTTCCCGCCAAAGCGATTATGTCATATTTCTTGCCTTAACCGGTGCCAACGCATCATGCGACGCCGGGCCACACATCTGGAGCAGCCTTCGGCTGCCTCGATGCCTGCAGGAGGGATCCGAGCCTTAAACCCCACGACCCTAACCCTATGAACCCTAAACTGGCCCTAAACCCTGCACGCCAAAACACAGAACCCCAAAAACCCTGTAAGGCAACAAGGATAGAACAGACATACATACATATATATATATATGTGTATATATATATGTACATACATACATACATCTATGCATACATATATATATAATATATAATAATAACAATACCAATACTGTTTTTGGTCGGTTATATTATGTGTATATACATATATATGTATATGCCCATAAACTCTGAACTCTGTGATCTCTACATGCTCCCAGCCTCCAAGATCCGTGCCACGGTTTCCAAGGCCTTGTCGAGGCGGGCCTGGAAGGTCCTCCTCTGGCGAAGCTCTTCGGGGCTTCCGTAGCCCGAAACCGTTTAGGGTTTAGAGTTTAGGGTTTAGAGTTTAGGGTTTAGGGTTTAGGGTTTAGGTTTAGGGTTTAGAGTTTAGGGTTTAGGGTTTAGAGTTTAGGGTTTCGGGGCTTCCGGGGGGCGAAACGGAAGGGGGAGCTTCAGGTCCCTGATTCTTCTATATAGACTCTCTTTAAAAAGATATACTCTCTTAAAAGGATGCTCTCTCTAAAAGGATACCCCTCTTTCAAAGGATACTCGTTTCAAAAGGATACTCTCTTTAGCAAAAGCAAGACCTCTTCGTAGAAGCGGGTTCAAGGCTACTCGGAAACAGGATTGGCCCCGTGCCATATTTGCCTCCGAGCGGCTCGAAACTGTCGCTGCGGCTAAAAATCCCCATGGTCGGCCAGTGCTGCTCTCAGCCACCACCGTAAGCAACGCGGCTGCGCTTCTGGTGGGGACACGTCGCACCGGCCAAAAAATGACAGCCACCGCACGCTGATGCTGTCAGCGCGGAAGCTTTTGCTGGTACGCAGGCACTGGAAAATACAAGTAACCAGCAATACTGGCAATGACAACAACAATAATCAACAACAGTTGGTAGTTGTCGTAGTAGCAGCAGCAGTAGTAGTAGTAGCAGCAGCAGCATTAGCAGGAGTTGTAGTAGCAGCAGCAGTAGCTGTAGCTGCAGCAGTAGCAAGCAGCAGTAACTAGTGGTCGGAGTAGCACATGTTGCCGCTGTAGAAGCACAAGAACTGGTACTGGTAGTGGCCGTGGTGGTGAAAACAGGAGCAGGGCATGCAGCAGCAAGCAGCTGCACATGTAGAAACAGATTCCAAGCTCCCAGCTCCCTTTCTGCCTGTGATAGCCTCGCACGGCTCCACGCCACCGTCTCTTCCACAGTTGCCCCGTCCTTTTTTACATGTCTGCACCGTGTCAAGCATCTCTTCCCAGCTTTGAAACGAGACTCTTGTTGAATACCTGTCTCGCCTGAGAGCATGCAGCTGATAAGTCTGAACGGAGGATGTGCGTCTTGTTTCGGGAATTCAACCCACGCGTCCTCAAGGCTCTCGAGCACCGCGGCAGGCTCTGCACCGGCATCCATGGCTTCGGGCCTCACGAGCTGGGCTCTGCCTATGCAAGATGCCACCTTTGGCGCCTTTCGAACATGGTCACCACTCATTTGTCACAGGGGTTCTCAATCTCACTATCGCCACCACCAGCAATAATCACGAATGTCCAATCTGAGCGGTTTATGCTAGTTCCCACCAGACCGATCATCCCTGCAGGCATTGCCAAACCCCACTGCTCCGGCTGTTGACTGCTGCTGCTGCTGCCACCACCACCACCACGACGACGACCACTTGTTCTCCCTGGCTGCTTCGACTGCTGTTGTCGACATTGCCTTTTGCAATCGCACTGCGCCTCTACTTCGACTATAAAGACCCCTACGTATCGCAAGAAGTCTGCATGTATTGCTCTTCCTGCGGGTTCAACAATTGAGACTTGACTTGCCTGTAGGTGCCGGCAGGGATGGCACTTCAGGAAAGCGCTTACCCACCCGCTCACTCAGTCACTCACCCGTTCGCTTGCATCACGAATGGTATGGTCAGTCAGTACGCTTCCGAGTTCTTACAACTAGGACTCAAACCACTATCGAGATCATTCGGCGAGCTGTCATGACCACATCCATGCATCCACTTCGACTGCGATATTGGCTGCGGTTATGACTTTTTAAACTCTGCCATGGTCGTAGCTACTGCAGCCGCTTGTCACGTCTAAAACTTTTGACCACTTCGTCTTCCTCGTCGACTGTGCCGTATGTCCGTCGCTCTTACTGTTGCAGCTCTGCTTGCTACTGTTATTTCGTGTTGCGGCCGTTGCTCCGGTTGTTGCGGTCGCTACGTGGGCCTGTTGGTTCCGCTTGCAGTTTTTCTCCTAGTGATTTTAGTGCCGATTGACACTTTACAAATCACGGACATGAACAACAACAAAAAGACGAAAGCATCAAACGGGTAGTTATACGAAGGAAACCCCAAAATAGTATAGTAGACCCCGCAACCTTTTCGTGCGGTTTCCCTCGCGGCCCCTCGGGCCACGGCTCTCCCTGCGCTCCCGGTGCACATTCGAGCGTGGGCCTCAGAATCTCATAATTGACTTCGATGGTACATAACTATACTATATTAGTACTATAATAGTACCATAATCATACTAAGTGATCGATTCGACGCTACCGCCACACCCTACATCTGAGTCGAGGGCTGGTTGACGCTTGGCCTCGCCACATCCTGCTGACGACATCAAATGGTTCTTTCCACCGCTTGGATCGATGAAGCACGGACAACCCCGACACTGACTCGACCGTCTCAAACTGGGCCGGAGTGGATGATAAATCAACTTACGGCGAGATGCTCTGGCAGTCGCATGTATGCACTACACCTAAAACAGCCAGGATAAAGACTCAACGTGTCCCAAAAACCTTGATGCGCTCGGCTTCCGGAAGCTGCATCACCGCCGCCGTTGCCTGAGAAGGAACAAAGGGCCCGAGGAGTGAGTCCGCACACCCCGTGCAGCGATATCAAATGCAAGCAGATCAGAAAAGCATGACTAAAGCTCATCTTCCATCACAATCCGGCCCCTTTGGAAAAATCAAGCCGTTCATGCTCCACAAAATCAACATCATCCAAGGTGCGCAGCGGGTGAGGTCGGAGGTGACGGTGTAGTTTAACGTCAAGTCGTTGAACAAGACGCAGCACGTGGACCTGGGCCTTCGCCATGCGAGCAGGACGCCCCAACATGCCAGCATTCCACGAATTCTTCCTCCTCGGTATCTCTGCTTTGTCCAAACTCTCTCCAGGGCCCGAACCCTTCCAGGTTCGGAGAGGCCGCCCGGCGACAACACGAACCTGCCAGACATCAAGTTGAACGCAATAGGTCACCGCTTGCTAAGCCGACAATGAGAACCACAGCTCCTCTAGACTCTACCCTACTTTGCAATCCGCAGGCGTCCCTGAGCGTCGGGCATCCAGAGCAGTCGGACATCGAGGAAGACCAATCATTCTCCGCATACTCCCAACCTCGACCAAGCAATGCGGAGCATCAAATTCAGACTCCGCACGTCAAGCTCGGAACGCGTTTCTTATATGCCTTCGCTCGCTGGATTCTGAAGCCATCCTGATCCTAGGCCTGATGCCCTGCCTGTGGCGATGCTCTGCTTGCATTTGGCTTGATGCGACCCTGACATGAGTCGCAGGCAGTCGTCGGTGCCAACACTTCTGCACCAATTCAAGTCCTGCTGCGACGCTGCAACAGTGCTCAAGTGTAATGCAGACTCTCTGCAGACAACCACCACATGTACGGTCCTGCGAACTGGAGAACCCGTAGCACCTATCGTCCAAAGGATGCGAGCACACAGCTACCATCTCAAAAACTCTGCTCGAACTCAAATCCAACTCACCTGGCCTCCACTTGTTCGAGTCCTGTGATGGTACGGGACACTTCGGTTCTTCCGCCGTGCACCTCGCAAGCATGCTGCAACTGCTGACCGTGTCAGCCAGCCAAGCCTTTCAAGAAGTCCTAGCTTGAAAAGCTTGTAGATCCGGGTTGTCTGCTGATATCCGATCCATAGCTCGCTGGCCTGAGAGCGATCCGATGAAAGCTTGCATCAAGCTCCTTGAAGCAGACTTCTTAATTCTCAGAGATGCCGTCGGCGTCACCACCGACTTGTCCGACCCGGTGCTCAGGACCGGCGTGATGCTGTACTCTCACCGTCTAGGCTGCAAGCTGCAGCCGCTGAGTCACGCGCAAACTCTGCGCCGGACGCCATCGACTCCTCCGCTGACCAGAAGTCCTTCCTCGAAGAAGCAAGGCGAACGCACGGAAGAACCCAAAAGTCACGACTCCGAGAGTCGCGCTGCACCATCCACTTTCGGGTGGCATCTGTTCCTGAAATAGTCTGTTCGGTCTGGACACCACAGGCAGAGGGCAGAGCTTCACATCCATCAGCGGGCGTTATGTCTTCGTCCCGTGCAAGACGCTCCAAGCCTGACAGCAGCGGGTCATACTGGAAGTTGGTGAACCTGCGAAAGAGAGGCGCAAGTGTCGAGGCTAAGTTCCTGCTGTTTGCAGGGCTGCGTGAAGATGGTGCGACCCATAGACGGTTTGCCTTGCCCCTAAAACCTTGAGCCCTTCAACCCTTAAACCCTAAACCCTGAACCCCGAACCCTTAACGCCGCTCTCAACGCCCTAAGAAACCCCAAAATATGAGAGCCTACCCTAAACCCTAAACCCTCTTTGCCTAAACCCTAAACCCTGAACCCAAAAAAAACATGAGAGCCAAGCTCGTTATGAAGCCAAGCGCACCGCGCCTGGGATCGAAGGTCGGCAGCGCATAGAGAAGCGGCCGCCTTGGATGGACCTGGGAGGGTTTAGGGTTCAGGACTCTTGCATGAGTGGTGTAGGGTTTAGGGTATATTTAGGGTTTAGGATTTTGGGTTAAGCGTTCAGGCGTTTGGGTTTAGGGTTTGGGTTTTTTTTGTAAATGCCTTTCTCCGACCCCTCACTGAGAACCTTCGTCACCGTGGTAGCTGGTCTTTGGGGTAGCTGTGCTGGTAACCCCGATGTCATTCTTCGTCAGACGGTGGTAGATCCCTGAAGACCCTATCCATCATCTCACTGTACGGCGACATCGGTGCTCTCACTGGTGGCTCCTCCTCTCATGTCAGCGCAAGACCTTCAGGATCACTGTCTTCCGATTGTGCATCATGTCCATGTGCGTGGAGGTCCGGGATCACCTGGGTGCCCTCGTCGTCTGGCAGCTTCTGCGTCTGCCGTCTGGCACGTCTGCGTCTCGGTCAAGTCGGCTTCTGAATCCATCAATGTTGGCCTGGTGTTCCTTGGGAGGCATCATTTGCAACGCCGCCCGCAGAGCTTCTAGATTGTCATGCCAGCCCGCTTCTCCCCTGTTAGCCATAGCCGTCATGCTAGTGAGTATCCTTTGCTGAGGCTGCTTCCATCTCTTTCAAGACTGCCCCAGTCACTGTCCGCCGCCTCGGCTGCCTGCTTCGCTGGCCTGGATGCCCCGCTCCACAGCTCGGCTGACCTCGAACATCAGCATCCTCAGCAACCTCGGGAATGCAATCGTCATCACTGCCCTGTCATGCTGGCTGTATCCACCGATAGTCTCCTCGATCATGTTGACGGTGTGCTCAGCTAATAACGGCTGTCCAGCCGCCGCCACGTCCCGATCTTCTGGGAACGGTTTGCTGTCTAGCCCCAAGAGAAACCTCCATCCGTCCACGGCCGTAAGTTCCTCTCTGGCATCGGTCTGGCTTTGCTCTTCGCCTTCAGCTCCCCGGTGGTCTGCATATCCTCGGCGCTCCAGGCTTCTTGATCGCGACCTCCTCAGCCATCTCGGGTGAAGGTGTCCCTTCGTCTCTTCTTCCTCCGCCGCGCCTACCTGTGCCCGAGTCCATAAGCACATTTTCATCTCCATCATGCTCGGCCTCCGCTGGGCTCGTTGAAGAGGTTGCACTCCTTGACTGTCTCCACCCCAGCTGCTTTCGCACATCATGGCGTGATGGGGTTCGCGACCGGCTGAAGCGTGATCTCTACGCTTCGCTGTCCTCCGCCTCGTAGCACTCAGCCGAGCACGATTGGGTATTGTTATTCTGCCGGTGTGCACTCAAGTTTCCGGTTGCGCAGCGCCACTGGGCAGATTAGCCAGAGCCAGTGCCGCCGCATGCCATCCCTCACCCATTCATCCACGCTGCTATTCACCGACACGGCGATGCATCTCGGCGGCGCAAACATAGGCCTTGCCCTAGCAACCCTCAGTTCATGGAGCGCCCACGAAATGCCATTGGCATAGATCTCCGCCTCATCCACAGATACCTGATCTCCGCGTCCTCGTAGTTCCCGGAATAGCCTATCAGTCAAGTCGTCATCGCTGAACCCGTTGTAGGTGAGGTCGTTACCCTGTTCAATGGCACGGTAGTAGCACGGGTCCAGGCCCCTGATGAATAAGTCTCTCGAAGCACGCTTGCCCCCTCGCCGCCCTATGGTTCATCCGGCTCGTCCTCCTGGGCACCTCGGTCCGAGCTTCGCCTCGGTGTTCTGGAGCGATCCTCTTCCCGTCGGTCCTGCTTTCCGAAGGCAGTTCCATCCGGATCATACCTGGCGTCGTGGCAGTGTCTCTGCCAATACGAATCTAACACCCATCTACCTGTTGTCGCCCTTCCGCATGTGCTTGGGTCCGGGTCTCGGTCGGCAGGCCTTCGTGCACGTGTCCCAGGTGAGCGACCACATAACAGGCAAATCGAACATCCCCTCGTGCCGCGAGTTAATGGTGTAGCTCAGCCTTGATCCCCTGCAGAGAAGTTCGCTCAGCAATCCCGATCAGAGCATTCTCCAGCATCTGCCTCAACTCCCGTAGTTGCCTGGCTCGGTCTGGTCTTTGCCTGGTTGGAGGGTTGCCACAGTGCGGGTTGTGTGGAGAGCCTCCTGGAAGTCCTGGTAGACGGCCCTCTCAACCTCCAAAGCGAAATTGACTTCGTCCGCTCCTCATGCCGAAGGCTCTCACCGAACATCCTACGCATCCACCCCAGGAACACCTCCGCAAACAGTTCATATCTTTGGTCTCAAGGGCTGAGGATCAGGCGGACGATTCTGCCCAAAGGTTTTCACGTCCCCGCCCACGGGCCCGCATCCGTTCCAACCGGGCCCGAGCCGACCTCACCCAGGCACAGTCCATCTCCGTGGCCAGTCTTCGAAGCGTGGCCCCAGAGCATTCTTGGTCCCCGAGGTCTGCTGGTTCCTGCTGTCCCCAAGCTGGTAAGTGCCCTTCCCTCTGAAAGGAGCTGTATGATCTCCCAGTACACACACCGTCCGATGAACTTCCCGGCCGGCTTCCTCCCTCGAACTGTTCCGTGCCAGTGCCATTTCCACCAGTGATGCCTTGCATGATGGAGTGGTTGCGGTCGACTGTTCTGGAGCCGCCGCTGTGCGTTAAAAACTTTACCGCCCCCTCTATGGACAGGAGGTAGTTCCCCACCTCCTTAGCATCTTCCAGGCCCTTCTTCTGGTCGGGGCCAGATCCTTGAGGCCCATGAAAGAATGACACGACTGCCTGGGATATCGCTGCCAATCCTGCTTCCTGTGTGATGGTTGCAGACGCCTGGTCGTCGGCGAGAATGCTGCGGCTCCGGGCGTGGAGCTGTGACGCTTTCCACACTTCTTCAGGCCTCGACCCGAGGAGCCTGCAGAGTAGCATCATGTCGGCAATATCCCGGGTGTCAAAGACCGGGGCGTCGGCTGTTGAAAGGCCTCCCGACCCTGCCTCACTTCTGAGGATGCAACAAGTAGGGATTCGCGCGGATTCCTGGCCACCCCGATGGGCCGGACCCCGGCCGCGATGTAAGAACCTCCAGGTGGAAAGCACGTGGAACCCCTGAATGCCTTCGTCACCGAGTCAAACTCCGCCACCTTGACATTGTACAAGCGATCTTTCATGGTCGCTTGCCTTGTCGCTGGAGCGAAAGCACCAATCATCATGGGGGCCGGCACCTGCAGCTGCTCCTGGACTGCTCTGCAAAGCACTCCCTTGAGTGCTTTGAGGGTTTAGGCTTTAGGGTTTAGAGTTAGGTGTTTCGGGTTTAGCGTTCAGGGTAGCACTGCGAAGGTGCAAGAGCGCCGAGGCTCTCTGGCAGATCACATCTGTGAACAAACGCAATCCGGGAAGGAATCATGTCAGAAAATTGCACTAGCAACCATGATAGGAAACAAGGAATGCGATCGATAGAGACTGAGCAGTCCAGACTTGTGTTCTCGTTTTTCCTTCTTCAATTCCTTCTGGGCACCGCCACACGACGCAGAATTACACCCCCAGAGCATGCTTCGTAAATCGCAGCTCGGTCGAATCCCAGACGCTGGCCGAACCTGCAGATCCCGCACCGTCTTTCTGCTTTATGAAATGCAACGACAGAGAACAAATGCAAGGGGCTTCAGCAATGATGACAATAGGGTTTTGGTGTATCTTAGAATAGCTTTATAAGGAATCTCCAAATTCTGATGTCTGGGGCCCTGGCCCCGTACGACTTCGACCAGCCCTGGTGGCACCGATTTCGGGTGCGCAGGCTGCATGATAAAGACGTGGTCATGTCTGTGCACGCACAGCTATATCCACATATCCATATGTCGCACTCCTCTACTTACACATACAACGCAGCATGAGCACTAACATGTGGATGTGCTTCCTGACATGTGTGTATGAAGGGAAGTTTGCATAGTTACATGCATGCCGGTATATGTTTGTGCGCAAAAGACTATTCACGTCCATATCCACACCCACACCCAGGCCTATATGCACTTATTTATCTATACCTATATCTGAGTTGCTCTATACCTATACCTATGCCAATGCCTATGCCTATGCCTATAGCTCTACTACCTATACTATCTATACCTATACCTACACCTATATCTGTATGCATACCTCTGGTATAACTGTACCTAACCTGCATCTGCTCTGTGTCCAAATACCCAATTCTACATCTACATGCTTCTAGGTATCCAACTCTACCTCTATCTCTAGTTATCCCTATCTGTATGATAGCTACATTGCTATTTGCATTTATTTCTACATCCATGTCTGTGTCTGTGTCTGTATTTCTGACTATAACCATAGCTTTGTATATGGAATATACATATATATATCTATATATATGTATATAAAACATTCGTGTACATATACATACACATCTCGTTGTTTTCTTTACAAATTATAAATACATATATATATATATGTGTATATATATATATATATGTATGGTATCCCCCCCCCCCCCCCATGGATCTACCTTTTTCGTGTGTTTGAGAGCCACATCACACGAAAATGGAAGATCCTTGAGGGGAGGGCCTACCCGATGGACCGTTTGGTGGTTGGGTGAACTCCACCCTGGCCCGACTGAGTTCAATCTGGCCGACTGAACTCAATCCCCCCCCCCCCGATTGAGTTCAATCGGGGCCGATTGAGTTGAATCGCGCGCCGGATTAAAGATTGAAGATTGAAGATTCCCTCGAAAACTTTGCCGGGGAATCTTCAATCTTCAATCCGGCCCCCGATTGAATTCAATCGGGGCCGATTGAATTGAATCGGGCGCCGGATTGAAGATTGAAGATTGAAGATTCCCTCGAAAACTTTGCCGGGGAATCTTCAATCTTCAATCCGGCCCCCGATTGAGTTCAATCGGGGCCGATTGAGTTGAATCAAGGCCGCTTGACTGCAATCCCGCTTCGTCCCAAGTGGGCGGGGTTTCAGGTTCAGGGTTGAGGAATTTGAATGTTATGTGCCGAACGTGTTTACCAGGATCTCGAGTGCTGCGTGTTGGTGAGCGGTTTTTCAAAATGATGGAGAGCGTTCATTTTTTGGTCTGTGAATATTGGTGAAAAACCAACGGGTATTCAACAGGATTCATAAAGGTATAAACGGTTTCTATAATCTATGGGTATCTATACGAAATTTTTAAGATGTAAAGAAGGAGTATCGTGTAAGGTGTTCTATATGCTCTTGTTTTTGATTTCTTCATTGGGCACATAGCAGGTACAGCGCAGAGCATTTTGCTCCTGATTATCCTGCCATTGATCCGTTATCTATAAAGTATTCTACAAGGCATTCGATGGTGCATTCTACGGGTATGTTATAGAATATCCGTTAGGTTTTCTTTAGGACTTCCTATGGGGTACTCACAGGGTATCATAGATATTGTGTATTCTGTAAGCTAGTCGGTAGGGGATTGTAGATGATATCGTACAAGGCCTATAAAAGGCCAAGTATGTAACGTTGTTTTGGGCTCTCTATCGGGTACTCTATAACGCATTGTATAAGGGATTGTACAAGGCATCAACATGAACGTAAAGATTATCTTACAGAACGTGTTCTATAACGCAATGTATAGGCTATACGGCTAGAGGGTACTCAAGAAGGTATCTATGAGGTATATAGGGGATATTCTATAACGTAGTACCTAGGGTCACCTGTACGAAAGTCTTTGAAGTTTGCGGTATTCTTTAGGTTATTCTCCTCGACTCCTGGATCACTCCTAGAAATCCCTTACCCGATAGGCTGCTTCTTTATGAGGGGTTCTTAGATCTTGGGCTCGTTGAAAGGTTATCTATAGGTACTCTTACTTCCCATATCCCTATGGGGGTGTAAGAAGTTTAAACTTTCGCAACAAGATTACCTTATTAGGGGCCAAAAGTTGAAGAGTTTGGTTTTGAGCCACTAAATGTTATATGGGTTCATGATATATATATATATATATATATATGTATACTGTATACAACGACTGTCATGTATAGGGCCATATGGGCATCCTGTAAGGGCTTCTATAGAGTATTCCAGACGGTCTTCCATGAGGCGCACGATATATAGAGGGTACGATGTGTTCCATAAGGTATTCTGTAGGGTATTCTATGTCGTATTTTGTGAGGTATTCTAGATATTCAAGAGATTTACAGGCTGTGACTGAAAGAATATGATAAGGTATTCTAGAGGCTCTAGGGTATTCAATAAGGCATGAGGATATTCTATATCAGTGCATTCCATCTGAAAAGTTTTAAGATACATAGAGAAAGTATTCTAAAAGGACATCCTGCAAGATATTCTATATAGTGTCTTGCATAAAGTGTCCTATAGGGTATGTGTAATATAATGCGTGCGGTGTTATATGTGTTCAGGGTATAGATACTGTTAAAGGGTACTATATTGCTGAAATACAAGGTATTGAACCCTGGCAATATCGATAGATTTCGTGTTCACGGATATTATCTGTAATCCCGATGCGTCTTATAAAGGGGAGGTGTAGAAATAGGGTCCTCTTTTCATATCTATACTTGTCGTGATACGGGATGACATATCTTTGCTCTCCTGTTGCGTGTTACCTTCACAGCCCATACTGTTGCATGCAAAAACCTATACACACACAGAACATGCATGCAACCTTGCGTTCTTTTGCAACACGAGAAGAGACCGTACGCGAATGTATGTCGCTTGGAAAAACTAAGTGTGATGAAGGAAATGCAGAATTTAGGATCTGCGAAATCTTTGATCGAGTCGAAGCGTATTTAGTGGAGGATTTATAAAGAGAAGGGAATACGTTATAGAATATCAACTATTTCCCATCCGGCTCTCAAACACACGAAAAAGGTAGATCCTTGAGGGGGGGGGTAGCATATGTATATATACATATACAGACATACATGTGTATATATATGTATATATATATATATATATACAATTTTTTATCTTGTTGCAAGGTTGTGTACCCAGTCAACAAGCAGCACTTACTGTGTGCAGGCTGATGGCCTCGCCTGGATTTACAGATTAGCCCCTTCGGGTGCCGGGCCCTCGTTGCGAACTTCTAGTACTGCACTATCGATTGCTACACGACAACGCGAATCTTGATTCCGTGAAAAGACCCCGAATGTTGCAATGTTTTCGAAACCTGGTGATTCTTCACCATAATGACTCGAAACAAGACATGATGCTGCCAGGCTCAAGAACCGTCTAGAATGCAATCTGTCGCAGGCCTTCTGCGGTGCAAACTTGGCCCGGGAGAACCGCGAGAGCGTGATGTTTGCTGCCCATGTAAAATGGCCGACCTACAGATCAAACAAGGTTTCGATGGAATGCTCCCCGTTCGGAGCCACAAACAAAGCGAAACCGTTTCTGCATTGACGTCCAGGACAAAGGCCCGCTGCATGCGACCATCCTGGATGTCACCCCACCTGGCAAAGCTGAGCGTGGCAGTGCACTCAGGTCTGATGGCCGCCTCGAGATTCCCCTTCCAACAGCTGCACAAGGCAAAAATCTGAGCTTCGAGCCCATTGAAGTCCCCACGCAAGAACATCTCGTCGTGCCAGCCTTTTGTTTGTCGATTTTGTCATCGGCTATGCGGCAACTTTGCACCAAACTCTCCCAACTGAAGGACGCCGAAATGTGCTGCCATCTGAAAGAAATAGATAGATGGGCATACATATATATATATATATGTATGTCTGTGTGTGTGTGAGAATCTGTGTATATGTTTATGTGGAACTACACATGGACATATGGATAAAGATACATATATATATATATAGATAGATAGATACATATATATATATATATGTATATACATATCATCTATTTATTTACTTATGTCGATATAACTAGGCGGTCACCAGGGCCGAGCTCCTGGCTGGCATGGCAGCGCATCCCATCTGCCAGAACACAGTCGCCAACGATGTAGCTGCTACTGGATCCAGCCTGCAAGCTCTTCACGGTATTCGGGATCCTACTATTACAAAATTATACTTTCCGTATAGAATCCTTATACATAGATCCCCTGAAGGAAGCCTATAATTTAATCTAACCTAGTTGGAAAGCCACGTCTTCAGGGCTGAAGTTGAAGTGCAGCCCCTCCGACCCAAGCTTTCCCGCTTCTTGGCATCCCGGCATGGTACTGTACCAGGACGGGAATTCCCGGGTAGACCGGCCAGTCGCTCACATTCTGATATGGAACCCACCTCACAGGCTGATGTCGCGGTTCCATGTCCTGCCCGCCCTGCCCCTGTTCATCTGTGCCGAGGAAGCGGCTCAGACCACTTGCTATGCTGCCGCACGTTCTGCATCCTGGATCCAGGGTTGGCACAACACAATCGCGGCGAACCTGCGCAGGAAGAGCTGCCAAGTTGAACGCGCAGGCGGGCCTCATCCATTTGGCCCCCGATGCCTGAGCCGTTCAGCCAAACCAAGATACAGGGCTCATGTGCTCAACACCGTGACCGAGGCCTCATGGCAAAGATGCCCAAAGTCCATGCAAACTAGCCCCGGCTGCTCGTGCCTCAACTCTTGCAAGGTGTCACATCTTCAGGGATGCCACCAGTCGAACTTGAAAGCCAAGAGCCAGACATCTGCGGGTCTGCAATCACATCACGCCCACGGTGCACCTCCGAAGAGCTCTTCATCTCGATCAGGCTCAGACACTGTGGGCTTTAAGCATGGCAATTCGTCGGGTTTCTTGGTGCGGCACTAAGAAGCTGGAACGGAAGGTTGCAAAGAGCTCCTGCAGCCGACTGGTGCTGAATAGACTTTGCTCCAGCTTTGCACTGGAGGCTCAAAACCCGTCTTGCCATAACAGTCGCAGCTCCCTCCTGGCCATCTGCGGCCTTCACACCGGACGGCACGGCCACCTGCATCCCAGGATCTCAGCTTCTTCCGAAGTGTTTCGGACTCCGGCAAGCAAGGAAAGTGCAAAGAATGGAACACAGCTGAACACCGGCACGAACAGCACCAGTGAAATCAAAAAATCGGGAGTCTGGCTTCGTGGAAGCCATCCGCAAGTGCAGCCACGCCATCCAGCTCCAAAAACGCAGCCTGCGAGCAGCGTGTCAACTTGCAGAGGCACCAAAAATGTGCCGAAACATTTCCCACCTGGCAGCTCGCATCCGCACAACCTGAGGGTCACCACCAACGGGTGCGCTGCAGAGTCCACAGATGTCCAGAGTTTTTGGATCTCGATTTCGGACGGTCAGCTCTTCTCGGCTAGAAGAAAACGGGGCCCTGCGCCTCGGTGGGCCCTTCCTTCACCCAAAACCCAAAGGAGGAGCTGATTCGGCCAGGGAGCTGAAGAGACCCGGCCGGCCATCCAACGTGACCACCGAAGCGACGAAGGGATCCATGGGCCGGTCGAAACGGACGCTGACCCTGAGCCTCGGGACTCGGGGGGGGGGGCGTTGGGAATTTGGGACCGGCTCACTGACTGTCACACTCTACCCATGCATCTTTTGGTACAGGGTTCTTCGTCATGGGGCGATGGCAGCTGGGGGGAAGCAAGGAAGCTGGCTTCACTCGGTCCTGTTGCCGTGTTCGTTGCAGCTTTGGAAGCAGCTGTGTGCATGTAACCATGTCGGGTTCGGCACCGCAAACCTATGCTGAATCACCCGGCTGAGGCCCTGGCTTCTCACTGGAGCTCTGGTCAACGGCCTTATTCCAGAGGCGTTGGCAGACGGCATGTAGCCCTTCGTAATTGGGGACCCCACCAGCTCCGCAGCGTGCTTGGGGAACACCTCCACAACCGTCGGAGGGACGGGACGCACAGCATCGGGCCTTGGCGAGGCGTAGGGTCTTAAATCCGCTTCGCAGGCAGACGCGACGGAGGCGTGACTTCCGGGCTCCGGACACCAAGATCATGGCTTGCAGCGGAGCTACCAAGAGCGAGATTAGGCCACCGCTCTGCACCACAACCTGCTCTCATTCGCAAAATTCTCTGGTGACGGGCGGGATGATGCGGAATGCTTGAAATCGTTCGCGGAGCTGAAAGAGCCTCCACGCTGGAGTCTTCTTGCGCGTCCTTGAGCTTCGTGCCCTTGGCAGCTGGGCGCAGCTCGGAGGCTCAGAGCATCTCAAAGCCCCCCAGCCCCAAGGGCCTCGTCCCAGGGAGAATAGAAACTTGCCGTTCGTGGCTCCTGTGGAGGAAAGGACGGGGACGGGCAGGTCCCTCCAATACGAAGTTGTCGCTACCGCTACCGGCTCTAGAGCTTCGCAGCCGAGCAAAGCCAGAGCTCCTCCGTATGAAAGTTGGCAACGACCGTTACACGGCCTCCGAAGCTCAAGACTTTGAGACAACGGCAAAAGACTCTCTCGATGGCAAGTCTCAGCAGCCATGTCCATCTGATATCTGTGGAAGAGTACGGTCGTCCGCAATCCGTCCCATGGTTAGTTTGGGAACTTCCTTGACAGATATCGGAACCTTGGATATCGCATCCACGCCAGAAAATGAGGAGGTCCTGGTGAAACACAGGCGCTACAGGAAGGCGTGCCACACTGGCCCAACTACAGCACTGCGTATGCTTCACTTCCAAGCAGCACCTCCAGCTCAAGGAAGCTAAGCCGCTAAGCACAACAGCGAAGCCAAGAATGCTGACGTCCTCGATTTGAGGCAGCGGTGTCCCGACTTGATCGCAGGTGGCACTCCTGCACGCTTTGTTTCCGGAGCTCGATGTGTGCGGAACGAGTCAGCGAGCCAAGCGCCGGGCCCGAAACCGGCGAAGTACGCCCTGCGCAGCGCGTTGAGGCGTGCGATGTGCCGATAGGTGGCAGACGTCATGTCCTGGGATCCCACGGGTTTCGGCATCGGAGTTAGATTCCGCCATGCGAACAATGGGAAGGGATGTAAAAGGCATCTTGACGCATGCTTACGTGCTTAGTTGTGCGCTGCTGTCCAGGTGGAGAATCATGCAAAGCCAAGGCTGTGGCGAAGTTGTCGCGATCTGCTGGGTTCCCTTGCGATGTCGTTCTGACCTTCAGTGGCCATCGGGCAGCAAAGCTCGTCACGAAATGACTCCAGCATCATGGCCAACTAAACGAGCCCGTTGCAGAAACGGCTGACTTGCGGAACTGCTCTGTCACAGCTGTATTTGCACTTGAACAAAAGGCTGCCTACCAAAACGCACACTACATCGGTTCACGCGTCCTGAGCTACTGTCTCATCTGTAAATTGTTATCTAGAAACTATACCTACCAATGCGCAAGCCCAAAGGCCAAAGGTGCAATCCGGATATTCGAGCCGCCGGCTGCACTCCACGCGATGGAGGGACTCAGCTCCTGCACAGCTCCAAACTTCAAAGCATCAAAGCATGCGAAGCCGAGGCGACGTCATGTCTGGAAGCACGTTTGCAAAGGCGTCCTCTCGTGCCCAGCCGTCCAGAGCGCTCCCTGGCCTGTGGCGGAGACATTTGCAAGCAGGTCCAACCCTGAAATGCCAACACGGAAGCCGAAATCTTGCTGCTTCTGTCGCCTTTTCAGGTCAACTCTTGCCGTCATCATCCGTCATTAGAGCCAGCAGTCCACAGACCCGTGGCCACTATTCTGGAAGCCGTTCCAACAGCGTGGCAGAAGAAGAGGAAGCAAAATGCGTGTCTCACCCCGGTGGTCAAGCTGGCATGAACATGTGGGAAGGCAACTCTGGTGACATGATCAAAACAAACAAAAAATCAGAAAACATCAACTGAACCTACAGGAACATTACCCTGCCAGCGCCCTTTATCTCCCAAGACCACATCAGCCAGCCCGTCGCAATTGGTCTCGACACTGCTCGAAAGCTCAGTGGAAGGAGAAGTACAATTGCTTATCTCATCCCGGTGGTCAAGCTGGAAAGTCAACACGGACGAATACCAGCAAAGGCACATCCCGTCGAATGATCGAAATGAGCAGAAAGCGACCACGCCAACTTCGCACGCAGACACATTGACATGCGCCCTTTAGCTCAGCCCCCAAGACCACATCAGCCAGCCCGTCGCAATTGGTCTCGACACTGCTCGAAAGCTCAGTGGAAGGAGAAGTACAATTGCTTATCTCATCCCAGTGGTCAAGCTGGAAAGTCAACACGGACGAATACCAGCAAAGGAACATCCCGTCGAATGATCGAAATGAGCAGAAAGCGACCACGCCAACTTCGCACGCAGACACATTGACATGCGCCCTTTGGCTCAGCCCCCAAGACCACATCAGCCAGCCCGTCGCAATTGGTCTCGACACTGCTCGAAAGCTCAGTGGAAGGAGAAGTACAATTGCTTATCTCATCCCAGTGGTCAAGCTGGAAAGTCAACACGGACGAATACCAGCAAAGGAACATCCCGTCGAATGCTCGAAATGAGCAGAAAGCCACCACGCCAACTTCGCACGCAGACACATTGACATGCGCCCTTTAGCTCAGCCCCCAAGACCACATCAGCCAGCCCGTCGCAATGGGTCTCGACACTGCTCGAAAGCTCAGTGGAAGGAGAAGTACAATTGCTTATCTCATCCCAGTGGTCAAACTGGAAAGTCAACGCGGACGATGACCAGCAAAAGCAAATCCCGTCAAATGTTCGAAATGAGCAGTAAGCGACCACACCAACTTCGCACGCAGACACATTGACATGCGCCCTTTAGCTCCCAAGACCACATCAGCCAGCCCGTCGCAATTGGTCTCGACACTGCTCGAAAGCTCAGTGGAAGGAGAAGTACAATTGCTTATCTCATCCCGGTGGTCAAGCTGGAAAGTCAACACGGACGAAAACCAGCAAAGGCACATCCCGTCGAATGCTCGAAATGAGCAGAAAGCGACCACGCCAACTTCGCACGCAGACACATTGACATGCGCCCTTTAGCTCAGCCCCCAAGACCACATCAGCCAGCCCGTCGCAATGGGTCTCGACACTGCTCGAAAGCTCAGTGGAAGGAGAAGTACAATTGCTTATCTCATCCCAGTGGTCAAGCTGGAAAGTCAACACGGACGAATACCAGCAAAGGAACATCCCGTCGAATGATCGAAATGAGCAGAAAGCGACCACGCCAACTTCGCACGCAGACACATTGACATGCGCCCTTTAGCTCAGCCCCCAAGACCACATCAGCCAGCCCGTCGCAATTGGTCTCGACACTGCTCGAAAGCTCAGTGGAAGGAGAAGTACAATTGCTTATCTCATCCCAGTGGTCAAGCTGGAAAGTCAACGCGGACGAATACCAGCAAAAGCAAATCCCGTCAAATGTTCGAAATGAGCAATAAGCGACCACGCCAACTTCGCACGCAGACACATTGACATGCGCCCTTTAGCTCCCAAGACCACATCAGCCAGCCCGTCGCAATTGGTCTCGACACTGCTCGAAAGCTCAGTGGAAGGAGAAGTACAATTGCTTATCTCATCCCAGTGGTCAAACTGGAAAGTCAACGCGGACGATGACCAGCAAAAGCAAATCCCGTCAAATGTTCGAAATGAGCAGTAAGCGACCACACCAACTTCGCACGCAGACACATTGACATGCGCCCTTTATCTCCCAAGACCACATCAGCCAGCCCGTCGCAATTGGTCTCGACACTGCTCGAAAGCTCAGTGGAAGGAGAAGTACAATTGCTTATCTCATCCCAGTGGTCAAACTGGAAAGTCAACACGGACGAATACCAGCAAAGGAACATCCCGTCGAATGCTCGAAATGAGCAGAAAGCCACCACGCCAACTTCGCACGCAGACATATTGACATGCGCCCTTTGGCTCAGCCCCCAAGACCACATCAGCCAGCCCGTCGCAATTGGTCTCGACACTGCTCGAAAGCTCAGTGGAAGGAGAAGTACAATTGCTTATCTCATCCCAGTGGTCAAGCTGGAAAGTCAACACGGACGAATACCAGCAAAGGCACATCCCGTCGAATGCTCGAAATGAGCAGAAAGCGACCACGCCAACTTCGCACGCAGACACATTGACATGCGCCCTTTAGCTCAGCCCCCAAGACCACATCAGCCAGCCCGTCGCAATTGGTCTCGACACTGCTCGAAAGCTCAGTGGAAGGAGAAGTACAATTGCTTATCTCATCCCGGTGGTCAAGCTGGAAAGTCAACACGGACGAATACCAGCAAAGGCACATCCCGTCGAATGCTCGAAATGAGCAGAAAGCGACCACGCCAACTTCGCACGCAGACACATTGACATGCGCCCTTTAGCTCAGCCGCCAAGACCACATCAGCCAGCCCGTCGCAATTGGTCTCGACACTGCTCGAAAGCTCAGTGGAAGGAGAAGTACAATTGCTTATCTCATCCCAGTGGTCAAGCTGGAAAGTCAACACGGACGAATACCAGCAAAAGCAAATCCCGTCAAATGTTCGAAATGAGCAATAAGCGACCACCCAAATTCGCACGCAGACACATTGACATGCGCCCTTTAGCTCCCAAGACCACATCAGCCAGCCCGTCGCAATTGGTCTCGACACTGCTCGAAAGCTCAGTGGAAGGAGAAGTACAATTGCTTATCTCATCCCAGTGGTCAAACTGGAAAGTCAACACGGACGAATACCAGCAAAGGCCGTCGAATGCTCGAAATGAGCAGAAAGCCACCACGCCAACTTCGCACCAGACACATTGACATGCGCCCTTTAGCTCAGCCCCCAAGACCACATCAGCCAGCCCGTCGCAATTGGTCTCGACACTGCTCGAAAGCTCAGTGGAAGGAGAAGTACAATTGCTTATCTCATCTCAGTGGTCAAGCTGGAAAGTCAACACGGACGAATACCAGCAAAGGCACATCCCGTCAAATGCTCTAAATGAGCAGAAAGCGACCACGCCAACTTCGCACGCAGACACATTGACATGCGCCCTTTAGCTCAGCCCCCAAGACCACATCAGCCAGCCCGTCGCAATTGGTCTCGACACTGCTCGAAAGCTCAGTGGAAGGAGAAGTACAATTGCTTATCTCATCCCAGTGGTCAAGCTGGAAAGTCAACACGGACGAAAACCAGCAAAGGCACATCCCGTCGAATGCTCGAAATGAGCAGAAAGCCACCACGCCAACTTCGCACGCAGACACATTGACATGCGCCCTTTAGCTCAGCCCCCAAGACCACATCAGCCAGCCCGTCGCAATTGGTCTCGACACTGCTCGAAAGCTCAGTGGAAGGAGAAGTACAATTGCTTATCTCATCCCAGTGGTCAAGCTGGAAAGTCAACACGGACGAATACCAGCAAAGGCAACTCCGGTCAAAACGCGTGAAATGAGTGAAAACGAGATCGTGTCACAGTCTCCTACCAGTAGCCAAACTTGCCATCGATGCCATGATGATCAAGACTATTCCCTGTTGTCTTACGATTCAGTTGACTACTGCCAGAAAAACAGGTAAGTAGAAGTTCAATGAAGAAACACAGCACGAGCCATGCAATCGGCGGAAGTGTTGGGAAGTCGAGTCTTTCTTACAATACTCGATAGCCACTAGCATCACCAGTAGCCCCGGGAAGCTGGGTAACCGCACGTACCAAGGTCCTGCTCGTCTCCCGCATAGTGAAGCGGCCTGCAAAGGCCGATAACAGAGGGACTTCGGAAGCCCAGAATGCCCGGTGAGAGCTGCTCTGCAAAACCCTTCTGTAACGAAAGGCTCAGAAGTCTAAGCTGCAGTGTTTGGGATAGTAGGAGGCTGAGCAGCGAACAGCCCTGGCCAGAAGGTGATGATAGCCAGACCTGCAGTCCGAAGCTGCTCTGGGTTTAGGCTTTAAGGTTTAGGGTTTAAGGTTCACGGTTTAGGGTTTAAGGTTTAGGGTTTAGGGTCTTGAAGGCCAAATGCTGATGGGAGATTCCTCTGACTCTTGTTGACTATAGTATGGCCTTGTTGCCACTACTGACGTTTCTGCACTGCAGTTGCCATTTGCCATGGGCACTGGAAATGGCATTCGTCTCGTTGGTAGCCTGCTTGCTCGAAGTTAGAAGTAGTGCCCGGTATGAGCAGACGTGTGAGCAGGAGTTGACTAGGTTGACATGTTACTTGTTCCTGTTCCGATTTCTCTTACCATACTCCTGTTGCCCATGATGTTGCAAACCTCACCTTAGACCTGTGGCAACCTCTTGCATAGAAGCCCAGCACGACGGCTTTCTGCAGAAGGTTCGGGTGTCCGGTTTGGGGCTTAGGAATCAAAGAAAAGTACTCGCATGAATGAGTCGACAAGCATTCCACGCTGCAAACAACAAAGCATGCAAAACACGCCCGACATCAGCTGCGCGGCCAACTGTTGGACTTGAAACTTCATTTCATGTCAACGACACGAATGACACCTACAGCATTTCTCATCATCGTCATCCTCATCACCATCATCCATCGTCATCACTATCGCCGTCATACCACATACGTGCATCCAGCCGTCCATCCATCCATGCATGCATGAGTTGCAGCCTACATACCTAATGCATGCATACGCACGTACGGACATGCATAGCATCATCGACGACGACAACAACAACTAACTGTACAGACGATGAATACCCGAACAACGAGACTGCCCAGCAACACTGATCGACAATTAGCAAGCAAACAGCAACACCTTTACAACTGCGCAAGTCTTTGCTCCTGCTTGAGAGCCGGGCACATGAGCAGCTGGTTCTTCCCCGTAAGAGTTTGGAGACGCCAGTTGTCGTGATTGTTGCAGAAAATCCACTGCGCCTTGTCATTGGTGGAGCTCGGCAGAGGCTGCATCAGACCGTGTCGGAAACGGTGCCCTCTTCACTTCTCTGTACTTGGAGGATCATGGGATTTAGTAAGTATGTAAGAATATAAATACCTTAATTGGGGTTATAAGTATACTTACCCGAATTATAACCCTAGTTACTAAGTCCCATGATCCTTTAAGTAGAAGCTTCAAGAGCAGAACACAGGAATTCCGCTGAGGGCTGAACGTACTCCGAGCGATTGGTGGTTGGATCGAAAGTATCGATCATCCGGTTCTCCTGCTCAGATGGGAGTTTCCGAAAATTAAGGTACCTCATATTGGGATCCTTATGGCAAGGATCCCACTATTTGGGGCACTCTAGTGGGGTTCCTTTTTTTCGGAATGGCTGTTGGCAAAACTTTGGCTTCCGAGCCAGCTGCAGGTACTTGGCACCCTCTCGGTCCTGCTCGTAAGCCAACGCAAAACCATCTGCATACTGCGGCCTCCGGTACACCTGAGGGACTTACAGGGACCGGTGTGAAAGAGACAGTTTTGCTGCTCTGAGCACGAGACCAAAGCTGTAAAGGTGTACCAGTAGTACGGATACCTTGGAATGCGTCCCGTATCAATTAAAATCGATTTTAATACCCTGTGCAGGGGTCCCAATAGCCAAATCAATTAAAATCGATTCCAAGTGTTGTCACGAGGCGGACCAATTAAAATCGATTTTAATACCCTGTGCAGGGGTCCCAATAGCCAAATCAATTAAAATCGATTCCAAGTGTTGTCACGAGGCGGACCAATTAAAATCGATTTTAATACCCTGTGCAGGGGTCCCAATAGCCAAACCCATTAAAATCGATTCCAACTGTTTCCGAACCCAGAACCTCTGGACCAGGGTATTAAAATTGAGTTCAAGTCATTGGCAAGAGAAAATTTGAGAAGGTATTAACATCGATTTTAGTTGTTTCTCGAAGCTAATCCGCAATGAGGTATTAGAATCGGTTTTAAAACATAATTGAAATTGAAATCCAGACTTATTTATACCTTGGGCTGTTGTGGGTTCAGAGGTCTGGGCGTTACTCTTTCATGGTGAGCTTACTTAAACTCTTTGAGAAGACCTGCAATTGCTGGTGTTCCGGTGACCAACAAGGCTGCGAAAAAGCCGAGAGGCACGATACCGCCTTTCAGTGTGGCTTCGCCAGCTATGAAGCGGTCTTGGCCGTACATACCGTTGTCCTTCCCGCGGCCTCCAAAGGGTTTAGGGTTTGGGCTTCACGATGGTGGCATGGCTGATATGTGTACACAGCATGCGTTACCGACATGTGTGACAAGAATACTCAGCAGTGGTTTCCGATCCGTTAATCATGAAACCGGGCTGCATACAGAGCACAAACGATGAGGGTCCGAATATTGTCACCGGAGGCTCATTCAACTCCAGCTATTTCATTCAGCAAGAGCCAGCCCCCAAACAAAACTGCCGGCTGAACAAGCCACTGCGATAAGCTACCCTGCACTCAGAAACTCCCAGGACTCCCACTGTCCACATGTAGGAGCAAGGGCAACACTTCAACTTGCCCGACACGCAACAAGATCACGGTCGCCGCTACTTACCGATACTTGCGGTCCGCCCCGAGCCTGTCATGGTGGCATACCTCTCCGTGGTGACGTAGAACTCCCCAAAGAGCCCGAAGCGATCCTGTAAAGCACCCCTGCATCCGGCGGGCTTGCAAAATCCTTTCTGTTTGATTCCAGAGTCGGGTCTTTGGGCACCATGCTGTCCTTCCCCAGCGATTTCGCGAAGCTTCGGATCTCTGGCGCCTGGCGCAAGGGCATCTTAGCGGCTGGCGTCAGCCTCTTAGGATCACCACGCAGTCAGCATCGCTCAGCTTCGAGCCCAGCGCTTGTAGAAAGGCAGGGGGACCTGTGAGATCCCAGGCTCCAGTGCATACGGCGACTACAGTGACGGTGCTGGCGGCCAAACCCTGTACACCCTCTATAAAACCCCGTGGGAAACCCCGAAACATAACCCTGTAAACTCCGTAGAAACACGCATAAAACCCAAACCAAACCGGAGAGAGAGCTTTTCAAGTCCACGGTCAAACGGAGCCTGCATCGGAGTATCTACTCGGAAGCCATCCACGTCGGCACTTTGGATGAGGGCTTGCGTCATAGCAATGTACTTGTCCTGCCAGGTTTGCGTGTTGAGAAGACCATCGCTCAGAGGTGAGTCTGTGGCACCCAGAAATGTCCTGAACGCGGCTGTGCTCCAGCCTCAAGTCGTCCATGGTACCATAGATCTTGGCAACCTGAGTGGCAGTCGCAGTGCCAACCGGATAATCTACCTTGCATCCGCTGCCTGAAAAAGTAGGGGACATCAGCCATCATCGCGTCAACAACCAGCTCCGAACGATAGGATCCGGGCATTAATTTCCCAGGGGTCTGCATAGTTCTGCAGGTCACCATTGTGGTGGAAGTCCGATCCTGCTTTGCATGTCGCTTTTTGGAGAAGCCTATCATGCTCAGACCACTTCCAGAATTCTGCTACTTCAGAACATCGCACAGATTCGCCCCGGGCCCCGGGTGACGGACCGTCATAAGTCCCTTGGCCCTGATCCCACGCGGCCTCGGGCTGCTGTTTTGAGGGTTCGGGCTTGGATAATCTCTCTCCATGGACAGGAACGCAGCCTCCTAATCTAAAGTTGGCAGAGCCCGATACCAAGAAGCATAAGAAGCAGACACTCGAACTAGAGCTTGTTCTGACACATCTGAGGCGGCCACTTCGCCGTATTGTCCGTAGAACGGGCTGGCATACTTCGCCTGGCCACACCCAAGCCCTGAAATTTCCTTTGGCTTTTAGCCCCACTGCACTGCCCTTGCATGCAATGCCGAGCAAACTCAAGCTGCTGCACGAGCCTCTGCAACCCAAGTGTTGTTGAAGTAGAAGTCCATGTAGGGCTGTTTTCCAGCCTGTCCAGAGAGCAGCCGTGTAGTTCAAGCGCATGGCTGTTGCAGTTTCTCTCAACCTGTCCACGCGGTGGCAGAAAAACCTGGCTCGTGCGCACCGGAGTGTCGTAGAGCTCGCTCGCGGCACGGCGCGTGATTAGCCTCCACAATCCACAACTCTGAGCTTCCGAGCACCAGGATCGAGTGTCCACATAAAGACCGTTGAAAAAGAACCCCATACTTTTGTATAAGCAGGACAGCCCCTCTGCGCAGCCTGTACTCCCGGAGACCATGGTTTTCGTGGAATCGGAAGGGAGCCTCATGTCTCATGCACAGATCCGCAAACACAAGCTGGAAGTGACCCAGAGTCCTCTCAGACTCAGCTGGACTCGGCCAGCACGCAACAACGCAACATCAACATCCAGCATCATCCAGCATAGGCAGCGGTCGACCGATGTCACGCATCCGATCTGATGTGACCCCTCTGACTGCGGCCCGGTCCGTGTCGGTCTGATGACCCTCGAAGAAGAACTCATTGCCCATGTGGTTCATGACTACGTCCTGAAGTGCAAGATGAGATCACAAGTGAACTGCTGCTCTTCTCAAGAAGGGCATGGGGCATTTTTCTTCCTTGTCTCATGCTCCCTTGCTTGCAACGAGTATTGAGCCGAAGCTGTATGGCCACGCTTGCTCTCTTTCTCTTTTCTGGGGTAGAACCGGTCACAAACTCGCCCACGCGTGCCCGCAGTCCAGACGCAGCCGGCGTAACACAGCTAAATGCAACACACATTTCGTAAGAACCTTGCACAGATGATCTCTGTCTCTCTCTCTCTCTCTCTCTCTCCGTCTCTCTCTAGCTGTCCCTCTTCCTCCCAATCTTTCCCAGGTTTGCCCTCCTAAGGAGGATCGATGCACTGACTGAGCCGTCCGCAATCAGCACGTACATGCCCCGATCGTGGGCTGCTTGCGTCAAGGCCTCGGCTCGCTGCCCCTTCGCTGCGACCAGCACCACGACAACTACAACTTCGACTACTGACACAACACAACCACCACCACACCGACCACCATGAATCTCAATTCACCCGTTGATCCTGCCGCCATGGCTACTGCAAGTAGGTGTAGTATGTGATCATGATCGATTTCGGGAGCAGCTGCAGGAAATGCCTCTTCTTTTCGCGTCAAGTCAAACTCATGAAATGGTGACTATCCGTCAGAAAATCATGCTGCCGTTGTCTTCAGAAATGACCATACTCAGTCCATCGCAAGTCCCCTACTCTCGGCACTGCGATTTTTCCGCATGTGAACTGGTGACCCTTGCTCGGTGCTCCATTCGATCATGATCCCCATTTGGGTGGTTGTCAAAATCATTGTCCCTTTTTGGGTCCCCTAAACATTAGGTGCCGTACTATAATAGGGACCCAAAAAGGGACCATAATTTTGACAACCACCCGTTTGCTGCTGGGCTCTCGGCCCTCAACTCCTCGAGGGTGCCGAGACGTTGATCTAGCAGGGTAAAGTCCTGCTGAGCATACTGATGGCAGCAGATATTACATACCATAATATACCATAACCATGACTGGTGGTGGTAGATATCATATACCATAATATACTATAACTATGAGCCCTAAACCCTATCGAAGTCCTGCTGAGCATACTGGTGGTAGTAGTTGTACCTTGCAGTGGACATCATCATGAAGCACAACTCGCTCACAGACCACAGCAACTCGCGAAGCTTGTGCTGAGGAAGGCTCCCATTCTGGAAAACAGGAGAAATCCAGATGGCCTCCGCGATAGAACCAGATGAAATGCAGTTGGGTTGTGCTGGTGATTCTGATCCGTTTCTCACAGCTGACCTGTTCTTTGTAACTGGCTTGCGAGATGATTGGAAACTCCAGTGCTGCACTTGCAGCCAGTACTGTCGTCTGTGCCACGATTTCGTCGCCGTCTTCACACTCAGGGCTGAATGCTTTCTGATCCCACGCGCTCGCAGGATTGAAATATCACCAACGATCGCCGACCGATGTGACAAAGAAGATCTGTCATGTGCAGCCGGCCAGGGCCTGGCAGCCGAGGCCTTTGATGTAGTCCAGCTTGGAGCGAAGTCCAAGGAAGTCGCCTCCGTGCCTGTCGGGTAACGATAGAAACAACTTCAGGAGCGCTAAAGAGGCTTCCTTTGTCAGAGGAAAACTTGCACCTTGCCTGAAGGTCATATCTCGGACATCGAAGCCACCTTTGAAGGCTTCATTGTTCCTGCCGCATCCGGAGTCAAGACTGAAACCGCGGCTCTGCTTCCAGGCCATGGAAGCCACCCGTCACTACCCGATACAAGATGCGAGATGATGCGCAAGTCTTGAAGAAGTCGCAGTCGCACCATGCGTTTGGCTGGCAGGCTCTGGCCTAGGGTCCCCATCGGCGAAGCGGTCCTGCGGCCGCCGAATCCCGTTAACGGAAGGGGAGCCGCTAAGGCGTTTGCAAAGGAAGCCGACCGAGGCCGGGGCGGTTACCAATTGGTAAATAGACAGCGCTCTCCAGTCCGTAGGAGAGGGGAAGTAGATGTGACCTTGCAAGGGCTGTCTCGATAGCAAAAAGTCAAGCTTTCCTCAGCAGCAGACATGGCAGAAACCATTTGCTTCCATTGACTGCAGCTGTACACTGTACACTCTCCGCAAGTCAGTTCGACACATGTTCATCCCACACGGGGATGGAAACATGCGTCCCCGGTGGGATGCTAGACTGGGTCAAGCCGGCTTTGTGCTTCGTTGGCTTGTGTTTATGTAAAACTCAGCAGAAAGTCTCCGATCTCGGCTGCTTCTGGAGCGTCCTCCTCGCAGATCACAACTTTCGCGATCTTCCGCGCACCCCAGTGGCAGAATCTGATGTCGCCGTTGGCGTCCGTCTTGACTGTCCAACCGGCACTCATCCAGTCGCAGAAACGCCGCACCTGTCTTCGGTCCTGAACCACGCAGTTTACAGAGGGACTAGGGCTGGCTCCGGCTTAGAGCTGAACGCGTCCAGGCTCCTGGAGCTTGATGAAATCGGTCGTCTGCAGCTCGATGCCTGCCCTTGAAGACCATGGTTGGCCATTCCTGGAGAGCACGAAACACAGACAGGAGCTGCTCTCTCTATACGGATCAGTAGCAAAAGTGCATGCAAATGAGTTAGCAACCTGACCGTTTGATTCGTCCTGCGTCTTTCAACCAGAGGCTTGCCGGGTGAAGAAACGATTAGGTTCAACTGAGACAGGTCCATGAACCTCGGCCTCTGAACCAGAGCACATAGAGCTTCAGTGAAAACCGAATTTCAACTCCAGAACCCTCAGCGGCGTGCTACCAAGCATCACTCGTTGGATGCTGAGCTCGTGCTCGCAGATCTCGTGCCCTGCAAAGAAAGCCTCTGCATCGTGCAGGGCGTAACCTGCCTGCTTCCACGACCTGTGCCGGGACAATGTACAGGCCTAGGCCTAGAGCAGACTGGGCACCACAAGATGCACATCACAGCTGAACGTGGGGCCCCGCCCCAAAGTGGACGCCGCAAACTCCACTGTCAGCTTCGCGTGGTTGGCGACCTCCAAGTGCCGGCCACCACCTCGGCAGAGGGTGCGCCAAAGCCACGAAGTTCCAAGCTTCCGATCTTCAGGATCTTTAGGGCCTTTAGGGTTTAGGGTTTAGGGCCTTTAGGTTTTAGGGTTTAGGGCCTTTAGGTTTTAGGGTTTAGGGTTTAGGGGTTTAGGGTTTTAGGGTCAGTGCAAGCCACCAGCTGAAAGCAGCGTGCGGTTCAAGCGCTCCACGCGCAGCAGCAGGAGGCCGTCGAAGAGCACTAGGGAGCTTGGTGGCTCGGAGAAGGGAAGCCGGCCGCCTCAGAGTTTGAAGCGCCCAAACCCCCAAGTCCCAAACCCCCGTAAACCTAAACCCTAAAAAACCCTGAAACACTAAAATCCCCATGCACAGCCCTGAACTTCACCCCACAACCCTAAACCCGTAACCCTAAACTAGACCCTCTACCCTACTGACCCTGGTCCTTTCTTTTGCTTTCACCGGGCGGCGGAGGCTTCGGAAAAGCTCCGGCCGGTGGCCCCAGAGCGAGGCCAGGCTAAAGGCCGTCTCCCCACGCGCGTCCTCCAGGCTTCCTATGATAGATGGAAGAAAGAAGAATAGATAGATCGATCTTCGATCAATGCTGTATTAAGGTATACTGTCTTGTACGATATTGTAGTATATGATATGTGTTACTTTTGTTTCATACTCTGCTCTGTAGATACTATATACTCTAATGTTGCATTATAGATGATATGATTTAACGTTATATGCTGTATCTTCGTCTCGTCTGACTCTCATATTCGGACTCATTTCCATCGTCCTGGCAGGCCAGTTCCGGCTGCAGGGCCTGGGACATGGCACAAACAAACTCAGGTCACATGGGAGTTTCCGAAAATTAGGGGTACCGACTTTTGGGATCCTTATAATACGGATCCTACTATTTAAGGTACTGCATTAGGGTCCCCTAAAGCACGCTTCCACACGGGAAGTTCTCCGAGTCTCTAAGAGCCTGCAACCCTTTTGAGTCGCGGCAGAGAAAGCATTCCTGGGAAGCCGGCCATCAGGCAGTCCACGCTGGCAAGGCAGCCAGAGGCAACGGCCCACATTAGAGCCGTTCCTTAACGCGACGCAGAGTCTAGAGATATCTAGAGTCTAGGTTCAACTAGGCACAGTCGTGGCTTGAAGAAGGCCGCTGCACGTTGCGTTCAGGACTCTACCGTTGCAGCACTGCGCATTGATATCCAGTGCGATCCTGCAAAGCGTGGTCACTTACAGAAGCCTCATCACCCGGCCGCAAGGTGGATGACAAAGATGAACAACTAGCTGAAGTACAACAGCGAAGCCCATCTTAAAACTCACATCGACTCGGGAAGCTAGAAAACTCAAAATCCAGGAAGCTGCTAAGCTCGAATGGACAGTTATCAGACCCTGATCACCTGTTTCTTCAAGCTTCTTCACAAATTTCAAGATGAATGCCCCTCCCAAGTCCTGTCACTTGTGCAAGCGAATTCCAGCAGGGTGCAGAGACAGAGATGTGCCGGGCTCTCCGAGTAGGCACCTCGCTTTTCAGGCAGTCGAGAGGCACCAGCTGGACATTCTCAAGCCCCTCAAGCTGCCCACCTCGCTCGGCCAGCATCATCAGCACCTGTTTCGCGGGTCTATGAACTTGCAATGCTGCTTTTTCACAGGAGGCTGAGACAACGGCAGTTTTGCCCTCGTCATTGCGAGCATTGAGCACGCTCAAGGACATGGGCAGCACTTTCTCAAACCTCTGCTGGCACTGGGAAGACAAAGCCGCTGCAGCCAAAGCCAAGTCCAAGAGTCGTCTCGGGAGAGCCACTCAGTGCAGCCAGCATCAGGCTGGAGAAGCCACGAGAGTCAAGAAGATCCTTTGATGCTCGGGGCTAGGGCTACGGAACCTCCCCTCTGTGGCACACCACACACTGCAAGCTGGCTGCTCGCGTTGCGGAGCCAAGTTGCTGTTACGATGCCTTCTTTCGCGAGGATGCAGTCGACTACCTACAAACCACTGCTGACCATCTGACATCCGCGATGTTCGTGGGTTAGCTCCATGCAGGTCTACTGCCGAGTATCGCCCCTCAAATGCGCGAGAAACTGTGGCAGAGCATGATCTGCAACATACCCTCCTGAATCTCCATGAGATCCAACGAGCGCAAGGTTGCATGACGTCTTTCCCTGGTGACAGTGACATCTTACAGGGAGCCAGGCCTCAGCAGCCCCCGAACTTGCAGCTTCCATCCTCGAAAGTTGCAGATCAGCTCAGCTGTCGGACTGGGACTCTGTCAAAGCCGAGCCACAGTGCACTGCGGTTCGTTGCAGACAAGGCGTTGATGTCCTCAAACCGGGAGCAAGCTCGTGATTCAAGAGGCAACTCTTAGGCAGGACACATTCGGCACTCGAAATCCGAGAAATCATGCTAGGAACACCGAACGCCAAGCTTAAAATCTTCAGCCAGGGATCCACTCCCGGGTGCGCCAGCAAGCGCTCGGTCACCTCACGGCTGCCCCTTCGGGCGGCCAGGTGCAGCACCGTCTCCTCGTTGGGACTCCGCAGGTCCACGGCGACCCTGGCTCTGGCGGCAAAAAACTAAAAAATCCCTGGGCTTTTTGTTGACCGTCACGCCACGTCTTCCACACTTGATATGGAACACTGTATGCGATCCCACTCAGGGAGAAGTCCAGTCCTGTGAGATGCGAGGAGCGCCAACACGACGTCGAGGTGATTGAAGATGATTGCCAGAAACAGCGCGGAGTTACCAGCGACGTTGGTCACGTTGGGCTCCACGCGGTCGCACCTCTGACTCAAAGAGCCAACATCACAGATCTGTGACGCTCCGGGGCCCCCACTGAAGCAAGCTGGGAATGACCTGTGCTCGCCCGACTTCTGCTGCCACCATGATGGCCGTCGCACCGGACAGATCCCGCTGGTTCGCATCCACGTTCTCGTAGCTCAAGAGAAGACCTCTGGGAGGGATACAAAGTCGTTGGTCTTAGATGTGCCAAGACATGTTCCTCCTGTTGCGATGAGGGCCTGCGATGTCGTCCTCGATGTGGAACGGCGGCTCTCTGCATGCATAGTGCCTAAGCTCCAAACCGCAGATTTGCATGCCCTGCTCATGTTCTGCTTTTCCGGCCAATGCGCAAGATGTCCTGGAGCAGTTGCTCTACGCGTCTTGTTGCTGTTGTGGCAACCCTCAGATTCTCCAAAAGAAGGTTCAAATTGCAAACCGTCAAACTTATAGCACGATACCTTTGTAGATGTATTTCGCACACCAGCATATTTGAATGAACATCCACAAGTTGTCAAGCTTGTTCGTAAACCCGTTGAGGTCTGAAGCTGTTGTGGTTCCTTGCTATTAGCGGGCGGATATGCCCGGACGAGCACGCGGCTTAGGTTTGCTGTCGGTTTGGTCCTCGACGGCTAGGCTTCAGCTATGATGGCTTCTCAACGAAACTGCACATAAGCCAGTGCAAAGTTTGACCAGAAGGGGCAAAAGGCAAAATCGATAAGAGACAGACACGAAAAGAGACAGCTGCATGTATGGTCTCTTGAACTATGTAGATGCATCCTGCGCTGTTCCTTTCAAAGACCTAGAGTGCAGAACTGGTGCCTACGGGTCACAGAGGTGTCACGCCGTGGTCGTCCGCGAGGTTGGGATCCGCCGCCCTCTCCATCAGGAGCCGAATGGCCTTGGCACTTGGTTTCAGCAGCTCGGGTCAGAATAACATAGATCATAGTAACATAGTAATAGAAAGAGCAATATTGCTAGTATCAATAGCAGTCAATGCTGGAATTAATACGTATTTTATTAACACTCATCTCCATCCACCACGGAGTGCAGAGCTGTCGGGACTTTGGAGCGATGGCAAGCAGCAGCCGGAACTGCTCTCTCTCTCTCTCTCTCTCTCTCGGTGCCTCGACGCGTCCTTCGTGCGCTGCGAAGCACAGGGCCGTCATGCCCCGATCATTTCGGGCGTTTACATCGGCATCTTCCGCTTCCAGAGCCTCGGACGCCGCAACTTACGACGGTACGATGATTGCGGAGAGCACTCGCTGCCTGCAGCAGCAAGTCCACTTGCCCGAAGCGCGCTGCTGCATGAATTACAGCCTGCGACACTTCGTTCAAACGGGCGGACAAGTGGAAGCATCATGTAGGCGATCAGGGGTGGGAAACCTTTGCACATAAACGTGGCAGGATGACCTCGGCTTGAGGCCAGTAAGCCCCATCCCCGTGTGGAGCCGGTGCCCCTTCCTCCCGTTGCGGCGGATCAGGCTCCGTGCACGGAAATGGCCTCGACAGTCGAAACATGTATGATCATCTGACAATCATAACAATAGCAATAATGTTGGACTCGTGCGACAGAGGACGAGCTCACAAGGCTCGAGACGTTGCAGACTTGCGGGGCCAGTGGAATTGAATACAAACAACAAGCTCTGCTGCAACCGTGTTCTGAACCAGTCTTTTTTGGGACCACTGGATTGATCCAATGATGCGTCCCTGCGCATCACCATTCGTTCCAACGAGATAAGTGAGATAAGCACCCTTCCCCCCACAAGTCTGCTGCAATCCGAGCTGCCAGAGCTCCACCTCTTCAAGCAGCCTCGCGCTGCTCTGCAGTGCATCCGCTTGGGTCTCCTGGCGTTCTGCAAACCCAACCATCTCCGCTTGAGATCGCATGCGTTTGCATGCTTGGAGTCCTCCAACAAGTCACGCAGGATCCTGTGAACACGCCTCCAGCGATGCTTCCGATGCCAGGCCTGCCCGACCACGGTAATCGTGCTCCAGCAGGAAAGAGTGCGATGGGTGGAATAGGTGCCTGGGTGAATGGTTTGCCGGGAAAGTAGTCGCCGTGAATCTCCATAACCTGGGCAGAGCTTAGTGAGGCTAAGGACTCACAGCTTGCAAGGAACATGAAAGCCTGGGCGGTGGCATGCGGATGTGCATCGCCACCGAAACCGCAACGCTCGAAGCAGACCCAGCAGAATCCTCCATGCAAGGTCGAGATGCACCAGGCTCTCGCAACAGTCAGCAGCCTCTCCTTCCTCGCAGGCAAGGCAGCTCATGGCGACACAGCCATCTGGATCTGGATCCAAGAGTGCTCTGCACTCAGGATTCGGGCATTCCAGGTTCAGGCAGCTTGCGACCTGCACCGCGGACAGGAGACAGGAGAGAGGACCCCTGCAAGGCCCGGGTTGGGCGGCATCGAGGGCCTCCATTCCGAAAAGCCTTGGGCTGAGCTGCTGCCGGAGGATCATCCTCGGTCGGAGCCGCCAATCGTGAAGCTCCAAAAGGCTCCAAGGGAGCCCTTAATCTCTCGGTGTCTGCATCAGAGCCTCTGCTCCGGGTCGTACTGAATGAACATCTCCCCATCCCCACATTGTAGCCATGTGAAGGGCAGCACGTCCTTGACGTTGTGAGCTTCTCGAGGCTCATCGTGCTCAGAGACTCGATAATGGCTCACGATGCGGACCGACCTTAGCGGGCACATAAAGACGTGTCTGGGAGTGCCCCGTCCCAGCCCCCCCGCTCCGCCCCCGCCTTCCCTCTATGTCCTGCACGAGCACTTGCATCTCCGCTTCAAGGTCGTCGTCTTCCTCAAGGCACATTCTGCCATTGCTTTGGAGCGGCGCACGTGCTCCAAAATGAACCTTTTAATCATGCTTGCATCTCAGACAGACTTACAACGTTGATGGCGGACCATCCATTGTGACTCGATCTTCTACAGATGGCGGTCAAGAGTGATCTCGTGCGGGAAGGCCTGTAAAGCTTCCAAAGGCTGTGGGTCCGTGGCTTCGATGAACCGACGCAACGTCGTCCCGCCGAGTCTTTCCTGAACCTGCTCGTTCCGCAGAACCCCGCTAACGTGTGGAGTTCGTTTGCTTCCTATTCTGGTACAAACCGTGGCATAAAGAGGCTACAGAAGATGCTACGGGTATTGAGCCTGCATCTGTGCGAACACATACGGTTCACCGGTCACCATGCACGCAGGGCAGCTGATGCCTCCTGCAGCAGGGGTTAGCGGCTAGCACAGTACAGCGCAGCATGTATCGACGCGAGAGTGGAAGCCACGAGGAAGCCCCTGAAAGAATTCTAGTCCTCCATGGCGTCGAAGCTCCGATGTGCCAATCAGGCTGCAGACATAGGGCTCGAGACAATCCAGACAAAGCAGGGGATTCTTGTGATTCCTCGGGCAGAGTAGCCCTTTGCCTTTCTCTGAAGGCTCCAGGCACACGCAGCACAGTGCCTCCAGAGAGCTCCTGAAAGCCCAACAGGCCCTGAAAAGAATTCGCAGAAGGGTCCACCGCTGTGTCTGCCTCGCTTGTGGCACCGGCTGTTCTGGAGCATACTCGATCAAAACGTGTGCCAACTGCGTCACCATGTTTTGTAGAAGACCTGGAGCACTTGATGCACGGCACTGAGACGCCAGGTCCTTCACAAGCTCTGCAACCTCTTGCGGCCAGTCCGTTCCAGGTGCGGCAAAAACAAAGTCGAGGATGTCTCCAAACTGATCCAGGTCCAGTGCCTGGTCAATTCTTTGCTCAGTGCCCAGCGAAGACAATCCCATCCCCATGAGCTCTGCTCTGCCATTGCCGGACACACCTATGGACTCCTGTGAGAGCTGCGAATACGACTCGCCCATTGAGTGCAGAATCCAGAGGGCTGTGGCCACTCCGTGGGTGACCGTCAGTCTTGCATGCCAGTTCAGCTCGCTGATACAGCCGGAAAGAGTCACATGTTCAGGAAGAGCATAGAAAAGCCTTACAAAAACCGACACCATCGGACGCAATCGGTGAGGATTAAAGAACGCATCCCGAACACCAGTCGAGGATCCTGGTTGTAGGCACATCAGAAACGGCCATCGAACCAGCTGGGCTTCGCATGTCGACCTGCAAGCCGGGACGTCACGGGCATTCTTTTCCAAGAGTGGGGTAGTGGAGGCCTTGCATATGCTGGCATGGTGTCTCGACGTTATACTGAGTTCCGAACGCCGGCCAGCCGAGCCTCGGTGGTGGAGAACCTGAGAACACCGGGAATTGCAAACCTACGCCGACTGCCACCCCTAGGTCCTACGTGGAGTTGAGAGGGATGTGGACCACTGCAGGCCTGTCCGACTGCAACCGGAGATGCCCCACGAGCTGCGACGCGAACTTGCAGCGATGGCAAAGGAATTGAAGACGTCTCAATTCAGATTGGCTCAAGCCTTGAGGCGATTCGAGTCGACGACGGGAGTAGGATGCAAAGCCGCGCTCTGATACCGATCCAATTGAGAAGCCAGGTGACGGAAGGGCACCTCTCGTGAGGTGACGGCCACTTCACCTGTCGCAGCGGATTTAACCGTCATGCCGAATATGCCCGGACACTCATGTGGGTAGTTGTCAAGATTATGGTCCCTTTTCGGGTACCCTAAACATTAGGTGCCGTATTATCATAGGGACCCAAAAAGGGGCCCTAATTTTGACAACCACCCAAGTGGCTCACCCTGGCTTGCGGCAGTGAGCATGAAAGGAAGCAGAGAACTGGGAAAAAGCCAGTATCAGTCCAAAGCCTCGCAGCTTCCATGGGCAGGGCAGCGTGCCAGGCACCAAAGGCCATGGCACTTCTGCAAGGAGTGGAGGAACTCGCGGCCTGCGGCGGCCGGGTTTTCACAAAGAGATTGCACCACGTCAACCTACTCATAGAACACATCACTGCAAAGGGGCCTACGGCATGGTCGATGGCCAGAAGGCACGGACCTTGCATAGAACCAAAATCGAGCAACAGGCAACTTTCTTCGCTTGCCATCTGCAAAAATCTCGCCGAAACAGGTGATGATGCATCGGACAAAGAAGACCTCCTGAGGCATGGACACGCTTCTATTGAGCAAGATAGATGCAGCCCCCTTCTCGTGCGTGTCGGTGACTGTACGCCGAAGGTCCGGAGTTGCGGGCGGTGGCAACGCCATGGCCATTGTCACCGCTTGAATCGAACAGGAGACGCTGCTCTACTGTGGCGTCAGACCGCTCTACTATGCTCTGCTGCGCTGTGGCCTGCGACGATGATTACAATATCTCACAACGTGGAACCCTTAAGCCTGCACTCACGGCTTTTGTGCGGAAGGCTCAAGGTCGCCCCTAAACCTACCCCAAAGGCACACGACGACTTCTGAGGCATGGGCCTTCCCATTTTCCGTGGTACTTCTCTGGTACCTGCAACATTCGAGGCTGACCTGTCAGTCGCACCACGACATTTGCAAAGCGCACGTGTTGGCGCTCGAAGTTCACATTCCATCTCGAGTTCTCTTCGGTGTACGGAGCTGCATCTGCTGTGGCGACCTCGGTTTCTGACATCTGAACACTTTGAACCTCATTGCAATGCTGCCCGCAAACGCCGCAAAGCTTCCCTTCTCAGATTTGCAGGTCAAGCCACTATTACCGCAAGTGCCGCTAACTTGTCCAGCACTTTCATCTGTGCCATGAGAGCATCACGTTAATACACTGTGAGCTTCCAACTTGTTTGCATCATCATTGAAAACTGGAGTGTCTTTGACCCTGACAACAACATCTGAACGAACTTGGCCTTCAGATGCTCAACGGAAAAAGGATGCCGGCCGAACAACAGGGGAGCTCCTCGCAGCAAAAACTCGCAACGTAACCGCAGGTCCAACAACAATCTACTCCGCATTCGGATGTGCCAGCTAGTTCATGTGTTTCGAAAATCCGCGCCTGCAAGGTTCGGCAGACAGGCAGCGAGTCACACAAGTGTGGAATTGCAGCAACATGAATTCATATTTTGAGCCTCGCTGCGACATGTGTCATGCCAGTGAAAAGCACAGATCCTGCGACAAAACACGCGGGGAACCTCAAGAGCCCCATGATATGAACTCGCTGAAGCACCTTATAGCCGAAGTCACATAACAAACTTGAACTCTGTGGGCTGTTGCTCATGCACCCGACACTCTGAACCATGGAACGACGAAAATGCTCTGGACGACATCAAGGTCGCTCTTCTCGACATGAACCTGTCTTTATCTTGGTTGGTTTGTTGGAGGGTTGGTGGGTTGTGTTGTGGGTATGAAGGTACAAGGGTCTGGGGTTCACATAGGTCGCACTCGCAAAAGCCATCGAAGCGCCAACTGGTGTTGCAAATTTGCAGATTCGGAGAACACAACATGTTAGTCGCAGCAAAATCTGGCGCAGCTTTGTGAACGGTCGCTTCTCAACCAACAAGACCCAATCATCGACTACAAATTTTTACATGCTCAAACACCTCAGCTCTCTGCCGCCTTCGGACCCGACTCGGCTTTTTAAACGCTTGTCCATCAGCTGGTGGAAGTTTAAAGAAAACCAAACAGCATCAACGGAACATTCGAAAACTTGTCAATGAGAATATTCAACGTTTTCCGTTCCGGCGGATAGAGAAAGCGCGGAGGGTGCTAGCTTTGCCATTTCGAATTGCACATGAAGGGAAACTGCGTCGAGCAATAAGAACACAAAGAATGTGTTTCGAAATTAACAAACAAACTCGTCGGTGCTTGAACAATAGGATCTCGAAAGTATAAATGTTGCTGTGCAGGTCAACAAATCTGATGGAATTCATGTCCAGATCCGATGTTTTGGTGGTTCTCGAACTTGGTTTCTTTTCTGTTTTCGCATCATGTTTGCATAAAACTGACAGTTCGTATTTTTGACCACAGTGACAACAGCCATCGATAACGAATGCAATGATAGAAAAGGGCTGACACAATTTTTTGACCAAACTGATCGTGTGTCGCAAGCGACCTTCGGCTCTAGTCCAACAACACTGCACCAAATAAAGTCGAAGAACAGTGAGTGAGTAAGTGAGTGAGTGAGTGAGTGTGTGTCGACCTGGGATGCTCTCCGGCCAACGGGAAACGGTCCCTCTCGCTTTGCCTCGATCCGAGCCGGGGGGGGGTTCTTCTTTTCGTGATCCTGTTTACTCTTGGCTTCCACGCATGACTCACACCAATGTGCAAACGGTAGGTGTGTTGCTTCATGAGCTAGTCGCTCTTCTTCCGAAGGGTTGTACGGTTCTGCTTCCACTCGTACTTTCTCTTTCTCTGCGCTCTTCAGCTTCTGTGCAGACTTCTGCATCTCCAACTCTGACAACGGATTTCCGTCTCCATCGTAGGTTGGTCCTAATACTCCTTCGCTCCTTCCAGGGGCGATGTTTACCGGCACAACCGGCGTACTCAGTTCTTCCGGAACTCGCTCTTCATTCCTAGCGAAAGGTGTTTCTGGTCCTCTCGCAACCATCACTGCTTCAAAGTCTCGACAGAAAGTGAAAAAGTTTCCACTCACTGCATGTAGGATAACACAGATCCTCTTGGGTCTTCCATGACACTCCGGAATCTCCACATTGTGACTCCTGACTGACCCGTAGTCCGAGTACAACTCGACTAGTGACCATTCACTTCCTCCTTCAGACACCATTGTCGTCCTATACTTCCATCCTGGAAAAGCATCTTTGGGATCCATGTAAGTTGTTCCTTGATACAAAACAAAAGATGTACCGTCTTCCATGATCGTCCACTTACCGCTGGGAGTCCTGTCCAACAGCTCCCGAAGGTAGTTTGGAATACGCACTGTGACGCTTCTCTCCACTGCAGTACGACTGTCAGTGCTACCTCTCGAACTTCCTCCAGTTCCACTTGTTCCCGTCCAACGGGCACTCCGATCACTTCCGACAACCGATAATCTACCTAACAAACAACAACTGTTCCGCTTATAAAAGATCCTTGCCGTTGCTTTCCCATCTGGGCTGACCAGAACCATTGACGACACCGTAAGGTTCCACTGAGCACTAAGAGCTTTCTCCCCTTCAGGTACTTCTGGTTGGTATTCCAGTCTCCAACCATTCTTCAGCAGTCTTCCCATTGACAACAAAATGTTTGTTGCATCGCTTACAATAAAGCTTTCCGAAATACTTGGGGCTGTCCAACAGTCCTCTCCCTGTTCTACCGAAATCAAGGCAGTAACCATTCCTGCTGACCTAATCGCATTTCCTTGGGCATCCTCCAACAAGATACCTGTTGTTCCAGCGTTGGTGCGTGTAGCCTTCGGATGTGACCGAGGTAACAAACTAGCATCCGATCCCGAATCCAAAATAATAACTTCCAGTGCTTCTTCGGGTACTGTCTCTTCTACTTGAACGGCTCTGACCACTTCGTGGTCATCTACGACAAACCAATCTCCATCTTCATCTGTGGCATCAATAACATACCACTCTGCTACATCATGGAACTCTTCACAAACCATCCGAACTTTATCAGCTTCGGTCTCCTTTTTCTTTTCAAGCGTTTTCAAGTGTAGTTCGATCCACTCGTTTTCACGCTTCACCGCATCCTTGATGGCTTTCTCGTCATAAGGCTTTCCTTCACTCTTCAGTTTTCTCTGCTGCTTCAGGTAGTGTTCTTCTTCTGGATAATGTTCTGGAACTCGTGGAAATCCAGCCTCAGGTAGTGCATCTCGCTTGCACTCCAATTCCAGGCTTGTACCACAACCTTGGCAGATTCCAGTTGGTTCACCAGATCCAAGCTCCTCCTCAGAGTCTGTAAAACCAGGACTGGGTAGTTCACCGAAAAATGGGTTGGTAACCTCATCACCATCTGCAGTTTCATCTGCAACTTCTCGAACCATCCGCACTGCGTTGATGTACGTGATGTCAATGTCGTCCTCTCCCGAATCGATCGGGAAAGTCTCTGGATATTCATCAGGTGGTGTAGCAATATGATAAAAAGGTTTTGGATAGAATCCACTTGGTCTGCTCGATGCTCCTACTCTCCGAGTGACGATCCTTGGGTCTGGTCGACTTGTGGTCTGGCGTATTGTACCAGTTTCAACCACATTAGGTCTAGGGTAAGGTTCTGGGGTTGGTGGATTGTTGGCATACGTTTCCGTTTGTGGATGTTCTTCGGCTTCCACATTGCGAACCGAATGTCTATTGGGGCACTCGTTCCCCCAATGTCCTTCTTGATAACAAATCCTGCAAATTGTCCTTCCAAGTCTTTTTCCTTTTCCTTTCTTTCCTTTTCCTTTGCCTTTTCCTTTACCTTTTCTACTCTTTCCACCTTTCTTCCCTTTACCTTTTCCTCGACCTTTGCCTCGACCTTTCCACGACCAAACTTGCCAAATCCTCGACCTGCCTGCATGGCTCCAAATCCGCCAAACATCTTTCCATAACCTTTCTTGCCTTTTCCTTTTCCGGGACCTTTTCCTTTCCATCCTTTTCCTTTGTACTCTACTCTATTGACTTCCATCGCTTGACTTCCTCCACCAACAGGTGCATTATCCACTGCTCCGAGGTATGATTGGCTCTGTCCTGATTCCAGAGGTTGGTATACTTGATTTGGCATCCAACTACGTGTTGTTCGTTCGTACACAAGTACGCTCTCCTTTACCTGGGCATACGTGGTCTTATCTGTGAGTTGTAGATGAATATGTTCCTTCAAAGGACTAGGGATGCATCTCAAGAGAGTAGACAAGAGAATTTCTCGGGGATAGCTCGATCCACTGCATCTCTCGTAGTCTTTGAGCAGTTCTTCCAGCTTGGAAATCTGTGCCACAGCACTCAATCCAGGTGAAAAATTTGGGTATCCATGAATCGCTTGCATCAAAGCCAAACTCCTGCTTCGTGTACTGGGTTGGTACATCCTCAACAATGACTTCCACAAAGCAAATCCGTTCCTAGATCCTGCATTACTTGGATCTCGTGCATGCTGCTTTGTTGTTCCTGTCAACCAAGAACACAGTAACGAGTAAAGCTTCGTAGACATAGCTTGCTGTGTTTCATCCGCGAATGTAGCTGGTAGTGATTCATGATCCTCCAGTCTTTCCAAGTTCTTAAAAGCATCCGAATACTTTGGTTCCGCATACGCAAGAATGTTGTACAGTTGTTCCTTAAAGTCCATGAAATCCTGCGCATCGGTTTTACCTCCACCAAACGAAGGTGGTCTACCTAGCATCTTCACTGCACCTTCCAATGCCTTTGAAAGTATTCCTTCATAGGAACTTCCTGAACTACCTTGACTTCCAGTGTAGGTCACTAATTGGTTGATCGCTTCAGTTGTAACTCTTGAGTTCTGAACCAATTGTCCTAATATGTCCTGAGTAGGTACCATACATAATCCATCTCCGTCGGCAGACGCTGCGGGTTGTCCTTGCATAGCTTCCGTCCTGCAAAGCAAACAAGCAAATACTAGTGTTCTGACTTTCCGCTTGAATCCACTCACTTTACGTCTCCAACGAATACTGTGCATCCGATTCACTTTCCTTCGCATACAGATGCATGTAGCTCCTTTTTGCTTTCTTCCTGCAAGAAGAGTTGATCCGAATACGCAGCTCCACAAGAGCTGAAGAACTAGTGATACAGCTACGCAACCTAAGGTCGCGATTCCAGCTTGTACTGCTGGTAGCTCAAGCGCCAGGCTACAGATCGTTCTTGTCGATATCGTCTGCAGCCGACTGTCCGGCCTCCTGCTCAGACTTCTTCTGTTCATCCCTCGCTGCTTTCTGAGTGATCCTACGTTTTGGTTCGTCAAGCTCTGACGACTCCGGGTCTTCCGGGTCTTCTTCACGCTGGGAACTTTCTTCCGACTCCGATTCTCCATCAAACATTTTGTCGTCGCTACCGGCTTCATCCGGTCCTGGATCCTCTTTGTCCTTCGCTGGTTCCTCAGGTGCTGCTTGTACTGGCTCCTCATGCACTGCTGGTGCTTGTACTTCTTGAACTGCGGGTGCTGCTTCTTCCTGCACCTTTTCCTCAGCAGTCTTTGGCTCCTCATTGGCTTCATCCAGAATTTTCTGGGCTTCTCGCGACTCCAAAGTACGGCGTAGTTTGTCCTTGTGGTGCTCTTCATACTTGATCCGAAGTTCTTCCCGGCTTGGAGCGGTAGTGGTAGCAGGCTCTCCTTCTTTTTCCAAGTCCACCACTTCTTGGCCTGTCCAGATGTTTTGCTTCGGCTTTTCTGGTTCGGCCTTTTTCTTGGTGCTTGCGGCATTACCAGCTTCCTTCCTCCTGATATCCACTTCTTCTGGAGATAGAAGGGGAAACGTCTTGTCATCCTTGGACTTTTCCTGATGCTTCCTGTTGCGTTCCGAAACATCCTGGGCCATTGATCCATAGTCGCAAAGTGCGAGCATAGGAAAGTACCGACGATACGGGTTGTCGCCTTCCATGTATCCGGGTTTCGATATTCCTCGCATCGGATACAGTCGCCTAACCTGGTGTCCACGGTCCAACACTGTGAGCATTGCTTCGTACATAAGGTTGTTGAGCTGGTTGAACTTGCACTGCTTCTTCCAGTGTCCACTGTGCCAGCAAAGTGAGCACAAATTGCGGTTCGGGGGAAGCGATCCATAGATCGTCCGTCCCCGTGATGTCTCCGTTGGCTCGATGTCCAAACGTCCTTTTCCCGCTGGGTGCATACTCCAGGCTTCAAGTCCTCCATTTCGTCCAGCTCCTTTACATTCCCTCCTTGAGGGGATGAGTCGTACGCTGAACTTGTCCAGTTCCCGGTTGGTATCCTCCAGGTCTTGTTCTCCCGACAACTGCCATGGGAACTCGTACAGAGGCTGCGTCTCTCCGTTGCGGTCACCAAATCCTCGCATCACCAGTCCATACAAGAGCTTATCCAACTCTTCTGTCCACTCCTTGGTGAATGGCGGCTTGCATCCCGGGAGGAATTCTTCTCCAGCACGCAACTGAAGTCCAATCCTCCTCGTAGATCCGCTCTGTCCATTCCTTTCCGGGAGTTTCTTCCGGTGGCTGCCTCTTACCTCTTCCAGACTTTCTTTTATCCCCAAGCTTCTTCTCTTTATCCTCTTCAGTACTCTTGGGGTCTCTGGAGTCTGGAAGCTTCGGCATCTTCTTCGGTCGTGGTTCTTGAACACGGGTAGTCGACTCGTAGATTCCTGCCAAAAGCTCCTGGAGGGATTTCTCCTCTCCCTACCACACCGCTGACTTGATTGCTCGTCCCATAGCTGTTTGGAGTCTTTCTGAGGAAAGCAAAAACTCCTGTTGTGCTTTCTCAAGGGATCTACATCTTCCGAGCCATTCCTTCTCCGCGTTACGGAAAGTCTCCGCTTGCTCATTCTTCCTTCCGCCCAAACGGTCCACAACTTCGCGAGCTTTGTTACGGTACCATTCTTCCGCCGAGTCCAGTGCTGCTTCAGGTACCTTGGGCTTTGCTTGCTGTTTGTTAGCTTCCTGAAGTGCTTTAGCCATCCGCTCAGATTCTTCCACTGCACGAAGGCGTTTGGTTTCCTCCTCCAGTGCTCGTTGCTTTTCCTTCGTCTCAGCTTCCAAGATCCGCTTTTGCTCTTCCAGATCTGCAAGCTTTCTCTTCCGAGACTCTGCCTCAGCCTTCTTATCCTCTTCTTCCTTGAGAGCTTCGAGTCGTTCTGTCTCTTGATCCTTTCCTGGGGGATCATAGAAAGATCTGGGCTTGAAGTCCCGATTGTTCTGCAACATCTGGCTGTAGAGACTACGAAGGGGGGCCTGATACTTCCTGTCCAAGGCAAACCGTTTAAACTCTTTCTCAAGCAACGTAACATTCTCAATCGATCCTGCCAGTTCGATAGCTTCTTCCAACTTACCTCGGACACCTTCAGAACCTTGTTCTTCTGCAGGTGCTTCTTCCAGCTTCCTCTTTGCTTTCTCGGACTTCCTGATCCTCTTGGCCTCTTTCCGGGCACTCCTCTTTTCTTTCTTCTTCTCTTCTCGAGTCTTTCCGGTAGTTGCTGGAGTCCGTGCTGGTGTAGCACCTTCTTCCGTAGGCTTGACTCTTTCCGGGGCACGCAGCTTCTCCAAGACTTCTTGCCTCCGGCTTGCTGCTGATTCCTGCATCTCCTGCAGATCCTGAATCCGATCCGCCATGGTACCTTCCTGCGTAGGTTCCACGTTTGGTCTTCCAACTGGTGGAAGGGGAAGGATTTCGGTGTACCTTGTGTTCTTTGATCCGTCTGGTACAATTCCTTCCGACATCTGGGAAACAAAGACTCCCATACACAGGTTTCCTTATCCTCTTCGAGGGGATACAGCTGCGGTCGAATACTGAGGTGAGACATGTTCATCCGCATGCAACTTGTTTCTTGCACACTTCCCTGGCTCAGCAAGATACTCATACAAAATCCAAGCATCATACGCAAGAGGTCCTTGTACATCTTCTCCGCGATCACCGTCATGGCAAATACAAGGTTTCTACTTTTCCCGTTTCCAGGTATCCTTGACTTCTTCCTCCGGTTCCAATCCGGGTTTCCAAGGTTTACTTCTTCCCACGGGTTTCCTGGATCTTCAGGCTCTCTTGCTCCGCTACCAAGTTAAACTGTAAAACCCTGAGCGGTCACGCTTTTCCTGCTTGAGTCAAAAGGCGCTGCAAGTAAATATACCGTAGCCTGGGCTCACCAAAGGTGTGGGGGCGTTCCTATGTACAGAGTTTAACATGAAGGCATAGGGCAGGGACCGACTGCTTGCTCATATTGCGGGGGTTGCCCTTTTCCGTGGCACCGAAGTGCCAATAGCGGAGCACCCCCGTATCGGCTGAAAACCACTCGGGGAGTGGTGGGCAGGGCGGGAGGTCGACGGGCTCGCCGGAAGGCTCAGACTCCTGCTCCTGGCTAGGCCCCGGCTGAGAAGGCTGATCCTCAGTGGGTCCTGGCTCGACCGTGTAAAAGTGGGACTCGACGTCGATCTCCACGGCTGCATTTGGAGGCTCACTGCCATAGAAATTAATCCACGCGCGGGAGTCCCAGATCACGGCTAGTCCAAAAGGCTTGGGTGGTCGGTAAGGGCCAGGGTATGTAGGCTTGTGGTCGGATGCAAGGAACTCCGGCTCGAAGAAGACCCCTTCCCTGGTCTGGCCATGCAAGGCTGAGTGTGGGGCCTGGTCGGAACTGCTGGAAGCTGGCTCTGGGGAAGGCTGTGGGCTGGGTGTGGCAGTGGCAACTTTCGGGATGGGCAGTGCTTGGCTGGTTTCCTGCGCCGTCTGTGGCTCCGAGGCCTTGGGTTTGGGCGGCGGGGATTGCTGCACTTGTGGCATGGCTTTGGTCGTCGGATCTGCCGACTGGGCCTTGGCTGACTCGGGCAGAAAGGTTTGCTGCGCCGGCTTCCAATTCTGTGGGACTTTCGGGGGCGCTTCTGCTGCGGCGGCTTCTCCGAGGGCTGCGGCTGGGAAGGCTTGGAAGCAGGTGGGGTCTTCGTGGGAGGCGGAATGGCTCCAGAAGGCACGGCCTTAATCGGCGGGGGCTCCGCTTTTGGCGTGAGGCATGGGGGAATTGTCGGGCTGGCTGGGCGGCGCATTGGGGTAAGACGGGAAAAAGCTGGCCGGAGGGCTGAGCGGAAACCTGTCGGCTCCTCGGGATCAAAGAAAAGCAGAGGAAAAGGCTGCTGGTGTGTGGCTGCTGTGACGACGGCCGTCATGTCGATGAGCTGCTCCTCCATAGGGAGGTATTCTCCGTCGGCCTCAATGGGCTGCTCTGTGACTGCAGCTGCTTCGGCTTCGGCTGCAGGTACTGAAGGCTGTGAAGGCTGAGCCGCTTCGGTCTGGGAAGGCTGGGCCGTGTCGGCTTCATCAAGGTCTTCCACGTCCTGAGGCGGGACGTAGTCAAAACAAGCTGGAATAGGGCCTGTGTAACATCCATCTTGGGCATGATAGAAGGCTTCCTGGTTCTGGTAGACAAGAAGGCTATGGAGGAACTATCGCAAGGCCGAGCATCATCCTGTACGGCTGTGTCGGCTGCCGTCTGCGCCGAGGCAGAATGCAAGGCTTTGAGCTTGGCTAACTCATCTGGGGCCAACGTCTTCAGCCAGTCGGCGAAGGCATCGTGGTCGGACGCCATGGCTGAGGCTGACGCTGAAGCTCCCATAGGCGCTGTGAACGAAAATGCTCTGGGGGTGTCCACGCGCGTCGCACAGGAAAACAGACTGCTATGTGGGGCACTTGCACGCAGGAGTCCTGTGAGCTTGGAGCGGCTGGAGGGCATGTGACCTGGCCCAGGGCATGGAGAGCAACAATGCCTGTGAAGGAAAAACCCGGCCTGAGGTAGGCGGGACCTGAGCAGGACTAGGATGGCGAAACCCCCATGAAAATGCAAACGCCTAAGCTGCAGAGCCTTTTTGGCAAGGCATGCAAGGCGGGCTGCAAAGGCTAAGCTTCTGGGTCTTTTTCGGAGTCCAGCAAGGCTGAGGGTCCCTGATACTGGCAAGCATCAACGGCTGCCTCCGTAAAATAGACGGCTATAGTAGGGAAGGCTTGCTGAAGTGTCAAGAGCAACCCGGCTACCCTGGCGTAAGTCTGGTCCAAACGGATCCTGACGGCGTCTATCTTGGCACTGATGAAGACCCAGGGCGAAAGAAGGCAGCGAAGGCGTGGCTGTTCATGGGCTCGGCGGCTGTGGTGCCACAAGGCTTGCTGTGCGCCACGGCGGTCGGCTTCTAAAATGCCGATACGAGCTTCCAGAGATCGAAGGCGTTCCGAAAGAGACTGCACTGTCGGTTCATCAGTGGGCTCTTGGCTAAAGTCCTGGGTAGAAGGCTGTGGCTGCAAAGCATCGTAGGCGGAGCTGGTATCAGGGTCGAAGGCTAGGGGACCAGACAGGCCCGCATTCATACGGCCCATGGCTGAGAGGTTGGTCATATTGGCAGTCGGCTGGCCCTGATTCCATTGGAGGGGAAAGGGCTATTGGCATAGGAAGCGGGGCTGCTGGTGCCCCCTCATGATGTCTCAGCCGAAAGAGCTACATAGGCAAGCTGCGGCTGGCTGCTTGCAAGGCAGGCAGGGCCCGGGCTGAGGGCGGGTCGAAGATCATGTAGATCCTGAAAAGTCTGCTGAGTCGGGCTGACCGTCGATTGAAGAGGCGCTGAAGGCAGGTGATGCAGAGGGCGGGGCCGAGGGCTGGTAACCTGAAGACAGGAAGGGCTGTTTGATTTGAAAGCATGAAGGACAACGAAGACCTGCCCTGACTAGCATCTTAGCGCAGGCTAGAATCGGCTTAGGAGGCTGAGGTGCTGGCCGAGGTTCGAAGAAACCTGGGGTGGCAGCACGAAGGAGAAGGGCCAACTGCAGGAAAGGGCTCATGGACGGCTTAAGGAACCGGCTGGGCTTAACTGGCTTGCGAGTAGGCTTGTGCTGACTGAGGCTGCAACGGCCGGCACGGTGAAGATGCCTGAGAGAGAGCAAAGCATAGGCTCCCATGTGCTGAACTCGCAAAGGACCGACCGGCTGAGCGCCCGGGATGTAAGGCAAAAGTGCCGTGTCACCCTCGGGCCTTGGATATGCGTTCTGCTACATAGTCGTGGCAAGCCTTATTCAGAAGGCACAAGGCAGCAACTTCCTGGCGAGAGCTTGCGAAAAGAAGTAAATTGGCACAAGGCGCAACTCCGAAGAGAAGGCCCTCAAGGCTCCAGCCAAGAAAAGGCTCACGGAGGTCCTTGGTAGGGAACCAAAGCACCTTGTAGAGAGGCGGCTGTCGGAGCCAAAGGAGCGGTACCTTAAAAGGACTCCAAGGCGGCGGATGGCGATACCGCAATCCTGGCACAGCTGAGTCAAGGCTTGAGTCCTGCGAACTCGCTGGGCTAGCCATATGCTGCCTGACCCCTGGCTGGCTGCATCCGAGGCCTGAGGGGAAAGGGCGAAACGCTCGAAATATGCTGGGGCTTTGGTATCCTCCCCCCAAAGGCAAATAAGCAGGCTGTGGCTGGGGCGGAGACGCCGGCTGAGCAAAGGCTGGCTGAGCGGAAGCCCGGGAGGCTCTCGGGGAAAGCTCTTATTTCCCAACGAAACTTCCGTTTGCGCGCGTAACGGGAAACCCTTAACCGCGCTGCAGTTAAACCCTGTGCAAGCACTCTCTTTTTTTCTCCTAGCGGACATGGGGGGTCAGTTCGGGCCCGATCTTCGGGCACTGAAACGAAGGATGCCGCTGGCATCTGTCTGAAAAGAACGACCGCTGGTCGCAGGTAAGGCGAACGACTGGTTCACCCCCCTCCTGCCCCCTACCAGGGGTGTCTCAGTACTACTGGAGACAAAGGTGAAACTTTCTTCGACCCACAGGGTCGCTGCAGTCTACTACTAGCTACTCTGCGTTGTTGACGGCCTACGGCCTATGTGCAGCAAAGCACGCTGTGCTGAAGATGAGATCTCTGCTAGAGATAGAACAAGGAGCGCTGCTCCGGCAGCTCTGCTGCCACAAGCGTGGTCCCAGACCCCGCATACTATACAGGGTGTGGTGGGTGGGATAAAAACTTTTGGATCACAGATCCACTTCAAGCCGAAAGCTGCACGGCAAAGTTTGTCTAGTGTTCACAACACACAAGTGAAAACACTGTTTTCCTTTTACGACAAAACTTTGTCTACACTTTCGGCGGGAAATAAAACCCATTCACGCACGCATGATGGAAGCTTATTTCCCAACGAAACTTCCGTTTGCGCGCGTAACGGGAAACCCTTAACCGCGCTGCAGTTAAACCCTGTGCAAGCACTCTCTTTTTTTCTCCTAGCGGACATGGGGGGTCAGTTCGGGCCCGATCTTCGGGCACTGAAACGAAGGATGCCGCTGGCATCTGTCTGAAAAGAACGACCGCTGGTCGCAGGTAAGGCGAACGACTGGTTCACCCCCCTTCAAGGCACTCGAAGCCTTACTCACCCCCCATCTAGTCCGCGCCGAGTGACAAGGCCAACAGCACTGCGTTGGGAGGAAGGAATTAGCGCTCTGCGCCAAGTTTCTCAGTCTCTTCCCACCAGTCTCTGCTGGGGCCATCAGTAATGTTGCTGACGGTGGGCACGCGGAAGAAAGCAGCCCTGCACTGCAGGGACTCCTCCACGTCGACTGCCTGCGATACTATCGCGGCGCCTGCCGCCTTCCTTGTGAAGGCTTTGTGTAGGGATGTACGCGCTGCGTCATTGTCAATCCACACGAACAGGTCACTGCCTGCTATGTGCTTCGCCCACAACTGTAGGCTCAGCAAGTATGGCAGCAGCTCGCACTCGAAACGAGCTGTTGCTTCTGAGCTCTAGCGACCCACTGGGTCGCTACGTGGCGGCTAATATGTAGCCCCCAAGGTGCTTGCGATTCCCTTGCCTATGGGCACTGCTCCAAGGCCGCACTTGGGGAACAGACGTGGGGATTCACACGACGTTTATGCCTGCAAAAGAGCAAGGGAGAGGGCCCTTAGCAACCCGCAGTGGCCCTTACGGACTCGCAGCGGGCTCGTACAACAAAAAATCGGCCATTTGCAGGCAATTTAAGGACTAAAAGTACCTGCTCGCACTGTGAGACAGGTGCTGGAGAAAGGAGTCTGCACTTGTGCCTCCCAGAGCTGAGAAGCGGCGGCTGCTGCACTGCAGCAGCGGGCACGAACGGGTGATACAAGCCCCTTCGTTGCGCGTTGCGCGGCAGAGCAGCGCACTGCGTTTGATGTTCAATGTTCTTCCCCCAGTCTCGGTTGGGGCCAGCAGTGCAAGTAACATCAGGCTCTGGGGCCTTGTGCGCGCACTGCGCGGCGCTGTCTTAAAGCAACACAGAAGCTCGTCATTACTAACGCGAGCCCACAGAAAAGCAGCGGGCAGGGGGCCCTTAGCAGCTCGCAGGGGCCCTTAGGGACTCGCAGCGGGTCCTTGCACCAAAAGGTTCGCCATTTACGAGCAAATTTAGGCTTGAAACCACCTGCCCGCACTGTGAGTCAGGTGCGGTAGAAAACAGTTTCCACCGGAGCCTTCCAAAGCTCAGCACGCTTCAACTGAGGCTGAGCAGATAGGGTGGAACACGAGCTGCGGTTTCTGCCAGATTGCTCCCAGCAGTTTTACAACTGCCTCACTGAGGCAATTCAGCAAGGAAAGCACCTAAAGCCTCACTGAGGTCAGTCGATGCACCGCCCTGGTAAGTAACAGATCTCCGGGGCACTGCCCTGGCGTATGGAGTGAAAGCGTTACTTTCACTGCTGTTCGCGCGCCAGTCGCGCCGCCAAAGGCGCAGTTGAACCAGTGCTGCAGACACTGCAGGGCACGGCGCGGACTCCGCGCAAGAGTCCCAAGCGGCGTGGTTGGCAGCACTGCTGTGCGCAGGGCTAGGCAGGGCACTGCAGGGCGCATGCTGCCGCCAAGAAAACCGCATGGTTGGCCACTGGGCTCTCGCTGTGGGGCCCTTAAAGACTCGCAGCGGGCCGTTAGGGACTCGCAGTTGACCCTGGGACAGGAAAGTCAGCAAAACGCGACCATTTGAAGTGCAATTTAAGCAGCACCTCGCGCGACGGCGCTACAGGGCAGGCCTACTAGGCCTGGGGCCTGGCGGCCTGCAAGGTTTCAGGAGTCACTTGTGGGCGCTCCTTTTGCCAGGCAGACAGAACAAGAGGCCTACTAGGCCTGAGTCTGTTATACCAGAAAATTGTGAGCTGCAAGGCCATAGGGACACCAGTGAAGACCTCTCTGCCAGTGATGACCAGGCGCCGACTGGGCAGACATAAGGAGAATCCTACTAGGTTTGGGGCCAGTTGCCTTTGAAGCTGGGAGCCTACAAGGCCACAGAAGTCTCCTGTCATCACTTTCACTGACGATTCACATCGCGATGACACAACAACAAGCCAGCGAGGCTTGGGGCTACTAGGCCTGACGTAGAATAACGTGCCTACCAGGCACGTTAACGAGAGCCGACTAGGCCTCGCGCCAGTAGGCCTTGGCAACATCTGCCTCTGACGATCGTATGCCGACTCGGCGCGTGAGACCTACGAAGCTTAATGAGGCCGCTGGGGGGCCTAAAGGCCGCGGGCCTGCGAGGTTGCAAGAGTCTCCTCTCTGTTACCGGTGACGAGACACAACACAAGCCTGCTGGGCTAGAGGCCAGCAGGCCTGCTTGAAAACAACCTGCCTACCGGGCACACAAGCGGGAAGCCGACCCAGGCCGGCAAGCCTTGGCGACTTCTGCCCCTGACAATTGAATGCCTCGCCCCAGACATTCATCTCAACCGGAGGTAGGCGAACCGAAACCACGACCGTCTCTGACAGTTGGTCTGGGCCGGGGGCCACTGGCCCCGCAGGACTCCCGCTGGAAGAAGCCCCTGTGAGCAACGCCTCTGCTAAGGCACCTGCTTGCGGTGCGGTCGGTACTGCCGGAAAGACCCTGGGCGAGACTTCCCGAACCGCTTCGAAGCCGAGAGGCGGGCCTGGGGCCGACTGGGCCACTGGGGATGCCCCACGCAGACTTAGCGAAGCAGATGCAAAACCAAAGCTTACTAAGCCGGATAATTGGAGCCAGCGCGAACAGAGCCTACCAGGCGCGAAAACTGTAAACCTACTAGGTCACAAAGACAGCTATCGGCCCTTTTCCTGCACGGACGAACACGTGCCTATCAAAGGGAAAGAAAAACAGGGCCTATTGGTGCCCACCGTAAAGGCAGCTTAAACAGAGCCTACTAGGTCTGGAAACTGTGAGCCTACAAGGTCACAGAGTCAGCTGTTTTCCGCCACTGGCGCGTGCCTACGAGGCAGATGCAGAAACAGAGGCTACTAAGCCGGATGATGTGAACCCACTGTGAAGACAGCGCGAGCAGAGCCTGCTAGGCCTGAAAACTGTGAACCTAAAAGGTCACAGAGTCAGTTGTTCTCCGCTACTGCTAGCCTCTAAGGCTAGGACCGTCAGCTATGTTGCTGTCGGCGGGGACTCGAAAGAAGGCCGCTCTGCACTGCAAAGTTTCCTCCATGTCCACTGCCTGTTGATACTATCACGGCCTTGTGTAGAGACGAGCGCGCTGCGACGTCTATCACTGACAGCTGCATGCCTCGTCCAAGACATTCCTTGTCCCAGACCTCACCTAGACCGCTCCCGGTCCAGGGTGGGCGAGCCGAAACCAAGACCGTCTCTGACGGTTGGTTTGGGCTGGGAACCACGGGCTCCGCACGACTTCCACTGGAAGAAGCCCCTGTGAGCAAGGCATCTGCTGGAGCAGCTGCTTGCGGTGTGGCCGGCACTGCTGGCACGAGCTTGGGCGAAAGCTCCAGGCGGGGCTGGGGCCGACTGGGCCACTGGAGCTGCCCCACGGCAAACGGAGTTTCTGTGCTGAGTGCGGCGCGTGGTCTACTAGACCGGGGGCAGGTTTCCAGCGGGCTGCCACTGGCAGGGATTTGGGCCAGGCCGTGTCTAGCGCCAAGCCGTGTTCGGCGAGAACAAGTCCGTTAATAGAAGACTGCCTGCGCCGGCCGGCCTCTGGCACGGGGCCTGGGAAGAAGCAAGAGCCAATGGCCTTGGCTTCTACACGAGAGCGCTCACGCGAGGAACGCAAGCGGTCCCACCAGAACGAAGACCAACAGAGGCAGCGCAATGCGCACACCAGAGGAGTGCACTGGGTTCACTGCAGTTTCCGCAAAGTGGCAGGCAAGAACGCACTGCGCTCGGCCTGCTGTTTGTTCCCAGTGGGCTCTGGGGCTGTCTTACTAAGGCAATTTTTTAATTGCAGTAATTAATTAACCACCAAATTGCGGGCAGCAACGCGCTTCACTGAGCGTGCTGTTTGTTTTCCCAGTAGCCTCTCGGGCTGCCTTACCGAGGCAAGTTTCCACCGTAGCAACCGCAAGCTGGCAGGTAGCAACGCACTGCGCTGAACTTGCTGTTTGTACACAGTATTTACTGCTGCGGCCTTCCGAAAGCAACTTTGCATTGCCGCAACCGCAAAGTGGCAGGCAGCAACGCATCTAGCCTGCTGTTTGTTCCCAGTGTTCACTGGGTCTGCCTCACTGAGGCGATATGTCACTGTAGCAGCCACGTATTGGCAGGTAGGAACGCACTGCATTCAGCCTGCTGTTTGTTCCCAGTAATCTCTGGGACCGCCTTACTAAGGCAACTGTAATGTCGTGGCTTCACAACGACAAAGCAGCAGGCAGCGAGGCACTGCGGTTGCACTGCGCACTGCGCAGTACTAGCCGGTGCCGGATGACTGCCAGGGAACGCTGAGCACAGGGTACTAACTGCCACTGGCAGGAACCACCGGTAGAAGTGGCTACTGCCCACGGCAACCAGCAGAAAGCTAGAAGCCGTGATTTAACCCGCTGGCTGCCTTGCAGCGGCAGCCTTGTCGGGCTGTGGAGGCCTTCTGCACTGCAAACTTTGCAGTTGTCTCCAAGCACGCGTTCGCTGCAGTCCGCTTTGGCGAGTGCGCCAGACGAAGTGGCGCATGTAACTGCGTACACTGACGCGTTCGCGCAGCCTGTCTGAGATTGAAGGGCCCGCACAATTGCATCTTTGAGCATGCTGTAGTGCACCTGCACCAGATTCGCTGGCTCTGTTATCCTTTAAACCAAAACTGAGCTCCGCGAAAACGTGTTTTAGTGGACAAAGGCCGCTCGCAGCAGACACTGTCTGCGAGTTTGTCTGCGTGCGTACGCACTGTGTGTGCGCTCTTGCAGTGCCTGCGTGAACGTGGTCGTCCTGTGGAGAGGCCGCCCGCGGCAGACGCTGTCTGCGGAGGTGTCTGCGGCGTCCGCACTGCGTGTGCGTCTTCCTGTTTCCAAGGCACTGTGCGGGACCACGGGGCTATGCGAGGGCCATTGGCTGGTTTACTTGAAACGAAACCAGGCATCTTATAGAGCATCTCAGGGCCGTGTGCAACACACACAGCTCGCAGAGCTGTCTGTGTGAGTCCGCGCTGTGAGTGCGCTCCCACGTTGAAAGGAACTGGCGGGATGAGGGAGCTATGTAAAAGCCACTGGCTCTCGTCTCTTGAAGCAAAAACTGAGATTCACGAAAGCGCGGCACGCGGACAGAGGCCGCTCGCAGCAGACACTGTCTGCGAGGCTGTCTGTGTGCATCTGAGGGCCCTTAGGGATTCGCAGCGGGCCCTTACACCAAAAAGTCGGCCATTCGCACACAATTTGAAGCCTAAAACTGCCTGCTCACACTGTGAGTCACGCGGTGAAATCGAATCTCTGCTGGTGCTGCTCAGAGCTGAGAAGCAACGGCTCCTGCGCTGCAGCCAAAGGTGCCACCTGCGTCTTGGAAGCACGCACAGGCACACGTCACGGACTCAGAGGGCGCGTAGCAAGAGAGTGGCCCATAGTATGGGTTGCGCATCACGGACGCGCGAGGACTTGCTTGCTGGAGCCCTCCGAGTCTGCAACTGTCATTATAGACACTGTCCAGTTAGAAAACCGGGCGTAGAGAGGCCGCAGACACTGTCCGAGCGCTGGGCTGGACCGGCGGTAGCCCAGGAAGCACACAGAGGCGAGTTTGCTTACGAGCAAGCATTTGCTTGGGGCGACGCGCCTCGTCAAGGCAGGGCATGAGGCACTGCAACTGCCAAGCCTGCTTGAGATGCCTGCGGTCCCGGGCACTGCCCTGGGATGACCAATAGGCCCACTCGTGCAGCAGTGGCGCTGCCACAGGAACGCACGCTGTCTGCCCATCGACCCGAGAGTGCTTTGTGGGCACTGCCCTTAAAAATGGCTGCATGACCTGTGCCGCAGCGGCAGCAGGGCCTGGCGCGTACTCCACACAAAGACCCATGACCGACGTCAAGCGTGGCCTAACTGTTTGCTAAACAGTACGGAGCCCGCATGAAGGTCGGAGGCCTCAGGGCGCTGCCCTGAGGTTTAGGACGCGAAGAAACGACAGCACTGCTGCCTGCTTGTCGACAGCCCTGCTGCACAAAACTGGAAGCCCCGCAACAGCAACAGCCGGACTCCGCACCAAGATCTTGACGGGCAACAGGCACCGCCATCACTGCTTACTCAACAGTGAGCAGCATGCATGAAGATCTCAAGCCATGAGGCACGCGACCTGCACTAAACCTGGCCGTTTGTTTACTAAACGGGAAGGAACGTGCATGAGGACCGCACGCTCCGCCTGCACTCCTCGGGGCGCTGCCCTGAGGTTTGACATGCGAGGCAGCAGCGGCACTGCTGCATGCTTGGCATTAGCGCGGCCGTACGTTTACGCTGCGTTGTAGGACAGCAGTGACCGCGGTGCTCGACGCGAACGCCGCACCAAAACAAACGATGCCACACTATTTGCGAAACGAAAAGAAACCACATCACATGCCTGTTTGCTGCTGGCCTGCAGCACGGCTGCATACGCAGGGTTGGCGCGAACTTCGCACCAAAATCCCGACCGGGACGAAGCATTGCCATAACTGTTTACCAAACCGAACGCCGCGCCAAAACCACGGCCGGCAACATCGTTGTCACACTGCTCACGAAACAGCAGGGAGCCGCGTGAACATTCCAAGCCTCGAGGCACTGCCCTGAGGTTTAGGATAGAGGCAACGGCAGCACTGCGACCTGTTTGCCTGTAGCACTGCTACATCCACAGGGCTTTGCGCGAACTTCGCACCAAAATCCCAACCGGGACGAAGCGTCGCAGCATTGTGGACCAAACAGTAGGAAGCATGCAAAAACACTTCCTGCTTGGGCAAGGCACTGCCCTGAGGATAAGTATGCCAGACATTAGCAGCGCTGCTGCATGCTGACACGTAACACGGCTACAAACCACGCTACACTCGAAAGTCTGAAGGCCTCAAACCTCAGGGCACTTTTTTCAGGCGTATGAGGCGAGGCATTAGCAGCACCGCTGCATGCGTGCCTGCAGCACTGCGCTGCGAACAACATGCTTTGGGGGCCGACCCTGCAACAGCAACGGTCGCAGGGCCTAGCGCGGAGTTAACAACAAGACCCTGACGGACACCAAGCATTGACAAACTGTTTACTAAACAGCAAGAAGCAGGCGAAGGAGTGCAAGCCTCGATGCACTGCCCTGAGGTGTAGGATGCGCAGGCAAAACTGCCGCCTGCATGCCTGTAGCACTGCTACACGCACGGCTGCCTTGGGGGAAAACAAGAGCAGAGGTTCAGAGCTTATTGCGGACTCCGCACGAAAGCCTGGACCCACACCAAGCATTGGCAGACAGTGCACTAACCACCAAGAATCAAGCGGAGGGCCCTACTCCTCGAGGCACTGCCCCGGGGTTTAGGAAGTGAGGCATCGGCAGCACTGCTGCCTGCCGAAGCTGCACTGAAGGACCTGCGGGAGCAGTCCGCGCCAAAACTTGACAGCATGGAGCATTCACAACACAGTTTACTGAAAACTAAGAAGCCTGTAGGGCGGCCTCAGGCCTCGGGACACTGCCCCCCAGCTGACATCCAGCATATTTATGACTGCGAAAAGGAGATAACTTATCTCCTAATGTTGACATCCTCACGAACATCCACTTGAGCACACTGGAGGAATCGAGGGACAAGCGGCACTGCCGAGTCCGTGCTGGCGTCACTCACGAAGCGAATGGATACCAGCGACGCCAAGCTTTGGCCAAGGTGCCAATGCAAACTTTGCATTAAGGGCTCGGGCTCTGGGGCCTTGTGCGCGCACTGCACGGCACTGCCTTAAGGCAACACAGAAGCTCGTCATTACTAATGCGAGCCCACAGGAAAAGGCGGGCAGGGGGCCCTTAGCAACTGGCAGGGGCCCTTAGGGACACGCAGGGGCCCTTAGGGACTCGCAGCGGGTCCTCACACCAAAAAGCACACCATTTACGAGCACTTTAGGCTTGGAACTACAAAACTGCACTGTGAGTCAGACACCGAGGCCTCCCAGAGCTCATTCAACGGCGAAATCGGAGTGATCGTCACTGACGTCCTCCGCAACGACGCGGGTGGCACTGCTCACAACCCACAAGAGATAACTTACCTCTTCATTGCATACCTCTCGCAAGGCCTGCTCGAGGATATCTGGCAGACTGCGCTGCGAACAAAAAGCAAAGCGACACGGCACTGCCGAAGACGCCTCGGTGCATGCCGCTGGCCAAAGGGTTACTAACCCCAGTACTGCAAGGCTACAGTGCCAGTATGGACTCCGGTTGCACGTGCGCCCTGCGTTGTCCATGGCTCTGCCGGACAGTGATGCTAGGAGGTGGCATTGCACCGGGACCGACGACGTACGTGGAGGCTGCAGCAGCCGCTGGCCCTGCGCTTTCCCACTGGCAGGCCGAGGCTGCGTTTTCCTGTGTTTACTCCCTTCGCTGAGGGTGCGAACAAAGCTACCCGTGCCATTGTCTTTACCATCCTTGTGGTAGGCGTAGCCACTGGCCTCCATTTTCTTTCTGACGCGCCCTTCTCAGGCAAGGACGTGCTTAAGCCTCGACTGTAACTTAGCGTGTCATCTTCCTCCCCACTGGGGGGGCCAAGCACACGCGGCGCTGCTTGTGCGTGCTTGCAGCACTGCCACAGGCACAAGCCAGCAGGTGCACCCAACAAGAGAAGAATGCATGACCACCTGGAGCCTTGGGGTGCAGACGTGAGGCCTAGGATGCCAGGCATCGGCCGCACTGCTGCCTGCCTGCTCGCAGCACTTTCTCGTGCAGAACCTGCACGCAAAACCTCCAACGGCGCTGCCGCAGAAGTGGCAATGGGCAGCCACAATACTGTTGACACAATTGTCTAACCAGCAGATGCCTGCAAGGCGGAAACCTCGGGGCACTGCCCTGGGGTTTAGGACGCGAGGCGTATGCAGTGCTGCTGCCTGCGTGCCTGCAGTACTAAACGGATGAACCTGAAGCCTCGGGGCACTGACCTGAGGCTAAGGACGCAAGGTAGCGGCATCACTGCTGCCTGCCTCCTCGCAGCACTGCTGCATGCATAAGCTGCACTGCAGAACCACCAACAGCGCGGCTGCAGGGACACTGTCACAAAGCAGCAGATGCCGGGAAGGGGGCTTCAGACCTCGGGGCACTGCCCTGGGCGTTGGGATGCGAGGCGTAGGCAGTGCCGCTGCCTGCCGGCCTGCAGCACCAAAAACATGAACCTGGAGCCTCGGGACACTGACCCGAGGTTTATAATGCTATGCATCGGCAGCACTGCTGCCTGGTTACTTGCAGCACTGCTGCATGCAGAAGCTGAACTGCAGAACCACCAATAGCACTGCTGCAAGGACGCTGTTTACAGCGGGGCACTGCCCTGGGGTTTAGGATGCGAGGCGTAGGCGGCGCTGCTGCCTTCCCGCCTGCAGCATGAAAACCAAAACCTGTAGCCTCGGGGCACTGACCGGAAGTTTTGACACTAGGCCTCGCAGCACTGCTACCGGGTTACTCGCAGCACGGCCGCACGCAGAAGCTGCACTGCAGAACCACCCTGTTAACTGAACAGCCGATGCCTGCAAGGAGGCCACGAACCCCGGGGCACTGCCTCGAGGTTGAGGATGCGAGGCTTAGGCAGTGCTGCTGCCTGCCAGCCTGCCTGCAGAACGAAAAACATGAACCTGAAGCCTCAGGGCACTGACCTAAGGCGTATGATACTAGGCATCGGCAGCACTGCTGCCTGGTTTCGTGCAGCACTGCTGCTTGCAGAAGCCTGCAGAACCACCAACAGTGCCGCTGCAGAGCGACACCGAGCAGCACAACACCGCTTACTAAACAGTGAGCAAACCGCATGAGGGTCCCAAGCTTCGGGGCACTGCCCTGAAGTTTCGGATGAAAGGCATGGGCAGCACTGCTGCCTGCCTGCCAGTAGCGCTGCTACGGCACCGTCCATGGCACTACAGAAACTACCAGCCCGACAGAGGGGCTACTAGCCCAGCACTAATCTACCAGAAAATCACTTTGGATCAAAGGGGCTATTAGCCCACCGCTACTCTACCAGAAAATCACTTTGGATCAAAGGGGCTACTAGCCCGCCGCTACTCTACTAGAAGATCACTTTAGATCAAAGGGACTACTAGCCCACCAGCACAAGAGATAAAAACTTTTGGATCACAGATCCACTTCAAGCCGAAAGCTGCACGGCAAAGTTTGTCTAGTGTTCACAACACACAAGTGAAAACACTGTTTTCCTTTTACGACAAAACTTTGTCTACACTTTCGGCGGGAAATAAAACCCATTCACGCACGCATGATGGAAGCTTTCCTCTCAGCCAATCTTTCCACAGGACATATGCGATCACTATTGTGGCAAGTTCTGCCTCGAAAATGATGGTCCTGGACTTGCCCTCTCCTAGAAGGCACTTCTGAAAGACAGACAACTCCTGGGAGAACAATCCCAGGGGGTGGCCTTTGTGGTCGAAGCAGACTCCGCCTATGCCGCAAAAGGTACCTCCATCCTTTTCGGAATACGAAGCATCAGTGAAGATGTACATAGGCTCCGCCGACACATCTCTCAGCACGTGCGGCCAGTTGGCTTCAAGCAGGTCGGCAAACTGAAGCATAGCTTGCTTTGCATCATCGCTGAGGTTTGCTTTTGTCGAGCAGCTTTCACCCGCGAGGGCGGATACGCATAACCGGCCGGCCCTTCCGAAAAGCTGGCCCCCTGCAAAGACCATGCGGCCCCGAATGCGTGATAGATCCTTCTGGGTGAGGGTCGGGTCATCAACTGCACGGCGCAGCGTAGAAGCAACTTCCAAGATGCGCTTTTCCGTGTTATGGAAAAGAACTTCTCCTTGCAAGAAACGTTCGAAGCTGACCCGTACCCCAAGCGCAGCAAAGCTCTCAGCAAAGGGTTTGTCCTCTTGTTCTCCGAAACCTTCCACCCTAACAACCTGAACAATGAAGATATTGCCAAGTCGACGGCTTTGGCTTCAACCTGAGTTGTTAAGCTTATGTAGTCGTCGAAGAAGTGTGACCATATCACCTTCAATGCCCAACACCCGATGTACCACATTGAGTGTGCCACTCGCAAGTAGGAAAATACTGCCCTGGTCGCCCCAAACGGGAGCGCTAGCATCTGCCGTATGATCACTCTGCGCTCGCGGTGGCTGAAGTAGGCAATGTACGCTTCCTTGAGGTCATCTGGAGAGATGAACATTTGCCTGTAGGCGCTCTGCAGGTCGTACGTTTTCCCCAGCATGGGGATCCCAGGTAGCTGTCTGAGGCACGCCAAGGCCATGGCGGCCACCACGTCAAGGGATTGAGGTTTGGGGCTCTCGGTGGTTTGAACAGACCCATTAACACCGCTATCACTGAGGTCATCTATTAAGCGGATCTTCCCCGATTGTTCGATCGCAAACCTCCTGCTGATTGTTGCCGTCCGCAGGCAAGTCGGCTGGGTCTATTGGTTCGGATAGCCAGCCAAGCTCAACTTCTTCATCGACCTTTTGCTCCAGCGGCTCATCTAGGTGCCCTTGAGATTTGATCGCTTCCAAGACCTTTTGCCGGGCCTCACTAGCCCCAGAGCGCAGCTGTTCGGATGTCCGTTTTGCTGGCTTGAAGGCTCCAGGAAAGACTCCAGTGCAGGGGGTCTGACCTGTCAGGTGCACTCCTTCAAGCATCTCATCAAGCACTCCTACATCCGGATATTTAAGATCCTCTAGAATCTCACGCCACAACAAGATCCTTTTCGGGAAGACAATTTTATTTGGTTATGTTTTCAATCCAAGCGCACAAACAAAGCATGAAGCACATGGACATGACTGCATCACAACTGCACTCACGGACAGAAACACTCGCACTGCACTGTTTCTTTTTAGAGCCAGGGGTGCAGACTGGTAACGATTCCGGCTCCACATTCGTGGCCGATGTTCAGAAAATGGCAAAGCTGAGAGTATCCTGCATCGAGATTTCCGGCACGTTCCCGCAAGTGAAAACATCCTGCAAGTGAAAGGCAGATGATGCCACTCCCCACACCAGAAGGGCGGGTGGGCGGGACAAAAAATTTTCTCACGCCTGCAAGCACAACTGCGAGTACCAAGACAAGCATGGTAAGGCACTCGTGAGAAAATCAAAAGTCATGCGACATACTCCAGCAAGGCATGAAAGAAAAAGTGCGCATGAAAAATTGTAAACAATTTTTCCAAACATGAAAACAATCAAATAAGAAAACATCCCCCTTCGGGAGAGTTTGTTCTTATTTGGTTATGTTTTCAGTCCAAGCGCACAAACAAAGCATGAAGCACATGGACATGACTGCATCACAACTGCACTCACGGACAGAAACACTCGCACTGCACTGTTTCTTTTTAGAGCCAGGGGTGCAGACTGGTAACGATTCCGGCTCCACATTCGTGGCCGATGTTCAGAAAATGGCAAAGCTGAGAGTATCCTGCATCGGGATTTCCGGCACGTTCCCGCAAGTGAAAACATCCTGCAAGTGAAAGGCAGATGATGCCACTCCCCATTCAAGATCAGATGCCGCTAGAACAACAGCTCTTCGCCTGGCATCCAACGGACTCTGAAACTAGTGGGGGGCTTGTCAAGCACAAAGCGTGAAGGATCGTCGGCGGGGTTCGCAGACGACTCCACTCTCTCGAACCATACACTAATTCCTTTCTCATCCTCAAGCATGCTGAGCTTGTTGAGCTGCGATGCCACCACCGGGGATTCGGAAGCACACTTGATGAGAGCCGCGAGGGCGGCTTCATTGTCGCAATAGCAAATGAGGTTGCAGTCACTCAAGGAATTGCAAAGTTGCACCACACCCTGCACTGCAGCACAAGCCTCCAACTCGTAGATCAGACCTTTCTTGCCTTCCTTGTTAATGGCCTCTAAAACGTCCGTGTCGACAGACTCAGAGTACCACCTAAGAAGCAAACCCCCATCACTATAAAGGATGCCCCCTAGACCTGCTGGCACATCCGCCTCATAGGAAGCGTCCGTGAACAAGTGGTAGGTGGGACGATCACAGGCCCTGATCATCCTTGCTTCCCCGTGCAAAACTCGATCTTTATAACCAATGTGACTTCATGTGTCATGCGGGCCTTTCTTTAAGTCCACTCAAATATGTCCTTCAATCACATATGTATTAAAAGTGGAAATGAGACCTGTTAGAGAGCTTACGAGCCTCAGAAATAGCAGCACTCGGACAAACTACGCTCGACAGAATCTTTTCTTTCGGTATGGCAAAGCCTCTCGGGGAAAGAAGTGCATGCTCATGATCCCCCTCGGGATCCCATCACATGTTGGCACTTCGCCAACAGCCCCTCCGGGCTCGTAGAAAAGTTATGGGGCATCTTTCACCCCGCAAAGTTTGGGTGGGAGTGGTGGGTACAAACTTTGCTGCACGGAAGGTTCCCGCCCACCCACCCTATGTTTGAGCATGCGCGGAACAACAAGGATTCGTAAAAGTTCAAGTGGAATCTCATGACACATGAAGCGGTTTCGAAAAACTTCTTCAAAACTTTCGAAACCTACCAAAAAGGTTATAAAGCCTTATGGGACTAGTTTGTGATTTTTAGCGTCCCAAAAACGGCTTATAACCAATGTGACTTCATGTGTCATGCGGGCCTTTCTTTAAGTCCACTCAAATATGTCTTTCAATCACATATATATTAAAAGTGGAAATGAGACCTGTTAGAGAGCTTACGAGCCTCAGAAATAGCAGCACTCGGACAAACTACGCTCGACAGAATCTTTTCTTTCGGTATGGCAAAGCCTCTCGGGGAAAGAAGTGCATGCTCATGATCCCCCTCGGGATCCCACACATGTTGGCACTTCGCCAACAGCCCCTCCGGGCTCGTAGAAAAGTTATGGGGCATCTTTCACCCCTGCACTCTTTGCCCCGTGACTTTGAGAACTCTGCCGCTGATGAAGCACACAATCCGATCTTCAAAGTACTCGCCGAACACAGGGAACCTCCAGTCGGACCTTGAAGGTCCATCGCCTGGATTCGACTTGCTCGGGACTCGAGCGAACCACGAGATCGCCGGTCCCAGCGAGTCGGCACACTCGTAGTGAAGCAAAATGCTCCTCCATAGATCATCGCGTGAAGACCCTTTGATCATCGCAGACAAAACTCCACTGTGGTCCACGTAAAAGACGACCCTCTGATCATTCAGAAAATCTTTCCAGACATGTCGGGCCGCCACCACCGCGAAAAGCTCGGTAGGACCTATCAAGTGTCTCTTCCCCAGTCCCGCCCATTGCTCGACGACCGATTCGTCCAGGTAGCACCCGAACGCCCTCGTCTCATAGGAACCAGTTGGAAGCACCCGATACATGACACCTCCGATTGAGCAGCTAAACTTGTCGCCCAGCTTGTCGCATGCACCATCAGTGAAAACGAGAGTCTGGCCGCCAACGGGAAGAACCTGGATCTCGCGTGGCCGGCCCTCAAGCATCCTCTCCCTCAAGCTTCTGAAGACAGTAGCGTCCAAAGAAGATAGAACGTGACGGTGACGAGCACTCGAAAGCCAGCGAATCTGAGCCAAAGCCAAGCGTCCCTGTCGGCCCATCAACTGACTCTCCGAAAACTGTATCCGGCCAAACAAAGAGGGGATCTGCTTTGGATCAATACAGCCATCCGCAAGGATCTTGTCGATCGAAGAAGCAATTTCCTTGGATCTCTCAGGCTTGTTTCTGACCCTCAGCAATCCGCCCTCCGTGTCAGTCGCGTCCAGTCGGACGCCCAAGACGTCGGCTGTCTGCGAGAAGGGAAGGTCCTTGTCGCTCGCCCAGTCAACTCCAAAAAGTCGCAGCGCTGCCTTCACTGAGGAATCATGGTTCTCGGCAAGGGCCCTGACCTCCACCGACGGAAAATCGTCGAAATAGCTCGCCGCAGCGAGCTTCAGCTCCCAGAGAATCCTTTGCCACAGCCTCGAAAACCTGTTGAACTGCCCGACCGAAGCCAAAGCCCCGAACGGCAACACGCGGCAGACGAATCCCTTTGTTAAGCCGTCCGCTGGATCCTTCAAGGTCACCACGCACATCCGATGATGTCCTGGCCGGATAGCAAACTGTTTATAAGCTGAGCGCAGATCCGTAGTCTTCAAGACCGGCGAGCAACGACGAGTGTCTTGCTGCCAATACGAATGCAAAGGACCAGACAAAACAGAGCCGTCGGATTTCCGGAAGAAAACTTCGCGTCGGCCCAAGCTGGCCCTCATCAAAGCCATACAGGCCCAAGTGATTTCATCAAGCGCGCGCAAACCTATCCTCTCCATCACTGTCCAAGCTTGATTGACGGCATTCTCGGACAAGTCGTCGATGGGTCGCAATTTGTTCTTTTGCCTGATGGAAAATCTGCGCACAGGTATCCACTTTGAGTCAAACATGTTCTGCAGTTGTTCCCACGTGTAGGGCCCATGCAACCAGCCTTTCTCATCGGCTTCAGCACAAGTGAGATCCCAGAGCTCCTGATCATCCGGGTGGCTCGCATCTCCCGACACCTTGCCCCACAGGGCTGGCTTCAAGAACTTCGCATGATCAAGCAACTCGTCCACGGACATCGAAGAGGGTTTCGGATCCACCTCGAAGATGCCTGTAACCTTGGCCTCACCCACAAGCTCAAAGCCGTTCTCGATGTCGTCGATTATCGTGGCATCAGGCCACTGCAAGTCTTCAGCCACACGTCGCAGGAGAGTCAAGTTCTTGCGTGCAACTATCTTCTCGACATCTGGGTGAAGCCTCGCGTGCAAGGAGGCCTCTGCTCCACGAAGTTCCTGAGACCACTTTTTCCATTTCGTCAAGGTGTCCAAGCGATGCCTCATGACAGCCAACGGCCCTTTGGTGAGAGTGAACGCAAGAATCTCGAGCATCTCATCTGGCACTGCCGAAGACAAGTCGAAAGGATGGGACAGAGTGACTGCTGTCCTGACGAACTCATCCTCGGTTCTGTAAACCCCAAAAGTAACCCTAAAGCCCGAACCTGAAGGACCCTCGCCCCCTTGCACAGGCACCACCTGAAGGATGCGGGCACCAACAGGCACCGATTGAAAAGCGGCCGTCAAGGAATTTTTGGCATCATACCTGAGAGCATCCATGGATGGAACCTGCAAAGTGACACGATGCTTGTATTCAGGCATGAGCGGCGGCGCCTTGGAAACCTTGGGTTGGCGTTGCACTGCAATGGAAGACCGATGATTGGCCGACGGCTTGACGGCATCAGGAGACACAGCAAACCCTAGGGTCCCCGCGAAAACAACTATCTGGGCGGCGAACCGACTGCACAACAAACGCGGTCTGTCCCGCAGGGAAGTCACTGACCGGAAAGTTTTAAGAGGTTTCTGACTTTCGTCACACGGCACAGCAAGGGCGCTCAAAGTCTGGACGTTAGTATGCAACAGCATGTGCTGGTGTTGCTCGCCACCATGGGCAAGCAGGTCGAACTTTACGACATGCGAGGCAGGCAGCGCCAAAGTCGCCCACAGCCGGCTGCTTAGCGGATTCAAGACTCCCCATCCGATATCAAGAGTGGCGAGCAATGCCAAGAATGAGCTGAGCTCGGAAGCCACCTGGGCAAAACCTTCGGGAAGGTCGCCTGAAGAGGCGGCCACAGTGGGGGCGGCAAGCACGAAGACGACCCTCCTAGCGAGCACAACCTTAACTAGGAAGTCCCAAGAGGCAGCCTTCCTAAGATCCAGCGACACAACGCTGAGCAAAGCTCTCTGCTTCAGGTGCGGTTGCTCGATCGCGAGCACATCGAATCCGGCTGCCTTCAGGGAGGCCCCGAACTCGCCTGCATTGCAAAAGAGGTCAAGGCACAGCAGAGAGGCGGCTTGCAGTTGAGCCGGGAGGGCATCACAGGCTGCATCCACTTGAGAACTTCTGAGGTCATGGAAGGTACCCCTGACCTCGATCAAATCCGGGCTGAAGTTGGGCGGCGTCTGGGGCACAGGGAAATCAAGCTCAGCCAAGCGCGCCCTACAGTCCACGTCAAGCTCCTGAACCCTAGCAATACAAAAACCAACTATGACTACGCGTCGGCCGCTCCACGGCCGTGTAGCGTGCACATGGCTGCAAGCATAGAAGGCCTTCGGTCCGGAGGCAACATCGATCAAGATGCCGCGCTTCGTAACACCATCGACCTCACAAGGAAAAACGCCCTGAGCTGACTCGACCCAGACCTCTCCTTTCCGAAAATTGCTGAGTGGCACAAGAATGTTAGGGAAAGGAGAGTTGAAGCGGTCGACATGAGGCTCCGTCTTCAGGTCTGAAAACACACTCAGAGTAGAAAATTTCATTCCCGGGGCAGCGCGTTGCACCGCCTGAGCGAAAATCTTTGAAGCCGCCGGATGTTTGCTGCAGTTACTCCTGAGACCGAGCAGAGGCCCCTTCACGTAGGCACCAGTCGAGAAGGCCGCGGCTCCATCGTCACGAGTCTTGCTCAAAAGCGGCTCCTGAGGAAGCATGTCAAACAAACGAATCAACTCCTGGGCCGTGGGATCCCTGTCCAAAGACAGAAGCTCCTCGGCATAAGAGTCCGCATGAACCTTTGGATCGAGTGGGTTCGATCCCTGCTCTTCAAATGGCATTGCTTGGGCCCCTTCGGGCGCACTCAAAAGAGGCTCATCCCCTTCGGGATGGGCCTTAAGCACTTCCTGGATCTCTCGAGAATGGCCTTCGCCACTCCCAGACCCGGCCACCGAATCTTCCGTACTCGGGGCCAGGATCGCACTTGATAGTCAAGCGCCCGCCTGCTCGCCATCTTTCGGCTTCTTGGGACACTTGATAGCGGCGTGGTTCATGCCGCACTTGGGGACTGCACAGATGTGCAATCCCTTCTCACACTTATTGCCGGTCACCTTGTTCGGGCATGACCCCAGGTTAAAGGCATAGCAGATCGGGTGTCCTTTCGCGGTGTGCGAATTGCACCCACGAAGCTCGCTCGGCATGGCAACGAAGCGCTTCTTTCCTTTGCCATCTTTGCCCTTGCCTTTGCCTTTATACGGTGACTCCCTCAGTCGAGCAGGCTCACTGGGACCGTACGAAGACGAAGGGCCGCCCTGTAGCGGCTGCATCAACGACACCACCTCGTGCATGCAGCTGACTGAATCTATGATGCCATCGATCGGACGACCTTTGGCATCCGACTGGATGCCTGTGCGCGTATGGTCCTGAAGCTCCAGAAAGAGCCTCGAGTCTGCATTCTGCAACTGAGTGAATGTGACTTGCTGGTAACCCGGCGGAGGTGGAGTCAGCCTCGCCTTCATCAACTTCTGATGCCACATGTCAAGCTTTGTGAAAGAGACAATGTTAGCTTGATCGAATGCAAGAGCACGCCGCTGCAGGGCCTGCAGAAGCATCACTTCAGTGGATGTATCGGCCACCTGATCTTTGGCCTTGTTTTCCACCTTAAGCTTACCACTCTCGCCGTCAATCGAAAGCTTCAGGTCCTTCTTACCGTCGCCTAGGAGCTCTTGTTCCCGCGACGTGCACTTTGACCAAGGCACATACTGAATCACATTGGCCTCGTACTGACCGACGCACAGGTCGACCAAGGCCTCTGATGGTTCCGAGGAACCCTTTATCGTGATGCCAGTCAACTGTGAACGCTGGCGCTCAATTCTCTCAGCCCTCTCGGGCTGACTCAAATGACGAACTGTCGGTTCCTCTACCCTTTCGACCTGCTGTCGCATCTCCGAAGTGACAATGGCATAAGCTTCATGAAATACGGCTCTGAAAGCTGCTTTCTGACTCATCTCTGGGTCCTTTCCAAGCATCGCCTTAAGGGCCTCGATCAACGGACCTTCGTCCGCAGCCCCCGGAGCAAAAGAGCTCACGAAGGCCAGCTGCTTCAAACTCTTAACGTGCTTCAGGATGAGATCACGCTCAGCCTGATCAAACCCCGCCTTCGAGAGACGCGACACCAGAACCGGCTCGGACTCTGAGTATGCGGAAGCCATGGCTCACTCCTTCAGCACGGGTCTACCTTCAAAGTAGCTCGAGCGACCCTCACTTGAAATCACAAGGCGGCATTTGCGACTCCGGGCTCTTGAGACCACTGCAATGCCGAGCACAGCGTTCCTTGTATTCCGTGCGCATATTCATCCCGCCTTCGCGGGCTCTCACGATGAGAGGCTCACAAAAATTCGCATGGCGGCACTCCAGCCAGCCAGCCTACGATCCCTCACCTCGCCTCTGGAAAGCACTGCCGGCAGATCGGATGCAAAAACCTGGGTATCGCACTGCACTCCAAGTAAGACGATGTGATCTGCCTGCCACACTTAAAAGTTGTGCCCTCCTCAGAAGCGACTAAGTGTATGAAGCGGGTGGTGACATGCCGAAAAACCGCCTTGCCCTCCAGGCTTTCTCGAAGGCAACCGCTCGGCTCAAAATCGCCGACACTGTCCTCAACCACCTTCTCCTCCTCGAGAGTGTCCGGCTCCTCCTCGTCATCGCTCCTGTCGGAAGAAGAATCTGAACCGACCTCGGCCTTGTCATGAGCATCTCCCCTGGCAGCCAAAGACTCCGCAAACATGCCCGAGCGCGTGGCGTCCGGGAAGAAGCGCCTGTAAGCGACCGCAGAAACCATTTCCTCCAGCTCACGCAATGCAGGGGAAACGCTGTCCCTCGCGTAGATCACATCCGTGCCGGCGTTGGCACTAGAATGATATCCGAGTATCGACCTGATCTCCTTACTAGCTCCCCACTTGGACATCCAAGATAAAAGCGTAGCTTTGCAGGAGTGAGTGCCCACGGCCTTGACCGATGCGACATCCTCGCCTGCACGATAGAGAAGGTGGCGAAGCCACCGCGCTCCAGCCTGCGCAGACATAGGCGCCTTCTGCCATTGGCCACCGTCGGTGGGGGACGGTAGCAGGGGCATGTCAGGCCCCCATGCGGGCCCCGCCCTGCCAGCCACCTCCATCCAAGCCAACGCCCAAGAATCCTGCTCAAGGCCCCATATCGGACTGACCATAGCAAGATATCGGGTCTTACGCTCCAAGTTGTGACTCGTTTTACTCCTGGTGACCCTCGCTTCAAGGTACCCACGCGGTCCGCGCTCACCTTGCACGATGTCTTTCGCCAGCTCACCAGAACACTGCATGTCCGAATAGCGGGCTCTTGCAAACACACAATACAAAAAGCACCCTGCCGCGTATCTATCGACATCCGCACGGACTTCAGGTATAAGTCCCAGCACAATTCGCTCCAAAGCCCGAATCTGTGAAGCCGTCAGCGGCGGCTTCTGTTGCAGCTTTCTCTTCTCCAAGTAGAGCTTCGAAACTGCGCCAGCCAGCCGGCTGCTAACACAATCGGCCGGGACCTTCGCCTCCAAGACATATTGCATGAAGCCAATGGAACTCATAAAGCTGGAGGCAAAGGTAGGCGCAGCCCCACTGCAGTATTCCTTGACGAAGCGATACATCTTCTGCTCGGACAAAGGGAAAGGCTGCTCTCTGATGCGCCAGCAGAATGCCATGTATCTCAGGACCGGGCCAGCCCTGCTGTGAAGCGTACTGCTCGCCTTGAGTGAGAAAACATCTCCTAGAGACTCCTGCAGTGAGGCTGGCAATCCAGCTTCAGCATCTTCCGCCACTCTAGCACAGACCCCAAAGAAGTCGCCACCCTCTTTAGCAATCCGAAGCCACTTCATGACAGCCGCATGTCTGTTATCCGATTGTCTCTGAATCCAGGAAGGCCCAACCTTCCGTGGCAGCTTGCCTCCAGTAGCAGTCAGATTTATAGCCGACGGGCCACTCGGAGCTTTCACAGGAGCAGCAGCCGTATGAGTAAGCACATTCCCAAGACGCCCCCTTCCCAAGAAAGCTTTCGGCAATACACTCGGCACATTCACAATGCTTCTCTCCCATGGCTGCTTTGAGTTGCTCGTAGAATTCTGGTGCACAACATGAGCAAGATGCCCTTCGAATGCAGCATCAAACGTCCTCTTCTCTGCCATCACGAGAGAAGCTGCCCATGTGCCACTGAGGCGGTACACCAGGGGTTCACGGGCCTGAAACCTGTTTCACACAGCTTGGCCCGGAGCCCGCGTTCTACACAACTCTCTTTTACCCCCCGTACAAACTTTGCTGCACGGAAGGTTCCCGCCCACCCACCCTATGTTTGAGCATGCGCGGAACAACAAGGATTCGTAAAAGTTCAAGTGGAATCTCATGACACATGAAGCGGTTTCGAAAAACTTCTTCAAAACTTTCGAAACCTACCAAAAAGGTTATAAAGCCTTATGGGACTAGTTTGTGATTTTTAGCGTCCCAAAAACGGCTTCAAGAAAAGCAGGGCCTCGGTCAAGGAGTCGTCAAGAGCCACAAAACCTGAAAGCTTCATTGCCTTTGATATAGCTCGCATGCGTTGGGCCGCACCCCGACCAAACACCTGCGACTCGGCAAACTGAAGACGGCCCCGCAGGCACTCAAGCTCTTTGGCATGCGCTCCACCTTGCTGCACGATGGATTCGATGGTGGACACAAGCTCGCGCTTCCTAGCCTCTGTGTTTTGCACCCTAAGCAGACCTAAGTGGATCTCGTCCAAGCTAAATTCTACGCCTAAGGCTTTTGCCACACTTTTGAACCCGGCGTCCTTTTCATCGGACGTTTCCCAGCCGATCAAGGCAAAGTACGACCGTAACACAAGATCAAGGTGACCCTTTTCCTCGGGCGAGGCCACTACCACATAATCGTCAAAGAAGACGGACCAGTGGATGTGGAGCAGGGCTTGTCCAACTGCCCAGATCGCCCCTGATGCACGACAAAAGCCTTGTACAGAGGGCTTTGCGCCGAAAGGTAGACCTGGCTCTGGTAGAGCTCAGGCTCACCCGTATTCGGGTTAAGCACACATATATAAGCATCCCCCAAGGCACGCTCCGACAAAGGAAGTTGCTTATAGGCTTTTCGTAGATCTATTGTACGAAGGAGCAAGCGTGCGTCCCTCCCGGACTTCCGTAGCGACCTGCACCGCTTCAAGATCCCGGCAACAATGATGTTCACTGAATGCGGGTCGATGGTTTCCGCACACGTGCACGACAAGTTAGCCAGGCTTTCTGTGAAGTCGTCGATAGGACAGATCTTAGCCGCCACACCGGTGGCCGTCGTCGTCACAGCTTGCCTGACGCCAAAACGGCGTGTAACGATGGCAGTCTCTGGCACATCGGCGAGAGTGAAGGGGCCGGTCAGCCACCCTTTATCCCGCTCCTCCAAGGTAAGGCGATACACTTCCGAAGTGATTTCAGGATCCCTGCAAGCGTCCTCGATGCTGAGAGATGCCACTGTGGTTTTCTTCGGCAGGACGGACGAGGAAGGGATCTCGCCAAGCAGGTCGAAACCGTTATGTATATCTCGTACCAAGTTCACATCAGCATGTCCGGCAGCCTCGACCATTTCCCCGAAGAGTTTCATGGGTTTTCCAGCTAGAATCTGCTTGCAATGCGCGGGTCCATCAAAACTCTCATCAAGATCTTTCTTCCTAAGCATCCACTTGCGAAGTTCGGCCGTTCGTTCCCTCGCCACACTGACCGAGCTGTGCTCACACAAGCGATCGATACAGGCTGACATGCCGGCTGGCACGCCTTGATCCAAGGAGCGCGGGTGTTTCGCTTTGCAGGCCTGCTCAACGAACTCCGAAGGCGTCCATGGTATGCCAAAAAGCAGTTCAAGCTCAGATCTGGCACTAGGTATCGCACTGGCTGCATTTGGGGGCAAGGTTGCCGGTTGGCATTGGGGGGCTAGGGAGTCGGGACTACCTGAAACCACACCCTCAGCCGGCTGGCACAAGGAGGCAGAGGATTCAGGATTACCTAAACCCGCACCTATAGCTGGCTCCGAGGCAGGCGCCAGACCCCGTGGAACCAAAGGGCTGGCTCGGAGGCATTTGGAACCTGGCGGCAAAGATGCAAGAAAAGGTTGGCAGAAGACAGTATTGGGAACCGCCCACGGTGACACCAGCTTGGTCTTTGAGGTGCACGGCAGCTGGTCGGCCGGGCCTGCCAACTTTACTGTGCGAGCAAACTCAGGAACCAGTGGAGGGATCCTGCGACCCGAGGGTTGTGTCGCTGTAGCAACACGGGCGCCCATGGAGAGCGACAGGGAAGCGTTTGCAAGAGAGGACGCCGGGGCACGCGCACCGCACGCAAGTAGCTGATCCACAAGTGCTTGGGCAAAAGTCTTGCACAATAGAGGCGGCAGGCCTGCATCTTTCAGGCGATTTTGTGCAGGGGATCGCCACGGTTCATGATCATGGCCGCCGTCACAAGTCACACCAAGCTTTTGCAGGTAGGGCACCGTGTGCAAAAGGCGAGTGGCCTTCCTCCGGTAGGAGCCGAACATGCATTGGTGCAGGGAGGTGGAGAGGAAAGGTGTAGACTGACAGGAGCGAAGTGACGCTGAAAGCCACATGATGGATCGACTCGGGTGAGCAATGGAGCAAAATACTCCATGGCTCCAACAGAAATGCCAGACCTCGGCACACATGGCGAAAAGTGTGTTGGCCCCTGGACCAATTCAAGATCAGTACCTTGCAAACCTGGCAGGCCCTTGGGAAATGTCCCAATGCTGCGGGGGCCTGCCCAAAAGGGGAGCATGTGTGCTGCTTCCCTGCCTGCTTCGATGCCTCGCATGTTTTCTCCCACCACAGGTCGTCGTGACTAGGGCCCGTTCGCTCTAGCCCAGGCCAAGTACACAATGCAACACATGTGCATGACACGGCCACCAGCCATTTTGGCAATGATCGTGATACGAATGCGGAAGTTTTTGCTGCTACCTTGATCGGCAAAGTCGATGCGGGGGGCATTCGTCGTCTTTTGGAGCTGCTTCCCTCGGAGGCACCGTCGCGCGGTTCGCGTGAGGTGGGCCGTGGGTCCGAATTTTCTTTCACAACAGGTGCTTACACCTATGATCATGGCAAGCGGCACGGCCTTCGCCAACATTGCCGCGACTTTCCGATGTCCACTAAGGTTCTGAATGAGTTTATGCGTTCGATGGCGCCGGGCGCCTGCTACACTACACTGGCCTTGTTTCGTGATCTTGAGACGCGGGTCCACTCAGACCACGGAAATGATCCCAGCCTGATGAATACCATCCTGAAGGTTTCTGAATTCAGCCACGGTGGCCTCTGGGTCGAGACGGTGGGCGGCAAGGTCCCGTGCCCGCTTCCGCATCAGGGCCAAAGGATGGGTAACGTTGTCGAGTTTGCCAATGGTGCATTGAGCTTCGATGCCCAACAGCCGCACTGCGTTATGCCGTGGTCTCGCGGGCCCCGCGTGGTTCTTGTGGCATTTAGTGTACGGAACTGGGCAAACTTGCGTCGTGCAGACTTGACTGAGTTGTCAAACCTGGGGTTTAAGTTGCCAACCTTGGGACCTGACTCAACGGCCGGTCCCGAGTCTGCCTCTTCGGTTCTCCCTAGCCCTGGGGTTTTCCCTTTTCCGCCACCGGCGCCAACCCCGGCGCTTGCAGCTTCACCTGTCACCCTGCCTCCTCATGCGAGCGTCCCAGGGACTGCACCTGCCGCAGCGGATCATCCTGATCTCGGTGGGTCAAACGTGGCTCGTGATGTGACGGCCACTGCGCAACCTTCCTTCATCGAGTTGTTCTGTGGTTCTGCTGGCCTTTCGGCCGAGGTGCGCAAGCTGGGGTTCCGCGTGTTGGGAGTTGATCACAAACCCACCGCTAAGCATGCCAATGCACCTTTCGTCAGCTTGGACTTGCGCGACCCAGAGCAGCAGGACCGCATTTGGGTCGAGTTGCGCCGTGCTCAGGCCGTGTGGATTGCTCCCCCGTGTGGGACTGCTTCGATTGCGCGGCAAATCCCTCTTGGACGGTCGGCTAAGGGACCTGCACCCTTACGGAGCCCGGCTTTTCCAGACGGGTTGGCATCCTTGCGTCCCGAGGATCATGCTCGAGTACAAAGTGCAAATCGTTTGTATGCCTTTGCCGCCAAGGTTTGGACGTTCTGTCTTGAACACGATATCCTTTGCATTGTGGAGAACCCGGCATCAAGCCTCATGTGGCAAACATCGTGGTTTAGGACACTTGTCCCGCGTGGCGTGTGGCACGAGCTGCATTCTTGCATGTATGGATCTGCTCGAAAGAAGCGCACTGCCTTGCTGGCTACATGCCGCCTTCCGGGTCTCATGTTGCAGTGTGACAAATCACACGAACACAAGAAATGGGGTCGTGTGCGCGATCCGGACGGGCGTGGTGTGCACTATGCCACTGCCGAGGAAACCGCTTACCCAGCCGGCCTGTGTACGGCAGCAGCCCGTGAGATCTGCTTGGCATTGCAAAATAAAGGGATTATGCTTGATGTGCGCGCATCTTCGGACACGGCCCTGGCATCTTCCTTTGCACAGCGGCAGCCTCGCCGCGGCCGCGGCATTGTGGGTCCGCCTGAGTACAAACGGACTGTCCTTGTCCGGCTCCCTCGTGACTTTCAGCCCCCGGACCATGTGCCAGATGAGCCACTTGCAGTGCTTCGCGACGTGCCTGCGGGCTCCAAGCTTCTGTGGACTCGCGTCTTTGTTGATGGGGGTGTTGAGGTTCGCGAGGCCCAATTTGGGGTATACCATACACCGGATGAGTTTCTGAATGCTGCCTTGAAAGTGACCCATCCCTTCGACAGTGCAGTGTCTATTGACGGCCCGAACCTTCGGGCAATTGCATTCACTCTTGAGCATGGTGTTAAGGCTGTGCAGCAAAGACGTATGGAGGTTCTTGAGCACTATCGTGCACTGGAGCACTCTCTGAGGTCTGATGAGGAGGCTCTTAAGCAGGCAATGGACCCTACGGTACGGGAGATCATGGGCAACAAGAAGCTGCTCTTGTTCAAACAGATGCTGAAGGATGCAGGTGTTCCTGATGAGCGCCTCTTCGAGGATATGGTTCAGGGATTTCGGTTGACTGGTCCCCTTGTGCCTTCGGGTTTGTTTCCCCCTAAGTATAAGCCTGCCGTCATCTCAGTGGATGAATTGCGGCGCACTTCGCAGTGGTCCAAACACCTTGTCGAGGCTGCGTGTCGGAAGGCTTCACAGGATCCTGAGATTGCGAGGGCTGTTTGGGAAGAATCGTTGGGGCAAGTCGAGAAGGGATGGTTGTCGGGACCATTCACATGGGATCAAATGGATCAGAAGTATGGGGGCACTTGGGTGGCGTCCAAGCGCTTCGGGGTGTCCCAGGGCGACAAGGTGCGTGCTGTCGATGATCTCTCGCAGTTTCAGGTGAATGCTTCGGTTACTGAGACCGAGAAGATTCAACTTGAAGGCCTTGATGACATTGTTGCCCTTGCGAGATTCCATTTGGGTGCCACTGTGTCGGGCACCAAGGTTTTCAGGCTCCCCTTGTCAGGCGGAGGCGTCTATCAGGGCCGTTTGCATCCTGACTTCAGGGAAGGTCGGGCACGGCGCTTGAAAGGCAGGGCTCTTGACTTGCGGAGTGCATACAAACAGCTAGCTCGGCACCCCGCCGACGATTGGGCTTCGGTGCTAGGAGTCTTAGATCCAGACACCAACACTGTGGCCTATTTTGAGAGCCACGCTCTCCCGTTCGGCGCATCGGGCGCGGTGACAGGCTTCAACCGGGCTGCGGGTGCATTGCGCATTATCATGTCCAGGCTTTTGTTCCTTGTGAATACGTCATTCTTTGACGATTTTTGCCAACTTGAGATTGATGGTCTGACTGATTCTGCGGATCAGGCGGCGCTTGCACTGCTTGATCTCCTTGGCTGGGAGGTGTCCGATGGCGAGAAGTTGAAACCTTTCGCTTCAGAGTTCACCATGCTCGGTGCAGTGCTATCCTTCAAAGATGCGGGTAGGGGTCTGATTAGGGTTAGGAATAAGGCCGGTCGCTTGGAGGAAATTTCTTCCATGGTAGATCGCTTTGCTGCTGACCCCGCATGTGGGGCGCGATCCCTCCCGTCGTTGAAGGGCAAGCTCTTGTTTGCATCTTCGCATGTGTTCGGTCGCTGTGCTCAGGTTGCGACTCAGTTGATTCACCATGCCGAGCGACAACCTGGTCCTGACGTGCATGGTTTCGTCTTGCAATCCCTCAAGAGGGCGCTTGGAACACTTAGGGCGGCTGGGGATCGTCAGGTGAACCTGTGGTCTGAGTAGCCGCCAGTTGTCATCTTTACGGATGGTGCATGTGAGGAGAAAGGCAATCAGGTGACACATGGGGCGGTCATCGTTGACCCGGCTTCGCAGACTCGAGAGGTGTTTGGGGGTCACATCCCCGAGGATCTTGTGACAAAGTGGCGGAGCTCAGGCCGGACTCAGCTCATCTTCTTTGCAGAGCTTTACCCTGTCTTGATTGCGAGACGGACTTGGGCTAAAGTGCTGCGTAACAGACGGGTACTGATCTTCGTGGACAACGAGGCAGCGAAGGCGGCCTTGATCAGAAATTATTCTCCTTTGTTGGATGCCGCTCATATGCTTTCTGACATTGCCGAGCTTGATGTCGAGCTCAGTTGTTTTCCATGGTATTGCAGGGTGCCGTCCAAGAGCAATTTTTCCGACGCTGCCTCCAGACTGAGCTTTGGGGAGTATGAGGAATGCTTCCGAAGGATTCAGCCCACTCTGGCAGCCTTTTGATCAGACATGCGCGGTGTGTTTCGGATGGGGGGTATGTGGCACCGCTTATGATGAGCATTGGCCGTCATGAGCTCTGTGCTGGAACATCCTGTGATGTGCATGGGCCGTCACGGGAAATCCACTTTTACTTTACGGCATGTTCCGTTTCGAATGCGACTGGTGCCATCCCCCGTCGGAAAGCAAATCGGCCGTGTGTGCGAGTGCTCTGCATGTTTCCCATATGTGGATTGAATTTATTCATCAGTCATGTCTATATTTCTTTGTTGAAAGGAAATAGTTCACTTGTGAAGTTTTCCCTTTTGTCGTGTTTACATTTGAAAGGATTGGCTTATAAGGATAAAGACAATCTCACGTTCGTGATATCCTCTTATCCTTTTGCCAACAGGTGATATGTTCACCGTCCTTTCTTTGTAATCGTTTGATCACGCCTTTGTGAAATGGCTCATGGTGCTCCCGGGCACAAATGTATTTGGGCATGCCGCATGAATTCTGTCCTTTATTTTTGAATTGTAGTCGGATTCGCTTTTAAATGTGTCGACTACTTTTCAATGCTTAGACAATTGTTGTCTGATGGACCAATGCTCCACTGAAGGTTTTGGCTCCGATGCGGAGCTCACATGTGAAAAATTTTGACCCGCCCTCCCACCCTGGGGGGGTATGTGGCACCGCTTATGATGAGCATTGGCCGTCATGAGCTCTGTGCTGGAACATCCTGTGATGTGCATGGGCCGTCACGGGAAATCCACTTTTACTTTACGGCATGTTCCGTTTCGAATGCGACTGGTGCCATCCCCCGTCGGAAAACAAATCGGCCGTGTGTGCGAGTGCTCTGCATGTTTCCCATATGTGGATTGAATTTATTCATCAGTCATGTCTATATTTCTTTGTTGAAAGGAAATAGTTCACTTGTGAAGTTTTCCCTTTTGTCGTGTTTACATTTGAAAGGATTGGCTTATAAGGATAAGAAACATAACTTGCTCACATTTTCATGTGCCAATATCGAAAATGCTTTCCATTTGTTGAGTCGAGTTTCGACTCTTTTATGGATTGATTTTCATGTCACACAGTGTTTTGTTTTACATGAATTTTTCATGTGCGGTTGTTGTTCCCTCCTGCGATGACAATCAACATTCGTCCGAACCTTTGGGCTCGGCTCTGCGGAGTCCAAAAGGGGAGGGGGGGACTCATTTGTGTATGGGTCGGAGTGATCGTCATGCGCGATGGGTGACGAGGAGCCTCAGGAAGAGGCTGACTCCAGTCTGTCGTGGCAAGACTTACCTGAGTGTGTCAAGAAGGCTCTTGATCAGGAGTCGCGACAGCCTTCTCCCGAGATTTTGTCGAATTTGTTTTCAGATGATTCAGACATCAAAGATTTTGTGGAATCACTGGGACTTACAATGGGCTCAGCTGAATGGTTCAGTGCATGCGAGATTCTTGAAAAGGTTTGCGCTGATGTATCACCGGCTGCAGATCGTGTCGTGAGGACTAGAGCTGTGCAAGGTCAGCTGGCGCAAACGTCCTCATCGATTTCGGCTGGGCCTCAGCAGCAGCTTGAAGTAAGCACTGGATGGCTTCAGACAAGGGCCGGTGCAAAGCGGTCACTTACAGCGTGGCCGTGTCGGTTGGCCAAGAAACTTGCCTTGGCCAAGCACGATCGTGCGAGGGCCGATGCTGAAGCTACAGAGCTCCGACGCTGGAGGCAGGCTTTAGCGAAGGAGCTGAAAAGGGCTGGTATGCCGGTGTGCTCAATGGCAAGTTACGCCCTTGATAGCCAAGCTGTACTGGAGGCGTCAGCAGGAACGCTTAGAGCGTCCACTCTAAGGCGTCACGTGAGGGAATGGTCCAAGTTTTCGCATGGTTTTTCGCTGTTGAGGGGACAGTGTTCCCCACGCATCTGGGCATCTTGATGAATTATGTGGAAGAGCTGGCGCAGGAACCTTGTGCCAGGACCAGGCTACAGTCTGTGCTCTCTGCAGTGATTTTCTTCGAGAGGGTCGGAGGAGTCAAGGCCGAGGCCTCCATCTCTTCGCATGTCCTGGTGCGGAACTTGGTTCGGGTTCGCACTGCTGAGCTTGAAGCAGGGGCGCCGCCGACAAAACAAGCTCCAGCATTGGCCCTCATCATGGTCATGTCTTTAGAGGCTGTGGTTGTGAATTCTGCGCATAAGAAGTTCGTCAGAGCGTATGCGTGGGCACGGCTATTGAAACTATGGACATCTAGCAGGGCCAATGACCTTCAGGGCATTCTACCGGAGCAGATGACGATGTCTTCACAAGGACTACGAGGAGTTTTCGATAGAACGAAAACCTCGGGAGCTGACAAACGCATCAGATGGCTGCCGTTCTTTGTTTGCAAGGATGCTTGGCTTTTGCATAGCGATTGGCTGGCTGCCGGATATGAGATCTGGGCTTCTGATGGTTTTGCCTTCTCCAGGGATTATCTGGTGCCTCGGCCTACAAAGGGACTGACCTCCTGCCTGCCAGTTATGGCGAGCTATGTGGATATGTCAACGATGTCCAAGCAGCTCCTGTGGGAGCTAAAGCGGCCCGAGTCCCGAGTTGACCGAGGCTGGGAGTGTGCGTCATACTGATGTTGCGCTCTTCGAGGATCCGAGTGTTGTTGCTGCTTTTACCGAACATTCCGAGAGAAACTTCATTGCCACACTTGCGTCATGGTCGGGTATCGATCGCGAGCGTCGTTCCTACTTGGGGCGGTGGCATGTCGTGGAAGCCTCAGATGAGTACATTCGGAGTGCTTGGTTCATCGTCACTTCGCTGCAGCGACATGTTATTCAGAGCCTTTGCAGCAACCCCGCCTTTCTGGAGGTAGGTCTTGATGATTTGTTTCAGGCGCTACAGAGGGCCGGTGTCGAGAGCTCGGTGCGTGACAGGGCTCTTGACCTCTTGCGGCCGTTGGAGGGCTGGGCCGAGTTTCGGGCCCAACATCTTGCTGAAGGCAGCGGGAACGGCGTCAAGCCTGGTGATCTTGTGATGCCTGCCAGGACTCCTGAGGTCAAGGATGCATGCAAGTTCTTTGTATCTGTTCTAGGAAAGAAGAAGCTGCGGCGGCTTCATCGTGTAGGTGGATGCGGCAGCACGCCCGAGTCTGTGGCAAACTGTGAGTTGTTTGAGTCGCTGGAGGGCGTTTCTTACGACTGGCAATGCAAGCACTGCTTCAAACCTGAGCAGGGACAGCAGGCAGCACAGGCGAATGCTTCGGGATCGGAGGACTTTTCCTCCAGCACCGCCGATGAGGCACAGACCTCAGGAGAGAGCTCGAGCGAATCGTGATTGCTCGGACTGCAAAATGTGTGCACACATAGAGTCGATCGTGTTCATGTTGAGAGTGCTACTGCTGCTTGCAAGTGTACGTCAAGGGATCATGCATCCACTTGCAAGTGTACGCCAAAGGATTGTGATCTCGAGCTGGGAAAGGAATGATCAGTTTCTTCATCACGCGTCTTGAGGGCCTCATGGAGCCGGAGCCTGCTTCAGAGCCGTCTGCTGAGCTTCACGAGAGGGAAAGCACGGATGATACTTTCTTGCTGCTTTCTGACCATGTGTGGGAGCTAGAGCAGCGGGTGGCAGTTCTGGAGCGGCGACTGATTGCGGTCGACCCGGTGCCTAGGGAGGATCTTCGGCGAGAGATCACAGGGATCTCACGAGCCTTTTTCGGGCTGGCCGATAGAGTATCGGGCCTGGAGCTTCGTGTCACTGAGCTTGTGAGGGCGCTTCGGAGTTGCTTCGCAGGATTGCGCGGCTAGGCTCCTGAATGCACAGTGTACTGCGACGCGAGGGAAGGGTGTCAGGCCTGGCAAACTTCGGTGCGTGCGCGAGTGATCGCATCAGCATGGTGAGATCGGAAATCAGCACAAAGGTTTCGCCGGTGACGGTTCAACCAGGGTGCGTTGCTGAATTGAGTTTGTCCTGCCTTGGGTTGTTAGGGCTTTCCTGGCGTCTCATGGCGGCGCCGGCTGCTCTGACGGCCGCGCAGAGAGGGCACTTGGAGACGTTGGGGCCGGATCTCAGGTTCCAGCTTGAGCAGGCGGATGTTCCGGCTGTGTGGCAGGCTAGGCTGGGAGAACTGGGGATCCGCAATGTGGCATTGTTCTCGGGGCTAGATGAGTCTCGGGAGCGGGTGAGAGCTGCACTGATTGCGGAGTTGCCCATCGATCCTACAGCGGGGGTTGCAGAGCGGCTCGTGGTTGCACGCCTATTGGCGGCTTGGGAAGCATCCAGGCTTCACTTGCAGGTTTCGGAGAGAAACAAAGCTGAAGCGCGGCTGGGGACTCAGCAGCGACTTGTGCAGCCTAGTGAGCATCATGCCATGCGGCTGGCAGTTGAAGCATCGCTCGGAAAGTTGAAGGACAAGGAGGTTCCTGCCAAGTCCTTGCTAGCGGCCAAGCTAGAGCAGATCGAGAACAATCAGCCGGTAGCCGAGCTGCTTACCGAAGTGGCGTCTCTCGAGGATTCAGAACTTGAGGCGTACTCGGCGGTGATCGATCCTACTACCAACGTGCTCAAAATAAAGCCTGGGAAGACCCTTACTGGCATGCCCAACAATCCTGAGGAGCTGCGGTTGCGCCACAGACGCATCGGGCTAGCTTGGGACTTCTTGGCTACCAAGCATGCTCTCAGGCCCTGGCTGTCTAGAAACTCCACAGATGTCCTGCGGAGGTTCAGTGATTATGTGTTGGGCTCACAAGTTGCTGGATTGGTGGCTGGTGACGGGCACACTCCAACTTGGGAGCTCGTCTTAAGCTTCGAGCTCGAAGCTCGCAAAACCCTCTATCGCTGGATCAGGGACGGCGAGGTGGGCACTATCGAGGAAGCCTTTACAAAGGCCATGCATGATATGGAGCTTCTCAATCGACATCTTGTCATCCCTTTCTCGCTTCGGGCCGTGCCGTCTCCCCCGTCTGTTCCGGCAGACTGGAAGCGCGAGTCCAAGGGAAAGGGCAAAGGCAAAGCCCTGAAACGTGCACTGGCTGCTGCAGCAGCCGAGGAGGCCCCTGGCAAGAAGGCTGCCAAGCTCATGAAGACTCCAGATGGCAAGCCAATTTGTTGGAAGTTCAATCGGAAAGAAGGGTGCAAGAACAGCGCCTGTCGCTTCCTTCATGTATGTCAACGTTGTCTCGGCAAACACCCTTATCATGCTTGCACGCAAGTTCGTCGTCCGGAGGCGGCTACAGGATCTAACTGACTCTCGGACGGCGGCGACACCGAGGAGAACGTCTCTCAAGGACTCGATTCTCCTCCACAATCCGACATTTCTTTTCTCTATCTCTTCGCGGGAGAGTCTCGCCGGGCTGACTTGAAATCATTCCTGGCGGCTGCCTGCGAGAAGGCCGGGCTGTCATTCCGCTATCAAGAAGTTGATATCGGGGAATCGGCTCCGGATGTTCTTTCAGATTCTTTTTGGTTGAGATTGCTCAATCAAGTTCGACGACATGAATTCAATCTTCTTTTCATGAGCCCGCCATATTCTACATTCAACCGGGCCACGTTCGTCAATCGCACAGGACCGCCGCCTCTGCGGAACTCGGACTGGCCGGAAGGTTTTCCCTGGCTATCCGGTGTATGGAAATCCAAGGCAGAAGCTGGAACGAGTTTGGTGCGCCGGGTATTGTCCTTAGCCACCCTGGCCACCAAGGAGCATGTACCCTGGTTGATCGAGCATCCGGAATTTTTGGGTGCTACAGCGGCTGGTACCCCGGCTTCGATCTGGACTTGGGAAGAAGCTGTTCGTGTTTTCCAGGAGACTCGCGCCACTTCGGTGGCCCTTCATCTTTGTGCCTTCGGCGCCGCTCAGAGGCGGCCGACACGATTAGCTGGAACCTGGCACGGTCTACGATCGGTTGGTGTATCCGGTTGGCCGCGACTCGACCCTCAGCAGCACTATCGAGGGCCGTTGTCTCGCAAATGCGGTCATGCACATGCCCCTCTCATCGGCACCGACGAAAATGGTCAATTTCTCGCCGGGCCGGCTGCTTACCCTTCGGGCTTCTGTGAGGCGCTGGCCAGTATTGCGGTTCTCACCTTCAGGCAAAGAGTGTCCTCCGAATCGGTGTTGGGGGAGGAGCAAGCTCGTTCTTCAGACACTCTTGAGAATGCGACTTCGACAGCGGTGGTCCATCAGGCTGAAGCTCTGGCAGGGCGCTTGCAACACTCGGCGGTCTCGAAGGAGTCTTTGCTTCAGATCTTCGACTTGCTTCCCGGCGAAGAATTGGCCCGAGATGGTGTCACTTGGAAGGATTCGAAATCTTTTGCTGTCGGGGCTTATGCCGTGGGCGGTAGCCTTGCCGGCCTTCGTAGGAACTCCAGGTTGTTTCCCGGGGTGGTTAGGGTTTTGTGTAGGTTCGTTCGGGGTTTGGACGCGAGCTTTACATTCTCTGCCATTGCGATTTTTCGCAACCTTCAGACGGCCCCGCATCGAGATACAGGCAATGAGCGAGGATCGAGAAATCTCGTGGCAGGGCTCACGTCCTTTCGGGGCGGGGGCATCTGGACTCAGGATGGCGGAGGTCAAGAACCGTGCCCTTCGAATCCCTCATTAGGCTTGGGACATACTCTCGAGTTAGATGATGGCTGTCACGCTTGCTTCGATCCCACCGCTTGGCACTGCACGCAGGCTTGGGAAGGAACTAGAACAGTACTCGTGGCATACACCCCTCGGGTGAATCCCTCCTTTCCTTCGGCCCACTGGAGGTTTCTGGAGGAGCTGGGGTTCAACTTGCCACCCCAGCCGGGGGTTGCATCCTTGCCACGCGCGGTGAAGCGCATCCTGGAGGACAACAACGATGATGCCGTGCCGAAGGACGATGAGTGGTGGAGGCCTAAACCCGACAACCAGGACGACGAGGAGGAGGGTGGCTCAACTTCTGAAGAGGATGTCGATGGCGTTCCCAAGGCAAAGCTAGGTGAAGGCATACTCGGCTTTGGACCTCCTCTGAAGGCCACTCTCGTGGGAAAGCGGATCGATTTCTCTGATGGACATGGCTTAGCATCTCCTGGCCGTTGGCTGCCAAAGGACAGGCCAACGAGTGTCACGCATCCGGACATTTCTTTACACGGGCAGATTTTCGAGGACGCTCTGCGCATGCTCCAGAAACACATCGACGTGAGGAAAGAAATCTGTCGCTTGGCAACGGGGAGGGCCACGTCTTCGCCTTTCCCTGATTCGATGGTGGTGGAGATGCGCTCGCTTGTTTTCCAGCGGCTGAGGGACTGGGGCTCCACGAAAGAGCTCGAACATGTGACTCCCCGACAGCCTTTCTACCTCGAGGCCATTGGGGAGCTCTTGAGGGCAGCTGGAGACCCGGACTGGAGACAATATGCTTCTTCATCCGTGTCCTTCGCAAAAGGGGTTCCGATCGGGGTAGGGGAGCGTCTACCTCGGACGCCTGCACTTTTCGAGCGGAAGTGCAAGCACAGGAAGTACCCCGATGCTGACACTCCGCTTGAAGACGGCCTTCGCGAAAACTATCCCGGGGCGCGAGACAACCCCGTCCAGCTTGACGAGCAGCTCGCCAAGGAGATGAGCCTGGGGGCGATGATCGCGCTCGACTTGGAGGAGGCCCGGGCGAAACATGGTGATTCCCTATCTGTCGCATCGCTTGGGGCGGTGCCCAAGCCAGACGGCTCTCTGAGGATCGTGCATGACGGCAGCAATGGGCAGCATGTCAACGATTGCATCCGTGTCCGGGATGCCCAACGATATCCTACGGGCGCTGATCTTCAAACTGCCGTGGAAATCTTGCCACATGCCTACTTTTCCTTGAGCGGTGACATCAGCAGAGCTCATCGTCTTTACCTTGTGCAGGAGCGGGACTGGCCCCGGCAAGCTTGTCGCGGATCAAACCCAAAGAAAGTATACTACAACTGCGTGGGGACGTTCGGCATCGCTTCAGCTTCCTACTGGTGGTACAGACTCATGTCGGGACTGGGCAGACTTCTGTACTATTGTCTACAAGGCGACCCGACGGTTCTCCTGAGCTATGTGGACGACCTCATATGGCTTACCCAGTCCGGAGACGGGCTGATCAAGATCTTGGCGACCATCTTATTGCTTCAGGTACTGGGGACACCATTTGCCTGGCATAAGTTCGCCGGGGGACTTGAGCATGGCTGGATCGGATTCTCGGTGTTCGCTTTCGGGAGGACGATTGGCATCAGCCAGTCAAGGACTGATTGGATCGTCGGCTGGATCCGTAAGACCAGGGCCGACGGCATGGTGCGAGTGGCCGACATGCAATCCGTGTTGGGCCGCCTCTCATTCGCTTTCACGGTCCTTCCGATGCTGAGACCCTTCCTGGGGCCGCTGTACGCTTGGACCAGTGCAGTGTCTCAGTGCCACACTTTGCGACTCCCCAAGGCCGTCGACTTGGTTCTGGTTTTCGTGGAGGCGCTGCTGCTAAAAGGTCTTAGGGTCACGAAGGTTGCTCAACATTCGTCTGAGTCGGCTCCGGAGCTCTTCAGGACGGATGCTAGAGCAGAGGGGCCAGAGATGCATATTGGAGGGTGGTCATGTGCAGACTCCGACGATCCTCGTCGGTGCCGATGGTTTGCCGAGCGGATCAAACCTGAAGATGCTCCTCTCTTCTTTATGGCGGGGGAGTCTTACCGTTCCATAGCATCCCTCGAACTTCTGGCCACCATGGTGGCGGTGTTGCTCTTCGCTCCTACGGGAGCGGGCCCTTCGCGGACAGTCTGTTCAGCGGGGACAGACAATAAGGGCAATTCGCACATTGTCTCGCGTTGGCTCACAACTTCATTGCCATTGGTGGCAGTATTGATGGAATTAACTGCTGTGCTCCTTGAGAAGTCGTGCATGCTCGAGCTTACGTGGGCACCACGCCTTCAGAACATGCTGGCCGACTCTCTGACTAACGGAGATTTCAAGCAGTTCGATCCAAAGCTGAGGTTACGATTTTCATTTGCCGAATACCAAGGTCTGGTTCTCAGGCCTCTTTTGCAAGCGGGCTGTGCGATGTACGGTGTGATTGCTGAGTGGAAAGAGAAGCGGGTATCCAAAGCCGCTGCCAAGCTTAAGAAGGCTGAACGGTTGCGCGAGAAGGATCCCTGGAAGTGATGTGCCACTGTCACTCGTTGAGAGGGGAGAGTTCTTTTACAGACGTGGGGTGCAGTTGGCACAACACGTGTGTGACGGAGCATTGCATCGACTATGCTTCTCTCCTCCCTTCCTCTTTCGTGCACTCTTTCGACAATCGTTGCACGGCAGCGTGAAAACATGTGGAGCTCGCGCATTGCATTCAGTCATGTTGCTCGCTTCTTGTCAGTGCAAACAGACTCATGTCAGAGTTTTCCAACTCAGATTTTTATAATCCTTTTTATTGCAATATTCTATTGCACTTGGGCGGGAACTTGTGGGCGGGTAGTTATGTTGGTAATCTCGTGAGGTGGACTTGTCCATCAGAATGAGATTAAGAAACATAACTTGCTCACATTTTCATGTGCCAATATCGAAAATGCTTTCCATTTGTTGAGTCGAGTTTCGACTCTTTTATGGATTGATTTTCATGTCACACAGTTGTTTGTTTTACATGAATTTTTCATGTGCGGTTGTTGTTCCCTCCTGCTGGAGGAACAGATGACAATCAACATTCGTCCGAACCTTTGGGCTCGGCTCTGCGGAGTCCAAAAGGGGAGGGGGGGACTCATTTGTGTACCCACCCGCCCAGCCCTGTTTGGAGGGGGAGAGTTCTTTTACAGACGTGGGGTGCAGTTGGCACAACACGTGTGTGACGGAGCATTGCATCGACTATGCTTCTCTCCTCCCTTCCTCTTTCGTGCACTCTTTCGACAATCGTTGCACGGCAGCGTGAAAACATGTGGAGCTCGCGCATTGCATTCAGTCATGTTGCTCGCTTCTTGTCAGTGCAAACAGACTCATGTCAGAGTTTTCCAACTCAGATTTTTATAATCCTTTTTATTGCAATATTCTATTGCACTTGGGCGGGAACTTGTGGGCGGGTAGTTATGTTGGTAATCTCGCGGAGCTTAAGCGCGTCTTCGCATGTTCAGTCTGCGACAACGAGCAGATGAACATCTGGAATGATGCTTCGTCAGAGTTCGTGTGCAGTGCATGCGGCGAGCTCCACGCTTTCAAGGCAGCAGTGCATGCCTACGAACAGCCCAGCGCCAGTGGCGCAGTGGGGCAATTTACTCACGACCGCCGCAGTAAGGCCTGGCAGTGTCCAGAATGCGGCGTGATGCATAGCACACGCTGCGCTAAGCGTTTCAGCTGCCCGGGCACTGTCCCGCGGACAGACGGCAAGCTTGAGTACAAGGGCGAGCGAGTCCCTTCGGTTGACCTTGGAGCGCGAGGCAGCCGAAGCCCGTGAGCGCGAGCACCGCGAACGGGAGGCCCGCCGCAGAGACGGCAAGGGCAAAGGCAAAGGCAAGGGCCAGTGGTCCCGCCGCGACGATGAGGACCGGGACCAGTGGTCCCTGGTCGCTGGTCGTGGGATCACGACCGGCGCTGGAACCACCGCGACTGGTAGAGACGCCAGCGGCGTCCACCAGTGCCCCCCGAACAGTGTTCGGATACAGTTTTGAAGGACCAGCGGTCCTTTCTTCTGCGCCGTTTTCACACAGGTGCAGAGCACAGTAGTGCCGGCACAGTCCGGCCACACAAGCCTTCTGCAGCTCACCGGCCTGTCTGCGGATCGCAGAAGAAGGCAGGTGCAGCGCACCTTAGCAGACGGGCTCCGCCCACAGACTCGCACCGCCGAGGTTGAAAAAGAACACCGCAGGTTGCGCGTACACACAGACCTTGTAGGGCTGCAGTTTGCTTTTTCCTGGTAGGATTCACCTATGTTTTCCATGACCTCGTAGGTCCTCTGGATGTTGCACCGTGGTGCAGTGCCACCAGAGTGGCAGATGATACTACAGTGCGTGGTCGCCGCAGCCTTTTTAGCTTCACTTCCCTCTCTGCCTCTCTGTCTCTCTCTCCTCCTCCCTCAGGACTGCCCGGGGAGGGTGCGGGTCGCAGCGCGTCGCTTCAGTCCTCTGCTACAGAGTCAGTGTGCCTCTAGATCTGTGCTGGTAGCCACTTTCTTGCACGTTGCTTTTCTCACAGCCGTTGGCTTGAGCAGTGCTCCCCTTCCTTGTGTCAAGGATGCTGCCCCGGGGCAGCGCCCCGGAGAGTGATTTCAACGACCAGGTTAGTAACCTCTGGTCGTCAATACCACGCAGAGCTGGTGCTCGTCAGCCGTGGGAATCAGCTTCATGGTTCGCGCACAATGCGAGCTGGCCCTGGGACCTGTCAGTGACACGTCCCGCTTCTGTGGGCCCCGTGCCAGTGCTGCACGAGTCCAGCCTGATGCTCTAGCGGAAAGCTTCCGCCAGCATCCAGCCGCTAGTAGCGGAAGAGATGGCCTTCGCACTTAAGGTGTGTTCCCGTCGTACAGCGTACGAAGGCGATCGCCGTGACAGCGCTATTTTCAAGCTCACGGCGTTGGTCAAATCCTGGCCTGACGCCTTCGAGATCGTCTCACAGTGTGCCGACGAGATGGGTCGCGTCGACCTGGACGAGCTCGACTTCAGCATTGAGGCAGCGCTCAGCTACAAGGCTACCAACACAGTGGTGCGACTCTCTCAGCAACTTTGTCCAGTGGGCAAACCTGCAATCCCCAGTGGTGGAGCCCTTCCCAGTGTCTGAGCGTGCCACCTGGCGATACATCCAGTGGATGATGCGAAATGGAAAAGGGGCTAGCAGCCCCTCGAGCTTGATTCAGAGTCTGAACTGGTGCTCGGGAGTCCTGGGCCTGTCCTTCGAGTCGGAGGTGACCAGCTCCCGCATCGTGGGCCTTTGTAAGAGCACTGAGGTGACTGCGCCTCCGCCAAGAAGGGCCCCCGCCCTTAAGGCCTCAGAGGTGGCCACTCTGGAGCGCATCGCGCTGTCTGGGTCCATCTACGACAGTGTCGTGTCTGGGGGCTTGTTGTTCATGCTCTTTGCATGCGCCCGCGCCAGCGACGCGGCTCGGGTTGTCTCCTTCTCCGTCGAGCTTCCGGAGAACCCCTGCGCCACAGTGTGGATGCAGGCGAACGTGCAGAAAGCGAAAACCGCTATCGGGGCTAGAAGCCGCCTGCTGCTACCGCTGGTAGCCCCAGTGGTTTTCTTCGAAGAGTCGTGGGTGAGCCAGTGGCTCGCCAATCGCGAAAAACTCGGCCTGAGCTCCCGCGGAGAAATCCCGATTGGGTCAGTGATCCCCGCCTTTACCTCAGATGGTGATCTAGCCGATCGCCCTGAACTCACAAGAAATAACGTCCTGGCTACGCAGTGCGCTGTCCAACGCCCGGTGCGAAGGCACAGTCTCAAGGCGACGTGCCTCACCTGGGCTTCGCAAGCCGGCGTAAACCTGGACCTCCGCAGGCTCCGCCCGCCACGTGCACGACAGCGCTCGGAGCACTGAGACATACAGCCGTAACGTGCTCATCCCCGCAGCGCGGGCTCTGGAAGAGGTTCTCATCGCCATCAGAGATGGCGACTTTCTCCCCGACCAGCCCCTCGGGAAACAGTTTGCGCTGCCTAGCAGTCAGCTAAACCTGAGGCGAGAGAACCTTAGCTTCATGGCACAGTGTTGCCATTCCCTGTCTCAGCGAGGCGTTTGTTGGTCCATAAGCAGGGACTGTGACGGAGGCCACAAGCATCTGCCTTGGGGCAGAGCCTCAGTGGATGGGACCACAGTGTGGTCCACTTCGCTAGAAAGCGCTTACACCACTCAGCTGAGTTCGGTATGGGTCTGTCTGGCAGCAGACAAATGCGCAGCAGAACTTCAAGCGGCACCACTCAGCCGCAAGCGTCTGCGACGCCTACGTTACGAGCCAGACTTCAGTGACAAAGTCACTCTTCAAGGCCCCGCAGCGCGGTGTTTTCGAGGCTGGAAGACCCCGCAGAAGCTACCACAGTCGTGGTCTTGCTTCCCAAAAGGCTCTAGGCTCATCCAGTGGATCGAGGCCACTGAAAAAGCAATCATCGCCATCCCACTGCAGCCACTGCACTGGGTGCGCAGAGCGCATCTCATAGACCACCCAGCCAGGGACGTTGAGGCAGTGCCTTTATCTCTCAAGCGCACCATTTCAGCCGAAGTGCATCAGGACACAGTCCTGCTGGCCAAGCGCCGCACATTGGCATCCATGCAGATTTCGAAGACTTGCACAGAGTGCCAAGCCCTCGAGGCCGAGGCGCGCTCCTCGATTGACGCTCAAGTGAACAGCGTCACCAAGCCTAAGCAAACAGTGGCTTTAGAAAAGCTTCTGAGTGACATCGACTTCCCAGACAAGTCGGTGGCCAAGCAGGTGCGTGAAGGTTTTCCCCTTCTTGGCTGGATACAGCCCAGTGGGCTGTGGCCGGTGCAGATTCTGCCCCCTTCTCTAGATGAGAAATCTATTCTGCAAAATGCCCATAGTATTGGTATGCGCGGCGTTCGCAGCGCGCTTCGCCCCTCGCAGGATGGGGTCTCGGACAAGGTCTGGGAGAGCACACTAGAGGAAAGCCAGCAGGGCTGGCTGTCTCTGGAAGACTTCTCGCCATCCAGTTTGCACGAGACGATAGTATCGTCTCGTTTTGGCGTTGTCCAAAAGGGCAAAGTACGCCCTATAGATAACTTCAAAAGCAGCTTTATCAACAGCTGCTGCGGCACCACAGAGAAGGTTCAAGTCGACAGCATCGACGAACTCCTGGCTGTGTGCCTGGAGTGGCTGCGCCAGGGTGTGCCTGCAGAGCAGGCTCACCGCATCGTAGGTAGGACCTGGGATTTAAAGAGTGCCTACAAGCAGCTTGCAGTGCAGGCCGCACACAAGAAATTTGCGTGCATCGTAATGGTGGACCCACAGAGTGGGAAGGTTAAAATCGCCCACCTGCATAGCATGCCTTTCGGCGCAGTGGCGGCCGTGCACGCTTTCCTTCGCTGCAGCGAAGCGCTGAAAGCCATCGGCCGCGAGAAGCTTGCTCTGGTGATGACGAGCTTCTTCGATGATTTCACGGTTCTCACGCGCAGCGCGCACGCCAAGCTTGTCACCTTGGCAGTGACCAACCTCTTTAACAAGCTAGGCTGGCAAGTGGCCACAGAGCCCAAGAAGAACGCCGACTTCAGCGAAGTCTTCGACGTGCTGGGCGTGCGAGTCGACTTGTCCAAACAACACCTCGGAGAGATCTCCGTCAGCAACAAGCCGACCCGGGCAGCAGAGCTGGGTATGGTCCTCAGCGAGGCCCTCACGCGCGGGAGCATGTCACCGTTGGAAGCGCAGAGCCTCCGCGGCCGGCTCATCTTCGCGGAGCAGCAGGCCTGGGGCCGAAACACCCGCATGGCAGTGATCTGCGTCGGCGACGTCCTTGGGGACGGACCAGAGCAAGTCCCCCTTACCGAGCAGCAGTGCCAAGCTATGGCATTCCTACTGCAACGAGTCGTGCACGGACCGCCTAGGAGAGTGTCCATCCATGCGCGCAGAAAGGTGCACCTGTATATCGACGGGGCCTGCGAGTGGGAGACCCCGCGACTGGTGCCCAAGTGTGGCCTCGGAGCAGTGCTCATTGGAGAAGGCATCGCCTTCACCTGGGGCTTGCAGATTAGCAGCCAGGTGGCAGCCCAATGGGTTGCCAGGGCACAGAAACAACAGTTGGTGTATGAGTGCGAGCTGTTGCCCTACTTGCTTAGCCTTCAGCTGTGGGCCAAGCACATAGCAGGCAGCGACCTGTTCGTCTGGATAGACAACGACGCAGCGCGTACCTCCCTGCACAAGGCCTTCACACGGAAAGTAGAAGGCGCAGCGATAGTTTCGCAAGCAGTGGATTTTGAAGAGTCCCTGCAATGCAGGGCTGCTTTCTTTCGAGTCCCGACAGACAGCAACATCGCTGATGGCCCCAGCAGAGACTGGTGGGAAGAGACTCAGAGGCTTGGCGCAGCGCGCCAATACCTTCCGCCCAACGCAGTGCCGTTGGCTTTGTCACTCGGCGCGGACTGAATGGGGGGTGAGTAAGGCTTCGAGTGCCTTCAAGGGGGGTGAACCAGTCGTTCGCCTTACCATCGACCAGCGGTCGAATTTTTCCGTCAAGATGCCAGTGGCATCGTTTCTTCAGTGCCCGAAGATCGGGTCCGAACTGACCCCCCATGTCCGCTAGGAGAAAAAGAGAGAGTGCTTTGCACAGGGTTCCTCTGCAGCGCAGTTAGGGTTTCCCAAACGTGCGCAAACGGAAGTTTCGTTGGAAAATAAGCATCCATCATGCGTGCGTGAATGGGTTTTATTTTCCGCCGAAAGTGTAGACAAAGTTTGTCGAAAAAGGAAAACAGTGTTTTCACTTGTGTGTGAGTTACACTAGACAATCTTTGCCGTGCAGCTTTCGGCTTGAAGTTGGATCTGTGATCCAAAAGTTTTTATCCCACCCTCCACACCCTGTATAGTATGCGGGGTCTGGGACACCGCATCTGCCAGGAGCAGCGCTCCTATGTTCTCTCTAGCAGAGAGACGTCAGCACAGAGTGCGCTCTTGTACATAGGCCGTAGGCCGTCATGACTATAGAGTAGCCACTGGTAGCTGCAGAGACCCAGTAGGTCAGAGAATGTTTCACCTTATCCTCCCGTTGTACGGGTTAGTGCCTTGTAGGGGGGTGAACCAGTCGTTCGCCTTACCATCGACCAGCGGTCGAATTTTTCCGTCAAGATGCCAGTGGCATCGTTTCTTCAGTGCCCGAAGATCGGGTCCGAACTGACCCCCCATGTCCGCTAGGAGAAAAAGAGAGAGTGCTTTGCAAAGGGTTCCTCTGCAGCGCAGTTAGGGTTTCCCAAACGCGCGCAAACGGAAGTTTCGTTGGAAAATAAGACCATGAACACACCCGATGCCAAGACCGAGGCCCAAAGACTGGGTCTTCTCAAGGAGGACTGTTGGACGTATCGTCAATGGAATCCGGCCAAAAGCGAGAATCAGACCACCATGAGCAAGCCTGTTTCACATCAGGAGTTCTGTCAGGGGGTCGAGGACTTTCTGGCTCACATCCAAAAGTGCGATGGTCTCACCAGGTTCAAGGCCCTGCAGGAGCTTACCTCCGAGACCACGAACGCGGCCGTTCCGTTCCTTCTGGATGTGAGTTTCCGGCAGGATCAGATTCATGCCACGCTGGTGCGGTGGATAGGCCTCAGCCCCTTCGAATTGATTGGGGCCAGGATGCGACAGGTCCACGCCAAGGCCTCGTCTCAGCAGACCAAACTGTACGCAATGCTGCGCAACCTGTGACTCGCTCCTCCCTCTGCGCGGACTTGCCGCCAGTGACGATGTTGGGCAATGGAGGCAACATGTGCTATGCCAACAGTGTTTTTCTATCTTTGGCGCATTTGTTCAGGGACCGCCTGGATCGTCTGGGCGCACCTCTGCGCTCTTTGCTCAGCAAACTTCTCAAGCCTCCCGGTGTTCGCCCGTCCTATGTTACAAAAATGAAGGAATGGCGCACTCTTGTATCGGGCTGGCAGCAACCTCATCAACAACATGATGTGGCGGAGTTTCTGATGCATCTTATCTTGCAGTCCCATGGGTTACCCGTTCTCAGCAAGTGGTACTCTGAAGGTCCCCTGGTAGAGGCCGCGCCTCGCAACGATCAGGGCGATGGCCTCATTCTTCTTCCGACTTGCAACCCCGCCCAGCCGTTTGATACAGTGCAACAATGTGTGCAGGGATGGCATCAGCAGCTCCAGAGTCATTATGTCCAGCCGGGCACTGATTTTGTTCTCCTACAGCTTGATCGCTTTGAGCAGCGTGGGCCTTTCATTCGCAAACGTCGGCACCCTCTATTCCCTGGTTCAGGCACTCTTATGCTGCCGACTGGTCCAGGGGATTCGCAGTGGGATGCTTACTTTATTCAAGCTCTGATTCTCCACGAGGGTGATACGCCTGTGCGAGGTCACTATCGTGCTGCACTGGTGTCTCACACTGCAGGGGCTGTGCGAGTGTGTGATGATAGTCGCGTACCACGGCTGGCTGTTCCTGCGGACAAAATCTCTGAGAAAGTGTACGTGCTGCTTCTTTCCAGGTGCGCCATTTCTTCCGAGGTCCCCAGAGATGCGTGATAGCGGTGTGCAAATCATGGTATTAGCCATGAAAAAAAAATCCTCGCTCTTTCACTCGCTCTGGTTGTGACGATGCTTCTGCTGCAGCCTTGTTCTCTCGCTGGGGGGGCGAGCAGAGGCTTCCGGATATACGTCTGGCTCCTGGCATGCTCTACAAGCTCTTGTTTGCCAGAGTGGATATGGAGTTATTCGGATGGTGTGTATTCTTTCAGGTGTGCCGCTGCCGAGTGCTCTCCATACTGGTGCACGTGGCTCTACGCCCTCTTGTCCGCGCCTTGATCAGTTATGCAGCTTACAGTCAGGCCCTCTCACAGGTGTCCGTATATGTCCATGCAAGCATTCGAGTTCTGCACTGCCTTTCAATGCGCCCCTTGATTGTACCTACTATGGCGTCTGATGCTCTCAGCCCATCATTTCTGACCATTTGGTTACATCAGGCAGTCTTACTTCCTTGCAGAGGCTTCTTCTGGTATGAGACTACGGCTTCCTGCTTTTATTTCTGTGGGCTCTTTTTTGTTACATAGGACTGCAACGCGGGCTGTCCTGTTCTCTGCCCCTTCGCTATGGAACCACTTTGGTCACCGGAATGTCCGGAGGAGCCCATGCCTGGTGACAGACGACCACCTTTACCCCGGCGTAGACCTATGTCGGGCGAGGGAACCCTGTGTCGGAACGTCCGGCACTGGGACGCATCCGCCCTCACTGGTCACCTCTGCCTCGACGTAGACCTGGTACCGCTCCCGATGCCAGCGAATCCATCAGGAGTACTTCCAGTACAGGTTTGAGCGCTGGCCTTGAAACCAGGACGGTATGGACCAACCAAGCTGGCGACACTACAGCGCCTTCTGCGGACTCAGGCCTTGGTGGCAAGTCTTCTGATTTCTGATACCATGGCTTCAGCTGTTGGACAGGATCCTGGTCATGCTGATGCTACAGATCGGGGCAATGCTTTACCTACCACTGGCTCCACACCAATGGCTACAGGCTCACCGCGGGTATCAACCACTCCACCGGTCAGGGCTATTGTCACACCAGATGCCTCTACCAGACAGTCGGCCACGGCTGTCTCGGCGAACGCCAGAGGCCGCACTTCTGCTACTTTTGAAGATGAGGCCACGGATGGCAAGCGGAAGACCACTGATCGGAAGCGTCGGCGAAAACCTGCTCGGGCGGACTCCAGTGACTCGCTGGCAAATCCGGACCCTGATCGATACATCCGCCTCTTGTCGGCGGACGGTCGATTTGGCCAACTCATGGCGAAGCGCGATTCTGTCACCCCGGAACGGGCCAGAGTGTCTCGTTCGAGATCGCTCTCGCTCACCCGAAGGCGTAGTGATGCCCGGCGCCCCCGGGGAGTCACGGACAGCCCGGGAGCAGCAGCTGTCGCTTCGGCAAACCCTGCCAATGCCACCTCCTCGACTACCGGTTCATCCACCTCGACTTCGGCTAAGGAGATGAAACTGATGCAGGCGCGCCGTGCGTTTGAAGGCAGAGCTGCAACGGTGGTGAGCAAACAGCTGCTTTCCATTCAGAAGGCGCCGGACCTCGACCCGATCACAGCGGAGTATGTTGAGCAGGTCAAAGATTGCATTCGTCAGGACGCACTGTGTATCCATGCGGTCAACTATTTGGCTAAGTTGCTTAAGCGAGCCACGAAGGAAAAGGTACCAGTTGCAGAAATGCGAGAACGCGTATATCAACTGAACCGAGAGGAGGCGGCGCTTGGCACTTTCCGCCTCAGTGACCCGCCCATCGTGGATGGCCGTCCTCCTGGGCGTCCTCCCGCTTCCGAGGCAATGCCTGCCGATGGGGCTCCTTCGGATGCAGCTCCTGTTGATGCCGCTCCAGCCACTACGCAGTCCCAACAGATGGCAAATAACGTGGCTTTCTTACAGCAGCTCCAGGCTTCCGCAAAAAGTAGACGGCAAGATATGGCCTCTTCAACATGCTCTCCTGGAGGTCGCTGTTTACGGGGTGGAGCAGGCCGAATCAGCAACATGATGCGACGGAATTCCTTCTTCATCTGTTGCGCCAGGGGTCTGATGCTCCTTGGGTGAGCCGCTGGCTGGCTGGTACACAACTAGGCGACCGCTTCGAGGTTGAGGATTCGGGCTCCAATGTCATCTTGATGCCTATTGCAGGTGCTGGCGATGCTACAAGATACACTCTCCAAGAGTGTGTCCAAGCCTGGCATATGAAGCCTTCGCAACTCTGGGAGGGAAAAACAAGTCTTTATTGCCTCAGTGAGTTTGAAACTCATGTGTGCATTGTGTTGCAACGCTTCCACGTTGGTGCCACCACGATCAGCAAGAGCCACACTCCGGTGCAGGTGGATTCTACATGTGAGTTGCTGGTGTACCGAGCTGGAGCTGTTATGTGGCAGCCTTTTCATGTATGTGCAGTGACTTATCACATTGGCGAGTTGCCAACCAGTGGTCACTACCGAAGCATTCTTTACTTGAATGATGGGCTGCAGCTTGCAACTGAAGACAAAGTGAAAGCTAAGAAACTGAGTGCGAAGGATCGTAGCTTAGGCAGTGCTGGTGCTTACATTGTGTATTTGTCCTCAAATCCTTGATTGTTGCTTTTGCATTGCATCGTACTCGTGTGTTTCACTGACGGCTCGCTGACACTCGTGTCGGGGCGCCATGCTGGCACTCGTGCCGATGGCTGAATGTGTGCGTAGGTGTACACAGTCACTTGTTACATGTAACACACGTGTAACATGTAGTGACCGGGTCCAAATGGACTTGTTCTTGTGCCACTTGCGCGCAAGGTGGAGACCGCAACTCTCGCCCGCGTTTTCAAAGTCAAAAGTCATCGGCTCCCGTGCACGGGAGATTGCGCTCCCCGGCCCATCTCCTGCCCCACTCCGATCGCTCGAGTTCCCTGATGGACTGCCCCACTTGTCCGGTCTCAACATGGTCCGCGTCAACAAGGCCAATCAGCTGTATCACTTTACATCCACCGTCTGTGCTGAAGCCCATAGCCGAGGCCTCATTATCGCCGTGGAAAACCCCCGCAGCAGTCTCTACTGGTCCACCAGTTTTTGGCAAGCCGCTGCCACCTTCTGTCCTATGCATACTGACTTTCAGCATTGCGCCTTTGGAGGGCGCCGGCCCAAGTGGACGCGTCTCTGTCACAACCATCCGGCCTTCCATTCTTTGCGTCGAGTGTGCCCCGGAGGTGCTTGTGCTGCCCAACACTTGCCCTGGGGTCGTTGTGAGGATGGCTCTTTTGCCACCGCAGCCGAGACTGCTTACCCCCCACAGCTGGCGACCTCCATCGCCCAGTGCTTCGCTCAGGCCGTCACTTTCCTGCCCGAGCCTGAAGCCTCCGCTGTGCCGCCTCTGGTCCCAGAACATAAAGCCGTGATTGTCATGCGTGGGCCGAGTGATGCCACTGCCCTGCCCACCCTTCGAAGCCGCCTGCCCGTGCCTTGGGTTGACTCGCGTTTCGAGCCCAGTGATCCAGTGTCGGCACACAGTCAATTGCTCCAGCGGATAAGAGGGGAAGTGACCGACTTGAATTGGCGTGGGGCCTATCCTGGTCCCCAGAAGAGTTCATACAGAAAGCGGTCCAAGCGGGACATCCCAAACGGTTTGACACGTTGCTGCCTTCTGCGCTAAGTCACAGCATAGATGCGAACACAAAAACAACGCCAGCCGAACGAGCCAGCATCAGAGCCGAGTGGTTTGCCAGGTGGACCAAACGCGCTGCCGAACTTTCGGGAGACGAGAAGAAGCTCAAGAGCTCTCTCCCCGAGTATGCCAGGAAGAACAAACTCTCCCGAAGGGGGATGTTTTCTTATTTGATTGTTTTCATGTTTGGAAAAATTGTTTACAATTCTTCATGCGCACTTTTTCTTTCATGCCTTGCTGGAGTATGTCGCATGACTTTTGATTTTCTCACGAGTGCCTTACCATGCTTGTCTTGGTACTCGCAGTTTTGCTTGCAGGCGTGAGAAAATTTTTTGTCGGGGCCCTCTAGAGGCTTGTTGCTCTCGTCTACCAGGTTGCGGGCTCCTTACGCAAGGCTTTAGCTCCCCGCGTAGTCGGGGCCCTGCATGGATCGGCGGCGGCTTCAGCGCCCGCCTCCTGCCTTGCGGCGTCTTCTGCTCCTCTGGCTCTGGGAGCGTCTTACACTTCGAGGCTGGCAGTCTGCTATTTTGCGCCCTGACCCGCCAGCGCGCTTGGGTATTCCTCAGTTCCTAGGAGCAGCCTCAGCCGGAGCCCACATTTTGCTTGGCATTGGTGTGGATCGACTGTTTCCTTTGAGGGCTAGTTGCCGAGCTGTGGCTACCATTTTCTGTACGATTGCTGAGCTTGTGCACCGAGCTCGTGGCCGCCTGAGTCGGATTTACCAACGTAGGTGAGCGCCCGCATAGTCTGGGGTATGGCGCGACCGCTCGACAGGCTGTTGCTTGCTGCAGACAAACATGTGTCCAAGCATTCCCTCAAGATGCCCTGGGAACGCGGGGCGATGAGAGCAGTGTTTTCGCAGAGCGACCTGAGTTCACTCTCCCAGTGCAGTGTGCCAGCTCCTCTGCAGACGGAGCCCCTGGATTCCGCTTCTTTCGAGGAGGCAGCCGCCAAGGCTCGCCCCCAAGAGCATGCTTCACAGTTTGTGCAGGTCGCTTTCTCTGCCAGGAAATTTCAGAGGCCCCAAGAAACCGAAGAGCAACAGTTGCAGTTGCTTGCAGCGAGGTACGATGTCCTCTTGAGCCACGCATACGAATGCTCTTCCCTTGGCAGACTGTTGAAGGACAAGTGCGAAGCAGATCGGGTCGGTCTTGTTGCCGAAGCCCTGGGTGGCAAGGCCCTCTCGACTTTGAAGAAGCGGTTGTCCAGTCTCGCTCGCATGGTGGGATGGTGCTCGGACCAGGGCATGTCAGCTTTTCCGATCGCCTCTCAGGTGCTGATCGAATACACCCAGCATTTGCAGCAGAGCGGTGCCTCGCATTCTGTGTTTGGATCTTGCATCGAAGCTTGTAACTTCGCTAGATTCATTTTGGGTGTGGAAGCAATTGGTGATCCTCACAAGCACCCGCTTGTGCAAGGGCGCCTTCGCAAGGTGCGGTTCAACCGTCCGCCTCGTGTGCAAGCCAGGCCTTTTCAGGTTCGCGAGGTGGCATACCTTGAAGCTTTCGTCCAGGACAGCCGCCGTGATGCAAGGGACAGATATGCTGCAGGTGCTTGCTTGTTTTGTATTCACTCGAGAGCCCGTGTAGGGGATGTGAGGGCAGTCAAGATGGTGACCATCGATTTTGCCGACGGTGAAGGTTTCCTTGAGTGCATCTCAACGTCACACAAGTGTGCATCGACAGGCAACCCGTTGGGGCTCGAGTTGAGCCTAGTGGCCCCAGAGCGGGGTGTGGGTCAAGGTCTTTGGGCTAAAGCTTGGGTTGAGGTGTGGCGCTTGTCGGGCCATCCAGTCGCCACTGGAGCCTGCAGCCTGCCTCTGCTGCAGTCGCCTATGCTCAATGGGTCTTGGAGCGGTCGTCGGATTCCGACGGGCAGGTTTGTGTCCTGGATTTCTTCGATCCTTAAGTCCGGGGATGCGAGCATGGGGGTTGACCTCAAAGGCCACTCGTGCAAGCATACTGCCCTCTCGTGGGCAAGCAAGACGGACATGTCCAAGGACACTTGCACAATCTTGGGACATCATTCCTTGAAGGATCGACGATCGGTCGTTACATACTCCAGGGACATTCAGGCTGGACCGTTGCGGGAGTTGTGTCAATTGTACTGTGACATTCGGTGTGGCCGGTACCTCCCGGATATGACACGGTCGGGGCTTTATGCAAAGGTCCTTGGCGCTGCTGAAACGGGCGAGGAGCTACCTGGTGACAGTGTGTTTGAGACTGAGGCTGAAAGAAACTGGTATCGGCCGGCAGTCAGCCCTGGCTCAGCTTGCGAATCGGAAGCTCTTCGTAGTGTGAGTGCTCCTGCCTCCGAGCCAGCTTTCGGCGATCAAAAGGATGCCAGCGACGACGACACTCCTTTTGGTCGTCCTGTGGACTCCTTGATTCATAGCGCGGAACGAGCTGCCTGGGAGGACCCCGATGCTGCCCTTGAAGACGATGGTCCCCAAGGTCATGTGTCAGGATCCTCTTCGTCTAGCGAGTCTAGTTCAGATTCAGGCTCGTCTGACAGCGAGATAGATGAAGTTCTGACCGCGAGTCAGGCAGATCCCCAAGTGGGGCAGAGGTACCATGATCGGTGCCCGGTCTATCAGCAGAAGAGCACGAGGACTCTTCATCTCAAGCCTGCGGGAAGCTCCACGGAGCGTTTCATATGTGGTCGTGACATCACGGCGAACCACAAGCCGTTCACGTCGGCGGTTCAAGCAGCGCATTGGCGCTGCAAGCAATGCTGGAAGGGAAAGCCCATCAGGGATTTAGGGTCCCTGGTGCACTGTCTTGACGAGCGCTTGAAGAAGATTCCGAGGTCCTCGTAAAAGTCTGCCCGGTGCGTTGCAGGAGTCAGACCCCGAGCCTAGAGGCCCCGAGTTCTTAGATTGACTGCAGTGAGTGTTTGCTGAATGCATGCGGGACTGTCTTTGTTGACTACATGCAGGACGGCTCAGACATCTTGCGGGATCATGTGTCATGGCATGTTGGTCACTACCTTGCGGGAGTCCGGATGTGTTTCGATGTTATGGCATGCACACTGAGCTTTTGTTAGGTCTGTGCGTGTAGGATCCGATTTTGTGTCATGGCTTCCATCTTGAAGAGTCAAGCGGCTTTTGAGGAGAGGGCCAAAGAATGCGGATTGGCGCAAGCTGAGCTCGATGTGCTTGTGCGTAAGGGGCTGACTTCTTTGTCGCTCCTTGCATTCAGTGTTTCGACTCCGGGAGAAGTGCCGCAGGAAGCTGAGCTCAGGTCCATCCTTGATCCCACGGATCCTACGACTGTGCCACTGCGTGCACTGTCGGCGCTGCGGCGCCTCATGTTTGAAGCTCAAACCTTATCCATTGCCCAACTCAAGAGCTCGATCGAGGGTGAAGGTGACCGGAAGGCGGAGCTGGCCCCTGCAGAGCGAGCAACTCGCCTGGCCGATCAGCGTAAAAGACTCATCGGTCTCAGCTTGACAGGTCCTTTGGAAAACGCCTTCAGCAATTACGCTTATGTTGCCCAGGTCGTTGATCAGGATTGCCTCTCCTACCTGGAGCCTCACAGGTTCCTGACCAGGGCCATGGAGGTAAATCGTGAGAAGCCGGGGAAGGAGTTGATCTTAGATGAGGGCTCGCGCATGAGTATCCGCGACAAAGCTCACAAGGACAAGTGTGGCATTCAGAATGAATTACAGCTCTCTGAAGCCCTGTGTCGCAGGGCACTGTCCTGTGATCTTTTGCAGCTCTGCACCTTTGCCAACATGGACATGTGGCACAGGCATCTGCTTTCCAAGCTGTCGGAACAGCCGCCTCCTTATTACGCCAAGGTTTCGATGGAGCAGCTGCTCAGGTGCGACAAGGCGGCTTGGGTTCGTATGAGTGAGCTCTTGACCACGTTAAAGAAAGACGATGCAGGAAACCTTCCGATGGATACTGCTCTGGATAAGCTTCAGTATGATCCAAAAATCATGATGCATTTGGCACCGCTTCCTGGGGCCAAGTGGAAAGGCGATGGAAAAGGCGACAAGGGCACCAAACGCGATGCCGACGGCAAGCCGAAGTTGCCTCACCGTCCCAACAAAGGTGCTGGCAAAGGGAAATGTCCTGAGGCGTTGTCTGACTCTCGCTTGAAGCACAACTGTAGGAAGACGAAGAAACGCTTGTGTTGGAATTTTAATTTGCAGGCTGGATGTAAGTTTGCGAAATGCGGTGAAAGCTGCAAACGGGGCCTGCACATTTGTATGTTCTGCGAGCAGCCCCACTCCCTTCTTCAATGCCCGACTTACAAAGTCCACGAGTGACGGGAGGCTGCCGCTGCCGAGGCCGATTCTCTTGTTGATGAAGCGATGAGCCCTTCGGTCTCGTCCCATGCGGCAAATCATGATTGCATGTTGGCACAGATCGACCCGGTTGGTCCGTTGGAACGTCCCAAGCCAGCCTCATCAGTGCTTGATCGAATTCCGAAAGTTGTGATTGATGAGCGAGTTTTTCCCTTGCCCGCTGAGCGGCGAGTGCATGCCTCTTTGCATCCCGCAGAGCAATTTGCGCAAGACGTGCTGTCGTCTGGTGAACCTGTGACAGCAGCTTGTGTTGAGCGCCTTTTCAATTTGTTACCTGCTAGGTTGGATGAGCGATTTGGTTCGGATTCTGGCAGATCCTTTGTAGCAGGCGTTTTCCGGCATGGGGGCGTCGTTGGCCTCACGAACACCTGCCGTTCGTTTCCCCAATCAGTCAGCTTGGCCATCACTTGGGCCATGCAGCAAGCCGGGTCCAAGATTTCAGTTTTCACATTTTGCTCGATTTCTTTGAACCTCAACGTTAAGACTGAAGTTCACCGCGACGTGAACAATGATGATGCTGACAATCTCGTGCTGGCTGTCACCAATTTCTCAGGCGGACACATCTGGGCCCAATCCGAGTCCGGCAGCCACATGCTGCCTGTCAATGGGTCCTTGGTCCCTGGAGAATTGTATGACGTTGCAGCAGCCCCAGTGCGTTTCTATGCACGAAAGCGCTTGCATTGCACAATGCCTTGGACGGGCGACAGGCTAGTCCTCATCTTGTTCTCGGGCGGGGATGCAACTCAGTTACCCAGCCTTGACTTTGAGCACCTTAAATCCCTTGGGTTTAGGCCTTCGGTCTCAGCGTCCACGGCCTGCCCGCCGTTGGCGTATGTTCCACCGCCTGCCGGAGCTTTTGAGCCATTGCTTTCTAAGGTGTCTGCCAAGGTCAAGGGGGTGCCTCTTGATAATCTCATGTTTCTTGATGTTTTCTGTGGTACGGGGGGCCTCTGTGCATCCATCAGGCAGCTAGGCATGAAGCTAAGTGTCGGTCTAGACCGTCATGCGCAACGAGGTTGCAAATGTCCCGTTGTCTCACTGGACCTCACGAAGCCAGGACCTCGGGCCATTCTGCATGATCTCCTCAAACAGCCTAATGTTGTTGCGTGCCACTTGTCTCCACCTGTAACCACCAGTTGTGCCTCCCTGCTGGGCCCTGCCGAGGTCTGGCATTTCTGTTGGAGCCATGGAGTATTTTGCTCCATTGCTCACCCGTCGATCCATCATGTGGCTTTCAGCGTCACTTCGCTCCTGTCAGTCTACACCTTTCCTCTCCACCTCCCTGCACCAATGCATGTTCGGCTCCTACCGGAGGAAGGCCACTCGCCTTTTGCACACGGTGCCCTACCTGCAAAAGCTTGGTGTGACTTGTGACGGCGGCCATGATCATGAACCGTGGCGATCCCCTGCACAAAATCGCCTGAAAGATGCAGGCCTGCCGCCTCTATTGTGCAAGACTTTCGCCCAAGCACTTGTGGATCAGCTACTTGCGTGCGGTGCGCGTGCCCCGGCGTCCTCTCTTGCAAATGCTTCCCTGTCGCTCTCCATGGGCGCCCGTGTTGCTACAGCGACACAACCCTCGGGTCGCAGGATCCCTCCACTGGTTCCTGAGTTTGCTCGCACAGTAAAGTTGGCAGGCCCGGCCGACCAGCTGCCGTGCACCTCAAAGACCAAGCTGGTGTCACCGTGGGCGGTTCCCAATACTGTCTTCTGCCAACCTTTTCTTGCATCTTTGCCGCCAGGTTCCAAATGCCTCCGAGCCAGCCCTTTGGTTCCACGGGGTCTGGCGCCTGCCTCGGAGCCAGCTATAGGTGCGGGTTTAGGTAATCCTGAATCCTCTGCCTCCTTGTGCCAGCCGGCACCTGCCTTGCCTGCGGTTGCTGAGGGTGTGGTTTCAGGTAGTCCCGACTCCCTAGCCCCCCAATGCCAACCGGCAACCTTGCCCCCAAATGCAGCCAGTGCGATACCTAGTGCCAGATCTGAGCTTGAACTGCTTTTTGGCATACCATGGACGCCTTCGGAGTTCGTTGAGCAGGCCTGCAAAGCGAAACACCCGCGCTCCTTGGATCAAGGCGTGCCAGCCGGCATGTCAGCCTGTATCGATCGCTTGTGTGAGCACAGCTCGGTCAGTGTGGCGAGGGAACGAACGGCCGAACTTCGCAAGTGGATGCTTAGGAAGAAAGATCTTGATGAGAGTTTTGATGGACCCGCGCATTGCAAGCAGATTCTAGCTGGAAAACCCATGAAACTCTTCGGGGAAATGGTCGAGGCTGCCGGACATGCTGATGTGAACTTGGTACGAGATATACATAACGGTTTCGACCTGCTTGGCGAGATCCCTTCCTCGTCCGTCCTGCCGAAGAAAACCACAGTGGCATCTCTCAGCATCGAGGACGCTTGCAGGGATCCTGAAATCACTTCGGAAGTGTATCGCCTTACCTTGGAGGAGCGGGATAAAGGGTGGCTGACCGGCCCCTTCACTCTCGCCGATGTGCCAGAGACTGCCATCGTTACACGCCGTTTTGGCGTCAGGCAAGCTGTGACGACGACGGCCACCGGTGTGGCGGCTAAGATCTGTCCTATCGACGACTTCACAGAAAGCCTGGCTAACTTGTCGTGCACGTGTGCGGAAACCATCGACCCGCATTCAGTGAACATCATTGTTGCCGGGATCTTGAAGCGGTGCAGGTCGCTACGGAAGTCCGGGAGGGACGCACGCTTGCTCCTTCGTACAATAGATCTACGAAAAGCCTATAAGCAACTTCCTTTGTCGGAGCGTGCCTTGGGGGATGCTTATATATGTGTGCTTAACCCGAATACGGGTGAGCCTGAGCTCTACCAGAGCCAGGTCTTACCTTTCGGCGCAAAGCCCTCTGTACAAGGCTTTTGTCGTGCATCAGGGGCGATCTGGGCAGTTGGACAAGCCCTGCTCCACATCCACTGGTCCGTCTTCTTTGACGATTATGTGGTAGTGGCCTCGCCCGAGGAAAAGGGTCACCTTGATCTTGTGTTACGGTCGTACTTTGCCTTGATCGGCTGGGAACGTCCGATGAAAAGGACGCCGGGTTCAAAAGTGTGGCAAAAGCCTTAGGCGTAGAATTTAGCTTGGACGAGATCCACTTAGGTCTGCTTAGGGTGCAAAACACAGAGGCTAGGAAGCGCGAGCTTGTGTCCACCATCGAATCCATCGTGCAGCAAGGTGGAGCGCATGCCAAAGAGCTTGAGTGCCTGCGGGGCCGTCTTCAGTTTGCCGAGTCGCAGGTGTTTGGTCGGGGTGCGGCCCAACGCATGCGAGCTATATCAAAGGCAATGAAGCTTTCAGGTTTTGTGGCTCTTGACGACTCCTTGACCGAGGCCCTGCTTTTCTTGAAAGATCGAGTTTTGCACGGGGAAGCAAGGATGATCAGGGCCTGTGATCGTCCCACCTACCACTTGTTCACGGACGCTTCCTATGAGGCGGATGTGCCAGCAGGTCTAGGGGGCATCCTTTATAGTGATGGGGGTTTGCTTCTTAGGTGGTACTCTGAGTCTGTCGACACGGACGTTTTAGAGGCCATTAACAAGGAAGGCAAGAAAGGTCTGATCTACGAGTTGGAGGCTTGTGCTGCAGTGCAGGGTGTGGTGCAACTTTGCAATTCCTTGAGTGACTGCAACCTCATTTGCTATTGCGACAATGAAGCCGCCCTCGCGGCTCTCATCAAGTGTGCTTCCGAATCCCCGGTGGTGGCATCGCAGCTCAACAAGCTCAGCATGCTTGAGGATGAGAAAGGAATTAGTGTATGGTTCGAGAGAGTGGAGTCGTCTGTGAACCCCGCCGACGATCCTTCACGCTTTGTGCTTGACAAGCTCCCCACTAGTTTCAGAGTCCGTTGGATGCCAGGCGAAGAGCTGTTGTTCTAGCGGCATCTGATCTTGAATGGGGAGTGGCATCATCTGCCTTTCACTTGCAGGATGTTTTCACTTGCGGGAACGTGCCGGAAATCCCGATGCAGGATACTCTCAGCTTTGCCATTTTCTGAACATCGGCCACGAATGTGGAGCCGGAATCGTTACCAGTCTGCACCCCTCGCTCTAAAAAGAAACAGTGCAGTGCGAGTGTTTCTGTCCGTGAGTGCAGTTGTGATGCAGTCATGTCCATGTGCTTCATGCTTTGTTTGTGCGCTTGGACTGAAAACATAACCAAATAAGAACAAACTCTCCCGAAGGGGGATGTTTTCTTATTTGATTGTTTTCATGTTTGGAAAAATTGTTTACAATTTTTCATGCGCACTTTTTCTTTCATGCCTTGCTGGAGTATGTCGCATGACTTTTGATTTTCTCACGAGTGCCTTACCATGCTTGTCTTGGTACTCGCAGTTTTGCTTGCAGGCGTGAGAAAATTTTTTGTCCCGCCCACCCGCCCTTCTGGTGTGGGGAGTGGCATCATCTGCCTTTCACTTGCAGGATGTTTTCACTTGCGGGAACGTGCCGGAAATCTCGATGCAGGATACTCTCAGCTTTGCCATTTTCTGAACATCGGCCACGAATGTGGAGCCGGAATCGTTACCAGTCTGCACCCCTGGCTCTAAAAAGAAACAGTGCAGTGCGAGTGTTTCTGTCCGTGAGTGCAGTTGTGATGCAGTCATGTCCATGTGCTTCATGCTTTGTTTGTGCGCTTGGATTGAAAACATAACCAAATAAAATTGTCTTCCCGAAAAGGATCTTGTTGTGGCGTGAGATTCTAGAGGATCTTAAATATCCGGATGTAGGAGTGCTTGATGAGATGCTTGAAGGAGTGCACCTGACAGGTCAGACCCCCTGCACTGGAGTCTTTCCTGGAGCCTTCAAGCCAGCAAAACGGACATCCGAACAGCTGCGCTCTGGGGCTAGTGAGGCCCGGCAAAAGGTCTTGGAAGCGATCAAATCTCAAGGGCACCTAGATGAGCCGCTGGAGCAAAAGGTCGATGAAGAAGTTGAGCTTGGCTGGCTATCCGAACCAATAGACCCAGCCGACTTGCCTGCGGACGGCAACAATCAGCAGGAGGTTTGCGATCGAACAATCGGGGAAGATCCGCTTAATAGATGACCTCAGTGATAGCGGTGTTAATGGGTCTGTTCAAACCACCGAGAGCCCCAAACCTCAATCCCTTGACGTGGTGGCCGCCATGGCCTTGGCGTGCCTCAGACAGCTACCTGGGATCCCCATGCTGGGGAAAACGTACGACCTGCAGAGCGCCTACAGGCAAATGTTCATCTCTCCAGATGACCTCAAGGAAGCGTACATTGCCTACTTCAGCCACCGCGAGCGCAGAGTGATCATACGGCAGATGCTAGCGCTCCCGTTTGGGGCGACCAGGGCAGTATTTTCCTACTTGCGAGTGGCACACTCAATGTGGTACATCGGGTGTTGGGCATTGAAGGTGATATGGTCACACTTCTTCGACGACTACATAAGCTTAACAACTCAGGTTGAAGCCAAAGCCGTCGACTTGGCAATATCTTCATTGTTCAGGTTGTTAGGGTGGAAGGTTTCGGAGAACAAGAGGACAAACCCTTTGCTGAGAGCTTTGCTGCGCTTGGGGTACGGGTCAGCTTCGAACGTTTCTTGCAAGGAGAAGTTCTTTTCCATAACACGGAAAAGCGCATCTTGGAAGTTGCTTCTACGCTGCGCCGTGCAGTTGATGACCCGACCCTCACCCAGAAGGATCTATCACGCATTCGGGGCCGCATGGTCTTTGCAGGGGGCCAGCTTTTCGGAAGGGCCGGCCGGTTATGCGTATCCGCCCTCGCGGGTGAAAGCTGCTCGACAAAAGCAAACCTCAGCGATGATGCAAAGCAAGCTATGCTTCAGTTTGCCGACCTGCTTGAAGCCAACTGGCCGCACGTGCTGAGAGATGTGTCGGCGGAGCCTATGTACATCTTCACTGATGCTTCGTATTCCGAAAAGGATGGAGGTACCTTTTGCGGCATAGGCGGAGTCTGCTTCGACCACAAAGGCCACCCCCTGGGATTGTTCTCCCAGGAGTTGTCTGTCTTTCAGAAGTGCCTTCTAGGAGAGGGCAAGTCCAGGACCATCATTTTCGAGGCAGAACTTGCCACAATAGTGATCGCATATGTCCTGTGGAAAGATTGGCTGAGAGGAAAACCTGCTGTAATTTATGTGGATAATAACTCCGCACGAGACGTGTCAATCAGTGGCGCATCACGGAATGATGTAGGCAAGGCGTTAGCATCACTTCTTTTAATAGTGGAATTTTTAGCCAAGACGTTTTCTTGGTTCGCTAGGGGTTCCATCCCCAGCGAACATAGCAGACAAGCCTTCACTGCCAGCAGGTGTACTGCCTGAAGACCTGCAACGCAATGACAGAAGAGGTCAGAAGGCAGAAAGCCATCCAGGGAAGCCGAAGCTCGGCCCCCAAAAGGGGAAGCTGACACATCAGCATGGGGATATCCCTAACATAGGGAACAAGGGACGCTCAAGCAATGGCTTGAGAGCTCGGGGGCATCAGCATCATCGAGAGCTGCAAACAATCCGTTAGTCGCTGCTCACATTGATCTGGAACCGCCTCCACTGCTTGTTCTCGCCAACCCACACAATCTGTGCTACCTCAATTCGCTAGTACAGGCACTCATGTGGATCTACACTGCCCGGGCCTCAGATCGAAACTCTCACTTTGGGGATCTTCATCAGCTCCTGAGACCCCTTCTCAATCCGAATGGATCAGTTCAGCTCTATCGGAGGAAGGCGTGGCTTGATTTACTCAGGACGTGGCCCAGAATGAACCAGCAACATGACGTGGCTGAATTTTTCACATTCCTCACTGATCATGCGCGCCTGCCAGGAATACATGGCTCATGGGAAGCCCGATCTACGAAAGGGCCCCTTCTTCATGCTCATCAGCGAATGAGCCCTGTGCCACTCATCACACTACCATGCAAGCCCAACAAAACTTTGCAGCAGCTCATTGAGGATTGGACCTATGAGCAAGATACGGGAGAGGTCACGGCACTCGTCAGACCCCCACCGATCCTGAGCATTCAGCTTATGCGATTCAGTGGGGACTTCAGAGGCGAAGTAGGAAAACTGCAACACAGAGTTAACCTCTCTCCAAGACTGCAGGTGCCCACATTCACCGATGGTGTTCACACAGAGCCCTGCACCTATGTGCTCAACTCGGTAGTGTGTCACATCGGATGCACTCCGGACTCAGGCCATTATCGCTCAATGGGTGTTTCGGCCCCAAAGGCAGAGCCGACTGCTGCCTTCTACAGTGAGCTCCAAAGGAGTCTTGCCGAGGATGCCGCCCATCCGGCCCTCCATGTACAGAATGATGACACTCCGACTGTCGTAGCTAACTCTACTGACCTAAATGAGATCAGTAGGACGTGGTACTTAGCTCTCTTTTCATGGCCGCAATAGTCGGCCTGCCGCCCTGGGAAGCGGCATCGTAGTAGTCCGGCGTGCCTGAAAAGGCCGTTCCTGTGTCCATTCGCTGATACGGGTACGTAGCGCCCGCTGAATAGTCGACTCGACAAACAAAAAAAAGACAAGCCTTCACGTGAGTGAGGTGCTAAGGAGCTTCACCGTGTCAGGTTGCCCCGTCCCACACTTCCCGTGCGAGAACATCGTGTCCGAAGTCTTGGGCATCTTAGTCAAGTAATACAACGGATAAAAGGGGAGAATTCTTGATATCGGTTCACACATTCTTTTGCAGGCGATGATTGTTCCGCCAGGCGATGACTGTTCCGCCATCCGTAGCTGCAGGTTCGAGGCTAAATGCCTCAGTGCACAAGGTACCCCTTGTCACCGCTGGTGAAAAACAGCAGAAGCCTTTTGGAGCGTCGAGTGCATTGCTTGTTTGCTCTTGAGTGTGAAGCACCGCAAGCCAAGCTCCCAAGCCCTTAAGCGTGATCCCTAAGCCGGCAGCCGTTTATGCTCAAGATATTAAGGAGGCCGTCAGTGCGTGCGCTGATAGTCCCTTAATATCTTGAGTTTTTATTTTCTTGAAAAATCGGGCTTGGATTTTTAAAGAAAATGGCTGCCGAAATTTTCTGTCAATGTGAGCGCCAAGTGGTGCTATATTGCATCTTCTTGTCACCTGCGCTCGCCATCTCAAGGCATCTTGAAGCCAACTGTGCATAAGCTTCAGATGACATTGACATGTGCACTCTGAGCTTCACTGGACGAACTACGGATATGATATTGCACATGTAAGGTTGCAGAAAATTTTTCTCTCCCGCCCACCCACACCAATTGCATCTCAGACCTTGCTGCGCGTGACGCCGCCTGCAGCCGAGTGCCGCATGCGTGAATCTAATCAATCCCTTTGCAAACCCCTGCCAATCCGGTCAGCGCGACCGCGTGTGCTCTCGCTCATAATGCGTTCTCGGGGAGAATTCTTGATATCGGTTCACACAGTCTTTTGCAGGCGATGATTGTTCCGCCAGGCGATGCCTGTTCCGCCATCCGTAGCTGCAGGTTCGAGGCTAAATGCCTCAGTGCACAAGGTACCCCTTGTCACCGCTGGTGAAAAACAGCAGAAGCCTTTTTGTCTTTTTGTTGATGATTTCTCCATGTTGCATACCGTATTGTGGTGTATTTGTTTTATCGTTGTTGCACTCATTTTCACTTGAGCATGCGAAAGACATGTTGATTACCCGCAGGCGTTCTTCAGAGTCACAAAAGATTTTCATGGTAGCGGAGCACTGGGAAAGCCCGGTGCCCGAGACACGTGGGTTGAGCTTTCGGTTTCTTGCTTTGCGGGATTCCCCAAGCTCAGGCTGTGAAAGCTTCTCTGGCGTTCAGGGTCCTTTCGGTGCACTGTCGGCGCTGCGGCGCCTCATGTTTGAAGCTCAAACCTTATCCATTGCCCAACTCAAGAGCTCGATCGAGGGTGAAGGTGACCGGAAGGCGGAGCTGGCCCCTGCAGAGCGAGCAACTCGCCTGGCCGATCAGCGTAAAAGACTCATCGGTCTCAGCTTGACAGGTCCTTTGGAAAACGCCTTCAGCAATTACGCTTATGTTGCCCAGGTCGTTGATCAGGATTGCCTCTCCTACCTGGAGCCTCACAGGTTCCTGACCAGGGCCATGGAGGTAAATCGTGAGAAGCCGGGGAAGGAGTTGATCTTAGATGAGGGCTCGCGCATGAGTATCCGCGACAAAGCTCACAAGGACAAGTGTGGCATTCAGAATGAATTACAGCTCTCTGAAGCCCTGTGTCGCAGGGCACTGTCCTGTGATCTTTTGCAGCTCTGCACCTTTGCCAACATGGACATGTGGCACAGGCATCTGCTTTCCAAGCTGTCGGAACAGCCGCCTCCTTATTACGCCAAGGTTTCGATGGAGCAGCTGCTCAGGTGCGACAAGGCGGCTTGGGTTCGTATGAGTGAGCTCTTGACCACGTTAAAGAAAGACGATGCAGGAAACCTTCCGATGGATACTGCTCTGGATAAGCTTCAGTATGATCCAAAAATCATGATGCATTTGGCACCGCTTCCTGGGGCCAAGTGGAAAGGCGATGGAAAAGGCGACAAGGGCACCAAACGCGATGCCGACGGCAAGCCGAAGTTGCCTCACCGTCCCAACAAAGGTGCTGGCAAAGGGAAATGTCCTGAGGCGTTGTCTGACTCTCGCTTGAAGCACAACTGTAGGAAGACGAAGAAACGCTTGTGTTGGAATTTTAATTTGCAGGCTGGATGTAAGTTTGCGAAATGCGGTGAAAGCTGCAAACGGGGCCTGCACATTTGTATGTTCTGCGAGCAGCCCCACTCCCTTCTTCAATGCCCGACTTACAAAGTCCACGAGTGACGGGAGGCTGCCGCTGCCGAGGCCGATTCTCTTGTTGATGAAGCGATGAGCCCTTCGGTCTCGTCCCATGCGGCAAATCATGATTGCATGTTGGCACAGATCGACCCGGTTGGTCCGTTGGAACGTCCCAAGCCAGCCTCATCAGTGCTTGATCGAATTCCGAAAGTTGTGATTGATGAGCGAGTTTTTCCCTTGCCCGCTGAGCGGCGAGTGCATGCCTCTTTGCATCCCGCAGAGCAATTTGCGCAAGACGTGCTGTCGTCTGGTGAACCTGTGACAGCAGCTTGTGTTGAGCGCCTTTTCAATTTGTTACCTGCTAGGTTGGATGAGCGATTTGGTTCGGATTCTGGCAGATCCTTTGTAGCAGGCGTTTTCCGGCATGGGGGCGTCGTTGGCCTCACGAACACCTGCCGTTCGTTTCCCCAATCAGTCAGCTTGGCCATCACTTGGGCCATGCAGCAAGCCGGGTCCAAGATTTCAGTTTTCACATTTTGCTCGATTTCTTTGAACCTCAACGTTAAGACTGAAGTTCACCGCGACGTGAACAATGATGATGCTGACAATCTCGTGCTGGCTGTCACCAATTTCTCAGGCGGACACATCTGGGCCCAATCCGAGTCCGGCAGCCACATGCTGCCTGTCAATGGGTCCTTGGTCCCTGGAGAATTGTATGACGTTGCAGCAGCCCCAGTGCGTTTCTATGCACGAAAGCGCTTGCATTGCACAATGCCTTGGACGGGCGACAGGCTAGTCCTCATCTTGTTCTCGGGCGGGGATGCAACTCAGTTACCCAGCCTTGACTTTGAGCACCTTAAATCCCTTGGGTTTAGGCCTTCGGTCTCAGCGTCCACGGCCTGCCCGCCGTTGGCGTATGTTCCACCGCCTGCCGGAGCTCTTGAGCCATTGCTGTCTAAGGTGTCTGCCAAGGTCAAGGGGGTGCCTCTTGATAATCTCATGTTTCTTGATGTTTTCTGTGGTACGGGGGGCCTCTGTGCATCCATCAGGCAGCTAGGCATGAAGCTAAGTGTCGGTCTAGACCGTCATGCGCAACGAGGTTGCAAATGTCCCGTTGTCTCACTGGACCTCACGAAGCCAGGACCTCGGGCCATTCTGCATGATCTCCTCAAACAGCCTAATGTTGTTGCGTGCCACTTGTCTCCACCTGTAACCACCAGTTGTGCCTCCCTGCTGGGCGTTATGATCGAAGCAGATGTTACGCCCGGCCCCGTCCTTGGGGACCCCACCGATGAGCGCCTTTGGCATGACGAAGCGAGTCTTCCGTGGCTTGCCAGGTCGATCAGCCGCATTCGGCGATGCACCGGAATCAGCCTTCTGATTCTTATCGGCGCCCTGACCCCTATCCGTCGCCTTCGACGGATCCGTCTTTTTGGGCGGCTTGCGCGGTGGCTTGTCTGGCTTCTCATTAGCCTCACCAGCGCCCGAACTGCCCAAGGGACCGGACCCTTTTTGCCGAGGCATCAACATCCACTGGATGTGGGAGCCCGCCAGCACCCGAGACACCGGGATGTCAAGCGGCAAGGAGCCATCCGCCCCTGGCACAAGTCCAGCTCGGGTGAGCTCCCCCATGCGAACATGAACCTCCCTGTCCGCAGCCTGAAGTTGAGAGAAGGAGACGGGATGAAACCCAGCCATGGGCTCACGTTGGTACTCCATGAACAGTCGGTCAATCAATTCCTCGTGCCTCTCGAACGACATGATGGCAGCAAGTTCATATGCCACCCCTCTGCGACGCAAGGCCTGCATCACCTCAAGGTCAGACTTAGTATCAGCAGTGATTTTAGCACCGGGATCCACCAGCTTGAAGGATCCTGAGCGGCCACCCTGAAGCAGCTTCAAGCTAGCGTCCTCCTTCACAAGATTTATCTCCTGGGCACGACTAGTACACTTCGACCACTCAATGTAGCGCACCCGCTGATCCTCAAGCATTTGGGCTGACAGGTTGACAAGCGCATGCGAAGGCTCCAAGCGGTCCACAAGCCGGAGAGGCTTAATGCGCTTTTGCAACACATCATAACGAGCAGCGAGCTCTGCCGTCGGGACCTTGCGCGGTTGATCTGACTCCGTGGACTCGGCCGTCCGCTTCAGCTCAGCTGCTGTCAAAGCATATGCCTCGAAGTGGAGCCGCCTAAGTTTCGCCTGATGCTCCTCACCCCCATCACCGAGGATTGGCTGGACAACGGAGGTTTTGAAGACATCATCGGGAATCCTTCCGGGCTCCCCTGGCACGCAGAATGCAAAAGTGCCGAAAGTGGCCCAGCCCTTTCGTTTGAGCTTTCCCCGAGCATCCTCGGGCAGCCCCAGCTGAGTGCACTTTGACAAGAACACAGCCTCGCTATCGATGGCGGACATGTCTACACCCGCAAGACGCAACCTACGGAAAAAAGTCACATGTGACACTAGACAAAAATTACAAAGCTATGCCGATATGTCAAGCAAAGCACCTACACAGGGACATGTTCACCGTGCATGGTCACCTGGATGCGCTCATGAGCGAAAAACTGCAAAACATGACAACATGCGACATGAAGTGTCAGCGTGAGCATCCTCAAGCAACATGCAGCACAGCCACATCGAACGTGAGATGGGAATCTTCGTTCATTCAAAGCAGCCTCAATGACTACCCACGACAAACTGCAGAACGCGCCCCGGTTCAATTTTCCTCAAAGGCCCGAGTCACTTGCTCCCCAGCACGAAGAGCACTTCTGCAAGATTATTGCCGGAGTTTCATCGAGCTCCTCATAATTACGGTTTGCAAAACGTCCACATCTGAAGACTGTCATCTCGCCCTCATCAGGAGGCTGGCCATCCCGAGCCGCGTGGACAACTCCACTCATACGATGCCTAAAACACTTGACAAAACTTCGGGCCTCAGCAGAAACGTTCAGATCCTCACCCAAGAAAAATGCGGAAGCAACGGCCTCATCAGCCTCGCCCTCCGTTCCGATACTCTCAGCAGCGGACTCAGGATCTGACTGATCCCCAGGTTCGATTTCCGGCGCGTCCGCCGGCGGTGGACGATCGTCTGGTGGGTCCGGCTGAACCCCAGACAGGAAACGGAGAGCCTCCTCAATGGAGCGAATGCCTCCTGTCCACCTTCCGGCCCTGGTCGAATCTGGAGCGAAAATGCCACCCTTGATAGCAATGAACATGCCCTCAAGAAAATGCAACGATGGTGCCATCGAATCCCGAGAGTACTCAAGAGTGGAAGAATTCGCAGACCTGATATGATATCCCGCAATGGACCTGAGGTTCTCAGACGCAGCTGCCTTTGCCATGAAGCTCAGAAGCGTAGCCTTAAGGCTGTGCGTGGCAACCTCACCCCACGGAAAAGAATTCCCACAAGGCGCACACTCCTTTAGGATCTCCCTAAGCCATAGGGCCCCTAGCGAAGGATCGAGGGGCAGCACGTCGAACCCCCCTTGGCACAATGGTCTCGGCATCATAGGGGTGCCACGGGAAGCAACAAGGTTAAGCCTTCGCCTGCGAGCTAGCCAAGCCTCAGCCCAGTTTCCCTCGGCCAAGCCTGGAGTAACACAAGCGACTGGCAAAAGCCTATGCCGGGCAAGCGACCCACGATTGGCAGTCTTATGATGATACAACTGAGCATTCAAGAAACCCTTTCCTTCATGCAAGTCAAGCACCGGCTCGGCCTCGGTATGTTGGGCATCGCTCCAACGCAGCCGGCCGTGAAGACAGTACAAGGCGAAGCCAGCAAGCACTGCAGCTAAATCATTAGGTGAGCTGATCACGCACTCTTCCAGGCCACGGACCTGGGCCACTGTAAGCGACCGCTTCTTGCGCACCACAACGGTCTGGGATTGAGGATTTGCGGCCCCCTGAACCCTAGCAGATAAAGCAACCTCGCTTACGTCTGCCCCGAGCAGTGCTCCGGAGAAGTTAACCGCTTCTCGAAACCTGGACGCCCTTGACCGGGGTGCCCCCTCGGTCCTAAGGAAGCACAAGTAAAGGTATGCATCAGACTCATCAAGAGGAAACACTGCAGGGTCAAGTCCGACCGATGCCCGCCACCTGGAAAACTGGGCCAGGCTGGATGCCCTCGACCTGAGGGTCGAAGTTGACTTTGCCGAGAACACATCACGGAGGCACTGATCGACCAAGGCGGCTGGGGAACCCTCGCTCTGCATCTTAACAAGATCCCGGCCTACCTTAGTCCCTCGTCCTGAAGTCAGTACAATGAGCTTCCACATCTCAAGCACCGAGGTCCTCTTATCGTCCTCGACATCCGCCCAGGCACGAGAATGCACGACCGAAGACTTCCAAGGTTCCTTAGACGCCCTAACTCGTTGAGCCGTTTCCCTCACCTGTGGCTGGTCCCCAACCTGCTCGGCCACCAATGGTACGAGTGGCGCAGAAAGGAAACGCCTTGCCCCCAACACAGCCGCTAGCGAACCTGACTCCCAAGGAAGCGGCATGTCGATAGCAGCCGCGCTCAAGACAGACATGGCATGGTGCACTGAAGGCTGATAGGGTGCCCTAGCAGACCTAATCCTAGCCCGAAACCAGTCCCCCATCCTAAACCCTACGGGCGGAGGAGTATCTGAGTCCAATGCGCGATTCATGGCCGCATGGGCCTGTGAAGGATCCATGGCTCAGGGGAAACCCTGAGCAAGCAGCAATGCATGCACCGGCGGACAGTCCGAAACTTTGCACTGGAGACCCCGTCACGCTCGGGCTCCAAGGAACCTTCGCTGCCCATGCACGCACTGGCGGGCTAGACCCAACACCGAGTTTAGCACCTGAGGCCTGCTAGAATGTCAAGGGGACATGGAGGCCTCAAAATTTTTCACATGTGAGCTCCGCATCGGAGCCAAAACCTTCAGTGGAGCATTGGTCCATCAGACAACAATTGTCTAAGCATTGAAAAGTAGTCGACACATTTAAAAGCGAATCCGACTACAATTCAAAAATAAAGGACAGAATTCATGCGGCATGCCCAAATACATTTGTGCCCGGGAGCACCATGAGCCATTTCACAAAGGCGTGATCAAACGATTACAAAGAAAGGACGGTGAACATATCACCTGTTGGCAAAAGGATAAGAGGATATCACGAACGTGAGATTGTCTTTAATCTCATTCTGATGGACAAGTCCACCTCACCTCTGGCGGCTGCGCCTCATGATCATCTTGATCATCGTGATTATCTGTGTCCGGGCCGCTGGCCCGGGTGCCTGCGACAGCGGCAGGGTTGTTGCGCGGGGGCTGCTGGCAAGGCCGCGGGCGAGAGCTCTCCCCACGACGTGCCACTGGCGGTGGGGGAGGCCGCTTCAGGTGGCGCTGAGCGGCTGAAGCGGCCGGCGCCGCTGGCGCCTGGGTCCTTGCGGGAGCCGGAGGACTTGCGGGCAACTTTCCCCTCTAGAGGAGGAGGCCGCTGCGCTGGCGGCGGCGGTGAGTCGCTCTCGGACTCCGACTCTTCCGAGCGGGAGCCCCGGTCATCTTCATCTTCATCCCGCCGCCCGGTGGGCTCCTCCACGTCCATATCCTCTGGCTCTGCCAGAGGAGCTTCCGCTGGAAGCGCTTCCTCCTTGACGCCAGTCCCCGCTTCCTCAGCGGGACTGGTCGGGGAGCGGTGGTGCGTGGCCTGCTCTGCAGCCGACGCCACAGGCAAACTGGCTGCCGCGCTGCGGTGGCCATCGGAAGAAACACCACGAGCCGCCACTGGTGGCTCGGTGTTGGCCGGCACCACTGGGGGCTCGTAGCCGAGCAAAACTCGCTGCAGCGCAACTGCGTTGGCTTCTGTGCCGCCACTGGCGGGCTTCGTCCAACCGGCGAGTTCCGCTGCCTCCGCCGCGTTCACCACCACGTCCCCTATCTCTGATAGGGAGACGGCTGCTTCGTAGAGGGCAGCCCTCTGGGCCTCTGGCACTGCGCTGAGCGCCTGCAGCAGCTGCTCATTGGAAGGATTCGCCATCGCTGACGGCAGGATGAGGCTTCCGCTGAAAGCGAGGGAGTTTGGGGCACGAGGCGACTTACTAAGCTGCAAAAGGCTGCGGAAAGAAAGCACTGCTTGAGAACCGACACGGTAGAAAGAGCTGACACAGCTGAAGAGACCTACCAGGCTCGCGTGACACACGACTGATGCAAACTAGCGGCAGGAACTTTTGCCGCCATTGAAAGCATGCTGTCGGCGCGCCTCTGTGGGCGACGTTCCAACTACCTCGGAGACGCCAGCCCTGTTGGAGGCTACCGAACTGTCGGCGGTACTACCAAAAAAAGGGGGTGCACTGCACCACCAGGGGGCGACTCTCTGAGAGGCCAGCAGCGACGCGCTGCTTTGAGCATCTAACGGCGGCCGCCCCTGACGCCGCGATTTCTGGGTCGCTGACCCCGGCCCCCGCGATAGCAGTTTTCGCATTCATGATGATTGTGGGGGCTCCTGCCCACTGAGCTGAGCAGTGCCGTCCACAAATCGCCATGCCCTGAGAAATGCAGCCCTGCTGCGCGCAGGGCATGCAACACATGAGGTCGCCGCGCCTCTCTGGGTATTTCTCCCATCTCTCTGAGTCTGGGGTTGCCCAGTAGGGCCATTCGTGCACGTCTGTGACGTGCAGTGCGGCGAGACCCGCTTGGCGTGCGCTACTAGCGCACGCAGGCCGGGGTACCTGTTGTCGGTCGCTGACCCGAGGTTACGCCAGTCATTGTTCTGGGGGTCCTCGCCGGGCTGAAACTGCCATGCGACGCTGTGGTCTGGACACGACCACAGTGTTGCGTTTGGCGCGAACGGCACTGCCGTTGCGGCTTGGCTACTAGCCAAAGAAACCTCGGAGTCTCCCGAGTTCTGATTACTGTCAGTGTCAATGACCTCAATGACAGGCTCCGCCGCTGGCGGTGCGACGCCGGCAGGTTCGGCGGAGGGCGGGCAGCTTGTTGTGGCAGACACAGGCTTACCTGGGGCGGCCGCTGGCGGCGGCAAGGGAGGGTCCGAGGCTGATGCCGACGCTGTCGGCAGAGCAGTGCTGGACGAGGCGGTAGGGTCAGTACTGCCGCTGGCAGTCTTGTGCGTCTTCTTCTTTTTCTTCTCCGAAGGGAGAATCTTGACCCAACCACCCTTGCCTTTGCCCTTACCCTCTGGGTGCCACTGGAAGCCGCTGGCTTCAACCTTAGCAGCCACGTGGCCCTCTAGCGCCTACTAGGGCATCCACCCAATTAAGTCTCCACTGGAGCTTGGGTACATTGTCTTCTTCCCCACTGGGGGCCAGTCGAAAAGGGCGGTATACGGCCAGCCAGGTGTGGCCGCTGGCCGCATAGGCACGTCGCGCTGCGACATAGTATACCGGTGCATGGGATAGGCACTGCCTGAAGTGTCCGGTTGTTCCCCCTGCATCTGCACAAAAGGGTAGAAGGGGGGCCAAACTTTGGATTCCCCTTCCCCTGCTCGATTAATGATATTAAGGGCCTCGTGGTCGTCGCTGACGACCGCGGGATCTACCCGCATGGCACAACTGAGAGCCCAGAGGAGATAACTTATCTCCTGTTGGGCCATTTCTTCTCGCATGGCCTGCTCTAGCACGAATATCGGATTGCACTGCAAAAACCGAAGACAAGAGCGACACTGTCGCACGCGTTGCAAGCATTGTGGCGCTGCCAGCTTGTTTTCCTGACCGTCCCTCCTAGGGTACGGCGCCTCTGGCGACTCAGCCGCATAAATGCGTGCTGCTTGGTCAACCATAACTGGCACTGACAGTTATATCAAAGGGAGTGGAAGGTCGTCGCTGACGACCCCCACTGCTGCGGAGCACTACAAGCTACTCTATAAAAACTTTTGGATCACAGATCCAACTTCAAGCCGAAAGCTGCACGGCAAAGATTGTCTAGTGTAACTCACACACAAGTGAAAACACTGTTTTCCTTTTTCGACAAACTTTGTCTACACTTTCGGCGGAAAATAAAACCCATTCACGCACGCATGATGGATGCATGTTCGCCCGAGCAACCAATTCCCGAAAGAGACATTCGAGTATCGCCATCTTCAGCGACATTGTTAGAGTTGTCGGAGCCTCTTTGGCCTTCAGCTTCCAAGCATCGCCCACCTGGCATAGGGCCCGCGTCACACTGCCTGGATGGGGCGGTGTCTGGAGCACAAGCAGGAACCCCGAGTCCAAGCAAATGCGATTGGTCGCTTCCGCTTGCTGTAATACCATCCGCCCCATGTGCTGGACCAGACTGCGCAAGTCCGAAGAGTCTTCTGAATCCCCCGATGGCTTCTGGTGGGAGGGATTGCCTCCCCTCCCGTACTTGCCGCGCCCCCCTTTGCCTTTGCCCTTCTGCGAGCCTTGGCGTGTTGTGTTCGTTGCTGGATCCTTCCGTTTGGTGGATGTTCTGTGCACTTCCATGTTGTTGCCGGCCTCCTGAGCCTGTTGAGCCTGTAGCGCCGGCATCAAGCCGAAAAGAGAGCGCAGTTGGCCGTCCGCGTCCGCCTGGCAAACAAAGTTCCAAAAGGGCAGCTTGCACCATGACCGTGCATTGCGCACCTCCGGCATGTTGACGATGATCCACTACTTTGATCCCGCAGATCTGACAAGGCGATTGGGCCGACTTGGCCCAGTGTTTACACCAATGGAGCACCAGCGGATAGTGCAAGTTCCAAAGCTCAGGGTGTGACTTCTGCCAATGGCGCTTCATCCCCTTTTTCTCTGCTATCCACTTCCCGCAGACTCCGCAGTATGCAGTAGGATTGAAGATTGGAGACGATGCCGGGCACACGGACTATGCTTTCCCAAGGTGGAGGCCTAATACTCAAAACGGTGTCCCACTGGATGGCAGGTCGAAGAACGCTCGCCGAAACTTCTAATTATACAAAACTGGGGCAACTCAAAAACCAAACTTGATTATCTCAAATGGGAGGCACTGCTCTCAAAGATATGTTCGAAACGGATAAGCTTCGACTCCAATCGTAATATAAATTAAAAATTTCCGCAGATCACAGCATATGTTCCAACGGACATGTGAAATGCAATCGCTCTCGCTCGGACACTTTTTGGCTGCGAAGCCGATCGGGGGAATTCGTGAAACGATACCGGTTTGCCCCGACCTCGGCACAAGGCCTACGAGATCTACGGGGCACAATATCCCCCCCAAGGGAGGGTGGGTGGGTGCAAAAATTTCATGAATGATGGGCCCCGCCCGTCAGTTGCTTGAGAGGGCGAGCGCGGTCATGCTGAATGAGATCAAGCCACATGGTGGATCCCGCATGCCGAAAAACGCCAAAAATCATTCATGAAAGACTCACCGTGAAAATCAGCATGTAAAAGAAAAGTTTGTTTGGGGTGAGACGATAACAAACAGCAAGACTGTACACGTTATCAGAGTCGCCCCGGCTCGCTACGCGAGCCTACAGTTTTGTCTACTTAGAAAGCGCTACCGACAAGTCGGAGCGGTTCTTCTAATTATACAAAACTGGGGCAACTCAAAAACCAAACTTGATTATCTCAAATGGGAGGCACTGCTCTCAAAGATATGTTCGAAACGGATAAGCTTCGACTCCAATCGTAATATAAATTAAAAATTTCCGCAGATCACAGCATATGTTCCAACGGACATGTGAAATGCAATCGCTCTCGCTCGGACACTTTTTGGCTGCGAAGCCGATCGGGGGAATTCGTGAAACGATACCGGTTTGCCCCGACCTCGGCACAAGGCCTACGAGATCTACGGGGCACAATATCCCCCCGACGATTGGCTAGGTGCCCCGAGTACGCGAGCTCCCATACTGGGCATCAAGCTGACAGGAGCCTCCGGATGAGGCTTTCGTCAAGAGGGTAATCGATTCCCACCTTGTCGGTGCAGACGGTCAAGGCCTCTGCCGAATCGCCTCTGCTTGGTCCATCCGCGATGTTAGAAAAAGATGGGACCCTTTCGTACCAGCTATACGAAGGTGCCTTAGAATCCGCTAGCGCAAAGGCCTGAATCAAGGATGACATCGAGGGACTGTCCGAAATGCCGTTGATCAAGCCATAGCGAGCCGATTCGTTGTCAATCCACCAAATCAAGCGTCTGTGATCAAAGGTGGAGGCCAGGGCCCATCTGAGGCATACAACAGCGTACAACTCGATCTGGCAAATGAGCTGGGTCCCGACATCGGCCTCCCATCGGAGGATGAGCGGCTCAGGAACTAGACCCTCGTAAGTCCACGACTTGCCCGAAGCTGTATCAAAGATGACGGCACCAATGCCCGCTCGGCCACGCTCCCACGCACCATCCGTGAAGATGTGTATGGGAGCCCGGCTGTCCCACACACTGAGCACACGGGGACTTAGCGCCCGGAGGGCCTCAATGCTGTTGACGCAGAAGCTGCGGATCGCCTTCGGAGGAGCGGGGCACGATGCTTTTGTCAAGCGAAGGAGTTCCTGGCAAGTCAAGCGCAAGGCCCGACCATTCACATAACCAGCAGAGAAGTTCAAGAGCCCGTGGGCAACTTGCGCTTCATGCACCGTGATGGCACCCCTGTCAAGAAATCCCTGAAACAAAGACACAAGCTGCTCAATGCGTCCGGCTTTGTTCTGAAGGGTTAGGCGCCCCCTGTGAACACCATCAAGTTGCATCGACATCCCAAGGACCTCGAAGCTTGCCGCAAAGGGAACTCCTTTAGTGTCTTTGCCCACGCGGGCATGACCCCAGCCCAGAAGGTCAAGCAGTGCGGTTGTGGCCCACGTGGCGCTGTCACTTGTGGGGCTCGGTGACAGAAGAGGGAAGTCGTCGTAGAACACGGAGCTTGGTACAAGCAACATTTGGTTTAACAGAAAGGAGATTGCCTTTGACACCCTGTTGAATGCAAAAACCGACGATGTGCACCCGAATAACAGCGAATGGCTTACGTAGTACCTCGGCTTACCTCGTTCATCAAGGAAGAAGACCACCGAGACCTGCAGGTCGCGCTCGGAAACACACATCTGTTTGTAGACCTTCGTCAGGTCGAGGCACCTGGCGACCCATGGCACAGCCCCTGGTTTGGAAGGGTCGGCCAGGATGCGTCGCGCGACCTCGAGGGCCATGGCAGACAGGTAGTCGGCGTCCTCAAGTTCGAGTCGCATCGTCGAGGTGCTGGCACTGTTCACAAGCGCTTCCTTTGCATCATCAATGGGCCGAAGCTTCCCTGGTTTTTGCTCCAAGACAAACCTCCGGATGCATGACCAACAGGTGTGGCCGAACAGCTGGGACACTTGATCCTCCGAGTAGGGTCCTAGCATGAATCCCAGGTCTACCTCTTCCTGGCACGCCTGCTCAAGGTGGGCAAGCTGAGCTGCATCCGGAGCCCTGGTGCCGGGTGTTGTGAGAGCCCGCCGCCTCCAGTCAGCAGAGTCAAGGAACTCGTCCCTGGACATGGTAGCAGGAACAATCTTTTGCGGATAGCAAGGAGGGGTGTCCTGAAACCCAACGAGGTCAACACCCTTTTCCATGAGCTGGACTACCCCCATATCCCAGTACGCATGCTCCTTGAGGAGTGCCTCGAAGAGCGAAAGGTTCTTGCTTGCGAGCACTTTCTTCATATGATCCGGCAGGGCCTGGTGCCTGGCCTTCTCAGAGCAGCTGAGCTTCTTGACCAGAATTTCAGCCTTAGCAATCGCCAACTTCCTTTTGAGCTCTAAGACCTTAGGGGGTGTCGTCATCACAGCTTCGAGGGCATCCAGAAAGTGTTTGGACAGCGGTCTAGCAGCATCAAGGGGGTGAGGGCAGCTTAAGGCTTTACTCAGAAACTCTGAGGGAGAGTGCAATATCCCCAGTTTCCACTGCTTTCCCGAAACGTCGGGTCCATCCTCGGTTGATCCCCCCTCGCATTTGGCAGAGAGGATGCGCTCACAGGACTGAAGCGTAGAACCCGACGGGACTACCCTAAAACTGCGGTACTCAGGCACTAAAGGGGCATGGCGCTTTAGTTGAAGCCTCCTTAACTCTGGAAAGCGGCCCGGGGGTAGCATTCCGAGCCTTGGCACATTGGAGCAGGCAACCGGCGAGGCGCTGGCAAACGACCGGAGGGTAGGCTGCAGGGGCGGCCCAGGGTCCGGGGCGCGGACCATGCCAATGCTTGCCGTCGCAGGCGACGGCCAAAGCGTCGAAAACTCGGGCCGTGCAAAGGAGACGGGTCAGGGCCCGACTCGACCCCCCGTGCATACAGAGGGGAAACACGATTTTGTGGAGTCCAGCCCATTTGGATAGGCCCTCGGCAGACACACGCGAACGGGCCAACGACGTGAGCAGGGCCCAACTTTCACTCCGGTCAGGCTGCTCAAGGGACACTACGACGTCCCGTTGGATGCACCAGCCGATTATGTCACAACAGAATCGTGCAAGAGCCTCATGGTCAGCAAGAATCGGAGGCGCGAGATGCACGGCAAAGGGTTTTCGGGCCTGAAGCACATCCCAGACAACCGACTGACCAGAAGCAGCGGCCAGGTCAAGCTTGCAAACTGGGGCCTTAGGGTGATTGACATAATGATCAAAGGTAACGACCTCAAACCCAAGGTCAAGCATGGCCCGAGACAGCCCCGCGGAGCCAGCAAAAAGTTCGATGAACAAGGGTCGCTGGGAAGGTTGATGTAGCTCACCAAGGCTGGTGGCGGCAGGCGCATCAACACCCGTAGAAGGTCGGCAGGCAGGGCCTAAACCACTAAGGGAAACCTGGGCTGGGGAGGACTTGGTGTCAGATTCACTCGATGCCCGAACGAAACCAAGTTTGAGCAGCAAGTCAGCGTCGGCTTTCGGGAGTTTACACGCATCTCGAATCGAATAGGCCGCGAGGACGATCCGAGGGCCTTTGGACCAGGGCAACGTGCAGTGCAGCTTGCATGGATCAAAGTGCAGGCAGCGCTCAAGCTCGCGAGTGGTACCCTGATGCACCTTGCCTTCGAACTGCATGGACGACGAGCCCTTGGGGTCGGCGACCCAAAGACCTCCACCCTCAAAATCTGAACATCGGATCAGTGCGCTGAGGCCGGTGTTATTGCGATCACGATGCATGTGGGTGAGGTTGTCCCGAAGAAGCACAAGTGATGTGAATGGAAAAGAGTCCCCGATGAACTGCTTGGCAAAACGTGCAAGGAGCTGGGTGCAGGCAGGCAGGGTTCGGGTATTAGCAAAAGCACCCGTGACTCCCCCATGGACATAGGCACCGCAGCTGAAAAGGAATGCGTTGGGGCCGCTCGACGGCCGAACACTGGAATCGCAAGGCAAAAGGAATGACAATTGAGCCACGGAAGATGCAGAGACCTCGGCCTTCGCCAGGAGGTTCAGCGCATAGCTCTCAGCATCCTGTGGTTCGGGGCCACTGAGGTCCCCTGGAGAAATCGGATTGGGAGACGCGGCCCCCTCGGGCAAGGTCTCAGGCTCAGGACCCGCGGGGGCCCCCGCCTTTCAGGCGGGATCAGTGTGAGTGCACTCTATGAACGACACTGGCCTGCCACACCCCCGGTAATAGCACCCATGATAGCCCCGAGGACATCGGCCCTTCTTAGGATTCTTGAACTTGCATCGGCCCTGATTCCACAGAAAGCACCAAGGTTTGCCGTCCTCGCTCTTGGGAACACACCCATCGGGCAAGGTGTACTTAGGGGCCTTCCCATCCTCTTGGTTCGGATCTGCGGTCTTACCCTTTCCTTTCCCCTTGGGAGTCGGCTTATGCGGGAGCCTTGGATCGGGATCGGGGCCGCTTCGTCGGGTGAGGCATCGGAGGAGGCTTCACGAGCGGTAGCAGGTGCACTAGCACGTCGGTGCTTTTGCTTAGGCTTTCGATTTCAAGATCGAGGGGACGAACAGCTCCGGCCGACGCTTGAATCTGGCCCATAAGGTTGTGCGACAGCAGCTGAAAGAGCTCCCGATCGGCGGCCATGATCTGCGAGAGAGACTGAGTGATACCCCGTTGGAGGCTCCCGCTGCATTCTTGAGAACAAGCTTTGAACCCAGGTCTCCAACACAGTGAACGAGGCAAGCTGAGCAAGTTCCATGGCGAGAGACCTCCGGGTCCAAGCTTGCCTCAGCTGCATGTCAGTGCTGATAGAGCACTTCAGCTCAACCTGCTTAGCAGCGAGCTTCAACTCGTTTCCCTGTACCTGCAAGGTCGGATCCCTCTTATTGGAGTCCATCTCCTGTGCTCGGCTGATGCATGCATCCGGCTTCACGTAAGTAAGCACACCCGAATCAAGCTGATCAACAAAGTTATCTACCAGACGGTTGGCCGGAAGAGTGTCGGGGGTCAAGATGAGCCCAGGCAGCTTACGACGCAGAGCCTTCAGCGTCTCAGCCCGCTCGATCATTGGCAACTTACGAGTGGGGGCCTCGCCTGGGGCCAGGTTGACCCGATCACGCATTTCAGCAATCGACATGGATTGCGCTTCGAAAAGCAAACGGCGCAGCACTGACATTTGGTGCTCACTCGGCAGCGGATCTGCAAGGTGCAATGCCCACCTGGAGACAGCCTCATCGCTTGCCGCGCCCGGGGTCGAGGACACAGCAAAGGCAAGGGACCCAAACGTCGTGTACCCGGCTCGGGCCAGTGCATCTCTCAACTCGTTCGACAAACCAACCTTGGCGAGCCGCTCGAGGAAGTAAGCAGAGGAGTCGAGACCTGAAGCCATGATCAGCGCAGGATGCTAAATGTAGCAGACAGTAGCATGTTGTGGGTGTTTGCCAGCATCCTACTTCAGCGTCTCGTGTAACATGAAATCCTCCATGACTGTCGCTACCTCTTCAGATTGACTCGTGACCCCTGAGCCTACGGTCAGCGAGCGGCAAGTGACATGCCAACGCTCGCTATCCCGGCTCCTAAGATGGTGCATCGATTGGGTCGTCCCCCTTCAGGAAGACTACGCCCACGCACTCACACAAGAGTCGAAGAGAGCATGACAGACTTGAGACCAGCAGTTCTTTTTGCCGTACCGCCTCAACGGATTCATAGAACTAGTCATCTACCAGGCCTAAAGCTCTAGAGCACTGATGACACACAGTTGGGAACTCAGCAGCAACGCCGGCTTCGGCCAGCGGGGTGTAGTTCGAACTTACCGGCATGTGGCACCAAAGCATGCCGGAGTCCTTGACAACATGCGATATGCCGGAAAACCTGTGCACTACGATGTCCTGGAGGAAACGATCCGGGAACGCCCCCCGCACTAAGTCTGGTGCGTGACGCTCGCCGTGGCCCTCTAGGATCCCTGCATCGGAATCGTCCGAAGAGGCACTGTCCTCCCCGGCTGGGGCTTGCGGTCCCAGGTTGGACGCCTGCGAGCTCCCAACCATGATTGCCTCAGCAAGGTGTTCGACCCGACGCGCCGGAGGCAGGTCCGGATTGAAAGATCCATCCTCAATCGTTTTGAACATCGCTAAGACCTTGGCATAAAGCTTGGAGTAAGCCTCTCTGCTGTATACGAGCATAGATCGGGTGCCCGGGGCGGAGTGGTGGCCTAGGTGTAGCCTTTCGGGCTCACTGAAGTCGATCCTGACTGAGCGGCTCGCCCAAACCCTGTTGTTCGGCAGGCCAACAGCCTCAAGGAAGCCCCCGAAGGTACGCAGATGCCTCACCGGAGCCCATATGCGGGCCGTGCTCCATTGCCCAAGTCTCAAGGAGAACGAGGGGAGGCAGAAGTCGCCTCCCCACTGAAGGCCCTCGTTCCTGCGAGCAGTGAGCCAGCGGTCACCCCAGTCGTAACCTGAGACACCAGTAGATATCGCAACGTACGGCAGAAGCCTCCTTTGCGCCTCAGCCGTATGGGTGGTCTTGCTCTTCAGACCGTTTGCCAGCAACAAGGTGGTCTCGGAACCTGCTGAGACCTCCACCGACTGCAATCCCTGGATATCCCTCCACCTGCCAGCTGAGTGAACGGCGAAAAGTATTTGGCCCAGCACACAGGCGTCAGTGTCGTTCAGGTCGTTGACAATGAGCGCCTCCAGCGCTGCGACTTGCTCCACCGTGAGCGCGGGCCTCTGAGACAGCGGCGCCTTGGTTAGGGCCATGTCAATGTCTCGAGCGACGCCCCGAACCCTCGCAGAAACGACCACATCGACCGACATGAAGAGTAACACGACGGAATACTCCAAGAAAGTCAGCGACTGCAGAAACTTGTTTCCCGATGTGGCCCCCCGGTTGGAGGACCTCATCTCACACAAGTACGCATATAGATGCTCTTCGTCAGCCCGCAGAGGCTCTGCAGACTGGCGAGCACACCACGCACTGAACCTTGCGAGAGCACACGCATGCCCATTGAGCGTGGACGACGCCTTGGCACGGAAAGTATCTGCGAAGGACTGCGCTACCACAGCCTCTTGGACAAGACCTCCAAGCTTATCAATCAAGGATTTACTCACCTCACTGGCAAGGGGGTCACTAGTAATCAATACCTTGAGTTTGGCCAAAGCAAGATTGCGAACGTCCTCGTCGGAGGCTTCCGGCCTGAAGCGATGAAGGCGGTTCGCCAAAGACGCTGCTACAATCTGGGGCTTAGGGGCAGGAGCCTTAGGCAGGGCTGGCTTAAGGACGTCGGCACTACCCACCCCAGGCATTAGATCCATGCTGATCTGGCGTTGCAATGTGTCGTGCCAAGATGGGCCCCGAAAGATTGCAGCAAACGGTTGCCTTTCCCACGGTAGGAGTGGGGCTTCCATGCGGAGTCTCTTATGGATATGTCCCACTGCACTCTGCTGCAGCTGGTCCTCGGCGGTGCTGTCCAAGAGCGGGACCACCGGAGGGTGCTCAGGCTCCAAGCTCGGTGGTGAAGGCTCACAGGGCGCGCTCACAGCGCCGGCAGCCCCGAACGATCCCGCAAGCAAGTACCACTCCCTCTCCGAGTCTGAAATCTCAGCAGCACACGAAGGGTCCGGGGCACTGGGAGCAGGGCCGTCCCACACTTCATCATCCTCAAGCACGGACAACAGCTGGCTGTCCGGAATGTCTTGGTCGGAGCATGCTGCAACAGGTATGTCAAGGTCAAAACTGACTGCAGATCGGGCTTCATGATCCCCAATCCCCCCGGTATCTGTAAGGTCAATGGAGCCCAAAAGTTCATCAACCTCACGAGCGGGGTCGCTCATCGTCGGTCAAGGCTGAGCGCAGAAGCACGCTGCACGAACAGACCAGCAGGTGTCTATGAGGCAGCGGCGAGCATCACTTGAAATGCAAGCCCAGATTATGCGCACAGCATCGAGCTCAGAGCGGCGAAAGAGACCACAGAGGTCAATACGGCCGGCCATGGCTGGGCCCCCCTGTGTGCAAAAATTTCATGAATGATGGGCCCCGCCCGTCAGTTGCTGCAAAAATTTCATGAATGATGGGCCCCGCCCGTCAGTTGCTTGAGAGGGCGAGCGCGGTCATGCTGAATGAGATCAAGCCACATGGTGGATCCCGCATGCCGAAAAACGCCAAAAATCATTCACGAAAGACTCACCGTGAAAATCAGCATGTAAAAGAAAAGTTTGTTTGGGGTGAGACGATAACAAACAGCAAGACTGTACACGTTATCAGAGTCGCCCCGGCTCGCTACGCGAGCCTACAGTTTTGTCTACTTAGAAAGCGCTACCGACAAGTCGGAGCGGTTCAAGATCATCCTGCTTCCATGAACTACAAGCAGCGCCCTCAGAGGAGGGCTTGGCATCGTTGAGCTTAGACTCCATGACCTGAGCAGGACCCAAGTCCGGAGGACCCGAAGAAGTAGAGGCTGCAACAGGACCCGGTGCCATCAACGAACCTTCAGCAGTCGGCTGTGCAGCATCGGCCAAGTCCAGAGCTGTGGCAGTCACCTGGGACGGCCGAGAGCCGGAAGCATCGGCGGCATCATACAATGGCAACGCAGGCACCGGTTCCTCCCGAAGACCAGGACAACGATTTTCCTCAATGTGTCTGCGAAGACCAGTCCAGCGCGTAAAAGATGCTCGACAAAGCTTGCAAGTAGGAAGACCGTTCAAAGAATAGGAGACAATGTCAGCAACGACCCGCTTGGGAGCGAACTTTTTGTGCGCACGTTCCTCGTGAGTCTTGACCTGATGCAATGTTGTGAACTGCTGGCCGCAAACAGTGCAGGTATATTGAGGAGTTTGAGGTGGCATGGAAACAAGCTTGGCCGGGACCGTCGTAGTAACTCGTAGTACCCTCAGTCGCTGGCAGGACCGGCGGGTCGGACACCACCCCAGTCGGCACATCCTGCACACCGGCTTCCAGCGAGGGTTCCGATGTAACGCTGTCTCCCAGAGTCTTGGCCGCAAGCAGCCGCATGTCGTCTCGTATACCCCGGAACCATCCCAGCAGACCTGCATTGTCATAACATGGAAGCGTGCTGAATTCAGGCTGCTCCAAACGGTGATAAATCCCATCCACCTGCTGCATCAAAGTCTGCAACGGAGCACAGAGTCCAAGCCTGTCCAAAAGAGAGCGATCAGATTCCTGGGTAAGGTGCCGCGGAGATTTGGCAAAGGCTCGAACATGCTTCATCGTCTGGATGCGCAACAGATTGTAGCCCGCGTCAGTGATACCTACCGCACTGAGGCCATAAAGTTGAGAGGTCTGAACACATACCAGCCAAATGCGTCTACGCTGTTCAAGCCGTAGCCCACCGCGGCCTTGCAGAGTGCGAGCCAATCGATTGCGATGTTGCTGGGCCTGTTGCAAGCGAAAGTGCAAAGTCTCATCTTCAAAGGCGTGATATGAGAGCATGACGCCCAAATACCGAAAGGATCGCACGACTGGTACCTTCAAGCGACGGTGCAGGTCCCAAACAAACTGCCAATTGCCCTCTGCATCACGCATCCGATGTTTGCGAAGCCATGCATCCCCATCAGGTCCGCGTACCTCCACAAGGAAGGAGGACTTGGCCGGGTTGATCGTGAGACCATGTTCCTGTAGTACCTCAAAGATCAGACGCAAGTCCTCAAGCACACGTCGACAGTCCTTCTGTGAATCCAGCTGCCACTTGAAGTGAAAGTCGTCTGCAAAAAGAGTCAAGTGATCATCAATCCACTTTGCATCCCTATGCTCACTGAACTTGGATCCTACGTAGCAAGTGAACAAAGTCCACAAACTGGGTGCAATGACACACCCCTGCTTCACGCCGCTGGTACAGGAGATGTCGCGGCTGAGGTCCGAACGATGCATATTGCCCAGTTCATAGTGACTGCTCTCATGCCACGCCATGATAAGAGCGATGAGATCCGAGGGCACCTGGAAGTGCCAAAGGGCTGCCAGGAGAAGCTTGCGGGGGCAAGAATCAAAAGCTCGGGACATGTCGACTGCCAACTGGCAACCTCCAGAGCATGGCAATCGGCGCACACCCGCGAACTTGTCATGTAAAGTGAGAGATTGGCCTTTGACCGCAGCCCGCACAGCCGAACAGTGTTGTGTGACCCTGCCGATGGCCTGCGCAGTACCCCGATTGCACAAGTAGGCAAACTGAGGAAAGTCCCTGGCCGCCGCATCGACAAACGGTTGAAGACGGGTTTTGATGAGCACGCTGAGTGCCTTGGCTGCCCCAGGCTGTAGCGCGATGGGCCTCAAATCGGATGGACCACGAATAACCCGGCCAGGTTTGGCAAGGAAATGAAGCCACGAGCCTGTGAGATCTGCCGAATGTGAAATGGGCCCTGGTTTCCACGTATCCTGCAAGAATGCATGAACATGCGGAGCAATAATAGGCGCAGCGAAGTGCCAAGCAGCACCGGGTGCCATCCCCGGTTGAGTCGCCTTGCGGGGTGGTATCTTCAGCAAAGCCCGTTCGACTTCCTGCTCGGAGACCTCAATGCCATCGACAAGCTCCCATTTCCCCGGTGAAAGGGTAGGATGATCAAAGACAGGTTGCCAGTACTCATACAGAGCCTGAATCTCATCCTCAATGGTCATGAGATCACCCTCTTGCGTACGCAACTGAACTCGCCCGGGCTGTTGACGTGGAGCAAGTCGCTTAACAGTGGCATAGAAGTGATGCGTGGCCCCTGATTTGAGAGCCGATTCTGCCTCAGCCAACTGACTATCCCATCGCGCCCTCCGCTGTTGCACACTGGTGCGCTGCAATGCTCGAACTTGCTTGTGGAAAGAATGGGTAGCAGCACGCCATAGACCGAAGATCCCACGGAGGCAGTGGTCCGCAATTGAACCGGAAGAGGAGACGGGCATAAGTGCCCCGTCCGAGGCGGGAGGTAGAAGATGCAATAAAACGACACAGGCCCTCGCTGATCGCTGCTGTTGCCGCAACTGTGCCCGTTGAGTCCAAATACCCTTGAGAGAGAGTTGAACTTCGGAAGATTGCCAAGGCTTGACATAATCCACCCGTTTCTTAGCAAAGAGCTCGTGAGATACATCTCGCAGAATGGCATCAACTTTGCATGGTGGAAGATAGTCCCGAGATTCAGTGGAACACGTCCTGTTCAGCCGGCATTGTACTTCAGCGCAGAACCGATCACGGTGTTCGTCAGAGTGTCTGAGACACTCAACCATGTGATCCCTAGACAGATGAAGCCGTTCAGCCTGCGGACCGCGCTTACATTCTGCACGGGTGTCTGTGAAGAGCGCCGCCACGGGAACATGTCGGGCACCATTGCGCCAGGAGGCCAGATGTATATGCGGAAGCGCCTGAGCAGCCCGTCCGGTTCGACCCGCCTGACGTGTACGTGCCAACAAGAAATCAATCTGCGTGCCTTTGGTGCTCTGAGTGCCACCACTGTCATCAAGGTACGTAGCCTGCGGAGACCTCCAGGTGTTCAGCGCGGTTAGGCCATGATCAACCAAAAGTGAAGCGAACCGGTCCGAGTCGCGAGGGACGACCGTTGACTTCACTGTGCCCGCACCAACATGAGACTCCGACGACGAAAGCGGGGTATTAAAATCACCACCCGCGATGAACAGGTGTCTGCCTGGAACGGAGGCAAAGGCCTTGTTGATGTGTTCCCATAAGCGTTCACGTTTCTCGTAGACAGCAGCCTGTTCGGAAACCTTGGCATGCTGGTAGATGCTGAAGATGGTGATGGGTTTGCGCCGTAGGTGGTGAGTAGCGTCAGCAGCAAGCTGGACCTTCAACAAACGACCCTTGATAACCTCAGCAAAACGGATGCAGCCGGCCGATGCGAGACTCTTGTTGATGAGCACCGCAACTCCCTGATGCTGTGATTTCAGGAGACCAGACTGCACCCAGTGCCACGCCGAACTAGTGAATTCTGAGGACGGTCTCCATGTTTCTTGCAGGCAGATGATGTGGACATGAGATACCACATTGTCAGAGTGCAACCAAGTCTGAAACTCATCGAAGCCTGCCTTCGAGAAACCACCCAAATTCAAAGTTGATACCGATAGTTGACCCTTGCGGAGCGGCTGAACAAAAGACTCAAGCAGTGGGCCTGTGCGTGGGGGCCAAGGTGCAAGAATGCGTTCCATGAACCCCAGGTCCCGAGCCTGGCGCTTGCCGGCTGCTTCGGACAGTGATCCTGAGTGGAATAGGACTGTCCAGGCATCCCAATATCGGCATTGGTGACGAGCTTGCCTCGATAGGTCGTTTGTCCATTGGCCTGAGCGCGCTTTCGTGCGCGCTGAAGCGCCCTCTTGACTGAGTTGAAGTGAGATTCCTTCCATTTCCTGTGCCCATTGGCTAGCTTCGCTCCCGTGGTGTCCTGTTGTGGAACATGTCCGTGAGCTTCAGCAGGGCCGCCAATAATCCCTGCAACCCTCGCATCTTCCGTGGAGAAGTGTTGAAATAAAGTCGAGTCATAAAGCACCTGATCGACACATTGTTCCCAAGGGAAGCAATCCAACAAATCAGGAGTACCGTCATGTTGTGAAATGTACTCAAAGACATCCTGAAGGCGACAATCGGTGTGCCCTGCTCGATCAATATCAGTCTGAGTGCACAACGGACGATTCAAGTGCATGGGACTCCACGGACCCGGGACTTGGGACCCGGGGGGGCACTGCTGGTCGAGAGCCATCTCGACCTATTGGTGAGGTGTAGAAGAGAAAGGCCGCCCGGCAGCGCGCTGCTGCAGAAAGGCGGCCAAAACCTGAGAGTTGTGGTGCTTGTGGTGCACGTGCAGAAGTTCCTGATGGAAATACTCTTGTGACTGCGCTGGAAGCAATCGAAGCAAGTTGGCAATCAGCGCTCCAGGTAGAACTGCGTTAACCCGACCACGAAAAGCCAACAAAATATAGGTCTTGGCGTCCTGTGCTGGCCAACCCTGTTCCAGGAGATGCCTCAAATATGCCAATGCCCCCGCACGCCGAATAGCCAGAAGATACTGCTCCGTTGTCCACTCCAAGCGCCCTGTGGGTAAATCGTGTCCAGAAATCGCCAGCTGACCCTGCTCCCGCTGCGTGTACAAAGGAAGGCCTGATGGCTGTGTCTGACTGTAAGAACCCTGCAATACGACCTGATCACAATAGTCTTCGTAGGTCAGTTCCTGGCCCGCGGAGAATAACGAAGGACCCTGTTCCGGCTGAGAGCACAAAGGAAATCCAGACGACTGGTCCAAATTTGAATTGTACACCCGTGCACTTTGCTCCCTGGGAGGCAATGTAGGACCCTGTTCCTGCGAAGAGCACAGTAGAGGTTCAGACGACTGATCCACGTGCAAGATGCTCTGCTGTATGCCCTGTGCCCTGTGATCTGTCAATGGCAATACCTGACTGCCCGGCAATGAAGGACCCTGTTCCAGCTGAGAGCGCAACGGAAGACCAAGCGACTGTGACGAACACGGAGCTGTCTGCACTACGCCTGCACCCTGTCCTGTAGACGAAGAAGGCAAAGGACCCTGTTCCAGCTGAGAGCACAACGGAAATCCAGATGACTGAGCCAGATGTGAATAACCAGTCTGCTGCTGAGAAAACCGAGATCCAGGCCGCGGCCAGAAGTCCTGTGCAGGATTCGTAGACGTCCCCTGTTCCGGAATATGCCCTGACACGACAGAAGAAGCTGAAGGACCACGATCCGAGGAGGCGGCAGGTTCAGGCGACCCGCAAAAATCCTCGTAGCAGTGATTCCTCCCTTGCATCCACAGGTCACAGTCGCAGCTTTCGAAAAGTGAAAGGCACAGGCTCACCAACGCAGAATGCAAGTCCTGGCCTATGGCGCGAAAGCTACAAAACGTCGAGGGAGACCTGTTCGGAACCTCTTAGGGCCCAGAGCCTCGTTCCACAGCACCACACACCCACTCACCTACAAACAAATTTGAGCCCCAGATGCTCAACTGAAGCAGTTCCACACGGAGGAGCAATCCACACTGCCTGAGCTCGGCGCAACTCGACCCAGATGCGATCCTGCTGCTCAGGGTCGCGCAAGTCCAAGCTGACAAAAGGTGCATTTGCGTGCTTTGCGGTGGGCTTGTGATCCGCCCCCAACACGCGAAACCCAAGTTTGCGCACTTCGGCCGAAAGGCCAGCGGAACCACAGAACAGCTCAATGAAGGAAGGTTGCGCAACTGCAGTCCCATCACGTACCACGGTCGATTCGCCTAAATCGGGATGATCCGCGGCCGCAGGCACAGTCAAGGAGACTGCTGCAGGAGGAGACAAGGTGACAGGCGGGCCGGCCACCGCAGAAAACGGTGCCGGTGGCGGAAAAGGGAAAACCTCAGGACTAGGGAGACCCTTAGAGGCAGACGCGGGACCGGCCGTTGCGTCAGTTTCCAAGCTAGGCAACCGAAAACCCAGTTGTGACAACTCGGTCAAGTCTGCACGACGCAAGTTTGCCCAATTCCGTACAGTAAATGCCACAAGAACCACGCGGGGCCCGCGAGACCACGGCATAACGCAGTGCGGCTGCTGGGCATCGAAGCTCAATGCACCATCGACAAACTCGATAACCTTACCCAGTCTTTGGTTGTGATGCGGAAGCGGGCACGGGACCTCACCGCCGGCCGTCTCGACCCAGAGGCCGCCGCTGCTAAAGTCAGAAACCTTCAGGATGGTATTCATCAGGCCAGGATCATTTCCGTGATCTGAGTGGACCCTGGTCTCAAGATCGCGAAACAAGGCCAGTGTTGTGTAGCTGGCGCCTGGCGCTTGAGAGCGCATAAACTCATTCAGAACCTTAGTGGACATCGGAAAGTCGCGGCAATGTTGGCGAAGACCATGCCGCTTGCCATGATCATAAGTGTAAGCACCTGTGGTGAAAGAAAATTCGGACCCACGGCCCACCTCACGCGAACCGCGCGATGGCGCCTCCGAGGGAAGCAGCTCCAAAAGACGACGAATGCCCCCCGCATCGACTCTGCCGATCAAGGTGGCAGCAAAAATTTCCGCATTCGTATCACGATCATTGCCCAAATGGCTGTTGGCCGTGTCATGCACATTGGTTGCACTCTGCACCTGACCTGCACTAGAGCGAACGGGCCCTAGTCACGATGACTTGTGGTAGGAGAAAACATGAGAGGCATCAAAGCATGCCGGGAAGCAGCACACATGCGCCCCCTTTGGGCAGGCCCCCGCAGCATTGGGACATTTCCCAAGGTTATGATCGAAGCAGATGTTACGTCCGGCCCCATCCTTAGGAACCCCACCGATGAGCGCCTTTGGCATGACGAAGCGAGTTTTCCGTTGCTTGCCAGGTCGCTCAGCCGCATTCGGCGATGCACCGGAATCAGCCTTCTGATTCTTATCGGCGCCCTGATCCTTATCCGTCGCCTTCGACGGATCAGTCTTTTTAGGCGGCTTGCGCGGTGGCTTGTCGGGCTTCTCATTAGCCTCACCAGCGCCGGAGCTGCCCAAGGGACCGGACCCCTTCTGACGGGGCATCAGCATCCACTGGATGTGGGAACCAGCCAACACCTGAGACACCGGGCCATCAAGCGGCAAGGAGCCATCCGCCCCCGACACAAGCCCGGCCCGCGTGAGCTCGCCCATACGAACATGCACCTCCCTGTCCGCGGCCTGGAGCTGAGCGAAGGAGATCGGATGGAAACCAGGCATAGGCTCCCATTGGTATTCCATAAAGAGTCGGTCAATCAATTCCTCGTGTTTCTCAAACGACATGATGGCTGCAAGTTCGTATGCCACACCTCTGCGACGCAAGGCCTGCATCACCTCAAGGTCAGACTTAGTGTCAGCAGTGATTTTGGACCCGGGGTCCACAAGCTTGACGGATCCGGAGCGGCCACCCTGAAGCAGCTTCAAGCTAGCGTCCTCCTTCACAAGATTTATTTCCTGGGCACGGCTAGTACACTTCGACCACTCGATGTAGCGCACCCTCTGATCCTCAAGCATTTGGGCAGACAGGTTCACAAGTGAATGCGAAGGCTCCAAGCGGTCAACAAGGCGGAGAGGCTTTACGCGCCTTTGCAACACATCATAGCGCGCAGCGAGCTCTGCCGTCGGGACCTTACGCGGTTGGTCAGACTCCGTGGACTCGGCCGTCCGCTTCAGCTCAGCAGCTGTCAAAGCATATGCCTCAAAGTGGAGCCGCCTAAGTTTCGCCTGATGCTCCTCACCCCCATCACCGAGGATGGGCTGCACGACGGAGGTTTTGAAGACATCATCGGGGCTCCCCCGGCACACAGAATGCAAAAGTGCCGAAAGTAGCCCAGCCCTTTCGTTTGAGCTTGCCTCGAGCATCCTCGGGCAGTCCCAGCTGAGTGCACTTCGACAAGAACACAGCCTCGCTATCGATGGCGGACATGTCGACTCCCTCGAACGCAATCTACTGAAACTCTCACTTGTGTACCTAGACGAAAAGACAGAACTACGTGACATGTCAAGCAAAGCGCCTACACAGTAACATGTTCACCGTGCATGGACACCTGGATGCGCTCAGGAGCGGAAAACTGCATCACATAAAGCCATGTGTCATGAACTGTCACCGTGAGCATCCTCACATGACATGTAGATCAGCGACATCGAACATGAGAAAGATAGCTAGACCCATGCAGACGCTGCTTCAGTGATGGCCTCAGAAAACTGCAGAACGCGGCCCATTTCGATTTTCCACCTCAGCGGCCAGAGTCGCCTGCCCCCCAGCACGAAGAGCACTTCTGCAAGATTATTGCCGGAGTTTCATCGAGCTCCTCATAATTACGGTTCGCAAAACGTCCACATCTGAAGACGGTCATCTCGCCCTCATCAGCAGGCTGGCCATCCCGAGCCGCATGGACAACCCCACTCATACGATGCCTGAAACACTTGACAAAATTTCGGGCCTCAGCCGAGACGCTCAACTCCTCACCCAAGAAATAAGCGGATACAACAGCTTCATCAGCCTCGCCCTCCGTTCCGATACTTTCAGCAGCGGACTCAGGCTCCGACTGGTCTCCTGGGTCATTATCCGGCACGTCCACCGGGTTTGGACGATCGTCGGGGGGACTCGGCTGAACCCCAGACAGGAATCGAAGCGCCTCCTCAATGGATCGAATGCCCCCTGTCCAACGTCCGGCCCTAGTTGAATCCGGGGAGAAAATGCCACCCTCGATAGCAATGAAGATGCCCTCAAGAAAATGCAAAGACGGCGCCATCGAATCCCGAGAGTACTCAAGAGTGGAAGAGTTCGCCGACCTGAGGTGATATCTCGCAATGGACCTGAAGTTCTCGGGCGCAGCTGCCTTTGCCATGAAGCTCAGAAGGGTAGCCTTAAGGCTGTGCGTGGCAACCTCACCCCAAGGAAACGAATCGCCGCAAGGGGCACACTCCTTCAGGATTTCCCTAAGCCAGAGGGCCCCTAGCGAGGGGTCGAGAGGCGATACATCAAACCCCCCTTGGCACAATGGTCTCGGCATCATCGGGGTGCCGCGGGATGCAACAAGGTTGAGCCTTCGCCTGCGAGCTAACCAAGCCTCAGCCCAGTTTCCTTCGGCAAGACCTGGAGTGACACAAGCCACAGGCAACAACCGGTGTCGGGCAAGCGACAGGGTCCATCCCGACTGATGCCCGCCACCTGGAAAATTGAGCCAGGCTGGATGCCCTCGACCTGAGGGTCGAAGTTGACTTAGCCGAAAACACATCCCGGAGGCACTGATCGACCAAGGCAGCAGGGGAGCCCTCGCTTTGCATCGTCACAAGATCTCGTCCGACTTTGGTACCCCGACCTGAAGTCAGTACAATGAGCTTCCACATCTCAAGCACCGAAGTTCTCCTGTCATCCTCGACATCCGCCCAAGCCCGAGAGTGCACGACTGAAGCCTTCCACGGCTCCTTAGACGCCCTAACTCGTTGAGCCGTTTCCCGCACCTGTGGCCGGTCACCAACTTGTTCGGCAACCAGTGGTACAAGTGGCGAAGGAAGGAAGCGCCCTGCCCCTAGCACAGCAGATAACGAACCTGATTCCCAAGGAAGCGGCAGGTCTGTTGCAGCCGCGCTCAAGACAGTCATTGCATGATGCACTGAAGGCTGATAGGGTGCCCTAGCAGACCTAATCCTAGCCCGGAACCAGTCCCCCATCCTAAACCCTACGGGCGGAGGAGTATCTGAGTCCAATGCACGATCCATGGCCGCATGGCCGTCTGCAGCATCCATGACTCAGGGGAAGCCCTGAGCAAGCAGCAGTGCGTGCACCTGTGGACGGACCTGATCGAAGGATATGTCACCTGACGGCTCCAGCAGGCGTGCCCGGGGTGGAGCGTCACGGAAGCCCCAGAGGACGGGCAGAATGTTCGGAAAGTTCCAAATGCAACTGATGTCAATGAAGGACAGATGACTATCAGAGTCACTGGCGTCCGCAGCAAACAATCCTGCAACTTTGTTCTCAAGACAAAGGACTGTCTGATGCAACCTTCGGATCAGCTGGTACAATTCTGCACTTGACACTCCGTGACGCTCTGGCTCCAAGGAACCTTCGCTGCCCATGCACGCGTTGGCGGGCTAGCCCCAACACCGAGTTTAGCGCCCGAGACCTGCTAGAATGTCAAGGGGGCATGGAGGCCTCAAAATTTTCACATGTGAGCTCCGCATACAGAGCCAAGACCTTCAGCGGAGCATTGTTCCATAAAACAGCAAAGGTCACAACTTTGAAAAGTAGTCCATGAAAATAAGAGCGCATCCGACTACTTTTCAAAACAAAGAGTGAATCCATGAGGCAAGCCCCAAACACATTTGCACCATGACCACTTTCACAAAGTGTGGGAACACGATTACAAAGAAAGGACGGTGAACATATCACCTGTTGGCAAAAGGATAAGAGGATATCACGAACGTGAGATTGTCTTTGATGAATGAAGGAAAGTTGTTTTTCAGTGAACTTTCGAGCTGCAGCATCTGTGGCTACACTGCGTTCGACAAACTCGACTAGCTCAGCGTAAGCCTTCACGAGAAAATCCAGGGAGCAGACTCCATTGTACTGGAGGACAACATTTGTGTGGCAGGGAATGAACTCCTCCACAATGCTGGGTATGAAGGCATTGCCGGCAATACTAGCAATAGTGAGGCGGTCAGTTTGTGTAGGCATGTATCGAAGTCCCTGCAAGAGCTCAACATCAGCAAGGACCTCAACAAGCTTAATGGGTCGAAACGGGAGGACGGCACCATGTAAGAATGCTATTAATGGGAGTAACGATTTTTCGGTGGCATCATCAAGCTGCCCAAGAGCGCCTTTACTGACATCCCAACTGAGAAGAATGTGCCACAGAGGGAGCAGCTCCCCTGGGATAAAGGTATCCCAAGCAATGTCGGGATAGCATACTCCACTCGTGCGTCCTCGTAGGCAAGCTGCCTCAAACGCACGTTGGTCCCCAAAAAAGGAGATTTGTCCCGTCGTTTGAACCAAAAGGCAGCGGCTCTAGGGTGGCAGGGCATAAGGTGTAGGGAAAAATCAAATCGCAAAAGGCAGGACAGCATGAACTCCCGAACATGTGTGATGCATGCACTCTCGGACAGCTTCGATCTTTTTCCGGATGTGTGTTGGGACCGCTCCATTGGATTCAACCTCTCAGCCTACAGGCACAAGTGAGGGAGCCACAGCACTTACGGCAGAACGGGGTTGCAGCAGCAACCGGTTCCGAAGCATCCCCCCTTGCAGGATGTCACGCGTATCTGCACATCCAGAGGTGCACATGCACATAAGTGATACGTTAAACACTGTAGCCTTTAAGATTTGCTTTGCAAGAACCAAGGGTGGCGTGGGTGGGTCACAAAATTGTCTCGGACCCGAATTGGCCACGGAGGAGAATCATTCGTTCGGCAGAACTCCCAGCTGTGCAAACTCAAGGCCGTTGGCAACCGAATGCAAGCAAAGGAATAAGCGAAGTGCAATCGAGAAAATTCCATTTCATTTTCTTACACAACTTTTCCCCCGGCCCACCCGCCCGGCTCAAACTACGAGACAATCCTTTTGGGAAACCCAAACGGTTTGTCCCGTCGTTTGAACCAAAAGGCAGCGGCTCTAGGGTGGCAGGGCATAAGGTGTAGGGAAAAATCAAATCGCAAAAGGCAGGACAGCATGAACTCCCGAACATGTGTGATGCATGCACTCTCGGACAGCTTCGATCTTTTTCCGGATGTGTGTTGGGACCGCTCCATTGGATTCAACCTCTCAGCCTACAGGCACAAGTGAGGGAGCCACAGCACTTACGGCAGAACGGGGTTGCAGCAGCAACCGGTTCCGAAGCATCCCCAACTTTAGAAGAACCCGTTGCAAGGCGGCCCCCGTGAACGCACCGATTTACCAGCTGGTCTTATCCAAAAGCTTCTGCCTCTTCGTTGCCTTCGGCTCATGCCGCTTCAAGTTTGACAACCTGGATTTCTCAGACAAGAAACCCGCATGGGAGTCCTGAAGGCGGTTGAAAAGATCAAGCGGGATATCCGATAGCAATAGCGGGATCCGCAAGGCGGGATCGAAATTGTCAAGTTTGAGATTCGTCAGATCATCAGCGTCCTGGTTCTCCTCGCGCGGGCGCCATGACAACTTACACACCTTATTGGCTTGTCGCAGCGAAACCGACATCTGCATGTGCAGGCCCTGCACAGGCCACTTGTTGCTGATCCCTTTCTCAAGTACGGCTGGCGTGGCTGAATTGTCCGTGCCAGCATGGACCTGCAAGCGAAGTGCATCGCGACCCCCGGCCGGCTCCAAGTGCTTAAATGCAACCAAGCCAGCATAAGAAGCCAGCAACTCCGCAGCTGTCGAAGCCCATTCGGATGACCCATCCTCCTTGAACAGTGCCGGCATATCAGAAGGGAAGACCTCTAACGCAAACCAAGGTGCCCGGCGGGTGTCCAAGCCATGGTCAAGAGACCATCCACCCAGCACGATCCGTCCCGCCTCGCATTTGGCATCTGTCCTGAAGGCTTGCCGCTCGCGGGAAGGCCAGCACATGTGAACAGCATCCAACCGAGCTCCATTCAAGAATTGCCAGCGGTAAAACCTGAGCACGTGGATCACCATCTCAGGAGCCTGAGCCGCAGTGCTCCGGTTCAACGCATTGCCCCAAGCGAAGAGCGGGGCCAGGAACGGTTTCAACCATGTGAGGAGCCGGGTCACAAAGCTCAAGCGACCCGTGAACTCAGACAGTGCCCGGCCGGTCACCACCCAATTCGCGGCTTCCGCACGGTCCACCCATTCGACGATCCAAGCAGCACGCTTCTCGGAAATCCCGGCAGCCCAGTCGTAGTAACTGATGTGATAGCCGATGTAATCCACGTTGACACCCCCTTTGAACTTGTGGAAGGAGAAGGGCGTCCCCAAGACTTCCATCGCCAAGAAGAGGAGCCACAGCGTCTCAAATTTGTCTGCACCATACACCACCACGTGAAGGTCATCGACACAAATTAGCATGTAAAATTTATCAAGATGCAACACGCGGAAGGTCCACCTTCCCACAGTGGCGAACAAGCGCGTCCAGTAGTAAGCCGCCGAGCTGACCCCGAACGTTCCTACTTTATTGAGCCATAAGACACGTGAAGTGCTAGAAGATTTACATGCTAACCGGGGCCAGTCGCACTCCCTGATTTTTGCATTCCTGTGGGCCTGACTAATGTCGGCACAAAGTGTGAAAGGGGCTTCTTTACTTTCTTTGACCCGGGAGGCAACTTCCTGAAGATCTTCCGGTCCTGGGACTTGCAGCTTGTCAAGAATCTTGATCGAGTTATTCAAGTTGATGCCGTGGGTCCCATCGTGTAATGGGCGCACATCACCGTTTGCCTTGGTGACGGCGCCCATGGCCGCGATGAGTACCGAGTCCTCGCCGTACTTCCGGCGAGCTTCCAGCTCCGTAGTGCAAAGCATCAAGCCAGCTTGTTCATCCTGACGGAACTTCTCCTCCAGTTGATCAGCATTCAGCTCGGCTGAGCGGTAATTCAACATCGACGGGTCAAAATCAGACTCATCCAGTTTCTTGAAGTGCGTGCGTTTAGGGAAAACCTGAGGAGTGCGGGGGATTGGCCTATCCCACCCCAAAGGAACACCCTCGGCGAAGCATTCATTCCCTTGGTCAAGGATTTCGTAGTCCGGATCCCCTAGGAGCTTAAGCGATTGGGACATCATGTGCAACATGAAAGGCTGCCCTGCCGGCTGGCACATGGCCTGTTCAGGATCGGGCAGGGTCTTAGCGATCTGTTTACGCGTGTCCTCAATCAGCTTGCTGCTGAAAGGTGAAGATGGCATCCGTCCCGCCGCTAAGAGGTAAGCAGCTTTACGGAGGTCTGGGATGGTCGCATGCACAGCGCGTTGGAGGATCTTCCGAAGATCCTGTGCATGGTCCCACTCCTCCGAACTAGCCTTAGCGTTCCTTGCCACCGGTCGCCATCGACCCGGCGAGCACAAGCCGAAGCCGTCAATCAACTCTCTCCACTCAGGAGTGTGCCGGCACCTAATGGGAGGACCCCGACACCGACTAGTTGTAGGATCAAACTCTTCATCGTCATCTGTCACAACGGCACGACCTGGGGAAGCGGGAAGACAGTGACTAGTGTCGGGTGCCGGCAGAGTGGGCCCTTCTGCCGGGGTGTTAACCGGAGCCTCCGGGGTGGTCCCTCCAGTTTGCAATGTGTGGACATGTTCTGAGCTGAGAGCGCACGGGTCCCGAATCGTGAAACCCACCAGCAGGACACGGTCGCCGTGCCACGGCTCGGTCTGATGAAAGCACGTGTGAGCCATGAGACGTTGAGGTTGTTGTGCAACGTCCAACAAGCAGCCCGGGCGGAGCTCACCGCGCACTTCACGAAAGACGAGTCCTTTGGCATCCTCGACCCAGACGTGGCCCTGATCGAAATTTGACAATGCGAGGAGCAAGTTAGGAAAGGGGGCATTCCGGCTGTCACGATGCATCTCTGCTTTGCAATTCAAGAAAATCGCGAAAGAACTGAATACCTCGCCCGGGAAGGACGAACGCAGCAATTTGGTGAAGCATTGCAAGGACTTTGGGAAAGCCGCGCAGCTCTGCCGCAAACCGTGGAACGGGCCATTCCGGAAGGCCCCTCCGAAGAAAGCCTGTCCTGAAGAAACCTTTTCACCTTGAGCAGCTGGATGCGGCGCTTCCAAGGGCAGCAAATGGAAGAGGGCCTCAGCATCATGGGTTGTGATGCCCGAACCTCGTTCAAGGAGGAATGCTGCAAAAGCTTCGGCACCTGCAAAACCTTGGTCAGTGGACCGATGGTCCGAAGCGAACGCACAAGACATGTCAGCAAGTTCCTGGAAGAAGGGTTTCGGGAAGGGCTGACTGGTGGCCCAATCAGCACCCTTTCGGCCCACAGCATTGTGATGAACATGTGGGCAGCGGCCCAATGGTCCTGAGTAAAATCCTTGCAAGTCGAATGTGGGCCAAGCGAGGTCCGGAGGCTCCACACTCATGTTTGATGCGATCCGCGTAGGATGCGGCGAGGCCGCACCATACATGCACATGTGCACAGCCCATGTGGATGACCTCGTGCACTCCTGTATTGCATTCCGCACCTCAGGCCACTGCCAAATGCTAGCAGGTACGTCCAACGATTTAAGTTTGCCCAAGTCTTCTGGATGCACCAAAGTCCAACCTAACCCAAGTTCCGAAGAAACCCGAAGCAGCTTTAAACACTGAGTGACAAGAAAGTCCTCGGCTGCAACGGCTTCCGACATCTGTTTGCTCAACCAAGGGAACCCATGAGGAAAATTATTGCTCCGGCAAGGCTTCGGCCCACTGCGCGAGGGGCCACTGTGATGCCTGGCGCGACTGAAAGTCTTGCATGGCGGGAACATGAGCACGGCCTGCCAAGTTCCAGTGGCTAATCGACTGGAAACGGAAGCCCAAGCATCAGGGCTCGACCAGTCACCAAGTTCATTATCATTGAAGAAGTGATCAACCTTAAGCTGGATCCCGTTCTTCTCCACGGATTCTTGTAAACACTCATGCACTGATTCAAAAACCTCACGATCTGACACCACCAGCACGTTAAGTCAGCTCTTCTGTTCACTCTTCCCTTCATGCTGAAGCTGCCAATGCTTCCACGTCGGATGGGCTCCAAAGCAGCCCTTGACCTGGCAGCAATGCACCATACCGCAGTTTCCATCACATCCTGGCCCGGAGTACGCGAAGCAGATGAAACGCCCATCGGGCGTCCGCGACGATGTGATGCTCTGAGACTTTCCCGGGCCTTCCTTTCCATCCTTCCCTTTCTTTCCTTCCCCTTTGCCTTTCTTGCCTTTCTTTCCCTTATCGTGCTCGCCTCGCTGAGCCCAAGAGTTGCCTTTCCATGCATTGCGATTCCACTTGTTGCTCTCATCCCAAGGTTCCCAGCTCTCAGTGGCCCGCTTCCCGCGATTCTGCAAAGCAATGGGAGATGTAAAGTACTGCTCCTTGATCTGGGCATCCTCGGTCACCTCACGCAGGGTATCTCGGAGGGGGCGAGAATCCCGGAAAGCACGCTTGATCGCCTCTTTTCGCAATTCGTATTCAAAGTTCAGGACCACCACCCAAGGTGGCCGCAAAGGGGCCTGGTCCAGCTTTCCACCCTTTCCTCCGGCAGGAACCTGCATAAGGTACACCTTCTCGCCCAACAAGAAGTTGACATAGCTCAACCACACCTCAGGTGTCATCTGCGCAAAGAATGGCTTGTTCTTGAACTTGGATGCAAGCATAGTCCACATGTTTCCTTCCACACGCAAGACAGTCCGCAACTCCTCAGTGTGCTGCGGCATCACACCCTTGTTCCGTTGCCTGACAATCCGCACATGCCCGCCGGTGTCCACGGTGGTCTGGATGCCCATTGTTTTGACCCGCTTCTTAGAAGTAACTTCAGAGAGTGAACTTGCTGAAACCTCCCCATTCTCGATCTCCTCTAACTTTGATGAAATGTAATCATCTGACGGTTCGAAGGATTCTTCCAAGGTCCCATGCGCTGCTTCAAAAGCTACTCTCATGGCCTGCTTCTCAGTCTGAGTGACAGGCCTGTTCACTCCCAACATGCGTGCCTCGGCCCTCAGCTCCGACTCTTTGCTCGCGTACTCCTTTGAAGTCTCCCAGGCCGAAACCACTGAAGCGACTGCCGCCCGCGTCTCCTGATTTGTAGCCTCCAAAGTGTGATCATCCTTGAGCGCAGTCCGCACATCTGCCCTCGAATCTGCATAAGTCGAGAAACGCTTCACTGACTGGATATTCTGGGAAAGCCGGTACTGCAGCCCCAATGGCACACCACATTCTTGAAAGATGTGCACCAGATCAGAGCTGACATTCTTATCAAGAAAGTCCATTGCCGCAGCTTGGTCGACTCCCGTTGGGAGCCCGGTCGCCATGATCGCACAGAGGAAGAAAGAGCGAGCTCCTAGCACATGTCAGCATGAAACATGTTTCAGAGAAATTTCGTCATGACATCACATCCTCACTCTCTCACTTGAACAACATGCGAGATCCGGATTCATCACTCGATGCACTCCACCGGCATCTTCACTCAATCGCATGTGACTGTGCTCCACCGACAGCCTGGACAAAGCTCTACTGCTGCATTCCACCCGCAGCCCCTCAAACCTCAACTGCTGCATTCCACCCGCAGCGTGAGCTTCACACTTGAGCACAACCTTCATTTTCGAATCACACGCAGCACAATCCCACTGCTCATTCATGGAAATCTGGGAGCTCCGCAGCAGGGCTTCCCGGCTCCCCTGGATTGGCCTGTGTTTCCTCCGATCCGCTCGTTGATGAATCTCCTGCTTGATCCGCCCTTGGCTTACAGAGCTTACACATTGCATCGGCAATCCCTTCCGACAACTTGAAAATCGGGATGGTCTCCAGACAATTCTCGCGCCGCACCGCGCACTTCTTCGAAAGATGCAAGCGACGAAAGCCCTTTCTGGACACCGTGATAAAGTAAGGTGCCTCGTCCTGATCCACCTCCGCATCGAACTCTTGGTATGCTCCTGGCAGTGATGCTTCCATGTCGCCTGCAGCAGCCCGCACTCTCTCAGGCGACACACTTAAGCAAGGAAAGGCACCGCCCAGCTTCCAAGTGCCCTCGGCATCGTCCCATTGAAGAACAGAGCAAGCCCGAACCACCGAGTCACCACTCAATCCAGACGCTTCTGCAAAAGCATGCAATTCGCAGAACAGTTCCTCTTCGGAGTAACTCCCCTCGGCTCTGCCTGCAAGTAAGCATCTGCACACGAAGTTCTGAATCCCCTGAACGACCTGGCGAGAGGTCAGCACATAATCCTGGGATCCATGCTGCGCGTAGGCCCAGCGCCCGAGGTAATCACGTTGGTCCTTCTTAACTCCGAGCGCTGCAGCAATGCTAGTCAAGACATGCCTCGCACTATGTCCTGTCCAAAAGGAGACAACAGCCCCTTGGAAAAGCAACTCACGGGAAACCTTCCAAACCCCTTGCTGCCGCACAGGAGTGGGCAAATGCTGAAGGAGCCGTCGCAGCTGCAATGCCAGACCTTCTGCATCCATGTAGCCCCTCGAGGGCAGATCCCACTCGCTGCTGAATGCAGGACACAAGAAGTCACGCGACCAAGAGAGCAATTCGCTGTTCAGGAGCTTCACTCCCTCCCCTAGCCAATCAAAACCACTAAGCCCAGCAAGCCGAGAAACAAACCCGTGAAGTTCCCCGACCTTCCGGCCAGGACCGCTCGTCTTCGTCTTGCGAAGCACGAAGCGCAGGCCCACTTGGCTAAGTTTCAAGCTTTCGGGGTCAATGTTCTGAACATCATCGCAACGCATGCTTGCCCAGATCATAAGCAATAAGACAAATGCAGTGAAGCGAAGCCCTAGCTCATACACTGGTCTGCAGACTACCATCTCACATGCAAGGATCACTGCAATAGGCAGCAGCGGTGCTGCCTTCACGGCTGGGCCCCCTGCCTCGAGCTCGGCCGTCCATGATCTCACGCTCTCGATCAACAAGGGGTCTTCGCTGAGCCGTTCTTCAGAAGCAACCATTCCCACTGTCTCCAGCAATGATAAACTTGCCATGATCGAATTCGGCACAGTCTTCCCCAGTGGCACGTTGCCATGCCTCTCTTCCAGGTACTTCAAGACCATCGCTGCCGAATCGGGCCAAGTTTTGCCATATGACGTCATCAGCCAGTCCCGGAGTGGTTTCCACGCCCTCGCACGATTACGCAAGGTCTTTCCCCTGCGACTTCCGAACACTCGCAGCCACTGTTGATTTCCGTCGCCCAATGCCTCCATCCGGGCTGCACACGGTAGCTTAGATTCTTTGATGTAGCCCACGAGTTCAAGCGCCCACCGCTCCTTGAGCCGGGCTTCCAATTCCTCGCGATTCCCACCAGCTTTGCTCACCCGCACTGCACGTTGAAGCAAGGCGACTGCTACAGCCGGCGTCGTGCTCACGACCTCATCAAAGACATCTTGCATGCTCACCCCAGGCCTTGGCACCTGAACTGGCAATTCCGGCAATGTTCTCTGCAGCAGACGAGATGTTGGCGGCTCCCTCCGCTGCCTTTTCTCCCGCCATTGCCAAAGTGATGTAGAGATACGATCCACCTCTGCTGAAGGCTTTTTATCTCCCAGTAATTCGGCAACCAGCACTGCTGCACCTGCCTCATCTTCAAAAGCACCGTCGAACTGTACCAAAGAATGATAGCACTTCTGAACTTCGCAAGCCAGTTCTTCACTAACAGCAGTTAGACCACGCCAGTCGGCCGGCCTCTTCTCCGGAGGCATGCTGGCATGAAGCCCAGCCCATCGCTGAGCCAACGGTCTACTGCCCCCCACTCACAAAATTGTCTCGGACCCGAATTGGCCACGGAGGAGAATCATTCGTTCGGCAGAACTCCCAGCTGTGCAAACTCAAGGCCGTTGGCAACCGAATGCAAGCAAAGGAATAAGCGAAGTGCAATCGAGAAAATTCCATTTCATTTTCTTACACAACTTTTCCCCCGGCCCACCCGCCCGGCTCAAACTACGAGACAATCCTTTTGGGAAACCCAAACGGTGCGGTACAGCAGGTGTGCCGGGTGGTAAAAGCGAGTTGAGAGAACAGGTGTACCATCCTCGGGCAGGAGCAACACCGTCAAAAGTATAGCATGGTGACCAGCCATTCTCAACTGGTATACCGGATGGGGTACCGGGCGGTTGCCCGGGACTCGCAACTCTCGAAAAGAAAGTGCGTCTCCGGCTCATAATTTTGTTTCTTTGGAGAGCGTCAACCGTATGTATCCCTTCCTCTGGGAGTCCCAAGCACCTTTGCATGTAAAGTCTGAACTCGGGTTTCATAGACCCCGCGTTCTCTATAAGTGGGCAAATTGTAACAGAGCTGGGGAAAAGGCAGTCGAGCGATTTCAACGTTGCCCAGATGTAATGGAAGGCAACACTGCGTGATCCAGTAACTCCTAGAGCCCCATTGCTATAACCTGCCAAAGTCAGGTCTTGACATGGTGACCCTGCTATGACGTAAATCGTAAACGGAACGTCGGGACTCATGGCTGCAAGTTCCCTGAGGCACAGACATTGATCATGAAAAAGATGCTCAACGTCAGTCAGATAGCATGCAGGAAAGCCAGCAGCACAATGTTTCCACTTCCCTGCTAGATCGTAACCTCTAAGCGTATGGACAAGCTTTCGGACTGCAGGGTCATTTTCAGCAGCGATGAGAGCGAACGGCTTACCTCCAAGCTTGTTTCTAACAATGTCAAGCGCCGACGAAGAGCCATCAAAAAGAGAGATGACTGCATAGGGAAGTACAGCAGGCACATTGCCAAGGTCTCGTGGCTTACCGTCGTTTTCTTGCATAAAGCCAACTGTTGCTCCTCGATCAGCTGCTATGGACGCGCGTAGTTTGAAAAGATGTTCATCGGAGGGCATAGGGATAGCAGTTCGCTGTCGCTGCTCGGTGCGCTTGAATTCTGGTGATTCTGTTGCTACTTCGTTGTTGCGCTTCAGCGCAACTGTGCGGTCGTCGTCAGAGTCCTCACCGTCAGAGCCAATGACGATGGGTATCTGCTCAAGCCCCGTCAATCTGGGCATTGCCTCGTCCTGATCGAATGCACAGGAGTCCTCCGAGACTTGAGTATCTGGCTGATCATGACAGGCAGTGAAATCGCCGGGATCTGCTCCAAGTACCCCTAGCCCTGATGCAGAAAGTGCATAGGGCGAAGGTGAGGCACCGATCTTGTAATCAGCAGCAGCCTTAATATACTCATGTTGTGTTCTTCTCGCACCTCCTTTGGCAGCCTGTAGAACTACGGTGGTGACAGACGCATTAGGACCTTGCAAGTGTAGCCACTGGTCAAAAGAGAGTAGATAACTTGCCTCCTTCTTGCTGTCTGGAGGTGGCTCCTTTCTATAGACGAGCTTGAGACCATGTAGGTTGTCATATGAATATGCATATCCTGCATCGGCAAACTCCAGGGTGCTGTAGTGCTGTCTTCTTTCGCTGTGTACAACGAGCATAGCGACTCGATAAGTATGTCGCTTGCGGGGGTGTAACATAATTTCATGACCTAGCAGATCAAACACCCGAGGGGTAAATGCTAAAGCATGGGATTCCAACACGAAGGGAAACGCCTTTGGCAAAAGGAGTCGGGCTGGGGCATGTAACTGACCACATTTCACACAGGCTTCCCGTTGGAAGGCTTCTGTCAGAAACGTGTCAATTGAGGCAACACAAGCATCATCGAATTTACTCAGTAAATCAGCCTCAGCCTTGAGGTCGGTAAGAGGTAGTACGTGACGAGTGTAAACTCTTCGGCAATCTTTGACCCCATTCTTATGTTGCTTGCAGCCACATCGAGCGTGCACATGTAAGCCAAGATTGGTGTGCTTCGAGACCCCCTGTAAGGACTTGAGAGCTGCCCCCCCAAGTGTATCATTGACTGAGTGCATCTTGTCAGGATCTGCTCGATGGTACCTCACTATGGCATCAGCAAAACCATATCGTATCTGTTCTCCCCAATCATTGTAAGTCAGTCCCGCACCTACCGAGACAAAGGCCTGCTGGATTCTGTTCCGGGTCGATGTCAGCTCAGCCTTGCCGATACGGTTGGTCGCCATGACTCTGAAGGCACAGGCAGCATGGCAGACAAGTGTATGTAGTTTCGCGTACACAATCTCCCTGGCAGGAATAGCCGGGGCGGTCTTGGCAACCCTTTTAGCAGGTGCTTCTTCCTGCTGCGTTAGAATATGTGTTGTTACAACTTTTTGGGGTCTTGAATGGCTCACTTGGTCAGTGAGCTCAGTATGAGGTGCCCCGTTTTCTTCAACAGGTATAGCATGGGCTTTTTGTTGGCTTAGTTCAAGGCTGGGTCGAAGCGGAATCGCCTGTCCCAATGAGCGCACCGGTTCGTTAGGAATGGGGCCAGGCAGAATTGCCTGCCCCGTTACCTGCGGTGTGCTGGACACGTCGGGAACAGTCGCCGCCGTGACGTTGGCTTTGGCAGCATCCAGCTTGGCCTTGACAGCTTGTTGTAGCTTATGGGCGTGAGCAGCAGACACTTCTTCTACGGACAAAGGTCCTAAGGCCCCTGCTGCAGTGCCAACTCCTGGCGAAGTGGTGGTTGCCTGATGCTCTCGGCTGGGCGCCTGTTTGCTAAAGAAACCACCACCAATAGAGCTGGTGTTGTCCTCAGCGCCCGTGACATGACCAACAAAGTTGACCTTGATGCTAGTACCCAGTCCATAAACAGCCTGATAATCAGCGCGGTACGGGGCAAATAGAAGCCCTTTGCCAAAGTTTGCGACTCGTACTGTCCCTTGAAATGCGGCTTGAAAGCTGTTTGCAGCAAAGTCAAACTTGGGTACGCAAATGGAGTCTCTACCAGAGATGACATAGATTGCGTACCTCGCAGGGCTTGAGTTGTCCTGGTCAAGGTCGCATCCATAATTGACTCCTTTAACATTCTGCAAAATAGCACGTGCTGGTCCAATGGTGCCTCCATAACCAAAGGACTGCTCATACGTCGTGAGCGCTTCATGCAATATGAGATAGTCATGCTGGTGCATACCATCAATAGCAATGTGTAGAATCGGAGATGGCTCCTGTGTCCATATGCATTCTCTGCCTGCGACTGTACTCTTGACAGTATAAGCAACTCGTGTTTGTGCTACCCTGTCATGTCTGTCCGCTGGTAAGGCAAAGGATAAGCGTGTGACGGGCACTTCAAATTCATTGCTATATCTCTGCCAATGCTCAAGAGGCGTTTCCAGGCGAGCAGTTCTCGGCATGCTTGGCACTGTGGGAGACACTTCCTTCCCTAGGTATTGAATCACAAGCGTTGTATGACTGCCGCTGTAGCGATCCCACATAGTCGCGAGTGCTTCCTTGCCTATGACCGCGTGGACAACCGATATGATCGAGCGTGCGTCCCCTTCAACCTGCGTGATACGCAAGTATGTAGGCACCACTCCAAAGCTTTCTAATTCTTCGCCAACCTCGTCAGTCGCCGTAGCTCTGTCCGTGTAGTAGCACTGGAGGTGGACCTCATGTGAGGTGGAGGGACACAAAACTCGAAGCTTGTGAGCCCGTGCAGAGAGGAAGGTACCAGCACATTCCTGGTCCGGTACAATTTTGATGGCACCTCTTCCATAGCTTTCTGGCAAATCAATACAGTCGACCCTGAGCGCATTAATAAGGGCTTGATATTGTAGGGCGGAGGCCCTAACAACCATGAAATCTCTGATAAAGGCTGCCCAGATGTGCAATGAAGCAGCTTTGGAGAGGACTTGTTCAACGTAGAGCTGCGATTTACTAACCCCAGCACAATGACAAACTGTATAAGCTTCCAAGGCTTCGAAGTCTCTTCTGTCGATTTGTGTAGAGAGCTCCAGCAGCATCTTCGCCGGCAGCTGACTCACGTGCATCTGAAAATACGGGAAAACACCTGTCGTGCGGAAGTCCCGAGCCCTAATGATGTTGCAGGCTTGACGAACAATATCACCAGTTAACTGGGCAATACCAATGCAGACAGTGATGGCGTACATCTTGTCATTGCATTGTTTTTTGAAGTAAGTCTTGTCCTTAGCAACATGAAACCCAACTTGAGCCATATCTCGATAGCATTGCGTTCATGGAAACCTATCGTCGCCGAGAAAGAGATTGTCCATCTCGGGCCAATGACATCCGTCAAAGAAAGATATCCTGGCTCAACACAATCCTTCTTCTGAATCATGGCCCAAGTGGGGAATGCAACGTGCTGTGGGCGATCTGGTGGGCTTGGTACCGGCGAGGGCACAAGGTCCTTGCTATCTCTAAAATGGTTGAGCTCTAAAGAGAACTCACCATCAAGCTCATACTTCCTCTGTGTGTCATAGAAGACCATATCCTGAGGATATCCGGCCGGGGAAGAAAAGATCACAAAGACCATGTTAGTGGAATCCACAACCTTGAGGATTTGCTTTGCTTTACTTGGGGTCGGGTCAATGAGCGCGATCTTCATGTCGGGACGAATGGCTGCCAGCAGCGAAGTTACATCCTCAGCCTGAAAGGTTCCAACCCTTAAAACGTTTGCCGCAAAAGCTTGACATTCCTCTATGACTGAAGGATACGAAGCAAGGACTATATCAACATCTATAGAGAGCTCCATAGCATACCCAAGGAAGTGTTGCCATAGCTGTTTGCACGTTTCCATAGCAGCATCCTCTTGAATAGCGCTGCCCAAGTGTTGCAATTTCATCTCGGTGATGAAACCAATCGATTCAAATCGAATCAACCTGCGGTGCCTTAGAAGTTACCTCCACGTTACTCTGAAACACCACACTCAGAGAGATAGACGTAACGTACCAGGCAGCGTCTGGCCAAACCAATCTGACTTCGGAACAGCAGAATTGCCGTCCGACCTGGAAAGGTGGCGAGAAAAAGTTATTACACGGGTGGGCGTACGCAACGTGAGGGTAACGGAGGAGCACTTAGAGTTAAAAAGAGCGCTCAAAACACCTGACCTGCAAACGATGCACGTCTTTGCTTGGGCAACAGAGCGTGGATGTCTCAAGGTGCAAGTTGTAGAGCAAGTACACCGAAGCTTGTCAGGTGTCTGCTTTTACACAGACAACAGTTCCACCGGCTCACAGGCCTAGTGGGGTGCCAAGTCAGGCACTGAGCAAGCCCTGCAGTCTACACGCCCAACACCCACACCTTTAGATACGGACTCCCACCTTGGCACAACAACACCCTGTGGTGAAATGTGCACTTCCAACCCTTGTAACGACCGGTAGCTTGGCCAGTCTCAAGCCGAAACGCCTTGAGCCGAGGAAGCTGCTGCCACAAGTCGCTGCCGCTGTGCACGCTGATTCACAAAAAGCGTACAGCACCCTTAGTCAGAGGGAAAGCTTCTAGCCGGCTGACTGGCGAATGCACACAACGCATCATAGGCTCCACTCTCGAGTGCAGAGTTGCATTTGCCTTGCCAGTGAAAGAATGCGTCAAAGACAGCAGTTGCTGCACTCGGTTCAGAACTACAAAAACCACAAAAAAGCAAAAAAGAGAGAGAGAGAGACAGAGAGAAATGGAGTCTGTCACGTTTTGCAGCCGGCAGGTCCAATACTTTCGCAGCACAGAAATTGATCTTACAGCAAACCTTGACCAGACGCGCAGCCGACAAAAACAAAACTACACACTCAGCCGGCGGAGGCTTGCCGACGGCTCACAATGTCATTTCTGGCTTGCAGACTCGTCTCAAAATTCTACTCAAATCGACCTTCGCCTGTGACAATCTCGGATCTTCTGCGCGTCCTCCATAAAACTGACGGAGTTGCTCAACTCCACCCAGCAAATCAGTTCGGCTGAAACGGATTGACTTGACTGTAGAAATTCGTGCCATTTTCACTTCTTACGTGACCAAGTACTGCCGTCGCAGTCGACGAGGTCCGCCACGCCAAAAAATTTGCACGTTGGCAAGCAATAAGAAATTCAAGGCAGTCTGCAACAATTACTATCCAACTTCACCGACAGTGTAACTCTGCTTTGCTCTCCTCTTGTCTGCCTGCTTGCGAAGTCAAACTTATCTCTTACAATTTTGGGATGAAGGTGTGGATTTCGCCGACTGGGCCCTCATGTTGCAACGTTGCACTGATAGTAAAGCCTTTTTTGCGTCTGTTTGACGCCTTTGCTTGCTGTGTCTGTCGCATTGCTCAGTTCTGTGACTCTGTCCTGCGCCTGCCTTGAAGGACAGGTTTTCGAATTTTCCTGGCGTATGAACTTGCCCGCTCTGAGATTTGGTGGCTGCTCCTTGATGAGCTTGCAGGACTCAAGGAATCGCTTTCCCCCGTGCTCTGGCGGAACTGCCAAGCCAAACCCATTGCCGATGAATAGCCGGCAGGGAGCTGGTTCCGCACAACTGGGGAAGGCAGCCGAGTTTGAGCAATGCAGAGAACACCATTGCTGCACTGCGGTGTGTTGCTGCCAGTACAGCTGCTATTCTTTCTCACCCGAGCACAAGCTGACGACCCTAGCCGCTCCACTTCTGCAGCTCACCAACGTTACTCCAATCCGTAACGGCCAGCACATTGAGGTGCGAGTTCATGCAAGATCCCTTTTCCACTTGCGCACATCTCTACAGCAACCTCTGAAGGCTGGAACCTCCAAGCGCTCGGCCTATTGGATACGCGGGCCACAAAAGAAGAGTCGTTCTGTCAATGTCCTTCCCAGCTGTACGCGAGAGCTACATGACCCGGGCCGAGACCGAGCTCTTGGCGGCTGGCGGGACCTCGCCGCCTTGTTGTGTGAACTGAATGAACCTCAACGACGTATGTCGTCGATTGCCGCGGCATCACCTGGAGACTCCTTCAGAGGTGAAGCGACGTGCTTTACGAGGTCAGTCACCACTTAGCTTTTCCAGACATTGCCAGGTGTTCTAGCCGCCGAGCCGGCACGCGGGATGGCTGCCAGAGACAGAAAGTGGCACGACGACCGCCGGAGTCTTGTTTGGGTCGGTGTGCACTTTCGCAATGGCTGCTTTTGGCCGCTGCTTACCCTTGCAGTGGAGGATGGGAGAGGGACCTTAGCTGCGCTTTTCTGTGGTTGCGGCGCACCACTGTTGTCCCGAACACAGCTGAGCAGCTTGATTGCCAATACACTCGGCTTTGCACTCACGTCGTCTGGTGGCAACGGACCCCCAAAGGTTGTCGGGTCGTCTCTGACCGACAAAACTTTCTTGTGGGAGCCGCTGAAACCGACGACATACGTCGTTGAGGTTCTTTTCCCTCCATGTTACTCCTGAGTGGGTGCGACAACCACTGCGTGGGAACCTGGGCCCGGGGTGCACGCTCTACTTGGACGACCCATTATTGAGACTTTAGAGCGATCCTTAGCTTGCGCTGCGCTGGGTTTCGACGCACAACAAGTTATTCTTTGTCTACAGTTACAGTGGCAAACAACGGTGCTTAAGCAGCACAAGCCCATCAGACGGCTTTGTTGCTCCGGACGCTGAGGCTCCGTAGCTAGCGCTGAACGGCCAACACAGGTAAAGCCCGTGCAGCCCATTCGTAGAGCTTCATTTCAGTTTCACCGCAATGTTGTTGTTTTTGATTGTTTGTCGTCTGCTTGTTTGTAGGGACCGAGTGCTAGAGCCGTAGTCGACGAGGCCCAGTCCAGCCAAAAAAAGCAGCTCCACCAGATCCAGCTTCCCAGAGTGGGCATCGCAAGGGTCAATCAAGAAATGCATAACGTTCCAGCCCAGCGAGCCCAAGGGCACGGCTATCGTGTTTACTCGATCCTGTTTAAATATCAAACCATTTTGTTTTCCTTGCGGTCCGGGTTTTCCAATTTTGTATTCCCTCATTTTGCATGCGGCTTGTCATAAGATTGGAGCAGGGCGATGCATCTCGAATGCTGAAGCTTGGCGGCTCCAGATCGAGCTCAACTTTTCTCCCCACCCACCACTCCCTTTGGTGGTCGACAGCTGTCTCCTTTTGCACTGTCGTGCGGATGCGCAGGTATTCTCCCCCTGACAATAAGTCGTTGCGGTGGACTCTTTGCGCTTTTCGCTTCAGTATAGTTCACACTTAGCAGCGCTTATTCCGTTGGGACATTGTCCCCCGGAAGTTCCTGGGTTATGGCTGGGCCCCATGGGCCTTGCTTAAACCTTGAATCCGTATGCTTGTCAGATCTTACTTCTGCGGTTTTCCACCACGGCATAAAACATAGTGCGAGGGAACGACTGCGATGTGATATGATTGGTGATTGGAATATTTCATATTCATACTTTTGCGATTCGAGCTGATTGCGTATGCTTTGAGATATGAACATCCTTTGAGCTGTTCGCCTGAACTTTTGAGCAATGCTTTTGGGGGAATACAAAATGCGTTTCGTATTTGAACCGCAAGGGCATCACTGTAGGGCGTATCGCATCAAATGCTGATTCATCAGGTCTAGCTGTCCGCCTGGCTTGGTCCCAGTGAGACATTGCAGAATGATCGAACGGGCCACCACGGCGCCCAGTTTCCCAATAAGTGGGTATTGCAAGGGCCATTAACAAGGTAGTTGCCACCAAGTTGGGTCGCGTACCTATTATCGGCTTGCAGTCCCGTAAGCACTCTGGCTCCATGGAGAAATACGGTGTCCCCCACAGAGCCAGATACGCGGCGTCTATGCGCTTGGCACGCCAAGGGTCGATTGTGTTTGTCCCCTTGGGGTGTGTGTCCAATGACGGCCGTTGCATGAGTTGCTTGCCTGCGGCACTGGTCTTCGCACTCCTCATCAGAAAGCCGCCCACGCTTGCAGTGGGCCTTGGACTTTTGGATTTTGGTGTGCACGATCGTGAAACACAGGGGTTGTCCGTTGTTTGGCAAGACTAGAACGGCAGCCGGAGCCTGGACTTGGCTCCACCTGTTGTTTTGGACAGCTCTGAGCGACGGCTCTTTGTTGCTCCTGACCGGTCGCTGAGACTCCGTAGTTTGTGCTGAACGGGCTAACACCGGCAAAGCCTGTGCGCCGCAGCCCTTTGTAGAGCTTCCCTTTGCTGTTTCACCGCTTTGTTGTAGTTTGTAGTTTGGATTGTTGTTTCGCTTGTTTGTAGGGACCGAGTGCTACATGCAGATGTCCCCATGGGCTTCCCCAGCAACTACCCGCCCCACACTCTCGGACGCGATCTGCGTATTGATAAACTGGATGGCCGCTGCCAGGCAGTTTGTGGCCTTGGGTGGACTGGCGGGTGGCCAGTTATGCTTCTTGGGGTTCCGACTGGTCCCCAATTACCACAATAAATCAACCATCTACTCTTATACAGCGCAGCAACTGAAGCTTCCCAGCAAATAGAAGCGTTCCGGGTAGAACAGAGAGGTACGTTTGGGCCCCGGCAGCCAGACCGCCAGCGCAGCTCGAAGGTCGTAACCATCTCGTCGCGTGCATTGACGGACCCTGGCGAAGGCACTGGACAGCAGTCCGGCAGGCTGCAAACTGAGTGCCTACATAGGTTTTTGGGGGGTGTTCAAATCCAAGGTTTGGGACTTAGAGTTCCGAACCCAGGGTTCTGGAACTCCGAACTAAGAGTTCGAAGCCTCGAACCCAGGGTTCGAACATCGAAGTTCCCTCCGAACCCTGGGTTCGAACTTTGGTTTGAACTCCAAGTTGAACTCAACTCCGAACTTCTTGAACTGGAGTTGAACCTGGAGTTGAACTCTGAAGGCGAAGAGTTTGAACCCAGGGTTTGAACACAGAGTTTCCGAACCCAGAGTTCGAACATAGAGTTTGCGAACCCAGGAGTTCCCGAACCCAGAGTTCGAACGTTGAGTTTCCGAACCCAGAGTTCGAACTCTGGCGGCCCTAAAGAGTTGAAACCCAGGTTTCGAACATAAAGTTTCCGAACCCGGAGTTCGAACATGGAGTTTCCGAACCGAGAGTTCGAACTCTTGTATCATTGCTTCTTGTTCTCTCATTATATTTTCTTCGCAAAAACCACATTAAGCGATTTCGTGTGGCTTCTTCTTCTTTTGTTGTGCTTGCGTTTGAGTTTGTGGTTTCTGTCATTGTAGTGTGCTCTCAGTTAGTTTTCTTCGCAAAACCCCCACAAAGCGATTCTGTGTGGCTTCTTCTCCTTTTGTTTGGTGATTGTTGGTGTTTTGTTTTCTTTGATTTCTTCGCAAAAACCACCATAAAGCGGTTTCGTGTGGCTTCTACTTCTTTTGTGGCAGGGACTGGTCATTGGCAGCCTTTTTCTTTGTTTTCGGCAAGCTTCTAAAAACAGCGGGGGGGTTGGAGGGGGCGCAGCCCCCCCCAAACGTGGAGTTTCCGAACCCAGGGTTCGAACGCACTGGGGGGGGGGGACGACTTCCAGAACCCGGGGTTCCAACCTGGGGACCGGGGGGGGTTCCGAACCCAGGGTTCGGACTCTCTGGGAAAGGGGAGGAGTTCCCGAACCCGTTCGAACATGGTGTTCTCCAAACCCCGGGTTCGAACATAGAGTTCCCGAACCCAGGGTTCGAACATAGAGTTTCCGGAACACTCCAAAAACCTGTGCTCCTGAGTGCTGCCGCCGGTTTTGAGACCCAGAGCCTCTCAGAGAGCGGGAAGCAAATGCGAAAGCGTCCCTGATAAACTGCTGGATGGGTGAGAATGTCCGGATTTACTCAGGGATGGTGAAGCGCAACCACGCCATTCTCCCACCTGTGTCGTATTCGAGCCCCTATCTGTCATTGCAGCGGACAGATGTCTTCCGCCGAAAAAGGGGCTGCGAGCCGTACCCCGAGCTGCCCCTGGCGACCTTCCTCTGCAGCCTGCTCATCACTGTCCCGAAGGCACCGATCACCTCCAAGTGCGGACAGTCCTGTGGCTGATCGACTAATCGGCGCACCACAAACAGCAGTACTTGGACGGGGAGTAGGGCACTGCAATGTTGCAGCGGGGAAATGTGTCTGCCGGGGCCCCCAGCCATAACAATGAAACTGCCATCCATGGCCATGGTCAACGTGGCCTGATCGGCGTGCTGCCACTGGGCAACAATCTCATCGATGAGCAACCCCCACCACACTTGGGGTCGTGCGAGCTCACGTCAGCACAAGTCGTAGGCCTTGTCCTCGGACAAGTGTTGTAATGGCTCGCGCAGCTCGGCAAGGGCCGCACTGATGGCGATCAGTGGGTTGACACAGAGACGCCAGACCTCCGCCTCGGAGCAGCATCGCAACCGCATGGCTCTGTCCGCGAAGCTGCAGATGCCAAAACCAAACTGATCGACGTTGACGCGCAGTGATCCAGCGGTTAGGGACATTGGGAGCGACAGGAGCGTATCACAATCGACCAAGGAAGGCAATAGATAGCGCAAGTGGTCCATTTGTGTTTCTGCAGTCCCAGGTGGAGGGGGAGCACCCGCCCTTTCCTGCCATTCCTGGAGGATGGCCCGCTGCACCGTCAAAGTAGAAGGGTCATCGGTGGCCGCCACGTTGCTCCTGAGTTCGGTCAGATCAGGGCGATGGCGTGTGGGCTGCTCATCAACAGCTTTGATCAGAGCATTCAAGTCCTGCCGCCAGTCCATAGGTTTAAAGACGCGGGGACACCCGGCGCTGTAGAGTTCATCCGCGAACTGCGGATCCTCCTGGACACCCGCGCCTGCGCTGACATTGCGTTGAAGGACCGCATGCCCTCGCCGGTCATATTCGGCAGCAGCCAATCCGCAGGACAGAGTGCCGGCATCGCTGAATCGGAAAGTGGTCGGGTCATAGGAGGGTCCGACGAGTTCTCGCAGCCTATACCTGGGATAAGCCATGAGCTCTTGCGTCGTGTGGTCGGTGGCAACATGAGCCAAATAATAACTGCCCGGTAGCGAGGCCACCGCCCACATCGTATCATGTGAGTCGGTAGTTTGCTCCGTGGAGTCGGGGGAGACACGCATGCGCCCTTTGGCACTGCGGGCGTGCGGCTCGGCAAAGGCTGCATACAGCCGAGATGGGGGGCGCACGCCCCGTCCTTGCCAATTCCGCAAGCCGTACAATTGAAGGCGCTGGCGCTGACCTTCATCGTCCATATCTAACGTCACAGCGAAAGGATCGGTGGTGTCGAAAAGAGGATAGAAATACGTGGACTCCTGGGGACGGCCGTGTCGGCCTGTCAGCGCTTGCTCAGGGCCTCGCAGATGCAGTTGAGCTCGGTGGAGACCATCAAGGTCATCCTTGACATCCTGCGCCCAGTCCGGGGGGAGGCCCTTGCGAGTGGTGGCGTCTGTCCACTGTATTAGGGAGCCCTGCAAACGCGCGTGCATGCGGGCCACAGCAAGTAAGCCAGACGCATGCGCAGGCGAGACTACCAGGAGCGGTCCCGTGCCACGTGTGAGCGCTGCTGTGAGCCTTTGATGTGCCGCCTCGCCGCTTTCAGTGAAGTCACCCACCCGATCAACCATGCACAGATTGACGGCACCGGTAGAGCCAGCACACGCGGTGGCAGAGAAGAGGTCTATGAACGGACCCAGCTCTGCGTGCCTGCGTTCGAAGAATCTCATCACCGCTCGGGCCTGGTCGATTGTGATGACCTCGGCCGGCCTGGGCAGCTCTGGGTGGTGTTCCCAGGCCCATTCTTCCAGCAGCTTGCCCTGCTGGCCATCATTGGCGTGAAGTTGCTCATTGTGGTCCGTCAACCCTGCATTGCTCAGACCAACAAAAGTTTGGAAGTTATGGAGCAAGCGATTAGCGGGGTTGACGAGCACCAATCGCTGGCCTCACTTGGCACGGATCCGGTGTCCCTGAGTGATGTAGAGGTGGGTGAGAACAAAGAAGAGGAGGTCTCGCAAGTCTTCCGAAGCCCATTGTCGGCCTTTGGCCTCCGACTCGGGGATCTCCAGGAAGCGTAAGCCCGGCTGCCACCGGCCCCGGGATCACGACATGCAGCGTCACGGGTGCTGCTGGTGGCCGCCAACCTGCCAATATTCGGCATACCCGGTGTTTCACCAGGGGTCAACCGCCGCTGTACTGCTTGCGGATATCGCGCTGCGGTGATAAAGAGATAGACTTCCGTGAGCAGGCGTGCAGAGCTGACAAGACCCAGATTGAAGGCCACCCCATTGATCGTTTCCAGTCCCTCACGTGAGGGTTCCACACGGTCCCAAGTGCTCCGCAGGCGCTACAGCGGCCGCAATGTCAGCCTCGGCCACACCCTGGCAAGGGAAGCGGTCGGCCTCACTCGCAGCAAAGCTGCGTAAGGGACCCGACAGATCCGGTCTCCGAAACGCACATCACAGGCCCTCTCGGCAGGGGCGTCCCTGAATAGGCAGCCCCGCACCTGCGGCGTGGACGACAGGAAGAGCCATCTCGCCCATTCATCGCGGAGCTCGATCGCCGGCTGGTCGTCGCTGCTACCCAGGTCTGTCTCGCCCTGTACCACATCAGCCAAACACTGAAAGGAGCCTACTCTGAGAGGGCCCAGCTGAGTGGCGTGTACCAACCTACTCGTTGCATGTGCAACGGTGAGAGGTTGTATCAGCGGGAGCCCAGTAAGGCTACCGCCCTGATACCCACGTGCTTCAGCAGCAGTCTGTCGATGGTCGCAAACTGTATCTCGTTGCCGCCACCTCCTGTCACCTGTCGGTTGCTTCGGGTCTCCCGTGCGAATGAGGAGCACATCGTCCGCGGCCTCAGTGACATTGACAGACTCAGCATGCCCCTCCTGTTGCCCCTCGCCAATAATCAGGGTGCGACACCGGATGAGGGCGGTCAGGACATCAGACCGATATCTCCCCACCTCCTCCGCGCCAGAGCCCTGAGTAATCAAAAGGATACGGGCCTCCGTTAATGAGGGGGGCGGGTCGTCTTCCACCTCCACACCACTGGCCTCCAGCCACGCCTCTAGCAGCCCACCCTGATTGTGGCCCCGTGAGCTAGCGGGACATGATCATGCACCGGTGAGAAAAGATCCTGCTTCCCCGATACCCTGCGAACGATAAGCATACGCCGGAGCCAAAGAGGCGCATCAGCGAGCACGTTGTGAGATATCATAAGCACAGCGAGAAGGGCGGCATGCTGTTGCGATGTCCATACTACCGGAAAGTCCACAACTGCACCGATACACATCACGGCCAGGAGGAGGGAGAACGTTTTAGAGGCGCCAGGGCATCCTAAGATGTTGAGGGAGGTGCGATTCGTGCCTCGCGCAACAAGGATCGCCTGTATATGAGCATGAGAAGACCATCAGGGTCCTCAAGCAGGTTGCTGATTAGTTCACAAAAGGCACGGCCACGGATGTTGGCAGCATCCAGGTAGACCTGCGCGATCTCGTTGCGCGGCACTTCCCATGTCCTCCCTACCTGCCTCGCTGACCCAGACGACTGCAGCTTCTCCCTGGCCGCCTGGAGTTCCTGCCGATGGGAGGGCCAGGAGACGGAGTCGGCCTGTGCAGGGTCGAAGAGGTCCTCCCACGCCGAAACCCGGCATGCCTGCAGAAAGAGAAGAACCATGTCAATTTCCACGGAGAAAGTCGCGCCGGAGTGTGTGAACGAGTCTGCGGTAAGGGTGACTGTCGGGGCGTACTGGCTCGTTGGCGGCGGCCCCAAGAAGGAGGGCCATTCGCGGACGAGCACCTCCACAGAACCTGGGCTGAGCTTCCGTAGATGCCTGGCATATTTGCCCTCTCGCTTGCGGTGCGAGATGTGAAGCTCCGTGAAGATCCCAACAAGTTTGCAGACCGGTGGGCCACCTAGCTCGAAGACTACCACCGAGCCCTCTAATGTATCCATATGGGAGAACCAATTGCGGGTGACGCCGGTCGGGGACGACGCTACAATCTTCAGGACATACGCACCAAAGCTGGTGCAGGTCGAGGCCGTGACTGTGACCGAGAAGTCCTGAAACGTCCGGCCCCCCGCTAGGCGTTCTTTAGGGGCTGCCTGCCTGTGTGGCTCGCGCCGTCCCTCTTCCGTGGAGTCAGCTAATGTGGCACCCTTACTAAAGAGGTGAAAATAGAGAAAGTCAACTACTCGGTGCAAGGAGTGCCGCAACAGAACTTTGGCGACTGGCTCAGGGAGTCCGCAGGTTGCGCTCCTTTCCACAGTTATATCATGTAGCTCGACGGTGCTCAAAAGCCACGATTTCAGTTTGCCGAGCGCCGTCAAGGAGGGCGGCTGGTGTGCAGCCAGATCGGCTAAGAGATCACCAGGCAAGGCCTCTCGAAGGCTCTCGAGGGTGCACTCTGTGAGTTCCGTTTGCGGAAAGATGGTCCGCATAACCTGCATGTGCGGTGAGTCGCTGAAAACCGGGAAGCGGAACAAATGCAACTGCTGGAACGCCAAGTAGAGTTCGTGGCTATCGTTGATCAGTGGTAAGAAGGCCCGACAGTGTGCAGTGTTGACTTCTGGGGGTAAGTATTCCAGTCGCTCAAGCAGGTGACCATATCCATGGCAGGCTGTACCGTAAAAGTTTACCGACGAGCCGCCGAGCAGCCAGACAAACCCGCCTCCGGTCGTACGCAACGACGCATTGAGCTGCTCCCTGCGTTGCGCAGACGGGCTAAACGGGCACAGCCTATCTTCACTTGCATGGACAAGCCATAATGTGAGAGGCAGCTGCAGAAGCTGCTCGAAAATAAAGTCAGGCATGCCCAGGGCTCCAAGTCGGACCACATGACGGAGCGCGCCACCCTCAAGGGCCACAGCAGAATTGCCGGTCCCAGGCTGCGACGGGATGCGTTCCCACGCTCGATGCGCTAGAATGGCAAGCACCGCGCCTGTATAACTGCCAGCTGAAAAGCCCTGGATAATGAGGGGGCTAGGTCGGAGAGCCGCCAGAAAAATGAGCATGGCACTAAGGCAGCCACTGTGTGGAGACTGCAGGTGCGAGCTGCGTGGCAGACGCTGAAACGGCCTGTACATCATCGTGACCTCGGGCGGGTTGAGGGGAGAGTGCTTGCCAACGTGCGAAGTCAAGGTCAGCTCTCAGAACTTCGGAGCTAGAGTCGTCGATTTTGCGGACCGCTCTCATGCTTCGCCAATTGCACACAAACTGAGGCTTTCCGCGTGTGCTTTACCTCGTTGCTTGCAGTTTCCATTGCGCTGGCGCAATTTTGTGATCCGCCGGAAGGGCGTATTTTTGACCTCTCGTGGCATTAGGTTGGCGCGCCCCGAGATCTGGTGGTGGTTTCTGTTGGATGAGCTGGATGGCCTGAAGCTCTCCCCAGTGCAAAGGAAGGCACAAGTCACCAGTGCGGGACGGAAGCCTTATCCAAATGTCTCTTGCACCCAAGAGAGACCCCCTTCCCACGACCAGACGTGGCACTGGTACCGGCGCCCGGCGGACAACGGAGGATGGAAGACTCGAGCATTGACCCGAATCAGGGAATCTCGCTGCTTCATTGTGGTGTGCTGCTGCCGGTGCAACTGATGTTCTACCTGGCACGGTCTTTGGTGGATGAGCCGGCCGCCGCCAGCACAACTCGTGCGCATCTCTCCAGTCTGTCACAATGGCCAACGATTCATGGAGATTCGCGTTAAAGTGGAAGTACTGGCCTCGATTGTAGGGTGGCCCCAAATTGCCATTGCTGCGCGAATGCTGGAGGGCTTCCAGCGTGGACGCCTGCTTGCCAGACGGGGGGAGTTCGACCCACAGATGTTCTCGTTCCCGGGCGTCCCCCTTGGGCCTGCAAGGTTCTCATTAATCACCTAGTGGCCCAGGAGTCGGGTGATAAGACAATGCCTGATGGGAGCCGTGCGTGGTGTCGCCTAGGGCCTAGGCCGATGTGTTCAGACTTCTTGTCACTCACAAGATACCGCCGCTCGCAGAAATCCCAATGGAATCTCACGGAACCGCTCGCAAACCTCTCGTTACTCACCGGTACCTCTCACAGACTTCTCACACAATTCTCGCACGATCGCTCACAGACCTCTCCCGGCTCACAGGTGCCGCTCACAGAATTCTCACAGGTACCGCTCACAGAATTCTCACACACCTGTCCCCCGCTCACAGGTGCCGCTCACACTATCGCTCACAGGAAACCTCACACAAGAATCACAGAAAAATAATTTCAAGGTATCCCAGAGCTTGCAAGGCACTGCAACTCTTAAGCCTTGGCGACTCCTGGGGCCAAGAACGCTGGAAAGCTGAAGCTGACGCCTTCTTGGCGCAGGGTGGACTTGGCCCTGGCATTCAAATCCCTTTCATATCCTCGGAACTCATGCCGCATCTCCATGAGCCCGATCTGGATATGCACAGGTACAGCTTCCACCGTTTGCGTGAGATGCATGCGCAGCGCAATTTCCAAATGTTGTACCTTCTGCACGAGTCCCAATTTCCGCTTGGCGGCAACGACATGCAGCGCCTGCTGGATGCTTGGCCGCCGCAGTCGACACTAGACCGCACCCAGTAACAAGAGGCGTCTGCCCACATGCCAGCGCATTGCGACCGCCGACATACGTCGTTGGGTCAATTGCTTCGCCACAGGCTATAGGTCTGGATTTGTGGAATTCGTGTGCACGATCGTGACACAACAGGACGCCGGGGCTGACCGTTGTTCGACGGAACTAGAGCGGCGGCCGGAGCTTTGATTTTGGGCTCCACCGGTAGTCTTGGACAGCTTTGGGCGACGGCCTTCTGCTGTTGTGGATCGGTCGCTGAGGCCCCGTAGCTCGTGCTGAACGGCCAACACCGCGCCGCAGCTGGCTTTTTTGCCTTACTTCTAGGGCCGCCTGTTTCACCGCTGTTTTTTGGATTTGGTTTGTTGGTTTGTCTCGTTTGTAGGGACCGAGTGCTACAGCCGTAGTCGACGAGGCCCGCTCACGCCAAAAAAAAAGATCCCCGAGTTGGAGGCAAGAGGCAGGCAATGGCTTCAATCCAATGATGGGCAGCAGGGCAAGCTGTTGGAAGAATGGGCCTGCGAACAGGACCCAGAGCTGCCGAGGCCAGCTGAGATTACTGCGGTTCCAACAGGCTCGCGCGGTGATGCGATTCTTCGGCCGCAGGCATGTGAACGCTTCTGGATCTGCTGAAATCCTACGACGGAATTTGCCGATGTGGCCCCTGCCGACTCTGACCCATTCACCTCAGTCTCGACGAATGGTCGCACGCCAGAGCCCTGTCCCAAGGGCTCAAACCCTGTGGCAGTAAGCGTATTTGCTGCAGATGTCATTCCCAATAACGAGCAGCGGTGTCGCAAAGAACTTGCCGCCAACAGGCGGGCAGGCACGGCCATTGTGACTTGCACGAACTGAGCCACCTCGCCATTGTCTATCGGCTGCTCACTATCAGCCTCAGCAGAGTCGTGCGAGCCGCTTTAGCACCTCCAGACGACGCTTGACTCCGTTCTTTTTGACCACAGGCGCCTGTGCCAGATCCCGAATCGTGCTGCCAGAGGATCTTGTTCTGGGCTTGGACTTGCCTCCTGATTCAAGCGGCAGGTTCACTTTGGAACGCACGCAACCTTGCACTTCCTAATTCGCTTCTTTCGGCATGGACAAACTGAATGTCCGAGCCAAAGTCATTGCACTCCTCCTTCTTGAGAGCCTTAACCAAAAGCGCGGATTGTAGATCTCAGCTCATGCTGGATCTTCATGTGGCGATCAAAGCGTGGTGCAAGTGCGTGACCGAGCGAAGCCAAGACTCGCCTCTTGTGCACCCTGCGAAAGACCCTGCATTGATCGGGCTTTGCCTTCCGCGGTCAGTTGGACCTGGCTGCGTCAGCAATGGGCAGCCTTTGAAGTGTCTTCTTCCAGGTGTGAAAATGCAACAGTCTGGCCACCCATGTCGATGCTGTCCTGCTGTCCATGGAGGTGGAGGGGCCATACTGGTGCCTGTCCGCTTGCCCGCCGGTCTCTTTATCACCTTTTCTCTCGCATGTCAGAGAATCGGTGGCGCGACCTGTCGCATGCGTTCTGTGTGGAGTGTGGGGGAGGTCAAATGTCCACTCGACTGACTCCTCCTCTCTTCACTGTTACTTGTCTTTGACTATGGTGCCTGTGGACTTTGGTGTGCACGATTCGCAAAAAACAAGACACGAGGGCTGTCCGTTGTCCGACGGGACCAGAACAGCTGCCGGCCTTGGATTTGGGCTGCTCGTTGTCTTGGGCGCTTCTGGATGGAGTCGCTGAGCGAAGCCCCACAGCTTCTGCTGACGAAGTCCGCACGCTGCAGCAGGTACGTAGCCTCGTTCGCTAATTTACCTCGTTTCACCGCTGTTTTCTTGTGTGTTCGTCTGTTTAACCGTAGTTTACGGGGACCGAGTGCTGCAGCCGCAGCCAACGAGGCCCGCCGATGCCTAAAAATTCACTGAAAGATGCCGGCGTCGAAATCAAGCGCGCGGTCCATTTCCTCCAAGGACGCTAGGACAGATCGGTGTCCAATCAAGTTGTGGCCCCACACTTTCAGACACTTCGGGGCAAGGCACTTTAGTGTGCAAGACGCCTTGCCAGTAAGCGTCATTGAGGAGCTGTTGACTCAGCGGGTAAGGCCTTATATTCTTTTTCCACTGAATTGCATCCTCAGCCGCAACCTTGCCTTCGGCAGTCGCTCGATCAATGTTAGTGATGACTGTTTGGCGCAAGGTCTCGTCGGCTGCGATAAGCTGAGCTGGTGTAGGTATATGGCCCAGGGAGAGTTGTGTGCAAGAGTCGGTTGTGACAAAATGTCTTACAACGCTTGGTGTAAACGAATTTCCGGCAATAGACGCAATGGTATGCCGAGTACAATGCTTGGGTAGAATACGTAGACCTTCAAGCAACTCAACGTCCGCAAGGATCTCCCACAAACTGACTGGTCGGAAAGGGAGTGGCGTGCTGTTTAAATACTCAAGCACGGGATCCAGAGTGCTTTCAAGATCGCGATCGACATAGGCCGACCTCCCTGCCGTCGCCTTGAGGAAAGACTGCCAAATGGGGAGTAGCGGCGGGGGAAAGAAGTCTTCCCACCGAATCGGTGGGTATTGCTGTCGCCTGCCTGCTTGGCTGCAGCAAGCCGCTTCAAACTTGGAACAACTCCCGAAGTGCGATATGTGATATAGCATGTACCGCGGATGGTAAAATACCGTTGGTAATCGTGGTGTGCCATCAGCGAACTCGCTTCGCGGTCTCATGAAAGGAGGGAGTTTAACAGCAGACAGTACTCCTCTACTGCTGTTATTTCCAGAGTCGAAAAAAAGAGCAGCCCAAATTCAACCGGCAGGACTGTTGCGCCACGCGCTTCGCAGACTCCGCAATAGAGCAACCTCAGAGCAGGCTGGCAACTCCCGCCAGTCTTGGTCTTTTGGCTGCGGGAGCCCATCTGCAGCCGTCATACTTCCCGTTACGGTTCTTTCGCTTGGGGTGGTCAAGCTCAAGGACCAACGGGCCAGCCAAAGTCATGACCATGAGAGCGAGGCTTCAGGATTTGCCAGCTGAATGCATCTTGAGGCCGTACCCTGCTCATGAGCGCTGGCGACACGAAGAACAGAAGTTATTGGACATGGCGGTGTCGGACCGGGCCCACCTCAAAAAGCCCGTCAGCTGCACAAGTTCTATCGTAAAAACAAGATCCGTTTCCTTTACTCCCTGTGCGAAGATTCATTCCATGACCCTGATCACGTCTTGGGGGGGACCGGGAACGTCATACTGATGTCTGCCCGCCAAGACCGGGTGCCGTCATTCCTTGCATCGTAATGCCCACAGGCTTCCGGCCGTTCACTTTGGACTTCCGGACTTGTGGACTTTGGCGTGCACAACCTCAGTCCGTCGGGACTAGAACGGCTGCCGGAGCTTTCCTTGGGCTCCACTCGTTGTTTTGGGTGGCCTTGAACGGTAACATCGAAAAATATGCAAGAAAATGGAACCTAAAAGAAAAGGCCAAACCTGCAAAGCAGAACTAAAATGCAGAAGCCCCATAAAACAGCTGCAAAAGAGCAGTAAAAGAGCGTTTGTGGTTGAAAGGCAGCAGAGCCAATGAGCAGCTCAAAGACTGAGATCAGCAGTTTGCTGTGGGGATCAAGAATCGAACGAGCCTATTCTAGCAGAACTGATGCCAGCTTGAGAACGTGGCCTCGGCTTGGCCAACTTTTTGCTTACAAATGGAATGCTCCTAGCGCGGATCTGTCTTGCTTCCCGGTGCGATTTTTCCGCTTGGCTGGTCACGTGGAGGCAGGTGCAGGAAGTGCAGACTTTGACGCAGCAACCTGCGTACGACGAAAACTGTCGTCTGGATTATCGATTGCCTTCTCACCAAAATCAGAGAAAACGGAAGCTCTGCATGGAGACCCCAAAGAACAGTAGCGCACCTCGTTTTGCCGCCGTTTTGTGTTTTGTGTTTTGTGTTTCTAAGAACTGCTGACGCATACCCACCAAAATCGTTTCTTCATTTTCTTCAGCTTAGCGACTAGAAGCGCTTGGATGCAACATTTCCTTGACTTTTTCTGTGTTGCACTTGAAAAACTTGTTCGAAAGCTGCAATCCAAAGCTTCTAGGCTCCAAGTCTAGACTTTCGGACTTTATGCCGTGCAATCCTTTTGTCTTTGTCTCTGTGCTCTCGTTTCACCGCTGCCTTTTGTTTGTGGCTTTTCGTGGTTTAGTAAGGGACTGAGGATAGCTGACGCAGAAACTTCAAGCTGTTTCTTCTCTTCCGAAGCACATATCGCCCAAACACACTCGTAGCATTCTTGCGCATGCCACGTGGTGTAAACACTCACCCAAGGATCGGATGCAAAGAATCGCAAAGTCGCAGGGAGACACACACCGTTTTGAGCTAAGAGTTTGGGTTTTCAGCACTTTCGTCCGTTTTCATGCTAGCTATTGAGTGTTTGATGATGTGGACACACCTGTCGTTTTGGAGCAGCTTGTACAGATTGTACAGGTGGTGACGCATCAATCACCATTTCGGTGGCAATATTTCACTGACATGCTCGACTTAGATGGCTTAGCAACGCCACGTGGAAGGCACCGGAAGGATCGATGTGATCTTCCGAATGGAGAACGAGTCAGAATGACAGCGCTCTCTCCGATGAGGGCGCATGAGCCAACAAAAGTGCTCCAGTTGCGTAGCCCAAGCAACATGTGCCTTCGACCGTGCACCTTGGTAGCGTGGTGTGCAGCCGATTGTTGGTCGCAGTTCTGCCTTTGATGACGTGGTCCTTCCGAAATGTATCGCATGTTTGGTTGGCCGGGCATTCAACCCTTGTGACGGTGATCAGTTTCGTAGCTTGGACCACTCAGTGCAGTTTCCAACTGAGCATGTGCTGACATGACTCACGACATTCAGATGTGAGTTCCCAATGAAACATTCTGTTGAAGACAGGACCGTGGTCTTTTTTCGGACGATGGCGCGGCCTGATCCTAGTGGGGTGAATTGGGCGATGTTCTGTTTTTTGGCATGTTAAGGCTTTTGCTTAAACCGCAACGGCAAGCAATGCTATCTGTGACATGTGGATGACCCCAGCTGCACTTTTTCGCGACGAGCCCGACCTCTTAAAGTCTACCGTTGAGCCGGGTTTGGGAACATATTGTGGATCATTGGCTTGGAAGCAAAGTTTTGGATTTTTAATTCAATCAATCCGTGCCAATGCATGGTGTTGTATAGGTCCAGCTCACTGCATGATGTTTGGTTGTGTTCAGCGCGCAACCGACAATGTTGTCATGGGGCTGCTACGTTGTGTGCAATCCAGACCTGGCGCTGAACAGCGGCACCAACTGCAATGTCAGGCCACGGCTTGAATGATTTCAAGTTGCATTTGGACGTCTCACCGCACTGATTATTGGAACACTGTCTTGTACAACAACTGGTGTTGTGTAGGCCTAGGAACTAAGATCCTCGTTGTATTTTTGCACGATCACCCGTGGCTTCGTTTGGCTCAGCAAGGCGTTACTGTATTGTGTGTGCCAAATGGAGGCTGCGAAGCAGCTCGCCAATTCCGCATTCAGGTGTCCCATCGAGCAAGTACAAATTTCTCAGACTTCATTTCTTGATTCATCTCGTCCAAGGTGATGGCTGCATCGTCGCCGAAGGTCCCCTCCGCCGAGAGTTGTTCGCATGTTGCAACAGTTCGTTCCGTTCTAGATATAACAAGGCAAGGTTCTGGTGTATCCAGTCGACTGGGGCTGTGCTCACCGGAACTTCAAGTTTTGAACCTCAGGGACTTATTGGGGGCCTCCTGTCAGGAAGCATGACCTCACGAATGGCAGACCGATGAAGCTTACGAGCACTGTGAAGCGGCCAGGTCACAGCCGGAGCATCTCAGACTCTTTCGCCGAAAATGGCAGGCGACGGTTCCGTGAGTACGGCGTGAAGCTTACGCAGTCATTGTGAATATGCATGTTGCATCGAAGTGACTGCTTACATTTTTGTTGCACATTCGGTTCGAGAAGGCCTCGCGCCTGCATTCCTTTGATTGCCTACCCGTGTGTCTTCCTCCTGGGAAGCGTGGTAATCATGCATGTGCCGGCAGCTGCTGCTGCTGCCGGTACGGCCTACACAGGCAAATGGCTCTTCGACTACAACCGTGCCAACTTTCAGTATGACGTCCCCCAGCGCTTCGGGCGGTTCATGACATCCCGTGGGATGCTGAACGCGCAAGTAGGCCAGTATCGACAGGACGTTCACGGAATTGCGGAGTTGACATCCTCCAAAATGGACACAGTTCAAGGCATGATGACCTTGGTGCTTTGTGTTTGTGCTGCACTTTCGGATGCCGGACGCATTGGAATGCACGGCTGTGCTCCTCCACAGTGGCTTTGTGGACTTTATTCAGGCCTGGATCACGTGAGCACCCAGCAACGAAACTCAAATTTTCATGGCCCGGTTTGTCAACCACCCAAGTATGCTGATTTTGACTTGATGGACAGGCCATATTTACACATCGATCTTGTACTGTGGAACGGCGCTTTGGCTTGGCATGCATGGATCACTGCGTGCCCAGCATCTCGTTTGCACTTCATAGCTGGAGTGATCAGTTTCGTTTCGGAGCCGCCACAGGTGGCACTATCGCCTGAGCACTGAGGTGTGCAATGACATCTCTTCTTACGCGAAAAGTCAGGCTTCCAATTCCATCGATGGCTCAGCTTGATGCAGCGCGTTCCTTTGGTTCTGCTTTTGAGCAGCAGAAGTTCGGTGACATATTCCGAGTCGGGACCTTGGCTTCATGTGGTAATGTTCCTTCATGTTCACGAGGCCAGTGGCCATGATGCCAGGTGCCATTCATGCGCCATCCAGAAGATGCTCCAGAGCTTCCTCCTGCAGACCCTGGTGACTCAGGGGAGGTCAAAGCACCGAGTTATAGGTTCCTTAACCAGAGCATGTATCCTGGCAAGCAGGACGATGATGACAAGAAGGAGAAGGGAAGCAAGGATGGCAAGAAGCCTGGAAAGAAGAAGGCATCAAAGGTGCGGAACTAAGTCGGTTCATGCATCTTTGACAGCTTTCCTGTGCAAGTCTCCTTGCTTTGGATGACCACGAGGTACATCTGCCGGACCCAAGAACAGAGTTTAGCAGCACTGCCCGTGACACCGTCCCATCGTGGATTCGAGACGAGCAGGCCAGTTCTTCGGAGCAAACACTTCATGCCTTCAGTCGATGCTGCAGCAAGTGCTGTACTGGTGTCGAGGTGGTCGACAAAGGTGGAGGGCTTTTGGGGTCGCGCCGCCAGCTTTGATGCATGACCTCGAAGCTTCGCTTCTGGACAAGACATGTGACAGGTTGCCTTCTCGCGATGACTTCGAACCCCACGAGACTCCTGATCACTTCAAGATGCTCCTGGCCGTGCGCGGCTCGTGCTTCGTGCTCGCTGCCCTCGGCATTCTCCGTGACTCTTGCGAGCTTGCCGAGGCTCAAGAGGAATGGTGGCAGTACGACGTCTACGCCCGCATCCTGATGCTCTATGGGTCCTGCCAATTCCTATATGCTGCCGCTCGGATCTGTAGGTAAGCAGTCCGTTCATGTCGTTCAGGGCCTTCCGCAGAACAAGCTGGGAGGTGGGAAGAGATGACAAGAGGCAGAGGAAAGTAGTCCGCCTTGTTCTGAGGTTTGCTACTATTGTATTGGCACTACCACTGCAGAGTTGCGTGGCTTTTGGATCTCCTGGTCCATGCCGATGTTGTTCATGGCAGCCCAAGTGTTGATCCTTCGCCTCGACGTTGTCCGCACCTCTGGCAATCATATGCTGCCTAATGCCGAGTGGATTGGCCACCTTGCGCCGTACTTTGCGGTGACGGCCACAACCCTTGAGTACCGGCATCTGTACTCTCCTACTACGGTCATTCTCACATGGGTCTTTGTCTTCCTGACGTACTTTGCCCACATCGTCATGGTGCTGGGCTAAGTTGAGGATTTCAGGCAATGCTTTCACAGCCCATGAAAGCCAACACCTCGAATATGGCTCGCATCTGAGGCGATGCGCTTCTTGGATTTGGCGTGGCCGGATTGGAATCGCGCCACGGACATGCCTGATGAGCCGGGGAAGCCCTGGTGGCCATCCTCCTGGAAGGCAGGCTTTCGGCCAGCACAAAATCCAGCTGCGAGCCCACTTCTTTCTTGCAGGTGCCTTCCGCATTTCGCAACGCGTTGTGGCTCCTGGCTCCGCCGAAGAAGCTCGAGCCGGGCCAGCACGACCTGCTCCACGAAGCCGAGGCCGGACCGGCAGCGGCACTGCGCATGCTCTGCTCAGCTTCTCACCTTGCTCTGGCCGCAGCCGCCGGCCGCAGGGCTTGCAAAGTACGGGCGGCGGAGCAGACCTCCGACGCCGTGGAAAGGCCGGCAGAAATGTGCAGGCTCCCATGCCTTCCTCATAAACGCTTTCTGTGAGGATAAGAAGGGTAAGTCTGGTGGCAAGGTCAAGGAGGCAAGGACTTGGTGCCCGTGTCTCATTTGTCTGCTCGTATAAATTCAGGTGGGAGAAGGACTGGTGTCTGATGAAGCTGGTGAGAGCTCACCTACTACATACCGTGGTGAGGCGGCACATCCAGCTTTGCAGCATGTCTCTGTGTTGCCTCGTCGCAATTGACCTGAGAAGACGGGGTTGCGCCAGATTTTGTTTTTCATCGCCCCATGAGGCAGCAGCAATTGAAGCCCACTGCACTAATTTGGATTTGGTGGTTGGGGAGAGGTCCATTCGGTAGGTGCCTTTTTTTCGCTTGGGCAGTTCTGTGAATGCACAAGGCCGTTCCCGTTGCTTCTGTTGAGATGCTCGACTCCCAACCCTCCCCCACACAGAACCAAGTCAAGATACAAGCATAACTTCTCCTGCCCTGGTTGAGAAGTCACAGAAGGCGTTTGTAGGCCCCGATCTGACTCGTCACGTCATGTTTTTGGCGAAGCTTGCCATGCGACCTGGCAGACGGTGTTCGTCTGGCTTGGGTTTTTCTCCGGTTTGGTTTGGTGCCAGCTGACTAGATCTGTCTCGTAGAGCAGCGTGCCACTTCATTGAGATTAGGAAGCCAGTCAGAGATCAGAGGATCTTTTTGACAGTTCCTGTGGCTGCATCGACCCTTTTTGGGGTGCACCTTCACGGTTTGTAGGTCGCCCTCCAACTGCTCTAGAGCACTTTAAGCCTGTCGCAGCGCATCATTGTCGCTATGTCACCGCTATATGGTGAGTGCAAAGCTGGCGTGCAGAATTTTTCCTGCTCAACTTCGTTTGTAGTGTGCGTCCTTTTCCTGTGGGTCGCCACTTACACCGCTCGTATCATCGTGACTGTGGCAGGCAGAAGGAGCTTACACTGGAAGATCACCCTTCAAAGCTTTTGCCGAAGCTCGATCACCGGACCGATCGCGTTTTGCAAAGTGGCTTGTGCCCTGCACCTGACAGTGACTCTGTCGGCGTTGCAGGACCTTCCTTGGCAGCTGGCCCGTGTTGCAATCTGCACCGTGGGCCTGCTTTGGCGTGGATCTCGGTACCTTGCGGCGACAAGGACATTGCAACATCAGGCAGCCAGGAGACTGTAGGTTCCAGTCGGGCCGAGGTTGTACATGGGCATTGCCCTCTTTGTGGCAGAGTGCTCGGTTCGTCTTGCAGGGGTGTCTTGCATGAGCCTGGTGGCTTGTGAGCCTGGTCGCATGACCAGGAAATGAATGTTGGACCAGATACGCTCATGAAGCCTCCGGGAGAACCTCCATGGATTCGTGATCAGAAGCCCTTCGCCTAGACGCAGCGGTGGATAAAAATGTCTTTGAAATCCATGAACATGTGCACGTATTGCTACATGTGTCCGTCCGAGGATGAAAAACATTTGGGTTCCCAAGGGATGGCACATGAGCAGTGAGCCGCTGCCCAGTTGCTCGCAAAGAATCTTATCCATGGCCGAGGGTCCTGATGTCCCGAAGTAGAGCGTCGAAAGCAATTTCGATTGATATAAGGTGACTACAGACTGGAGTCTTCGACTTTGGCAAAATATGAAGAAGGGTCTGTTGGTGGTCCTGGCCTCAGGTGACTGGAGGTACAAGAGAGACCAGTGCATCCAGGGAGTTTTTCTGAGGTTTTAATCCAGACGATATTCATTCACCCGGTGTCGGGGAGAGCGGCGTTCAGGAGTCCCATGGTTCCGAGCATGGAGGCATCTGACAAGTCCTGCATCCAGTGCTTTGCAGAGCGGCTCAGCGGCTCTTTGTATAAACAGGGGAGCACGGTGGACACGACAGCCATTCTGCACACCGTCGGCTGGCAGGCCTCGATCCCAGGAAAGCTCCGTTCCTTCCAGTTCACTATCCCGGATCCCCCTGAGGCGCAGATGGCCAGCTGCTGCGTGATCTCTTGAAGGCGACAGATGGCTTGGCCTGGCTACACGACTCGCTAAAGGAGATCGAGGCCGAAGAAGTTGAAGACATCAAGGAAGTCTTGCAGTCTTGCAGTTCATCTTTACCAAGGCAAACCAAGACCAAGCGGCTCCACTGTATGAGCTACCGCCATCTCCTGCTGTCCCGTTCATGGCGCCGACTACCCTGAACGCAAAGCAGGCAGTGGACAGTGGAATGGCTCAAGGCTCAAGCTGAGTTTTCTCGTGGGCCCTGTAGCGTCGTCAGGTGAAGTGGCCGGCCCTCTTCGAGCCACATCATTTGCTGTGCAGGCAAGTTTGACTTTGGGAATGTCGGAGTCTTTGCCAGACACTGTTTCGAGGGGGTCGCAGCTCATGGCGTTGACATCGCGCGGCTTTGGTGCCCACCTTTCAGATCTTGACGAGGAGGCAGGGCTTTTCAGGAAAGCAGGCCATACAGGCAATGTGGCACCGTTCTGCTTTTTGTGCCCAGGTTGATGCTGCACCCTTTGCTCTCGAAGGTCTTGGAGCTGTCCGCTCGCTTGTTGGCGGAGCTTGGCTGGATGAGGGCCTCCAGCTCATCACGAAGGCCGGTACCGAGATCGGAGGTGCACATGCTGGTTGTAGATTCAGTCTCCAAGGTTGGAGAGCTGTTCGACTGCCCTGGTGTGGCTCCAAAGAAAGGCCATGTGACCTTTTGCCGGGCTCGGCATGTTCATGAAGAGCGGCTTGTGAGGTCGCTGGTCCTGCAAGAACTCGACGGTAAAGTTACCGCTTCCCCATGGATCGCAGCTCGTCGCGGCTGCAATCTCAAAGACGGAGGTCTTTGCGATGCAATTTGCGTGACTGCATGCTCGTGCTCGACTGCATTGCTTGGAGGATGCCGGCCATCTTGCTGCGCTCTTGTTCGACCATGCTCCCTCGACTGTGAACCTTTTCCGCGGGTCTTCGGGCAGCTGGACATCGGCCGGCGAGGTTCCGTCGACGGTTTCGAACAGTGTTTCGGGGATGCCAGTCACGATTGCAGCCAGGTACACCTGCCTTCTGATGCCGGACATGTTGGCCTCTCTATTTCTGGTCAGGACACGGATGCAGCGAGTGTAACCCACTTGCATCAACAAATCTTCTGCTGTTTTTGAAGCAGCTCAGCTTGGACAAGGACCTTCTCGCCTTGCTGGGCACAAACGGCGCTGTGCTCCGACGTCACATCGTCAAAGGACCAGCAGAAGTTGTAAATCAGAGCTCTTCTTAAAGACCACTCGACGAGAGGGAGGGAGAGAGAAAACAGTGGACCCCACGGTGCTGCAATGTTAACCTGCCTGAAGTCCTACCTTCTGTGACGCACAGGGGCAAGTTAGCAACGATGCCATCATTGTGTCATCGGATATGCTGTTATCTCGGTGAACGGAGTTTATTAAGCCCTTCTGCGTCAACACATCGAATCCGAGAAAACAGAAGCTGATATTGGCTTCAAGCCTGACCTTTTCTCGGGGGATTCGGGGTCTGACAGACCCCATGACACATGGGCGGGCCATTGATTGGCCAGGAAGCTTCGGAGGCTTCCCTTGCCCAGCAGAGAGAGCGAGAGAGAGAGAGAGAGAGAGCCATTTTGGCTCAAGCGCAGCAGCTTTGCTGGGGGGCTTGTTCGGCCTCCTTGCATCGGGGGGGAGGAGGCACGGTGTGGCCCTGAGGCTGTGTCCTCAGGGGAGCTCCTGTTGCCTTCTGCAGCCATGCTTTAGCAACATACCTGCCGCCACTTTGCTTCAGGAATTCACTAGGTGCGGTCGAGCTATAACCGAGGGGGGCGAGTTTGAACCCTTACTTCCTTCTACGCCTACGCGAGTGCAAGAGCTTCTTCCCGGAGGCCGCTCAAAGGGGGGAGACAAAGCTCTTCACCGACTGCTCCCTTAGCCCCTTTGCCACAGCGACCTTAAAGGGCGCCCTGACTGGGTGAGGGACTCCATCAACCCAGGGTTCGTGATTTTGGCAAGGACGGGGAGATAGCGAGTGCCTACAACCACGAGTATGGCTGCGGAACTCACTAAGTTATGCAGAATCTGTCGCTCTGCCGAAGGGGTGTGCACCACTGGCTTCCGCAAAACCCATGAACGAGCCGATCCAATGCGCCGTCTTCAGGGAGCCGCTACCCGTTGAACAAGAAGGAGAAGAAGAGCACCAGCCGGAGCCAGCGGGGGGAACGTAGAAATCACCAACCACGACCAGATGACACAGTTTGTAACACGCAAAAGATTGCATATACAGTACCCGCCGGACCGGTTGGACAAATGGATAGCCCGGGACATCCACGTGAGTTCAGCGTGAGACTACGTAGACAGCACCACGGGGGAACCACTGAGCGCAGAGGAAAGGAAAGAGTACGAACGATACCAGAGACTCTTCCACAAGCGATGCAAACTTGGGGAAAAACAGACCGGCTTGTGCGCAGTGTCGACCGCCACATGCCCCGGATAGCCGCCAGCTGCACAACGCGGACATCCAGTCAGACTTCTGCCGAGCCAACGCTGGCACGAGGTTCGTCAGATTCAGGCCCGCATGGCCCAGTTTCGAGACAACGTACGTGGCAGACCACGGTGAGGGAGTGAGTGAACGCTGGCGAAATTCAGCAAGTCACAGGTTCGTTGGGGGAATGACAAGTTTTGATTCGTCTGTGTTGCTTTCTGACATGGGTTTACTTGTGCGTTGTGCCCTGCTTTTGGCTTACCATGCATATCTCAGGCAGCCAATTTGCAGCTTGATTAGTCGGACGGACCGCGGAGCCACGACACACTATCATGCATGGGCATCAAGCCCACCAATTCGTATAAAAAGTTCTGAGTCGATACATTCGACGCGAGGGATACCTACAGGGGGGAACCCGTAATTACCGAACGCAACCTTCCTCTACAGATTCTGCCTAGACCGTAAACCCGCCGTATTCGTTCACTGCATGTTTCGTTATTTCCAGCTGTTGCTCCACCCTGCAAACAAGGCGGGGGAAACCAAATGACTTTTCGGTAGATACCTAGTTTGGGGGACCGCCCGTCTTCGTGACCTGCTTGTGTTGTGTTGCGGCAGTGTTTACAGTCCGTTGGCTTTACTGGGGGACACCGTCTGTCGCAGGACTAAGGAGTTTGCTTCAGAGAGCGCAGGGACGAGGCCTGAGGTTCATCTAGTGTTCAGGGGGGGGCGGTTCCATGACCGACAGACGACTGCCAGCTAAACCGCAGGGGGAAAACAGCCCCTTGTTTTGAGGCCCCGATGCCCCTTTCCACCAAAAAAGGGGAAGGGGGCGCCTTGGCGCGGGCTCCGTCGGAGCTCAACCCCTGCGAAGCGAAACGAAGCGGAGAGCGAGAGAGAGCATACGGAACTCTCGCCGAGCACGAATAGCGCAGCAAGACACTCACAATCACTCGCAGCAGCACCAACCATGACCGCCGCGCTTGGGACGACACTGCAAGCAATCACAGCACCAGGGGAGGCAGCGACACGTGCCCAACACAAACAAGCGTACTTCGCGCCCAGCAGCAGCAGCAGGGACAGCCATGCAGCCAAGATCGCCACCGCAACAGCCAGCCGCGATGCACACGCAGGTGACCGCGGTGACCTTAACTGAATGGAGGCAGCTGTGACCACCAACCATGACTTCAGCAGTAATCTTCTGGACCTCGGCAGTCTGCCCGCTTTCTCGCGCTTCCCGAATCGGGGACTCCGACGAGAAGGAGAGGAAATGGGTAGGGCAGGCAAGAGCAACAGGCAGAGAAAAAGGGACGGAGGGGAAATTTCAAGATACGTGGGACAAATGTGCGCTGAACGATGTTGGCCTTTGCAGTGCGAGCTGACTTCGAGAGACAGGTCCTGCATCATAACGCGTGGCCGAACAGATCTTGCAGGAACTGTGCTTGGTATAGTTCTCGGGATACGCAGGAAGTACGACGTGGCACCCTCCTCCACCGGCGACACAGATGCCACGAGAGTACCGAGGAGCATGCAACAAGGACGGCCCCAGCAGCTTCGCGATCGGCCTGGAATTGCAGCATGCGCACCTGCTGAGGACTCGGAAGTTGGTGGCTTGATCCGTCTTGCCATTCGACAAGCCGCACCAAAGACGGAGGCAGTTGGCAAATGCAAAAATTGGCCAAGCAAAGCTGCGGTGCGTGGTGAGGCTTGGCTTCCAGAGCTATCACTGGACTGACGACGAAGTTCCATCTGAGCAATTCATCCTGCTTGCCTTGACGAATCTCGCTTAGTCTTGTTTTGTCCATAAGGCTTCAACCTGCTGGCGACATGCGTTGCCCACTTGTTCTCGTGGTCCTCATAGTCAGCCGCAAGTAGTTGTACTTTGCCCGGTTTAGCTACGAGGTGTTCTCAGTTCTCAACCCTTGCGGTGTCTGGAAGGCTGCATCTATGTTGGGCCTCCTGCCCTGGAGCAGGGTTCAAGAGTTGATGCCATCCATTCGTGACGGGCATGGTGGTTCTCTGTCCCTTGTTTCTGGTATGCCAGGACTTGCCATGGCAGCCTAGTGCCTTGCGCTAATGTCTTGGCAACTGAAACACATCTTTATTCTAGCAAATTTACCAGTACGCAGTACACAGAAATCAGAAATTTGTTGCTTCTGTCGTGTGTCGCCTTGCGCTCTCCTTTTTTTGGGGTGTGCTGTTACCCGCTACGGGTGCACCGCCTTTACGTCTCTATTGCAGGGTTACAGCTATATCACCTATGCATGCCTTGCATAGATGGAGACAGGCACAATTCTCACTGATCCATGGTTTACTTGCGGACGAAAAATCTTCGGGTTCGTTTGCATCTGAGAGTGCTCAGTGCTTATGCATGTGCCGCGCTTCACACTCAAAGATGCTTCATCAACACTTTCCTTTGGTGGCCTTCCTTTCATACATAAGGTCCCGTTAGCGGCAGGCAGTCGGCAACAGGCTTGGGGCGAAAGTATGCTCTGCACAGTTCTTTTGAACATGAGACAGCGCCCTGGATGTTTTCTTGATGCCTTCGCCAGCATGAGGTGGAATACGAAGAGCAAGATTTGGAGCCAGAGTGCTGCACCCAGTCATCTTGCCGATGATGAACCAAGCTGTGGTTGTTGCTAGAGCAGGTCTTGCTCTTTAATCCTTCCCACATCGCAAGGGTGGCTCACGGTGTCTGGGTCGGCTCTTCAACATTACCAGGATGCAGAGATCAATGCAGAAGTTTATAAATCAGCAAGTGGGTCTGGCCACGGTAGACGCTCCTTGTAGACTGGAGCTTCCTTGGGTAGCTGGGGATGCCATAGGCGGCGCTTGTTACGTTCCCCTGATCTTGGATTGATACTGTTGGGGACTCGCGGTTGTAAGTGGGGCTAGTTGGATAACGGGAGCTGGGCAGCTGTGCGATCTCTAGACAACGGTTTTCAGCCGCTCTGACCGTGAATTCGGGTTTCATCCTGGACAGAAAATCTGAGGTATGTGGAGCGGATTGTTGAAGTACCTCGGGTTCGAGTAGACCATGTTGAAAGGATCGTTGAGGCCAAACCCCACGCAGATTGCTGGTTGGGGCTTGCTGCGGACAACACATCATGTGCAGGTACCCGAAATCCAGATGGTGGACAGAATTGTGGAAGTTCCTCAAATTCAAGATGCCGCGGCCTGAAGTCTGCCCTCCACAAAGCATAAGGAGCCCACAAATTTGAAGCATTTCCATTTCGTTTTCACCGTAAGAAGGTTATGGAAGCAGATGGGAGATATGGAGGCCGCATCATTCAATTCCGCAGCGTTGTCATCATTTCCCGAAAATTGCGAGGACAGGGGCGTGGAGGATTTGGCTTCGGCGGAAATTCTGGGATGGGTGGAGGCGCAGGCTACGGGCCGGGAGGAGGATGTGGGCCTGGCTACGGTCCCGGTGACTACGGTGGCGCGTCGGGAGGCTACGGTCGTGGTGGTTGCGGGCCAGGAGGATGCGGACCTGGCAGCTACGGACCTGGCGGAGGCTGTGGGCCTGACGGTTGGGGGTCCGGTGGCTATGCACCAGGAGGATGCGGCCCTGGCGGTTACGGACCAAATGGTTGCGGACCTGGTGGTTACGGGCCGGGTGGTTTCGGACCGGGTGCCTGCGGCGCTTACGGACCTGGTGGCTGCGGACCCGGCGGTTGTGGGCCCAACGGTTCTGGACCTGGCGGTTGCGGACCTGGCGGTTGCGGACCTGGTGGTTGTGGACCTGGTGGTTACGGGCCCGGCGGTTGTGGACCCGGCGGTTGTGGACCTGGCGGTTGTGGTGGTGGTTGCGGTGGGCCTGGAGGATACGGTGGGCCGGGTGGTTGTGGACCTGGTGGCTGTGGGCCAGGTGGGTATGGGCCGGAGGGAGGTGTTAACTTCGCTTTTACAGGCGGTGCTGTTGACGTTGGCTCATCCACTGGAAGATATCCGTACTATGGTGACGAAGGCTCGCTTTGTGTTCGGAGTCTTTGGTCCGTGTCTCAGCAGTCCAGCTTTTTGCAGGTGCCTCACGCTTTGGTGGAGGCTTCGGTGGTGGAGGCTTTGGCGGAGGTTCCTGTGGAGGCGGACCTGGCGGTGGACCTGGCGGGTTACCTGGTGGGTTCGGAGGTGGAGGTGGACCTGGTGGAATGGGCGGCTATGGCCCGGGAGGTCCAGGCAGAGGACCTCGAGGCCCGCAGTGCTCACAATGCATGCAGTCCCCGCCCCGAAGCTCCTTCGCCCCTTCCCTCCGCAGAAGTGCTGTGGAAAGCTGTTTTCAGGCTTCGGGGCGGCGGGAAGAGGCAATTTGCCAGTGAAAGTGATTACCCGAGAGGCCCACAAGCGCGGCAGGCAGGGATGCAGTCGGGTTTCTTTGCCAGAGGCTTGATTGGCAGGTGCCAAAAGTAGAAGTCAAGCAGGTGGAAAGGGTCGTGGAGGCGGGGTTTCCGTTGATGCCTGAACTGGGCACCCGCTGCGCCGCTCTGCTTCAGACTGTTCCCTGGTTCCAAGGTTCCCAACATAGAGTACGAGGACCGTCTTGTGGAAGTTCGCGAGGCTCAGATCCTTTGCCAATGCCACTATCAGTCCCAAGTGAGCCAAGTGGGCATGCTTGGCTCAGCCTCCAATCTTCTTCCACTTGTCAAAAGCTCCCGGTCTTGAGATCGCCAGACAGGATCAGGACAGCCACGGCAGCCGAGACAGTCGGAACGTCGGGTTTCTCCTTCGGAAGTGCGAAGTCGGGTCCACCGATGGACCGATGACGAAGTCGGAAGGTTACTGTCTGACAGCAGTCTTTCGAGGCTTGTTGTAGGACCTGCTGCGCTGGCTCGTTCGTGTCGCAAGCGCTCCATTAGGATCGCCGCTTCATGCGTCCGAGTCTGGGCTTTCATGTCTCACCATCGCAGCCCGTGCCCCTCACGTCGACCCTCGCAGGCTCGATCTACGTCGCCGCTCCGCCGCCTTTCTCTGTCCCGGTCTCATCGACGCGTTGCGAAACTTTGTCGGTGGCCAGAATGGCTGCAGCAGGAGCTTTTCTGGCAGCACTGCCAGCTGTTTTCCATGCACACGGTGTCCGTCACTTTCCAAATATAATCTCCCTAAAACTATGTTAACGCAATTCCGGGATGCTTGGAGGCTGAGTTCTTGTTCTTTACGCTTGGGGTTAGCCGAAGGCCGAAAACGCCTCAAAACAGGACATCGCCCGAGCAAAGAGAAGATGCTTTATAGGCTTCAGGCCATCGCCCCAAGCAGCTACTTGTAGAAAGAGTTCCTTCTTCCCGAGCAGTGTCCACTCTCTGGGACTTCGACGTCTTTTGCCCCACAAGTCTATAGCTATCTTAGTGCCGTGCATTTCTGGGGTTAAGGCCACGCCAACAGTGTTGCGCAAAGAAGCACACAAACAAGCTATAGCTTTCTGGCACCTGGCGCCTTGTGTGAGCATGCGTAGAGCATGTTGCAGCAGGGCGATAGTACGGCAATGATGGAATCGAGCTGGAGATAAGATGGAGAAACAGAGGGAGAGGAGGGGGAGAACGAGCGAACTTGGCAGGTCCGCGAGGTGGTTCGACGCGTCCCACGCATCGAAGTGCGAGAAATCCCGATTGAGAGGGTAATTCAGGCAGGGCAGACCCTGGCAGGCTGCTTGAAAAGCACCGATTGCTGCAGGTACCCAAGAAAATTGTTCAGGAGGTGGAAACGCCTGTCTATCGTCCAGTGCCACATCTGGCGCCTGGCTTGGGTACGAGAAAATCCAGCATGGCATCTTCGTCTTTGGTTCCTCCGCCCTTCTGCCCCGATGCGAGGTGAAGCAAGAGGTGGAGAGGGAAATTCCCATCCCAAAGACCTACACGCAGACACTGGAGGTCGTGAAGCAGGTGCGCGTTAGGAGATGTTATGAGCTTCACTCCGGCACTGTCGAAGCATGCTTCGGGAAGGTATCAGTTCCAACCAACGAATCTGGTGCTGTTCTGGCACAGTCTGCCGTGGCACCGCAGACAGCGCAGGTTGCATCCGTGCCACCTGCAGTGGTGCACGCACCCAGCGTGAGCAGAACGTATGCACTACCGGCCATCCCCAGCACAGGTCCAGGATCTGCTACCCAGCTTGCAATCACGAGAAGCTCGTGAAGAGATCAGGAGCTCCAAGAGGAGTCTTGAAAACCGAGGCTTGCATGGGTACTCCTACGGACAAGACGCCCGTGGCGCTCTCGACGGTGTCGCCTTCTATGCCTTATGCTGGGCAGACAATGCAGACATTGCCAGCCCAGGCCAGGCATGTCGAAGTAGATTGAAAGGTAACAAGCGACGTTGCACTGGCGTCATGTCCTCTCGATTGATAGATCGTAAGGTGCCTCCAAGTGCTGTTGGGGCTGCGACACCTCCCGCAATGTATCCCGCTTCGGCAGTTGAGCTGGCACGTTTTGATGATATCTGGTCCAGCAGAAGGAAATTTCCACGTTGCTTGTGGTTGCAGAACGTTTGCAGATTCAATTCCTGAATTGGGTTCACTCCGGCCATAGAGAGCAGTGATGCCATGCCAGCTGGCAACTTCGAGTACGGCCGGTCGCAGCATGTGCGTTTGGCACTCGGCCAGCAGCCGGACATGGTCCGTGTTTGCAAGCTTGCTTGATCGGCTTGATTGGCATTGCGAGGCGTCGGTGGGCTCCATGGCTCCCGGCAGCGTGCAGACGGGCATCGTCGCGCCTGCCGTCGTGCAGCACTCAGTTGGGAATTTTCTCTGCTCGAAACTACAGTAATCACATTTAGTCACTATTTCAGCCTGTCAGGCTTCGATGGCACCGCCTGCGCTGCCATCGCAGCCGATTCAGACATACACTCAGGGAAGCATCGCCTACCCGGCCTACCCGTCGGTGATGTTCGTCTGCCTGGCCTGTTGCAGAATGCTCGCTGCAAGCCGTGGCTGTGCCAATTCCGCAGGCGACTGGCGGAGCTAGTGCGGTGCGAGCCTCGAAGCACAATCAACTTCTGAGGAGTGCTGTTAGTTACAGCAAGGCCGGAGCCGCGACTCCGCCCATGCAGCTACCTGCATGTTTTGCCTCGACGCGACCATCTCATGCGGCCATGCGGTGATAACATCTATTTTGTCCTGCATGACAGGGCGCCCAGCTCCGCGGTTATCCAGGGGACAGGCTTCAACTGCAAGCTGACGCGAGACTGCTGTGAAGATCCACCCAGCGAATCCAGGCAACCTGTCACAGGCTGCGAATCCCTTTGCTACCGTGTTGCTGCCCCAGTCAGGATTGTAGGGGTGCCGGGGTGCCGGCATCTGACATGATACCTGAGGCAAGGGGGTCTCGTGGTGCCACAAGCACAGGCTGGACCCTTGCCAGCCAAATACTGCGAGACCAAAATCCCGGGCCTTCTGTACAAAGCTGCTGAGCGGCTCAGGCCGGCAGCGACCTTTTCAGCAGACTCGATGCTGATGGCAGCGGCACCATCACGCGAGAGGAGTTCGAGAAGGCTGGCCATGGCATGCGGCACCTTGTCAGCTCAGGATGCTTGACACTCGCTTGCGGCTGTAGGCGACGCCCACAAATGTGGTGGGCAGCGGCGTGATGTACGTGTGGCTCTTGGCTCGACTCCGCCACTTGAAGCCCGGGCATGCAAAGTGTCTCTGGAACTGTTCGCCCTTCTTCTACTGGTTCCATTATCCGCTTGAATGGCTTGCATATGCCTGCCGCCTGCCGCCTTAGCACAAAACCCTGACACACCTTCACAATTGTTCAAAGCTCTGCTAGCCAGGTCATTGGCATTGGAAGCGGTCACATGCCATCATGCAAGAAAACTTCTTTTGCCAGATCGCTCTGCAGCTTAGTTCATGTCCTCTCTGGACATGTCCTTTGCACTGTCTTTTGATCGATTTCCCAGACACTTTCTAGAGTCTAGCCGAAACGACTGCGGGCGTGAGACAATTGCCAACACCGATGGCTTTGTTCTCATCATGTAGAATGGTGTGTGCTCGTTCTGGCTGGTGGTCTTGGCCATTCTGTCCAAACGAGCCAATGCCATCGGTGATCGCCGTACTGACCTTAACTGCCAGCAAGACCCGTTGTGGCATCGAAACTCGGGTATTGCCCCCACCACGATGTCACTACGTCACAAGGATGTCGGCGAAATGAACATGATAGATAAACATCGCTTTCAATGTATCACAGGATCTGCACCATCAGAACTGTTCTTGTGGCAGCGTCAGCTGAATCATTTTGCGTGTCGCAGTAAATTACAGGCGTTTCCGACCAAGCTTGCAGCCTCTTCCACAACTGCCCGGCATGGCGAGGCATCGGTGGGCTCCATGGCTCCCGGCAGCGTGCAGACGGGCATCGTCGCGCCTGCCGTCGTGCAGCACTCAGTTGGGAATTTTCTCTGCTCGAAACTACAGTAATCACATTTAGTCACTATTTCAGCCTGTCAGGCTTCGATGGCACCGCCTGCGCTGCCATCGCAGCCGATTCAGACATACACTCAGGGAAGCATCGCCTACCCGGCCTACCCGTCGGTGATGTTCGTCTGCCTGGCCTGTTGCAGAATGCTCGCTGCAAGCCGTGGCTGTGCCAATTCCGCAGGCGACTGGCGGAGCTAGTGCGGTGCGAGCCTCGAAGCACAATCAACTTCTGAGGAGTGCTGTTAGTTACAGCAAGGCCGGAGCCGCGACTCCGCCCATGCAGCTACCTGCATGTTTTGCCTCGACGCGACCATCTCATGCGGCCATGCGGTGATAACATCTATTTTGTCCTGCATGACAGGGCGCCCAGCTCCGCGGTTATCCAGGGGACAGGCTTCAACTGCAAGCTGACGCGAGACTGCTGTGAAGATCCACCCAGCGAATCCAGGCAACCTGTCACAGGCTGCGAATCCCTTTGCTACCGTGTTGCTGCCCCAGTCAGGATTGTAGGGGTGCCGGGGTACCGGCATCTGACATGATACCTGAGGCAAGGAGGTCTCGTGGCGCCACAAGCACAGGCTGGATCCTTGCCAGCCAAATACTGCGAGACCAAAATCCCGGGCCTTCTGTACAAAGCTGCTGAGCGGCTCAGGCCGGCAGCGACCTTTTCAGCAGACTCGATGCTGATGGCAGCGGCACCATCACGCGAGAGGAGTTCGAGAAGGCTGGCCATGGCATGCGGCTTGGCTGTGGGCCACGGCTTTCTGTGTGTGTGTGTGTGTGTGTGTGTGTGTGTGCGCGCGCTTTGTCGCGACTGCGCTGGCAGACAGCCTGGTCACCTTTCAATGTTGCAGCTGGTCCTTATCAATGTAGAAGAGAATCTATGAAGAGAAGGATTGTCTTGTACCCCCGCACATCTAGCAAAATCCAACATGTTCTGGAACTCTAGGACTCTAGAATCGAGAATTTCGAATTAAAATAATATGGTCTTTAACGTCATTTCATTTTGGCGACTAATTGTTCAGTCAATACTTATGCCATGGCAGAGACTGGTGAAGCGGGACGGATTCTTGTCCCAATTCAGTGTTCAGTGTGGGTGGGCCTGGGCTGCCGAGCTTTGATTCCAAGGAAGCGGCCCAAGGGCTCCTCCGCGAGTCCGACGGTGCTCCTGGGATCCTCCAGCAAGTGGCGGAGAGCGATCTTCGCGCGCTGTGCTCGTCCGTGTCATCTACCGCGTTTACTGTACCTATGCCATCCTGCTCTAATTCGAGGCAGCACTTTCCGGAATGTGGGTCAGACTTCCTTAGTCCAGACATCGATGAAAAGGCTCGGTTGCAACTAGCCGGTTCTCATGAACGGTGAAACATTGGCCCTTCAAGGCTATCCGAGCTGAGAAACCGGAGGAGATGTGCATGGCCATCGCTAGAGCAAAGGCGACAGCGAAGTGAGCTGTACGTGCTTCAGTTCGGGGGCAGTGCTCCGATGAGGCAGACGCCCTCGCTCCGAAAGTAAAGGGCAGAGATGTCTTGCTGGTTTGCATGGACCAGGCACCAGTGGGGGGGAAAGATTTTGTGTCGTGATTGGACGCACATTGACCATTGGGAGGGGTAGTTGCGAGGTGGTCAGTTGCGACGGTCAGATAAGAGAAAAGCCGGAAACTGAAGCAGAGGCGGTTGTGGAGCACAGATGTTTTCGCGAGCACCAAACTCACGGGTTTGAAAAGCTTCCAGGCGAGGCAGTTCCTGGAGTCCTACAGGTTCCGCAGCATAAAGCGTCTTTGCCGTGGCATTGATCTGGACTCTTTGGTCCAGGCAAGGCAGGCATGCCAGCTTCATCAACGGAATGGTTGTCCTGAATGCAGCAACTGGCAGGCCCCCGTCATTCGCGCTTTCGTGCTGTCGTGCAACTGTTGTCGTCAGGTGCGCTTCGTCCTTAAACTCATCAAAGGCGTTCTGGAAAAACTTTCCGGATGAGGCACAACACCGAGTGCGTGGATGTGTGCAACATGGAACTTTGTGCTCAAGGAAGGATTCTCGACCCGGATTCTGGAAGTGCGACGCAGGCTTTCTCATGTGCAGGTCGTAGATGCCTTGATCAAGAAGGGCGACTTGTTCACGTGCGCTGGCGGAGTCGTGGTTGGGCCCTCATGGGTCCTTGCAGGCTTTCTCACATCTCACAGTCGTGACAGTGCCAGGTTGAGGATGAGCTGCTTCAACCTTACCTACGTTGTATAGAGGCCCTTCCCGCTGCGCTGAAGCCAGAGCCAGGCAGCGGCTGACAGTCGCGAATCGCTGCCAGGGAACGGAAGAGTCCGTGCAGGGTCTGCCCCTGAAGCCGTTGCGCATGCTGCTGGCGCGTGCTCAAGCTCCTGCATCGGCCTCTGGACCCTGTACAGCCTGTACAGGCCGCTAAAGTATCACTAGGACTAAGCAGCTCAGGCTGTGACACATGTCATCTTTGACATGGATGGGCTGCTCCTGGACACGGAAAGCCAGCGCCTTTTGCAGCGGCACCATGCTCAAGCCGCACCAAGCCTAGCTTGTGAGGCTCTTACAGTGTAGCTCAGCAGGAGATCCTTGACAGATGGAATAGGTGCCTTTTGCACCTGTCTTGCCGGCACGAAGCTTCAACTTCTGCCGTGCCGGAGCGGGCAGGAAGTTCACGTGGGACCTGAAGGCCAAAATGATGGGCAAGAAGGCTTGGACAGCTCTTTGGGAGAACGTCCGATGGAACTTTACGATGTGCCATTTTGAAATACCGCGACGGTGGTGGCTCGCAGCTGAGAGCAAGACTGGACAAGCCGTCGACAATTGTCACGCACGAGATGCAATAAAAAACTCACCCTAGCCACACTGACATAGTCTTTCGGAAGCACAATTAAACTCACAAGTAAACTGATGAATAACAGATAGAGGGGAGACTTAGCCTTGCCAGGGTGATCCGAAGCCAGGCCCCAGGCCATGGCCATTTCTGTGCCATCGCAGAAGACAGCCCACTTCTTCGTTTTAATTGCTCAGGCCAAGGCCATGGAAAGCGGCTTCGAAATGGAGAACCACCAGGTCACCGAGTCACAATTCGAATAGCTGCCTTTGCACCAAATGCTGAGAAAGTCTGGCAGGTGGCTGCGCTGGTACTTTTTGTGCCGCTGCTGGTTGCTCTAGCATTCTATGCCCGGAGGCGTGGGCACAACCTGCACACGGGCTCCGCAGTGAACGCTCGTCGTCACGTTTGAATGTTTGCAGATCACTTCCGGGCAAGCTGAAGAACCGGGGGAGCTTTGAACATGAGGCAGGAAGAAGTGTTGCAATCCTGCAGATTGTGCTACTTGAAAGAGCCGTAGCACCTGTCTGTGCCCACTTTTCACCGTGATCTGTACTCTGTCACTGAAGTCCATGGTGCAATCCCCCTTGCAGGATCCTGCAAACGCACAGTCCATGTCAGAGCGGCGGCGTGACTTCTGCCGCATTGTTGCAACAAAGAGGGTGCTTTGCCTGCAATTGGAAACAACACGTCCTGAATCTGGTGCCTTGCTCCATGGGGTCGATGAGACTCGGGTTTGAGTCGCAAGTCTCCAGGCACTCAGCTTTCCTAGGAAAATGATGCGCATATGCCGCCAAGAAGCCGGCGAAGATGTCAGGTGAATTGTGTTGGGTGTTCAGAAGGTAAGCTTGAGCTCGTTCACAAGTGATAACGCCTGACAAGTATCACACCTATTTTAGAAGCGCTCTCTTTCACTGGTGACATCTCCCTGCCTGAGCTCGGTGGTCTGACTGGCATTTTGCTCGCCACCGGGCCACAACTCTCCTCGGAAATCAGCTACTCCGTGCAGATGCAATCTTCACCCCAGCGAAAGTTCACAGGCCAGATAGTGATGCGAAGATTAGGGCTTCCGAGGACCTTTGGGTCTTCACGGTGGAGGAGCGCCAAGCCGGTCGATTCCTCCCAATCGATTTTCCGCCGGGCATGAGCCCAGAGACTGGCGACCCAGCTGCGGAGAAGGCGGAGAAGGGCTGTCAGAGCACTTCAGAGTAGCAGCCTGTGGCCTGCGGTGAACTTCTGTCATCCTTTGAGCATACTTTGCAAGGTGTGCTATCAGAAGCTCAAATGGCAGCGCCCTTAACACCCTGTGCGAGGTATACATGAGACTTGTGGCTTGTCCGTGGGATGTCTGAACGTTTCATCGTTTTGAGCAGCTCAGAATGGCAATTTCAGGTGGTTGCAGCAAGAACTGGGACGGATCCCTGGCGCAATCGATCTTGGAATGACATCGCAGTGGGCAGTGGTGGATCGAATCATGTATTTCATCAGCGCCAGTCCTGGATTTGACTTTGTGATGCAACACAAAGTCCCCCCGCGGATTCTGCAGCCGAAGTATGTTTTGCTCATTTCGAAGGCGAGGCCAGAGAGCACATGTTCGCTCATCTTCACATGTGTGCGTCAGTCATGCGTGTTTGGGTTAGCATCGTAGAGCAAGGATCGCAAGGATCAAGTTGCCTGTGCAGGGTGGACAAGTTCGAGTTGCTTGGTTTGCGTTTGTGAGCAACAATCCAGAGCCGGGAGCCACTTCTGGGCCATTCGTAGTGAAGCTTGTGAGCGAAGACCTTCGGTCTGCTGATAGAGACGCAAGAACATTTTCCAAGTTTTCATACACAGCAGCAGCTGCACAGAGTGCAGACATGGAAAAAATAATTTCAGGCATGGTGCCTCAGATACTGCAAGGTATTGATTCAGACAGATGGAATGCCTTCGAGAAAGCTTAGGCTCATTTGATGCAACCCGAAAGAGAAGTTGCCACAAGTGCTTGCCAAGAGAATCAGGCATTCCGAGAAGCCATGCCCGTGCAGGGCAGACGTCTCGCATGCGAATATGCATGTGGCGAAAAGGACGCTGCAATTCTGTGTTTGCAGAGTCTCCTCTTGAAGGTTACCTGATTCTTCTGCATTTTCTGCTCGTGAGGCACTTGATGCTTGCCAGATTTGCATTGACGAGCTGGAGCGGGTGCTATCGGGTCTGTGCCAGAGTTCAGCAATCCGGAAGCCGCGAGGAGCTGTCGGATCTGATCTCGGCTGAAGACTTTCTCGCAGAGCGAGAGAAGAGGCGCCGCCTGCCGAACGGCGATCCGCGGCGCGCGCGCGCTGACGTGGGACCGCGGGACCGCGTGACTATGGCTTTCGCGACCAGGCTCGAGGTCCTTTTCGCGAAAGCGGCCCTCATGCCTGGAGTTGCGCGACTGGTGCGACACCTTCACAGGCCGAATCCCTTCCGGGCCGCTGCCGGGTTCCGTGCTGCAGTCTTTTAGCAGGAGCGGCGTGCCGATGGCTGTAGCGACGTCCTCCCATCGTCGCCACTATGACCTGAAGACCAGTCTGCATCGAGAACTTTTTGGTCTCATGCATCACGTTGTAACGGGGGACCAGGCAGGACATGGCAGGACTGCAAGGCTGCAAGACCATTTGCTTTGAGCTTCCTTTGAGACACCGGCAGGTCAGCAAATCCAAGCCGGATCCACAAATCTTTAGCCATGCTGCCAGCCTTTTCGATGGGATGCCAGCAGCTGATACAATCCTCGTCTTCGAGGTGCCTTCGGCGCCTTGTAGTCCTACCGCGATTTGTCAATGCATGTGAGGACGCCCCGAGCGGTGTAGAGGCAGGTCTTGCTGCAGGGATGCAGGCCCGGCTGCCCCTCTCGCGGCTTGTACCCACTGCTGCACACCAAGCCAGGTCTGTCACGTTCCAGACATAAATCTTTCTCGCGACTTGTGTGGACAAGCCCATTGCGAACTCCTCTCTTTGGAGGAGACTGGTGGGGCCGGAAAGCTGTCTTAAAGTGCTAACTTCAGCATGAGGACTTTCGCCCGGAAGACTGGGGCCTGCCTCCATTCTGACGTGATGCTTGCAAGCGCAGGGGTGAAAATGGAGAGGTCGTGAGTTCTTGCTGTGATGTCTGATTTCCTGCAGCGAGGAACTGTCGTGAGGCAGCAGACGTACCTGTTACTGCAGGCAATTCAGCAAGGAATCGTCAGCTGAATCTTCGCTCCGTTCTGGACTCACCAGTGTTCGGTCACTGGTGCGAAATCCAAGTTTCACGGTCCTGCTAATTGCCAGCGAGCCATTCAGCAACTCTGCGGTGAGCGCCAGGAACTGCGCAGCAGCGCAAAGCGTTCGGCAAAGATCTCCTGTCGATTTGCCGTGACATTGTTCATAGAAGCCATGCTGGAAAGACAGCAGGCAATCGATTTGAATACTCGCGACGTTGGGAAAGCTGCCGACGCACTGAAATGTCCACGTGAATGTAAGCAGCATGCAGCGGATGCTGGTTGCCTGGTTCTCGCATGCAAGCGTTCATGCTCTGGCCAGAACCATTTAACGTCTGCATGAACAGGGTCAAGACTTTTAAAGTCTCATCAGGAAAGGAGATTGCTGAGAAAGCTACCGGAGGGTGGGTTCACAGGTTCTCGTGGACTAGAAGCAAGAGACACCAAACGAGGGACATCAAGTCCATAAGGGCTGAGAGTGCCTTCGGTATACCACCACATCACTTTGAGCCCGATGTTGGCACTGCCAGCTCCGGGGATCGGAGATGATGTCTCCAAGCAAGACAGAGTCACGTTGTGCGCGCCGTGCTCTCAGTGAATCCTTTGGATGCTTGAACCCATCCGAGGTGGCGCAGGTCCTGTGTGGCATCCTGCTGCGATCGCCAATGCCTCAGTCAAAAGAAAGCAGAAGATCTTACTGGTAGCAGACATGGCACCTTAGGCGAAGACTAGAGCCGGCGGGCCATGCATTTCATGCAGTGCACGAGAAACCCAAGATCAAGGCTCCTGCAGCTCTGAATTCCAGGGATGAGTAGACTGTTGGTGGCGATTTTGCACCGCCGTGACAGGGGCCCAAGCAGCGTGAGAATCGGCAGAAGGCCAGGCTATGCTGGACACCTGCCGAACAATACTCCGCTCTCACGAGGACGCTCCCAGCGACGATGAATCACCACCGCCGGACTCTTGGAGGAGCGCTTGCTTTTGTGGCGAGGTGTCCGTATGTGGCCTGAAATTCTGGACTTGACAGGAAGAAGAAGAAGAATGAAGGGGGCGGACGAACGGGTGCGTTGAGGCTGAGCCCTTTGTTGACTGGCGATGAGCCTAGTTTCGTTAAAGATGTTGCAGACTGCAGGACAGTTTGAGAGCTGCAGCGTCCTGTGTCTAGGTGTTTCTTGCGCAGTCCATGCCTTGAAAGTTCAACTGGCCCAACTAAATATGCTCCAAAGGCGAGAACTTGTACCACTTGCTGGAAGTTGGCGAGGCAGCCTCCGTGGAGGCTTCCTGTTGCGGCGCTGGACAGAGTCGACTGTAGCTCGCAACATCGCGTGCCCGTGCAGCAAATCAAGAAGCAATACCGCAAGCTGGCTCTTCAACATCACCCTGACAAGCAAGGCACGCGTCGCTTAGAACATCTTTTCGTTCAACAACTCCTGAACGAGGCGACACCGAAGAGAAAGGAAGCGGCTTGAGTGAAAAGGTCCACACACGGCAGCTGGTCGCGTCGCTGTCCGTTGTGGAACGGTTGTCGGTCCTCCCCCTAGGACCAACACTTCATCAGGATTCAGGAGGCTTATGAGGCCCCAAATCAGCAGCATCCCGGAGCATCGACGAGGGCACAGTTCACTTGCGGCTCTGCACAGGTTCTGTCGGACCAAGCGAAGCGGCGCCAGTGACCTCCTGGTTTTGGCCGGGGCCCAAGGCCCCGTGACAAAATGTGCCCCGGGGAGGTACGACTCAACGCTAGACTTCGACGACGCGATTCCGGAGGAGGTCCAAACACTCGGCAACGAGCTTTGAAAAAAGGCGGAGTGTGTTGCCGCAGGTCTCTGAGGGCGGCTTCTTTGACACCTTTGGGCCCGTCTTCAGACGAAACGCACGCTGGAGCACGAGGCCAGAATCGGGGCCTTCGGGACTTCGCGGCCCTGCCTTCAGCTTTTGACAGTCACCTGGAGGTTTCCGGTGCCAGAAATCGGTGACGAGAACACGGACATGGTGAAGGTTCACAAGGCTTTTGCATGCTACATCCGTACACTGCAGGCGTCTGTTCTTTCCTTGGTTGCCTCCAAGTGCTCTCAATCGCTTTCGAGATTCGCAATCTAAGCACCTTGATCGAAACGAAGCGAATCTCACGACTCAGGGGCGGTTGTGTGGCAGTGCAACTCTGCCAAACCGGGTAATTATCCTCTACAGATGCATTGCATGATTATACATGTGTCATGCTGACTAAACTACATGAGCAAGTGCCCTCTGGATCGTGGGAGAGCTCCACTGGGTCATTGCAACTTTCACGTCAGTTCTATGACTTCTGGCTGTCCTTCGACTCCTGGAGAGATTTCTCCATGCACGACGAGTGTCCCTGCACTGCACTACGATGTGTAGAGTTGCCTTCAGCACGAGAGGTACAATCTCGATGATGCAGAGTTCCGCGAGGCGGACATCAGCATGGAAAAGGAGTAAAGCTAATCGCCAACGACGTGAACAGAACCGGTGTGGCTGTTGCAGTGGCAGAAAGAAGCACCTGGAGAAGTCTGTATTCCCTCGTGCCAGGAACGGCGGTGGATGGAAAGACAGAATCAACGAGTTCGCAAGAAGTGCCTCCGGCACTTTTGACATTGCAGATCTACGCAGACAAGTGCGCAGGTACGTTGAGGCTGAGAGGAAGCGAATTATGCGACTTGTCGAAACGGCGAGGACCCTAGAGGGGTCACATGTTCATTTTCATGTCAACCTGTCTTTGCGGATGCAGTGCACTTCAGTGTCGGGCTTGGTTGGATTCTGGCACATCCAGTCACTGTCTCGAGATGTCTCGAGTGCTTGAGCGCGCATCACTGCGAAGTGGCCACCTGCTCTCGGTTTGACATGGCTGCTGCCCGAAGGCGGAAAGACTAGATCCTCGAATACGAGCTGAAAGAGAGGTCCACGCACCACGCAGGCTTTCGCTGTCCTATTTCGGCAATTTCTTGCGAGGCTCGCGAGAAGAAGAAGCGTGAGGAGAAGGCTCGAGGGGGAGGAAGGGGCGAAGGGCCCCCGGAATTCGGGCTTGGCCGAGACATGCTTTTCACAAGTAGGTTCCTTGATCGCACAGCCTTCGATAGGGCCAATACAAGTCTTGCTATGAAATCCCAGCATTCCACACCTTTGGGCCAGAGGAAGCCCTCTCTCGATCCCGGCGCGTGTGCGATGCGAGACTTGTGGAGTCGTCTTCTTATTGCATGCAGGCTGCGGACCATAAGCTCCTCACCCCTACAGCTGTTGCGAATGATAAAAATCGAAGCACATGTGCGTGTGCTCACAAACACACACGCACTCACTCGACACTAGTGCTTGATTGCTGTTTGCAGTTTGATGCGCCGGGGCGATTGCCCAGCCGGTCAACAAGAACAAACTTGAGGAGAAGAGAGCGCGAGCGAAGCAGGAGGAGCAGGAGGCAAAGCAAAGAGAGGAGGAGGAGCCTCTTGTCTCTCGTCTTCTGCATTTTCCACGGAGCATTCTTGCTGCTCCGCGTGGTGAGGAGAAGAAGAGGAAGGAAGAACAGGAAGAAGCCGAGAGGATAGAGAAGGCTGGGGCTGAACAATCAGGTTTGACGAGATGTACAAAGTGTGCCGATGGTGAGACACTGTCGCCAAGGAGCGTGTGCTGCGCGAGCAGCGGAAGCAGGACAAGCAGGTGCCCACGGAAGCAAGATGAAGCAAGGCAGTCTTGTCTGTCGTGCCGACTTGAGGTGGCCAAGACCTTGAGGCAGCGCTTCAAAAAGATAGTGCAGGGGAAGTGCACTCTGCAGCAGCTGGAGATCGAGGAGGGATTGCTGTGGGCTGTAAGTGCGAGTTGTGTGAGTTTGTTGCGGTCTCATCTTATGTGAGTCGCTTGTGATATTCAGCAAGTACGGCAACTAGTAACTACAAGTACGTAAGCAGGCGACCGATTGTCTCTACAGTGATGTTGACAATGACATGGCTCTCACCCTTGAGCCGGATGGAGTGCGATGGGGTCTCAAAGCGGTCTCAGTATCCGTAGTTTTTCCAGGTCTCTTGTAAAGTGATGACGAGGGTTCTGTGTCTGCAGGTTTATGCGAAGGCCTTTGGGCTTTTCTGCAGGTTTTGGCTCGCGGGCATGTCGAGTGTCTACTTGAGCTGAGCTGGAGCTGGTGTTGCACGCAGCGCTCTTCCCGAGGAGCTTCAAGACTTCTGTCTCCTGATGGATGCGGAGAAACTGGAAGATCTGTGCATTCATCTTGAGGCCGAAACGCCCTGCAGTGAGAGTGGCAAGTCGCGTGCCTACAGAAAGCGGCTGGCAGGGAATTGCTGATGTCAAAGAGTCGGAGGCATTCGTTCGCTCGGAGCTGTGCGAGGCAACATGCTGTTGCCACTTCCTGCTGCTCCTCCCTTTCCCTCTCGGTGCCACTGGACGGTAGGGCAATCATGCCAAGCCACCTTGAACTTCCCAGACTCCATCTAGTCCGACCAAACCGCCCCTCCACTGCAGCGACTTGCAATAATTAGGCTGGCAGTTAAATAGCGGCATTGGATCAGAAGATTATCGTATTGATTAGCAGACTGGACTCGACATGCCGGGCTGGAAGACGGTATACAACCTCAATTATGCCAAGTCGGCTAAGCCAGCTAAGCACACAACCGCCTTGCAAAGCCAGCAGACAGCGTGGGCATGTACTCAGCGCACTCGTAGCATGTCCAAGTCATGAAGCAATGGTGCTGTCCATTACAAGCGTTCGAGTCAACTGCTGTTTGTGCCCTCACCGGTGCCACTGCCAAGTACTTGCTTTCACATGGCGATGCAGTTGTAATGTAGTGAACTTATGCTCTCCAAGTGAGTGGAAGCTCCGAAGATTCTGCGGATGTCATGCTCCTTTCCTTTGGCCTCAGTGCTGGGGAACTTTGGCGTTCCAGCCCACAAGTTTTGGGATCTGGTCCAGGGAAGCAAGAAGACAACGTGGTCCGACCAGAACAATCTCAGCAAAACTTGATCAAGACGCTCCCGTGCTTGCTGCTGCTGTTGCTGCTGCTGCACTGCCTGACTGCTACGGAGTAGTTGCATGTTGTCCGCTTGAGACTCAACCCTTTTCGAGGGCAGAGACAATGTGAGTGGTTGTCGCTTGCCAGGAGAAAGCTTCTAACCTAGCAGACTACCTGAGCCCCGAATCACGAATTTGGACGATGGGGAAGCCACAGAGACAGTGAAGGCATGCGGAGCCAATGCCCTGATAACCACAGCATCGAAAATCATTTGCCAATGCAGTTGGACAGCGGTTCCAACAAAGCGGGGAAAGTTGCTGCGGATGGGATCAAGCTAACGACCTGTGTGTTGCAAGCCTGTGAAAAAAGCCGCGACGGCTGGGCAGCAGCCGCGAGATGGCACAGGAACCCAACTGTGGAAGAGCAGGCGTGTCTTGCGAGATTGGGGCACCCCGCGATCGCACAGTCTGCAAGAATGCGCCGCCGCATCCAAACGCATTGGCAGTCGTGTTTTCCTTTTGTTGGTACTGTTTGCAGCACTTGACTGGACCGCCCCGGAGCTTCTGCCTCCGGAGATCGGATTTGGTATGATTTCTTTGGGGAAGCATGTGTGCATGAATCCGGCATCTGGTAAACGGCAGCAGGCTCTGGTTGCGGATGAGTTTGCGCGTTTGTGACCACGCCGACAACAAAGCCTTGCTCGCCTCAAGCACACCTCTCACATCCTGCTCCAGACTCGAGTCTCAGTCGTTTCCACCCGGGAGAAGTTTCTGACCTCAGACGATGCAAATCCCTGCAACCTCAGGCACGCAAGCGACGCACAGACGAGGAACGGCAGCGCCAGGAGAGGCAGAAGATGTGAGCGCCAGCACCGCGAAGTGGCCAGGCCAAGCTCTTGGCAGACTGGGCTCTTGCCACAGGCAGAAGCTCGAAGCCAAGAAGCGTGAGGAAGAGAAGGCCACAGAATCAAAGGACATGCTGTGGCTTTGGCTAGTAGCTAGTTTGCAGTTTGAAGGCCTAGGCGTTAAGAAGCTCTACGACCCTGCGAGTGTCGCGGCGCGCGAAAGGAGGCGGCACTGTGGACTACAGACGAACTAGGTCTTCTAGCAAAAGGTCTGCAAAAGCACGGAGCCGAAGTGAGGGTGTCTGGCGGCTGCAGGTCGTGCACCTTGCATCGAGACACTTCCACTCAGGTTTCCAGGCGGAATGGGTGGGCGGTGGAATTTGATCACGCTGCATCCTAAGTCTTCCTAAGTTTCTCGATTGGAGATCTGATGAGCCAGACAGGCAGTCTCATGTGCAACGGATACAGGAAGATGTTGAACGACAACGGATACCCTCGAGCGGAGAAGGAAGTGGTCGAGAAGACCAAGGACGTTCTTCTGACGAAAGAGGGCAAAGAGGGCAAAGCCCAAAGCCCGGTTCCTCTTCTCCACCGCGGCCACACGGCCAGGAGCTCTCCGAGGGCCAGTCGCTCCGCTCCATGGGCTCCAAGCTCGCCCAGGACTTCCAGGCGAGCGAATGAAGAGAAGAGGACAAAAGAAGACTTCATGACACCAGGGAACGTAGTGACTGAATGGAAGCAGAACTAAATTGACCTTTCTATGAATGCAACTGGTGTTTCTGTTGCATGCAGTCCACCCTTTGATTCAGTTCATTCCTACATCACCGGGACAAAAGTTTCGACATACGGAGGATTGTCTCAAAGTACCAATGGACGTGTACAGCGGAGAAGCAGAGAGGCCAGAAGTCTGTTTTACGTGGCCAGCGTGGCGGAGTAGTCAATTTCCTGGAATAAGATTATACTACTATAATGCTCTCGGCGGAGATCCTTCGGGATCTTGTGTGAAGAGTCTAAGGGGGAAACTAGTGAGTGCTTTGTGTGTTCCCTTTCACTTATTATCACCAAAAACGAATGAAATCAGTGCGTGGTTTTAACAATGAAAAAGGAGCGACACAACCACGAGCGAAACTTTCAGGGTGAACCGTCAGACCTACAAAATGGAATGTGTTGGGCCTCTTACTTCCTTGCTTTCACTTTCACCTCTTTCGTTTGTAATGAAAAGAGCGAAGCGAGTGAGCAAAAGCACATTGTTCTCAAAGGCTAGGAGAAGCGAGTGGAACGCGTGCAACATGCTAAAATCGGGCCTTGGTTTTTAATCAATTTGAACACGCGCTCCTTCGTCTGTTACAAGTTAGTAACTCAATGTCAGGCGGAAATGGGTCAATGGTCGGCTTCCTGGTTTCGTTCCCTTGAGTTGAGCTCATTCCTTGATTTCATGCCTCCATTCACTGCGCTCAATTCAATTCAAAAGAAAAGTAAACACAACACAAAGCTTTCCTCATATCTAGGGAATATAGTGAGCACTCAAAGCGAAACGAACGCCCAAATCCGTGGGCCCGCTTTGACTGCGTCCCGTCGAAAGGCGCCCAAGGCCAAAGCCAAGCCCAAGGTGCGGACGCGGACCGAGTCGTCTTCCTGCAACTTCATGAAGACTTGCAGATCCTTGCAGGCTGCGCCGCTCCAGGCCGACAAGCAAGTGGCGAAGCCCAGCAAACCTTGCACGACGCACAGCCTTGCTATGTTCAGGCGGAAGCGGAAGATTCCAAAACTGCTGCAAGTTCTGTAACAGCAGCAGAGAAGTCTGAACCGTCAAAGGCCGGGGCTAACACGGTTTGCAAGTTCGCTACAAAACAGCAGCCTAACCAGGATGTGGAGTGGACAGCAGAACAACAGCAGGCACTCGAGAAGGCACTCCAAAGGCCGCTGGGATATGGACCTCCTCTCGCCAGCATCTCCTTCCGATGCCCTTTCAGGCACCCAGCAAGCCTGGACAAGAACGAGCGCTGGAAGCTGATTGCGGCTGAGGCAGGGGCTCCCCTCTCACACTCGGTCCCGGGACTAAAAGTGAGAAGGGGGCTACTTGTACTGGAAGCGAAGCCTCTTGGATGTCGCAGGGCCGAACTAGCTCAGTGAGGACACTGCAACAGTCCTGGCAGCAGCCAAGTTGCAATTTGCTTGCCAACGAGTGCTGCCAATCGATGTTAACAGCGAAAAGTCCTTTTTTCAGACCCTTGTTTACCCTTATGGTCCTTGTGCAATGGACGGCTCAGCAGCGAGCATGTCCAACCCTGTTGAAGCGTTATCATGAGCAAGTCGACCGAGGCAACACACCCGAGCAGATGCCTCAAGCCAGGTATTGTAGAGCCTGGATTCTCGCGGACTTTCCCACGTGAGACAGTCAAAACCAGCACGATACAAGGACATCCTTATCTTCTCCAGGAGGGCATTGGATTGAAGCCGCTAGCAAGTCCCAAAGATCCCGAAGCTACAATCCATGTTGCAGACGTATCTCCCTGACTTACCCCCGTAGAATCCTCCTCGGGCCGTTCGCCCGTTGGCTTGTCATGTCGCAGGTCCCGGGCAAAACGAAAGCTCAATGTGTGGAGCGGTTCAAGTTCTTGCGGGAGCAGCTCAGCAAGGCCAGCGGCTGAGCTTCGACACTGAGCTGCTCTAGGACCGTCTCTGCGAGGCCAAGAGCTGAGCGATGCCGAGCTTCTATCGAGGGGGACTTCATGAAGGAGAACTTCGCCCTGTCCAGAACGTCCCTGCTGAGCTATGCTGGAGGTCGACGTAAGAGCAACGAAAACTACATTGTGGTCAGAAGTTGGAAGCTGGAATCGGACGTGCTGCTGTGGGCCGACTGGCCTCCTCGAGTCATCCTGTTCTGAGCATCCGCAAAGCGATGCCGTGGGTCTGTGGGCTCGCAAGAGCCTCGCCAAGACACCACGGTGCCGGCGCGAGGAGGAAGGCTTTGCTTTGACAGGGCTCATTTGCGCAGCACGTGTTTTATGCTGGGCTGACAAGTCGTAGTGCATTCTGCTGTGCCGTTTCGCTCGGCTCGATCCTGGGGCCAGGGACGGGAGCCACTAAAATATGTGCATGAACAGTTGCTTCAGCAATTTGGTCAAAACATGATCGGAACGCTGGCTTTGTGAGTGAGATGAGTAGGATTTCTCAGAGCAGCCTACATGTGAGATGCGCTTGAAGCATGGTAGTGCGAGACCTATTGTCACTCTGTGACGCATGAACTAGTACGGAAGATGACAAGATGTGTGTAGTAGCCCAAGCGCCTCTTCAGCCAACATGAAGAGCTGGGCAGTGCGACAACTAGCTTCGGCACTGCCTGCGACCGAGACCGAGTGACAGCACAACATCCTGCGAGGATCTTTCCGTGTTCCGAAGGTCTGACTACATTGACGGCATTTCGCCGGAGACAGTGCAAGCTAGTCTGGGCCGGGATATCGGCATTCTGGAGCTGAGCGGAGCAAGGGTCAGCGCGCAGGTGGCCAAGCTGAGTAGTTGGACAATAATGGACTTTGGAAGCTTGCTTGGAGAGCAACTCAAGACAGGCCGTCGAGAAGTACGGACTCGAGCTGCTTAGTAGCGAGCTGAGTGTGGATGCCTGGCGCCTACAAGCAGTTGTGATTTTGACATTCCCCACACGTTCCGACAACAGCTGGACGGGTCGCTGCGAAATGAGGCCAGAGTACCGTGGCGCCACTTGAGCTCGCAACCCACCACGCTTTCCGTGCGTTCCGTGCGCTTGGAGCTTCGCTTGCGTTCCAAGCAGCTGCTTGGCATGCCAACATCCATGGGTTGCTTTCTGAAAGAAGCAGCCATCCGAACTCTTTGACATCGTTAGTTGTGGACTTCTGGAAGCTTCCAGTAGGGTCATAGGATCATCCGAGCCCGAAGTTGACACGCGGTCCCTTGCAATTCCTAGCACTGAGAGCTCTTAGGTGACCGGCGCAGAGCTAGACACATTTTTGCTGATGTTAGTTGCGGTGCCGTGGAGCCAGTGTCACCTTTTCCTGACAACAGGAGCAGTTCTTGCATTCTACGTGTCCAAGTCCATAGTTGGACAGCTGCGGGCGCTCGCCACCGCTAAGGGTGCCAAGTCATGGACATCCTCAAGAAATCAAAGAGGCAGAGGCATCTACACCGCTGCATTCTAACATTTCGCTTCCTGCTGGTGCTGATGAGCTGTGAAGCTCAAAGCTGCGCTCTTTGTTCGCCAGGTGAAGAAGTGCGAGGAGCAGATGCTGACCGAAATGAGCTCAGTGCTGGGCTCAACCGATGCAGGTTGCTCTGGATGGCATGTGCATGCGCTGTGTGCCTGTGAAGTCGGGTCACAAAGGTCCAGGGCAACTCCTCGGGCTTTATGCTCGGACGGGTTGCGCGCGTCTCGCATGCGATTCTGCGACAACTGCGGGTGACCTTGGGCAAACTGGAGGCGTGCACCATGTACACACGAGGCATTTTCCCAAAATTTCCTGCACGTTTTGCAGAGTCGAGCATGTTCAGGCACATGTGCATCACGAACTTCCAGAAAAGGCTCGTTGCTTGAAGGCTTCAAGAGCGGGACTGTGCCATGTGAACGACAAGCCACTCCGACAAACAAGGCCCTTCTGACACTCTCGTTGGGCGAGTCGCGACTCGAAAGTGTCGGCAACGACTGGACAAGCCTGCCGCTTTTAGAGGAGCCTGACCTGCGCAAGGCTCGTCCCCGTTGATAGCTGTTGCCGTTTGCATTCGGAGCCGATGAGCGTGATCAGATCATGCTTGCCCTTCTGGAGGTGCTGAGCTTTTCCGGCTTCGAAGTGCGTCTAGGAGGTGGGGTTTGGTGAGCATGGAGTCCGTCAAGCTGCTTAGACTCAGACACTCAACAAATAATTTCCTTGAACCATGTAAATCCGCAAGCTTGATCTTCACAAGTCAGTCAATATCGCTGACAAAAGCCATGCGGTGTGCAATGCGTTGCGGTGTAGCTTATCGAAACATCTTCAGCCAAGTTCTGTCTAGTGGACTTGGCAGGTCCCTGCTATACGGTCCCAGCAGCATGTCCAGCACGGTTTTGGAAGATCCTCGTGGGGTCTGCTGTGCGAACATACCCATCTGAAACCAAGTGTGCTGAGTGTTGTCAGATGTTATATCAGTCTACGGTCGTCGCAACAGACATGCAGCGCGCAGGTCGGGAACTCTTTGGCCCGCTTTCTCTACAAGCGAAGCTGCTGCACTCCCCGGAGCAGGCCCTGGCAAAGCTATGGCTGGAGCTTCCACAGGAGCCAGCGCAGCAGCGCAGAGTCAGGTAGGCTCGTTAGGCATGGTTAGGCTATTTGTAGTGGGGTCTGCAGTGTACTGTCGAAGTCGGAGCTTGTTGGAAGGATTTCGGCGCATGTCTTCAGGTGTCGAACTTGCACCGCCATTCAGAGCTTGAAGTGTAGGCCATAGGCAAGATATACTGAGTTCTGTGGTGTTGCATGCAGGAGGCAGATGCAGCTTTTCGCATATCTGCAGAGATGCTGACAGAGCTGAGAAGCTGGTTTGACTGGGCTGTGCGGCAGTATCTAACGACCTATTGTAGCGACGGGAGAGAACTGTCAGAGGCTGCAGGCCAAAAATATGCATTTCTCTACTCGCAGAAAACAGCTGGTGGCACATACGATGAGATCCTTCTTGCAAAGCTGGAAGAGGCGGCCACCGCCAGATGGTTGGCGAAATGGAGGAACCAGTCGCGCTTGAGTTGCTCCAAGGCGTCTTCGGGGTCACAGAGTGAACCAAGTCAGTGGCAGTGGTGGGGTTGGGCGACAAACACGACCTACGGTCCCTCTTGGGACACCGACACGCCTGAAGTTCGAGATGCATGGATGGAGGAGCCGGACACATCGGACACCGTCCCTTCCGTGAGGGCTTTCCTAGATGAGGTCAGTGCAAGCGAGCCGCTACCCGAACTTGCAACACCGACACGCCTGGAGGTAGACATGCTGATACCACAGTACACGGCACGCTGTATCGCCTCAGGCACGCCACGTCGTAACCTGTGAAGTGCTGGCTCGTTTCAGCATTCCCTCCCTGTCCCTGGCCAGGTGGGTTACTCACGGCTTCCGTGGGAGGGGTGGCATTTTCCCTGGCAGTGGCTGCCGAGACAGATGGATCTTCCACATCTGCTTTGCAGCGGCGCATCTCCACGACCGTCAAGATCTCGTCAATGGAAGCGTGCTTGGACGGGCAGCCTTTCGTACAGCTGCTGCAAAAGCCTGGCGCGCGGGCACAGGCAAGATCTTTTGAGACAGAGGAGCAAGCTCGCAGGCGTGTTTTTTTTCGAAATACTTTCACGAGACATGGAGGGAGCTAGAGTATTGACTATGTCTTGTCATGCGAGGCTGGAATCCGGAGATGGAATGCAATTACGTTTGGTGGCAGAGGAAAAGCCAAGCACGCCGTGGGATGTTGCAGTCTCGTTGTTGGGTGAGCCAGTACAGGTGGGCCGGGCAGGAGCTTGTGCTGACTCGTCCACCATAGCTGGCAGACAAGTCTTCAGCAGCATGTCCCATGTACTGACTGAGTGGTGTCCGGTGTCTGGTTTTTCCCTGCAGGTCCAGCTCGCCCCTTGGAGTTTGCATGGCGCCCTACGGACGGCTCATGATGTTTGGAAAGCATGGCATGGCGGCGGTGGGGGTGCGGACTCTTCAGATCCGGGGCTTCCCGACCTCCCAGAGGTCCTCCGGGAGGAGCCTGCAGATCCTGCTCTTGGCGGCTCCACAATGGGAAGCTTGGAGAATCTGGAGAGTCGCTTGACCCTTCGTGTTGAAGTTGAGGCACCCATTCTGCGCTTGCAAGCTTGGGAGGATGGAGCTGCTTTGGAGCTGCATCTCGGACGCTTTTTCAGCAGGTCCTTGGAGAAACAGAGGTTGAAGCTGGATTCACCCTATGCACTGACTACACTTGTCGAGCAGGAAGCCGAAGCCATCAAGCCCACGGCATTGGCCAACTTTGCGGTGCTTTGTGAACTTCGTGACACCAGGCTCATCCTCATAGAGCCAGGGAGCGAGGATCGCAAGCCATACGAGCCATCGACAATTGTTTTCGGGGCGTTTCTTGACGAAAAGATCCAGCTGCACACGGAGGCTACCAAAATACGTCTTCATATCGACCCCGGGCTACTACATTTGCTCGGTCAAATTCGGGGGGGCCTTGATTTTGCGGTGGCACCTCTGTCCAAAGACTTTGTGGGAGCTTCGCCATCGTCTCCTTTGTGGAAGCCTCGCAAGCCCAAGAAAGAGAAAGCATCAACGTTCGTGGGTGCACACCTGAGCCTGAGCGTGAGTCTCACGACCAGTAGCCTGGACATCATTTGGGATCCTGAGGGTGGTCGCGGTGTTCACGATGGATCGGTGAAGGGACACGTCGCTGGATTCCGGGTTGGTCTGGATGCAGATGCTGCTGGGATCAATCTCGTGAGCAGTGCGCAAGATGTTTGGCTCGATTGTGGAGACCGAAGGTTTCTTTCCAGTCTGGGGCATGTGGATCTTACAGCAAAGTATCTGCTGGATGCTGTTCGTCTCCAAGTCTTAGCGCCACCTTTGGAGCTTCGTTGGGCAGCCGAGTCGGTAAAGAAGGGACGTGCAGCCTGGGAGGCGGTCCAAGTGCATTTGCAGACTGGACAACACGAGGCCTTGCGAAGGTGTGGGAGGACAACGACTGGCAAAGAGCTCCTTTCGGGGCTTACGGAGCTCAGCGAGGTCTCTGTGTCCCGTGCTTTGTGGGATCGCTTTGTGGCGGAACGGACGGAAGAACTGCGGGGCGCTTGGGATCAGGCCTTCACCAACTTATCTGAGCACTCGATCTCGAGCTCTGGCAAGCCCGTGTCCGTGGATTTGTGTTTACAAAGCCAAGAGCTACGTGCCGTTGTGCTGCGGCCGGGGCTGTCGAGTCGCGAAGACACGGAGGAGATCCGAACGACAATTCTTGGCATGGAATGTCGCTTGACACGCCAAGAAGAGCTGCAGCTGACCTCGACCCTTAGCAGTTTGGAGGTCTGGTTGGGAACGCGCCTTCTCCTGGCCCCACGACAATCGGACCTCCCTCTCCTTCATGCAAGGGTCTCGCGCCGCCCCAAAGGCCACCTCGACGTGGACGTGACGTGGGCGCAGATTGCGCTGGTCTACCGCCAACGGGACTTCGAGAGGATGGCAAGCTTATGTCACCAAGAAATGTCGGCAGCGGACCTGTCTCAAACGAGTGAGCCTGACGTCAAGATGCCGGTGCAGGATACACCAACAGCAGCTATCAGAGAGGGAGAAGAGCCAGAGGCGCAGCGCAGCAGATTTCTGAAGTATTGCTTCAACATCGATGCGCCTTTGCTGTTCCTCCCGGCCAGCACAGGAAAGAGATGCGACATAGGAGCCCTGTCAGACCTTCGTGGTGGTTTAAGCACTGACTCCAGTCTGTCTCAGAGGACTTTCCTACCGCTGCCCGACGAAGGTTTTGGTGTTCTGGACCTGGGCAACTGCTTGGTTGAGAATGACACTGAAAATGCGCATGATCCAACAATCCGTGTTCTGCTTCGGAGACTGCAGATCTTCTCGGTAGCGTCGAAAGACCGGGACGGGCAGCAGACCTGGAATCAAGTGTTGCAGCCTGTGACTGCGAAGGTGGAAGCCCGCAGCGGCGCTGACTGCTTGGATATCGTGGTGCATGTTCCCCTTCAGTCCGAGGGCGTCTCATGTCCAGACCCACTGCGCACGCCAGCTGCGAGCTCTATTGCGTTATCCAACATCAATCTGACACGTGCACAAGCTACCCAGCTCTTTGATGTCTTGTACCTCAACCTCACATATGCTTCAGCTGATGAGGCAGCTCGGTGCAAGTCAGAAACCCTTGTTTTCACTCCTTTGTGGATGCCCTGTCAGGTTGAAACGCTGAAAGCGAATCTCAAGTCACGTCTTCAACAGGAGGCAGAGCGCCTGACGTCCAGAGGCTTCCGGTTTAAACTCGAGTGGACAGGATCGCTTGTTGTCGACGCTGGATTTGCCCTGTCCTCGCCTCTGGCCCGATTGGAGATGGCAAATGGATTCTTTGAGTTCCGCCGTCCGTTCTCCGAGGGCGAGAGTGTTGAGCGCTTCATTACCTTCGCTTGTGAAGGTGGTTGCGTCAAGGACGCTCGGAAAGGACAGTCGAGGCTCTTGATCGATCTGCCGCGTCTGCCACACTTTGGTCTCCAGATTTCAGCTAAACTGCCAGCCGAGCAAGACGGCATTACTTGCTTGGATGTGAAGCTGCATCAGTGCCCCTGCTAATTGGTAGAGGCAGCATGTCAGTAACTGCAAGATGCAGCAGTTTCGGCACGGTACGGATGCAGTGTCTCGCCTTGTCGCTTGTGAGGCCCAACGTGTGGCTTCTTCCGCAGCTGTGGACAGACCTCCTCACATGGGCAACGTCAGTTTACCAGCAGAGCGCACAAGCCGACTACATTGCTGGTCCTGGCGAGGGATCCAGAGCTCAAGCAATTGAGGCATCTGCATCAGCTAGTTTATGGTTTTGCACAGCTTGCATTCTCAGTCACAGACCCTACCAACGCCTCGGCCCTAGGCCCTAGGCCTTCCTTATACGAGTACCTGTCTTCGCAGGAATGATCTGGATAACTTCTTTAGTTTCCCTTGCTATCTCCGACTCCGAGTGTCCGACAGTCTGAAGCTGCTGGTGGCATAGGATGCAAGGTGAGGCTTCCGGGGCCTTGCTATTTGCGAGGGCGAAGATGTTGGAAGTGCAACTGTGGCCAGTAGGCTTTCCATAATGCAACACGAGCCCCAAGCCTGCGAGGGCAAGTTTCGGCACGTCCTCTGGCAGTTATTCTTTTCAGGTCGAGTGGGAATTCCGGCTGGAAGGGCTTCAGGGTCATCGATTAGGTTTTGGGTTGAGGCTGCAAAAAGGACCTCTTGTAGCATGTTCGTGTTCGGTGTGGTGCATTGCTCGATCGCCAAGCAACTCAGTACCTGCAAGTAGAGACACCCCGAATCGGGTGCCGGCAGCAAACGGATTTGTTTTGACCGGGCTTTGCCAGGTGCACGTCCAAGACGGGGCCGTGAGACTTCCCATCGCTTGGGATGTCGAGCACTTTGCGCTGGTTGGAGATGTCCTTCTGTCCATGAGGTCTACTGGGGACAAGTTGACTTTCGAGAGGCTGGAACTGCCCAATGCTCGGATCCTCCGTGTCAGCTACAGCGAGACCGCAAGCCGACTGCTATGCGAAGATGCCAGCTTCTTTGCGAAGATTGCCAATGAGAAACGCTCCGCTGCTGGTGTGCGTCTGAATGCCTATTCGGCAGAGATTCTCAAGCTTGGACCGATCGAGCTTCGACTCACTCCCCAAGATGTCCTGGAATTGTCAGACATGCTTAATGCTATAGTCGCCATGGAGGCAGACACATCGGAGCCCGAAGAGGAAATTCGGTTAAGAGATCCACTATCGTTGGTTCAACGCCAGAAAATCAGTCTCGATGCCTCAGTTGAGATCGAAGGAATCCAGTTGCAACTGCTGGCGCCGCGACCGGTGGTCGAGTTTGCTTTGGGATGCCCCCTTCTGCAAGTGCATATGCAGTCGTCGCAGGGCCAGAAGCCCATTGGATCGATTTTGCTGCAAAGCCTCTGGCTTCGCATTGCTGCCTTGAATGAGCGGCTTGCGGCATGGGAGCCTATACTCGGCAAGTCCACGTGGAACGTGGACTTCTCCAGTGCTGTTTCTGGCCACCCGGAGGCCAAGATGGAGCTCCACGCTGCCCCCTGTTCCCCGATTCAGCTGGCCGTGACAGTTCCGGTGATTCGAGCTTGCTCCAGGCTGGTACAGAGCTACGATGATGCGGTGCAAGCAGCCACGAAGCTAAAAGGAAAGCGCCGTGAGCCGGGAGTTACGAGTAAGAACATGAAGGATAAGTTCGAGGACACCGTTTTTGGGCTGAACTTGACTGGCCTAAAGTGTCTGGCGACTCCTGTCCCCTTCACTGACGATGTGCACCACTTTCTGAATTCTGATGGACAGTCAAAGGCTCTAGAGCTGAATGCTGAGCCGCAAGGTCTCGATCATCTGTTGGCTTCGAAAGAGCCGAAGACACTGCATTTACAAATTCCGGGCCTTGTTGGAGCCCCCAAACAGGTCAAGGTGAAAGCCGGCGAAACGACTCTCTGGCACACTAGCATGGGTTGCTTGGTGGTGCGGGTGCTGGTCACTTGCCCGCCACAGCTGCTTCTGGTGGTTTCTTCTTCATTCATGCTCGTGAACCGGACGCTTCTAGATCTTCATGTGAGGTTGCTCGGTTGTGGGCAGGGCAGCGGCAGCAGCGGCAGCAGCGGGAGCAGCGGGAGCAGCGGGAGCGGGTGCGGTGCTGGGCGCTTGTGGCCAGCTTTCTGCATTCCGACACAACTCTTGGAGCCGAGTGGACCTGCGGTTCCCTTAGAGCTAAGCACACTAAGCGCTCTAAGCCAGGAGTCCGAGGAAGCCGAGGCCAACTCCTTGTTCTTGCCCTCCAGTTTCTGTCTTGCCTTGCCACCTCAGATGTTAAAGAATACAAGCGCATCCTTCCAACTGCGGCCCTCTCCGGCTGCGGTGGGTGGAGTTTTCTTTTCCTGGGGAGCACCGATCCATCCGAACCAGTTTGCTGACTGCCCTGCTTTGTACTCCCGCTCAGTCGCCTCAGATTTCAACTTGCCAGTCTACGGCCTGAGACTTTCGTTGGACAGCCAAGCACCAGGTGCTTCGATGCAAGGCATGTGCCAAGTCGACGTGAGAGCTCCTTTCAGTCTTTTCAACGCTTGCCCCGTGCATCTCTGCTACGAGTTACGATGGCTATCCACTCAAGAGGGCTCTTGGGCACCACAGCAGCTGCAACGTACCACAGATTCTTGTGAAGCGAGTGATATTCTTCACATTCATGATGGCTACGGTGGCGTTTGGGACGTACCTCCGAACGGCTTCGTTCTGGTGGCGCCTTTGCTCTTGCGCCATCGAAGCTTCCATTGGTGGGCTGGGAGCCGCAAGGAGCAGCAGGATTGTCCCAAAGGAACAAACATGCTGGAAGTCAAGCGCAGTGGACAGCGAGTAGAGTGGCGCTTCTGTGGGGCAAGACGGGGGACCGTGGAGAAGCATCAGCCCATGCGCCTGTCACCGGGGGATGAGGTTCCCATCTACGACTTGCCAGAGCAATTTGGTGCCGCTCAGAGTGGTGGCGTGCTGCGACAGGCTCTCCATCGGAACGACACTAACTTGCCGCCGCTCCTCCTGGCCGTCGCGCTGATGGACAAGAGCACCGGCAAGAAGTCAGCATGGTCTTTAGTCACGCCGGTGCTTGTTGAAGGCAGTATGGCCTCTGTGCCTATGGATCTGGGCAAAGGGCTTTGGTTGCGGTGCGCCCGGCGAACAGGGCAGTGCCAGGCTACCGTGTTTGCAAACTCCTGGTTCAACGATGCTACCGGTCTCGGTGCGGTCGTGGTGCGAGGGAGACAGCCGCTCCCAGTATTCAACAGCCTAGCTGTGATGGATGCAGAAGCCTGGGGCGAGGACATGGAAGAGGATGAGGACAAGTCGTTCTTCTCCGTGACAGCTTCTGCTGGCTGCCGGCCAGTCCAATTGCCAAATGTGGGAGTCGGCCAGTCTGTGAAGCTGTGCCTAACAGATTTGCATCGCTGCATCTTGAAGAGCGAGCGGATAAGCTTGTCAGGCTGCAATGCAGCAAACCCTACCTGGGGCTCTACCCTGGTCACCCTCATTCCTGCTCTGCTGGTTTTCAACACTTTAGAGTGTGATTTTGGCATCAAGCAGGAAGGTGCGAAGAACATCTTGTGGCTAGCGCCGCTTTCACAAGCTTCCTTCTATTGGTCGGAGGCCAGTTGCCCTCGGCGCGTACAGGTGGCTCTTCGAAGAACGGCCAGTGAGAGTGGTGAGCTGGTCTGGTCTGCCTCGTTTGACGTCTCAGAACATGGGCTCGGGGCCTTCCCTATCGTTCTTTCAGACACAAGGCTTAAGGACTACTTGTTCTGCCTGCAGGTCAGCCAATGCTCCGGACAGCTGATCACGATTACTGCGGCCGGGTCGCAGGCTTGCCATCAACTGGTGAATCGGCATCCATGCCTCATGGTTGACCTCTCGTACGAAGGCATTGCAGATGCTACAGACTGCACCTCCCATTTCGTGGCAGTGCATGGCACTCGAGTTGCATTTGGCTCCTCCGGTATACGCCCCTTTCAATTGAACGGGTCCATCACATTAATCATGGTGGACATCCAAAGCCAGAAGACCTCGTGTCTTACTCTGAGGCTGGACTGCCCCGTGAGTCGAACCTTGGAGCCATCATCCGAGTTGCCTATACCAGTATGCATTCGATTGGAGGTAGTTGACCGAGTGGCTCACATCTCCATTTCTCCTATTAGCGTTCTGGGAACCCTTGGTGGCGAAACTTCATCTCCTTTGCTTTGGACGCTGGACGTTGACATCCGTATTCCAGCCCTTGAAATAGGGATCATGAGCAGCAAGTCTTCGTACGGAGAGACTCTGCGATGTGACCTATCGAATTTGAGTTTGAGGTGCAGCCAAAGGAATGGCACTCGCATCTCAGTCATAGAGCTCGTTGCTTTGCAGATCGACCACCATCCAAGATCAAAGCGAAAACATTCTCAAGGAGCAGCGGTCGTAATTGCATCCTTGGACCAAGGCCACCCGTGGCGAATGCGGATTGAACGAGAGAAATTGAGCGGCACCGATGTTGCACTGCGCTCCGTGTGCCTCGAGTTCTTCCCTGCGCCTTGCTGGCCATGGAAAGGCATTTGCTGGATCTAAGTATAGTAGCATCCAAAGCTGCTAAACCCCTAAGCGTAGCCTGAGCCCCAGGCACAACAGACAGAAGAAGTGATCTTGGAATGCAGTGCATCTGAAGAGCTCCTGGAAGAGCTGAAGGATCTCCTTCGTGAGGCAACCCCACCACAGCTCGAAGGCCTAAGCTTGATCGATATTGCTCGTGTTGCGGGCCATGCGTATCATACCACCTTGACCGAGCAGCCACAGCCGGCGAGGAAATACATACTGCAGGATGTTCAATGCGGGGACTTCAAGCTTGGCATCTGGTGCAAGTTGAGCAGTGCCAGCCTGCCAGGTGTGATCAGCACCATGCTCAAAGTCAGCAGCTTCTCGCATACGCTTGAAATCGGGGGTGCCCGCATCAAACTGCCAAGGCAACGATTCTTCAGCAATGTGCATCCTTTTGAGGGATCGCTGGAGGCGCTGGCAAATCTTCTGGTCGAAAAGTACAAGCCCTTTGTCTCGAAGTCATGGCGATCAATACTTAACAATTCGAACGCCGTGCTGGGGGGGTTCTTCAGTCGCTACACATGGGCTCCACGACAACGCAGAATCGAATCACCGAAGCCTTCCTCAATGCTACTGTTGCAGAGCGGCATTGTCAAGCTTCGAGGAGAGATCGAAAGACCGGAACTTAGTCGAGCTCAGAAAGCTGCGAGTGATCTCCCTCTGGACGGAATTGGCCTCGCATCTGCATTGCAAAGCCGCAGCGTGAAGCAGGTCCAATCATTCGTCAGGCACCATGTGCCAGGTAAGTGTAGACGGTTGACAGCATCTCGTTGCAGAGTTCAATGATTTTGTGCTGGAATGTGTGAATGATGCATCTGGCAGGGCGCTGGTGCAGATGCTTGGTGGACGAGTGACTGATGAGCATCGCTTCGCCCAGTACTGCGAGTCCTTGCTAGGTGGGAGGAGTTTAGAGCGTGCATGAAAAAGTCAGAGCTGCTGAATGTGCCGTCGCGAGCTCTTCAGCAGGTGCAAAGGAAATACAGCTGGACCAGCTGGTGGAGTTCATTACGTCCAAGCAGTGCGCTTGGATCTCGTAGGTCTTAGGGTCTTGCCATACTTTGACCCGCTGAGTAGTGAGAGGCGTGCTCTCTTTCGAAGTGAAGAACCATCGCATCCTTAACAGTAAAAACTGACTCGAAAGGAAAGGCTTGCTTGCCAACTCCAAAGGAGCTGCCAGCAGGGGCAAGCAGCTTGTACATACTGCCTGCTGAAGTGCGTGCTACGCAGCTGGACAGTGCATAGACCACGTAGACGAACCTGCAAGATGTGCCGATTCATGGTCAATCGTCTGTCGCTGTTTTGTGTGCTTTGGTGTTTCGTTAAGCAAGCTTCTTCAGCGCTTTTATCGTGCATGTCCGGGTTGTTTCCGTGATCGTGGCAATCCTGCAAGTTCTGCCAGCACATCGCCATGTCTTCAATGAAAAGGCAGTCTAGCTATTGCAAGATTCTTTTGCGACAAATCCTACTTGCATTGCTCGCATGGCTGACGTCCATCGACTGTCTCTGCTGATGCCGACCGGTATGGCATGGTTCAAGCGTTTTCAGCAAGGGCCAAAGTGAACTCGCTGAAGCGCTGCCATGTACGATAATGACCCGGACTACTACGGAGGACGGCTCCTGCATATCCCTGCGCGCACTCGTAGTTTTGCACAGGCGCGTTGCCTGCGGTTGCAACCTATTCAGCAAGGACCAGACTACGAGGAACGGGAGACGGCCGGTGGAAAAATGTCAGCGCGAACCTCAGTGCGATTTTCTGTAATCTGATAGCTGCGACTCATTGAAGTAAGGCCGCGTTTGGCTCCTTGTGCCTGGGAATAGTTCTTTTCCCAGTGTCGCTGGCGGTGCTGGGGTACCCATCCCAAGTCCTTTGACCGGGGCTGGTCCTTCACGATGAAAGATGCAGCCCTCTTCAGGTACAATGAGCAGCTCTATATGTGCACACACAAGAACATTCTCTACGCCCAAAAGATGGCGGAGGCTGCTGTCGTATCCGAGTTTCAGTTTTATAAGTTCTACACTCGACACTGGAGGTGATAAGCTGCAATGAGCAGCAGAGCTTTTTCCCAGCTCCAGCTTCAGACAGTGGCATTCATCGTGCTGAGATAATCTCTCGCAGCCTTAAGGACATGGTTGTCTATCTGGCGTGCCCCATCCATGAGGACGATGCTGGGGGAAGTACTTGGCCTGTGCCAACAGAGCATGCTCCCAGAATGAGGGTGCATGCTGCAAAGCTCATCCGCAGTGCTTGCAAGAAGACATGGCTTGTGTTGACCACAGGGATGATGGAGTCTCCAGCCCAGACATCAGCGACGAATCGCAAGCCGAAAACATTTGGCAGTTGCTGGCCTTTGTCGCTAGACCGGACTGTGACCAACTCCAGAGGGTTTGCACTATGGGGCCCGGCGATCGGAATGGCATGACTCGGTCAAGGAGTTGTCCATGTTTACCGGAGCTTGCAGTTGACAAAAAGAGACAAGCAGTGCATGAAGTTGGGTCATTTTTGAGGTTTCGCAGCACCCTCGGCTTCGCAGGGCTCAGATGGGAATTCGTGTTAAGCCCACGATAGTTTCCGGCACCTGACCCAGAGCGCCAAAGAGCCCGCACTGTCTCAACTTTAGGGCTCGACCCAGCCAACCTTCGCACGCGCTCCCTGGACCATGTTCGGCGTCTCTGGATTGACATTGCTCAAACTGTTCGGGAGCAAACACAAGGTTAGGTACGATGAATACGCTCAGTTTCTTGATCTGGCCTGCGAGAGACGTGTGAAAGTGGCCGGCATGCAGGCTGCGCTCCCGAAACAAGTTGCCAGCCACGATCACTTTCTTCTTGGGGCGTCTCTGGTTTTTCATCGCTAGAGAAAGAATCAAGCATAGCATGCCTCGAACTTTGCTTCGCGATTAGCTTCGCGCTTTGCAGGACAGCCTCCATGTCTACACTCCTGCATCCTTTGGATCCAGTGGCCTGGGTCAGTCCATCACCTTCAGGTCTGGTGTCTTGTCAGTGCTTGAATTCATGGGCCACATGATTCTGAAAGTAGTGCCTTTCAAGCCTTCTTCAAGGTCGTCAGCAGGTGCGCAGACCGCTGAGATGTACCAATGTGTGGGGCCCTCTCAGTTCGGGAGGAAGACATCTTGTGCTCGACGGTTCATAAGCTTGAAGATGTTTTTGCGATGTTGAGCTCGTGCGTGTGAGCCTGTCCTCGATCGCTTTGCCCTTGCAGGTGGAATCTTCGCACGAAGAGAAGTGCGGAAAAGACGAAAAATGCAGAGTGCATGACCCATGTTTGTATGTGTGTGTGTGGACATAGTTCGACTTAACCTCATTTATCTTGCAACTTGCCTCAGGCCTACAGTTATAAGATGGAATGGTTGCGCCATCCCGTGGATTCAAACTCTTTCTCTATGACGTACCACTGGCATGCTTGTTTCGTCAAGCTCGCGAGTTTTCCGACCTGTTGAGCATATCCACCGCAGGAGTACAATTTTGCGTCAGCCGGATGAGAGAAGAAAGAGCACGGGACGCCCTCATAACGTGCATAGTTTGGAAACGACTTCCGGGGTGGGTCGCGGGGGGTGGGGTTCTTTAGTGCTCTATGCCTGGGTCGATGACGCTGCCCTCGCCTTCGCTAGTATACTCAGGCAAAAAGTTATTGGATTATCTTACATGGTGTTTGTTGATGCATCGGTCAGCGTCTACTCGCAGAAACCAGGTTCCAAGCTAGCCTGCGTGGTTTAGACTGGTATCATGTGCAACTAGTTGACCAGCGTCTATAGTTGGTAATTCCGCCGTGTAGTGTGAATGCTCACGGTTTTGTGTCCATGTTTCAGAAGCCGACGCCACAGAAGCGTCAGCTTGCTGGTATTTGCCCCAGAGCGTTTCCTGTCCCAGGGAGGTGTGTGCAGAGGCACCCAGAATTGGCAATGGCTTGAACAGAAACGGGCGGATGCCCCCAGGTGGGACAGATTGGGGGTCGGGGAGGGGCTTCGGAGGCGTATTTATGTTGGGATTTGTTTTTTTTGTTTGTGTGTGTGCGCGTGCGGTTCTCCTGCCTTCCTGTCGTGCATGGCTTCTTGGCTTCTTGGTTTCCTTGGCTTCTTGGCTTTTCGATGCCCCCTCGACTTCTTCTAGTATCGTAGGTTGGAACATACTGCCTTCTCGTTTTGCATGGCTTGCTGGCTTTCTGGTTTCCTTGGCTTCTTGGTTTCCTGGGCTTCTTGGCTTTCGGAGCATACTGCCTTCTAGTCTTGTTTTGCTTCCTGGCATCTTGGTTTCCTAGGCTTCTTGGCTTTTCGGCCTCTCGGCTTTTAATGGAGGGCGTACTTCTTCACTACCTTTTTTTCTTGCTCCCATTTTTCCTGTCCCCTTAATCCTCTGGTCCCGTGGTCCTCTGGTCCCTTGGTCTTCTTGGTCCCCTGGTCCGGTGCAGCCCCTGGTCCTCCGGTCCAGTTTTCAGGATGTATAGTAAGTATATAAGGTTACAAGTATACCTTTCGAAGCAAGGGTGAGCAGAGGTGGCTTCTTGGCTTTTCGGCCACTCGGCTTCTTGGCCTTTCGACTTCTTGTAGCTTCGTGTATTATAATATACTATGTTGAATTAAACTACATATATATATATATATATATATCGTAAAGTGTATGATCTTCTAGTTTATTGTATTATATTCTATCACATTATATTTTTATGTATGGTGTTATATGATACGACATTGTATTATATCATATAAGATCATATTGTATCATACTTTTGCTTTATTATATTATACCAGAATAAACCAAGTTATACTATATCAAAGTATATTACAATGTGTCATAGTATATCATAGCAAATTTTGTTAATACATATTTCTGTACTTTTCAATATATTTTTCATGTTATATAATATTTTATTATACGATATATTTGTTTGAATTATAACATGTTGTACTGTATTATGTTATGTCATGTTAAGTTTTATTTATATTCACATGTTTTGAACTGAGCAAGGTCGCTTCGAGCATCATCCTGCCAGCAAAGACAGAACCCATATGGACCTTTTCAAAACCCGTCATAAAGACGTTGTGTTTGCAAATAGGAGTGGGGCTGCGCCCCCCCCAAACCCCCCGGCTGTCTTTTTAAGCCGTGCAGGCTTGCGTTCAAGAGCGTCACACCATGAACAAGACTTGCACCAGGCACAAAATTGTTTTAGAGCTTTCCAAAACTCATCATACAAGCATTCTGTTTCCAATTGAGAAGGTGCGTCCCCGTTTTATATCGTTTCAGGTATCATCTTGCCAGCAACGACAGAACCCATATGGACCCCCTCAGAACGCGCCATAAAGACGTTGTGTTTGCAAATGGGGAGGGGGCTGCGCCCCCCCAAGCTCCCGCAGCTTTCTCTTTAAGCCACACAGGCTTGTTTTCAAGAACATCGCATCATGAACAAGACTTGCATCAAACACAAAGCTGTTTTAGAGCTTTTCAAAGCTCATCATAAAGGCATTCTGTTTTCAAAAGGCGGTGCGTCATTGTTGTGCTTTATGTTATGTCATAGGGCGTTATATTGTACTATATCATGTTATTTTAGGTATATCGAGTCGTATCAAAGAGTATATTGCAGGATATTTTGTCAAATGATAGTACATTGGTATACTACATGATGTTAGATGTTATGTTGTTGTATCAGATAGAGTTATATCATATTATTTCGCATCATATCATATTATATCATATCATATCATGTTATACTCTATCTTTCAGGATATTGTATTAACTTGTGTTTATGTTATATATTGTACTGTTCTGTGTTATATTATATCACATGCCATTACATTATAATCGAATGTTATGTTATATTGTGTTACATTATTCCATTGTATCAGTATGATTTATATTTCATCATGTAGTATTATATTATGTTTTGTTGTGTCATATAATGTTATGTTATGTTACGTTGTGTTCTGTTATTTTATATTAGATTAAATTATAATGTATTATGTTAAATTTCATTATTGTGTTTATCATATTACATCATCTTATATTATACTGTTTCATTTGTATACTGTATCATATTTTACCATAGCATATTCTACTTTATTCTATTGTAAAATATTATTTTACTTTGACTTTTTTGTATATGTTATGTCAGGTTATGCAATTTGCATTGTAATTTTTTATACCATATTAAGCTGTAATTTCTTTATCATATTACATTATACTATAAAATAGTATATAATAACATCTTTCATTATTTGATACGGTGTAATACAATAGTATGTAGAAATTTTTTACGCTGTGCATGGTCCAGCATCCGTCACAAAGGCGATGTGTTTGCAAATGGGGGGGAGCCCCCCCCAACCCCCCTCTTTCTTTTTAAACCGTATAGGCTTGCTGTCAAGAACTTCGCATCATGAACAAAACTTGCATCAAACACAAAACTGTTTTAGAGCTTTTCAAAACTCATCATAAAAGTATTCTGTTTGCAGAAAAGGGGTGCGTCATTGTTATATTTTAGATTCGGTTATTGTATATTATGTTATATCATGTTTGTTTCAATTTACAGCGAATCATATTAAAGTATAGGACAGCAAGAACAGTAACACAACCAGTCTTCGTTCGTGGCACCTTCCAGGACGTCTCAGATGATACATTCGGCTGCAGCAAAGTGGGCTGTTTCCCCCCCCCCCCCGCCCACACCCCGAAGAGAGAAGAACAACACAAAGGGAGCAAAAAAAAGGGAGCGAAACAAAAATTGCACCCGTGTTTAACCTCTCATCTTCTTATGCTTTCATGCCTACATAAATGCCGAAATCTTCCAAATGAAAGCTCAAACCCCCAGTCAACGGTTTCACCAGATCCTGCTGTGTTTCTTGAGGTCACAAAACCTCAGAACATGAGACATAATCCGTGGGAACATAGTGTTTTCCCGAGGAACCACCAAGCAAAACCGAGGGAAAGAACAAAGAATCTGTAAGAAAGTAGTGTCTCTCCTAGGAAAAACACAGGATTCCGTCCAAAATGTACGGAAAATAGTGTTTTCCCTTGTAAAGCGCAGGAAAACAAGTTGCCTTCCTATGCTTTAGGCCGAGCACACAGCCAAAAAAAGCAAATACAAAAAAATTCCAAATTGATACCAGACCCTTATATGATTGGATGCAATAAAATTATAATTTCATAGAATATCATACAAAAGATAATGGAACACAGGGTTATACAGTAAACTATAATGCGGCATGGTACTTGTAGGTTATACAAAGACCGCATCATACCATATCATACAACGTCAGTCAATAACACACAATATCTGACAGTATGACATGACGTGACAGAATACGAACCCCACATGCTATGCTGGTGCATCCCAAAACTAATACGATATCAGTAGTCATGTAACAATGTAGCACCGTGCACCAGCATCATAGATCATAACATATAGCATTATGCAGTATCACTCAGTATGATATGAGTATGAGATCGTATCGTATGGCATACCGTAGCGCCGCATAATAGTGTTCTTGGGCTTGTAGGGCCTGGGGTTGTTGAGCTTGGGGCTCAGGGTTTAGGGTTCCTGGGTTTAGTTTAGGGCCAAGAGTTTCTAGTTATATAGGTGTGGGTTCCCATATCAGAATTCCCCGATACGGTTTCAATACGATTTGGATACGATCTGGGGATACGATCGGTGTATCGGGCCATCCATCAGATACAGGAACCGATACGGGTAGGGATACGAAATGGATACGGTTTGGATAGGGGTTTGAATACGGGTTTCAATACAGGTTCCTATACGGGTTCAAAGGCCAACAACAATGAATGGTAAAGCTTTCCCTATCTGTTGCCAGCCTGCCCAGCTCCCAGACCTTCCGGGGGGCTGGGGAGGCTGGGTTGTGCAGGGAAATCGTATCCAAATCGTATCCAAACCCCTATCCAAACCCCTATTGTTCCTTGGGAAGGACCACAGGGCTGTCTTTTGCTCCTTTCCAAGCAAAAATGGGGGTTTGTTCCTTGGGAAGGACCACAGGGCTGTCTTCTTTCCGAGCAAAGACAGGGGTTTGGATACGATTTGGATACGATTTCCGGGCGGGCTGGGGAGGGAAATCGTATCCAAATCGTATCCAAACCCCTATCCAAACCCCTATTGTTCCTTGGGAAGGACCACAGGGCTGTCTTTTGCTCCTTTCCAAGCAAAAATGGGGGTTTGTTCCTTGGGAAGGACCACAGGGCTGTCTTCTTTCCGAGCAAAGACAGGGGTTTGGATACGATTTGGATACGATTTCCGGGCGGGCTGGGGAGGGAAATCGTATCCAAATCGTATCCAAACCCCTATCCAAACCCTTATTGTTCCTTGGGAAGGACCAGAGGGCTGTCTTTTGCTCGTTTCCAAGCAAAAATAGGGGTTTGGATAGGGGTTTGGATAGATTTGGATACGATTTCCGGGCGGGCTGGGGAGGGAAATCGTATCCAAATCGTATCCAAACCCCTATCCAAACCCCTATTGTTCCTTGGGAAGGACCGCAGGGCTGTATTTTGCACCTTTCCAAGCAAAAATAGGGGTTTGGATACGATTTGGATACGATTTCCGAGCGGGGCGGGAAGGAAATCGTATCCAAACCCCTATCCAAACCCCTATTGTTTCTTGGGAAGGACCACAGGTCTGTATTTTGCTCCTCTCCAAGCAGAAATAGGGGTTTAGATAGGGGGTTGGATACGATTTGGATACGATTTCCGGGCGGGCTGGGGAGGGAAATCGTATCCAAATCGTATCCAAACCCCTATCCAAACCCCTATTGTTCCTTGGGAAGGACCACAGGGCTGTATTTTGCACCTTTCCAAGCAAAAATAGGGGTTTGGATACGATTTGGATACGATTTCCGGCGGGGGGGGGAAATCGTATCCAAATCGTATCCAAACCCCTATTGTTCCTTGGAAAGGACCACATTCTGTATTTTGCTCCTTCCAAGCATGCATAGGGTGGGGAGGGAAATCGTATCCAAATCGTATCCAAACCCCTATCCAAACCCCTATTGTTCCTTGGGAAGGACCACAGGGCTGTCTTTTGCTCCTTTCCAAGCAAAAATAGGGGTTTGGATAGGGGTTTGGATACGATTTGGATACGATTTCCGGGCGGGCTGGGAAGGGAAATCGTATCCAATTCGTATCCAAACCCCTATCCAAACCCCTATTGTTCCTTGAAGGACCACAGGGCTGTATTTTGCTCCTTTCCAAGCAAAAATAGGGGTTTGGATAGGGGTTCGCACTGAAATCGTATTGGAAACCGTATTCAAATCGCATCCAAATCGTATTCAAGTCGTATCTCTTCTCGATCAGGTCGTATTCAACCCCGTATCGAAATCGTATCAGAATCGTATCAGAACCGTATCTCCAGAAATGAGAAATACACCGGTCGTACCAGTGAATCGTATCAGAATCGTATCCGAACCCCTAAAAGAAAATATTCTGGAATACGGTCGCCAGGCTCAACTCGAAACTCTTGGGTTTAGGGCGTGGGGTTGTTGGGTTCAGGCCTATAGAGTTCAGGGATAAGCACGGATTGTTTTTTCTTTGGTTTGGGGCTTAGGGTTCTGGGGTTCAAGGCTCACGGTTCATGGGTTCTTGGGTTTGGGGCTTAGGGTTCTTGGGTCTAGGGCCTAGGGTTCAGGGCTTGGGTTCCTTGGTTTAGGGCGCAAGGCTCTTGGGTTGAGGGTTCAGGGCTGAGTAGGGCTTGGCTTTTTGGGTGGAGGGCCGTAGGGCTTAGGTTTTTTGGGGTATCTCAGGGTTCCAACGTTTCGGGCTTAGGGTTCTTGGGTTCAGGGCTCAGGGTTCTTGTGTTCAGGTTTAGGGTTCCTGGATTTAAGGCGTAAGCTGTTGAGTTCAGTGCTAAGGGTTCGGGACGTAGTAAGGTTTGGCGTTCTTGAGTTCAGGGCCTAGTAGGGCTCTTGGGTTTAGGGTTTAGGGCTTGTATTTTTCAGTTCAGGGCTTGGGGTTCTTGGGTTCAGGTTTGCTGGGGTTTAGGCTTTGGGGCTTGTTTCTTTGATCATTCTTTAAAGTTTATAGAGTTTAGGGTCAGGGCTTGGGGTTTAGGGCTAGGTTTAGGGGGTGGGTCGAGCTCAGGGCTCTGGGGTGGCAATGAATCAGGGCTCAGTAGGGCTTGGCATTCTTGATTTGGTAGGGCTTTGATTTCTTGGGCATCCGGCTTAGGGTTCTTGGCTTCCCGGTTTTAGGGTTTAGGGCTTAGGGATCTTGTGTTCAGGGTTTAGGGTAGCTGGGTTTAAGACGTACTAGTAGGGCTCGCGAATTTAGGGCTTAGACTTCCTGGTGTAGAGTTCAGGACTCAGTAGGGCTTGGGGTTTTGGGGTTCAGCGCTTGGAGATCTTGGGGTTTGGGTCCTTTTGAATGTTGGCTTAGGGCTAAGGGTTCAGGGTTTTTGTGGGGTTCTTGGGTTCAGGGTTCGTGGGGTTTAGGGCTTGGGGTTCTTGGGTTTAGGGTCTAAGGGCTCAGGTGTCGGGCTCAGGAAATCTCAAAGTTCTTGGGTTCAGGGTTTGGGGTTCTTGAGTTTAGGGTTTAGGGCTTCAGGTTCGTTCTTGCGTTCGGAGTTGCAGGTTCCCCGGTTTAAACGCATAGGGCGCACGAATTCAACGCCAAGCAAGGGTTCAGGACTTAGTAAGGTTTAGGGTTGTTGGGTTCAGGGCCCAGCAGGGCCGTTCGTTTAGGGCTTAAAAATCTTGGATTCAAGCTTGCTTGGGGTGCTTGGGTGTAAGGCCTAGGTTTCTTGGGCTAAGGCTTAGGGTTCTTTGGTGTAGGGAAGGGCTGAGGTTTTTCTTGGGGTCAGCGCTTAGGGTTGTTGTGTTTAGGGCTCGGGGTTCTTGGCTTCTTGGGCTCACGACTCAGGGTTCTTGCGCTTGGCGTCGAGGTTAAGCGTTGCTGGGTTTAGGGTTTGCGACTTACGGTTCTCGGGGCTCAGAGTTCTTGGGTTTGGGCGTTTTGGGGCTTAGAGTTCTTGGGTTTAACGCTTACGGTTCCGGGGTGCAAGGCTTAGGGCTTAGGATGTTTCATGCGTTCTTCTCACACCAGAATGCAGGACGTGTTTTGTGGTATCCGTGCAGGTTCGCGTCTCTCCCCAGCCCACCTGCCCAGGTTCTGACCTTTGTTGGGTTTGTGGCTTTCTTTTGGACTTCGAGGCGGGGGGACCTTAAAGGTGCTCTGATGGCGCTCTCGCGGGCGCTCTGGTGGGGCATGCTGGAGCGAGTGCTGTTGTGGGGTGCTCTGGTTTGTGGCCCGTGGGTGGTGGAATGCTCTCTTGTGGTGGGCCAGCTTCGCGTCGCGTGGCTTCGTTGGCAACTTGGGGGCCATTTGCTTTTGTTCAGCTCCCGCACGCGCAAAGCCGTGCGCCAGCACCGCTGGAAGGTGCCGGGGCTGCCGGACTCGACATGGCGCTCGCTTCGGAATCCGCCAGCAAAAGCGCCGCCCGCGCCTCGCTCACATATCCACTTTCATCAGCGGCATGCATGCCTGGTCAGGGTTTTGGGCTTGCCAGTGTGCTTTGGGATCCGCATCTCCAGCTCAGTGACATTCTTCCCAGGGTGGGTTTCCATGTCAGAGAAGCAGAAGTTCAGAAGAGATCCTCTCAGTTTTTGATTTAATTCCAAATTCGGAGCAAGTTCTGGCTTTTTGTCCACATTCGAACAGTGCACGGAAACTAGGTGTTTTTTTTCTGGTGGGAGTGATGGAGCTAGCCTCTTTGTTGTTTAGCAATGATGAAGCAGATTTATACACACATCGTATGTATATTGGGATCAGGACCTGTGGCTGACACATGGCTATTTTAAAGTTCCAAACTCTTTCTCTAGAAGCCGTTCGAAATCAAACCATTCCTTTTTTTGTGCTTATTCCCAACTCAAGATCTGTATATGCATGGGGGGACTGGCAACGAGAAGTTTGCGAACTTGCCCACGGCGAACTAAGGCAAACAGGTGATAGTCTGCATTTTTTTGATTCGGGCGTCTCCGTGGCTTTCTCAGGCTCCCTTGTGACCCAAATGTTTCCGTTGAACCTAAACTTGACGCTCTACCTGACTAAGCCTTACTAAGTTCAGGACGTAAGCTTGAACTCTATGCTCCAGACGCGTGTTTTCCGAGCCGTGATGCAAACAAAAAACCAATTCCTGGATGTAAACGAGAAATCGACACATTCATGAGCGGAAACCATCGGAACTGCTTCTTTCGGTTTCGTTGGGAATGCCACTCTCTGCCCAGTACTGGAGACTGTTGGGCCGGTTGGGGAACAACGGATGTCGAGTTTTTTTTCCATCGGTCGTCTTGCATCACTATGACCTACGATTAGTGACCAATAACATCCTTTTCCCGAATGGAAAGCACGCCTGGCAGAGTCTTGACGCATACTCGTGCCACCACGTGGGTTCCAGTCCGTGCGTTGGAATCTCGTTCCTCGTTGTACTAGCAGGCGGTAAAAAAGCGGTCTCCGACTGCACCAGCACAGGGGCCAGGCACAGCAAGCCAGACAGAGTGGCTGCCCTGGCTTCCAAGGCGTTGGGAGGGGCGGGCCAGCCGTGCTCGAGACCGGGACAGCAGCAGCAGAGGCTTTTTGAGCAACGCACTCGAAGGCAATCCGCCTTGGCCTCACGATGTGCTTCCCACGGTGGAGACGAGTTGGGTCAACACCTGAGAGCTTGCTGCATCAGGTTGTGTTTACTGTCGGTACCCAACCGATCAATTACCTAATCCATCAATTCATCAATCCATCAACTCAGCAATCCAACACCCATCAACCAATCCGTGAATCAATCACTCAGTCAGTCAGCCAATCCATTCGAACAAACAAACAATCAAGCAAACTATCAATTAATCAGTCCGTCAATCAGTCCATCAATCAAGCCAGCAGGCCAGCAAGCCAGCAAGCCAGCAAGCCAGCAAGCCAGCAAACCAGCAAGCCAGCAAGCCAGCAAGCCAGCAAGCCAGCAAGCCAGGAAGCCAGCAAGCCAGCAAGCCAGCCAGCCAGCAAGCCGCGCACGTACATACATACATGTATACATTCATACATACAAAGGTACATACATGCATATATATATATATATATACACATACATACACACATGTATAAATGTATGTATGTATGTATGTATGCATTCATATATCTGTATCAAAACATATAAACATATAAATATAAATACATAAATAAACATATATATATATGTGTATAAGGCCGTTTGTATATATGTATCTATGTATAAATGTACAGATGTATAGAAGTCTAGATATGCATGTGTATACATATACATCTATATACATGTATACAGATTTACATGTGCGTGTACATGTACATATGTGTATGTGTATGTGTTATACGTGTTTACGTGTATATGTGTATATGGATATATGCGTATATGTGTACATATGGGCATGTATGTGAGTAAGTAACTATGTATGCATGTATGCCTATGTGTATTTTCATATAGTTTTTTTTTCAATTCTTGGCTATATATGCACATATAAAGAAGAACACATGCATATGTATGCAGGTATCTGTATGTATGTGTATATGTATGTGTATATGTGTAGATATATATATATATATATGTATGTATATTATGTATGTATGTATACAGGTATATAAGCATAAAAGTGTGTATGCATACACGTATATACAGGTGTATAGGGATACATGGTACCGTGCTTGAACGGATGTGTTTGGTAGTGCACGCAACGGACCCCCCGCCGAAGCCACCCGGTTCGAGCGGGGATCCGTTTCCGCAGTGTTTCTGTAGATCTCCTGGATTCCCGCTCCCGGATGGCTCGAGGCCAGAATGGAATTTACTCTGCCTCCGCTCCCTTGCTTGTTCTACCCTTTCTCAAAAGGTAGACGACGGGGACGTTATCGCAGACGTCGTTCTTCGTCGTCGTCTGGTAGCCGGGACACGTCAGGCCGGTTCTGCCGTCTGTCTGTTCCCTTCTCCCAGTCTGGCTTATTCGCCAGGCTCTTCTGGTTCTCGTGACCGTCGCCGTCGCTGGCTCAGTGCTTTCACTGACCGCACGGTTGGTGCATCTTCTGCCTTTCAGGTCCGAGCTCTTCCTCATCGGCCTCGCGCAGCCGGCTCAGTTTCTGACCGCTGCCGTCTGCCGATTATTCTGGTGCACCTGTCTTTCAGGTCACCGGTCACGTTCTCCCTCGTTACGAATATTGGACCCTCCGGCGCTGCAGGACTGTTTGCTCCTCTGCGTCAGGTGTGTCTGTACTTGCAGTTGCTTCTGCTCTTGAGGGACGTGTTTTCTGCCGCAGCCGTCTTGTTCACGTCTGCCGTGCCCCCTTCTCGTCCTTTTCTTCTGTCCGCCTGCGATGACGGCTTCATCTGCTCCCGTTGCGGACCGCCGGCCTTGCGAGCCCTCTCCTTCGGAATCCACCTCGGAATCGCACCCTGTGCGTCCTACAGAGGGCTCCGCTCCCGGTCCGGCTCCGCTGCAGTCGCCGACTTCTGCCGCTGACGCCGCTTCCGAGACTGACGTCCCGGTTGCGCCGGCAGAAGCTGACCCTGACATGCCACCGGGACGGTTCTTGGAACCTGAGGCGGGGACTCTGGCTGCTCCTGACGATCCCAAAGCCTCCGCCCCGTCTCCGCCGTCGGCAGCATGGTCTGACATCGTGGCGTTCCTTGACAATCCGGAACCGGCCATGGCAGCTGCATTTTCGTCCCTGCCGACTTCTGATCTGCTCCGTCTCAGTGCGGGTACTCTGTCTGCCATTTCCGCCAGGCTCGCCTGGTACGACGGCAGCTCTGCACCCGCCCTGCCTCCGGTTGTTCCGACCCCGCCTCCTTCTGTTGGAGGCCGCTCGGGTCCGCCGGTTAAGGAGCCACCCGCCAAGGGTGCAAGTCAGGCCGCAGGTCCGATTCCGCAGCAAAAAGCCTGCCCTCTGCCACACCCCAAGCTCAACGCCCCGCCGGCCGCTCCCGTCCGCGCCAACCCCCTGGCGGACGTTGCTTCCGGAAGCGGTGCCCCTCCTCCGGCACCGGAGGTTACCGCACCCGCCGCTGCACCTGAGTCGACCGGTCCGCCCGCCCCCCGCCCCCGCGCGTTTGATCCCAATGATTTTTGGGAGGCGGGTTGGTCTGCGCAGCTCGACCCACGCAGTCTGGCTCCGGACACCTACCGGCGGGTCGATGTCACTCCGCGTCTGCCACCGCAGCTCAACGCTGCTCCCTGGAGTTCCAGGAAAGGTTGGCAGATCCGCGTGAACACTCCGACGACCGCCGGAGTGTGGTGGCCTTTTCCGGATCTGTTTTGTCTGCGTCCGGACGAGCACCCGGACTACATCACTCCGCTGGCCCCGGCAGAGCCCTTGCAGCACCTCGCTCTGCGAGGTTACTGCACGCACATCTGCGCCCGCTTGGCCACAAATTCCGAGGGCAACAGATGCCTGGGAATGTGTCTGCGTCCGATCATGGTGGGCGAAAGGTCCGGCCATGATGGCCACACCTGCTACCACTGCCTCACAGGCAGGTGAGCCGTCTGTCCGTCTCCGCATCCGCCCTGCGTCCGACGCCGTAAGTGCTCGGCTGCTGGGCTGCGTCTGGTTTCGGCCTTCCCCGGTTCTTTTTTTCAAGTATCCTTAATCGAGGGCGAGCCTCCGGTTCCCCTCTTCCTTCTGCGGCTGAATCTTCATGATTCTGCCCACCGTCTTCTCTTCTGCAGCGGTCGGCATCCGCCCGTCCGCCTGCCGACCCTTACTTGCTGCTTCGCAGTCTCTTTAAAACAGTGCGTATGTTGCAGTTCTTTGCTTTTGCATTTCTTTGTTTCGTTCTACACCGCTGCTTTTGTCTTGCTCAGGACCCCGACTTGTTGCTCTTCGAGACAGGCCATGGGCTTTCACTCCTGACGTGTCCTCTGTTTGCACCTGGCAGGTTTACCTGGTCCTCTTCAATCGGAGGCTTCCGCGCAGAACGGGGTAGCTGACCCAGGTCTTTCCGGCCTCGGCGTTGGCTCTCCTCCGCTTCCGGACATTGTGCACTCTCCGCCGGGCATCCGTCCCAGCGGACCGCCCTCTTTCTCTGCGCCTGCCTCTCCGCTGAGCCTGCTGGCTACTCCCAGCCCGCGACCACACTTGCTCACAACTCCGCCTTCCGCGTCCACTTCTCATATTGCAATTCCCTCGTTGCCGGGCGCCAGTACCAGTGGCACGACCTGGTCAATTGTTTCTCCGATCTGCTCTGCCTCTGCTTCGGCTTCTCTGGTTCGGCCTCCATCACGCTGGGCTTCAGGCACCTTGTCGGCGTCCTACAGACCTCGTGCGTTCATGCCACTGGCGTCTAGTCCGGCGCCCGCTCCGGCGGTTCCTCCGCCTCTTCGCGGGTTTCCGGCCCCCCCGTCTAGACCTTTTCCGGCCCCGCCTCCGTCACGACGCCATTTGAATAACTTTGTGCTCGGTCTTGCACCCAGGCCAGCACTCATTGCCCCTTCTCCCCTGCCTGCGGCGTCTGACTCCACTGGGCTTGCATCTACTTCATTTATGCGCCTGCCTGCCTCTCCGGTTGGCCCGGTGGCCGGTTCCGCGGAACAGGCATCTGAAGAGATGCGTCTTCTTCTTCTCCGCTGGACGGAGCTTTTAAAAGAAATGGGGTCCGAGAGCGCCCTTTTTGTGGAGGCATCTGCCTCTGCCCACACGGATTTTCATGTGCAGCGGGTGGCTGCCAGGTTTGCCCCCTCCACGTTGCAGCGTTACTTTGATGCCTGGCTCAACTGGGTTTCCTTCTGCCGTCTGGCCGGGGCCAATCATTTGTCCCCGCCTCCTGGTCTGCTCCCGGACTGGTTGCGCAGCCAAGCCAGTAAACAGGGTCTGTCAACCATGCAGCTCAAGGCTCTGTCGTGGTTCTGCAAGACGGCGGGTCTGCCGGCTCTCAAAGCGGCTCTGCTGTCTCCGGTCTGTCAGGCTTTCTCCGTTGCGTCCTCCCCTACGGAGCACCGAGAAAGTCTGCCACTGAGCTTGAGCTTTGTTGTGTAGCTCGAATTTTTGGTTCTGGATCCGTCCGCATCTGCGGCCGAAATCCTCAGGGTTGGTTACCTTCTGCTCTGTATCTGGGGCAGCTTACGCTGGGGCGACGCTCTCTGGGTCCCTCCCCGCCGTCTCCACTACCAGCCGCAAGCGTCTGCGCTGGTGGGTACGTGCCTTCGTACTAAAACCACTAAAAGAGGAATGCCCTTCGGCATCCTCACTTCTGGCCTTCTCGGCTCTGCCTCTGCGTCTTGGGCACTCCGTTTCCTCAGCACCCTATCTCAGTGTGCTGCGGACACCATGCGGATTTCCCCGGGTCGCTCTCTGGACTTTGTTTCTGCCACCCTGTCCGGCTCCGAATCTCGTCCGGTCATGGGTGGTCCTCTCAAACGGGATAAGATGGTTCTGTGGCTTCGGGGCCTACTTCTCCGTCACTGGCATCTCCACTCAACGTCCCCGCCTCCGGCTGCTTTTGGACTGGTAGCGGCACATTCTCTGAAATGTACGTTACTGGCCTGGGGTCGCCAGCTCGGGTCTGAGTCTGAACTGCGTCGCATCCAAGGTCACCACCGACTTTCTGGCTCCGACCAATCAGTCTCCCTTTACTCCAGGGACGATATTATCCCAATGCTTCGCTTCCAGCGACAGCTGGTTCTGGCCTTGCGCTCCGGATTCCGGCCCTTGCAACCGGTTGCGCGCGACGAGCCTCTGCCGGATTTTCCTGTCACCTTGCCTGCTCCAACTGGCCTTCCGTCGGACTTTTCCCTCACGTCCGACTGCTTCCCGGAGGCTGCCCCACTGCCGGCTGCCCTTCCTTCCCCTCCTCCCCTGGCCGCGCCGGACCCCGCCTCCGTAAAGGAAGAAGACCTTGTTTCTCTTTCTTCTGAATCCAGTGAAGCTCCCTCCGTTGAGGAAGTTCCGGTCGTGGCCGGGGAGGCTGCGTCGTCGGACGCTTCGGCTCCGCTTCCGCCTCCCCCGTCTGCGTCCCTCGAGGCCCGGGTACCTGTGGAACTCCCGAAGCAACGTGGTGCACATTGCCGTAGCCACAGAGCCTCAGGCCATTCGTTCCAAGCTGTACTCCTCTGTCTCCGGCGAGGACATCTGGCTCCGCCCCATCTGCGGGGCTCGTACCTCCCAACTGGCGCCAGACAGCTTTCTCTCGGCTTTCCCCAAAGGTGCCACTCTCTGCCTGCGCACGGGCTGCCTTCATCGTCTGAAGCTGCTGTGACCAGCGGGGTGAGCGCAAACAAGGGGTCTTTTTTGCGAGGGTCTGTTGTGCGTCTGATCGGTGTGATCTACTTTGCTTCTATCTGCCGCAGCCGTTTCGGTTCGTCGTGTCCCTCGTCTTGTCCCGTCGTCCGCTCGTCGCCATGTCTTCGTCGGACCCCATCGAGTCGGTTTCTCCCGCGGCTGCGGCAGCCCCAGCCGCCTCTCATCCCATTGAGGATCTCTCGGACACGAGCCTGGCGGACGCTCCCATGGACGCCCCGGCTTTGGCCCCGACGGTGCTGGATCCGCCGTCCCCTTCGCCGGTGGCACACGGGCACGCCCCGACCATGCCCGCCCCGACCACCCAGGCCCACGAGGCCGAGGCAGAGCCGGAGCCGTCTCCCATGGGGGAACCGCCAGTGGTCACTCCCTGGTCGTCTGCGCCCTCCTTCTGGGTCCTCGGCGTTTCCCTCTGGTTCTGCCATGATGCCTGCTTCGGCCGCTCCGCCTCGACGCTGCAGCACTGACGGTGGAGGCCCCAGCAACCCTTATGCACTCTGGCTCAATCCGCAGGCTTCGGATGGACAGATCCTGGATTCTTTGACCTATTATCCACCGGAGCTCAGAGCCCGTCTGCTGTTCTTGCTGTCTGCTCTGGAGCACCGTACTCTGGTGCCTCCTGGTCCCGCGTTTGACCCACGTATGCAGCGCATCTTGGGGTCGCCTCCGCCGTCTCCGGCGTGATCGCGGCAGGGTCCTGGGCATGCACACTGTGCAGCAGCCTCTGGCCCGCCGGACCTTTGCATGCTGCCGTGCGTCAATCCGGACTGTGACCGACTCTGCGGGCGCCCCATCCGGGGCAGGGGTCACCGCACGCATGCTTGCGCCCGCTGCCACCGGCTGCACGGGTACTAGCTCACTCGAGCCGCCTGCATCGCGCCTATCAAAACAGCGTGCCTGCGTTCTGCTGGCGTCCTGTTGGCTTACTTGTCTGGGTCGTGCTCCTGTCCTCTGTCCTGTGCTCGCCGCAGCCGTTTTTGCTCTTTCCTTTCCCCCCTACTGTCCCCCTTCTTGCCTATCAGTCATGGCTGCCCGCCCGCGTCTCGATGACCCGGCGGCGCTCGCGGCCCTGCTGGAACAGCTTGCTGCTTCCGCGGCCGTGCGTTCAGCCCTGGCGGCGAAGGGGTACTCTTCTCTTAGTTCTTTGGCCTACGCTCTTGCGGATCCCTCTGATCCCGATGTTTTCATCCGCACGCTGCTCGGTCTGTCTGACGACACCGTGGCAGCGGGTCTCGTGTCTGCAGACGCGGCCTGTGTCCGTCGCCTGCTGTCCGAGGCTGCTCTGGCGGCACCACCACGTGTCACCCCAGGGCTTTCCACTCTGGGTCTGCCGGTGCCGCCTGCTTCGTCATCCGTGACTGCCAAGCTCCAGCCCACGGACTTCACGCATTTGAAGAAAGATTTCATGGCTAAGTACCCGGGGGAACTCCTAACTCCGTCATCCACCCCGTCTCTCGAGTTCCTGTCTCTGCTGAAGCAGCACAGCGACTCTGCCGCTTCCCTCTGGGTCCCGTGGCGCTTGCGCACGTGCTTGGCTGATGCCGCACGCTTGGAAGAGACGCGCAAACCTCGCAATGACCGCTCCTTCATGCTGGATGATGTACCTGAGCCCCCTGGCCCGACGGTCTCGGTCAATATGCAGGGTCATCCGGAGCCGGTCCTGCGTCGTGCACTGTCTCTGCTGGCTACCGCGTTAGCCATGTTAGATCTCGTGCACCTTGCGACCATAAAGCAATTTCACGAAAAATTTCTGTCTCTGGCTCTGGCGGCTCCCCTCGATCAGGCACTTCGCTCTCCCACCCTTCAGGAGATCCTCCACGCGGACAGGGCGGTCTGGTCCTCCGTCTACGAGCTTACGAGTGATCATGGCTGGAGCCTCCCCGATGCACTTAGCGAAACCGCTTTCTGTCGCGGTGAGATGTCGAATCTACTCCAGCCCCGTCCACGTCCACCGCGCATTCCGCCTCCGCCCTCCGCCGACGGTAAAACTGGCAAGGGTCTGGGCAGAAAGCGTCAACTGACCGACGATGCGTCCGGTCAGGATTCCGCTGCGGCCAAAGCCAAGGCTAAAGCAGCAGCGGCCAAGGCCAAGACTGCTGCCAATCCGCCTCCGAAAGGCTGGGACCCGTCCTGGTGCAAGACCATCGGGGATAAAGAGGCCTGCATGCGTTTCGCAGTCGGCAAATGCACTAAGACCGACTGCCCGGTCCCGCTCCCTTCCGGCAAAGCCTGCGGCCAACCGCAATCTGCTCTGGACCATGGCAAGACACCTCACTGAGCTTCCACGGTTCTCCCCTCCGTCGACCCTACTACCGCTCCGGCGGCACGGTCTGCGGAGGCCCCTGCTGCTGCTACCAGTCTCTCGCCTGCCGCGCCCCTCCCTCCTGCGGTCGACACGACACTTCCCTCTCCGCCTCTGCCTCTGTCTCTCCTTGGCCCGGCATCCTCAGCGGTCTCGCCCGTTCCTGCTCCTGCTCTGCGTCCTTTTCGGACGAACGGTTTGCCTGCTGTCCTGGGCCCACCGTCGCCGTCGACTGCCAACCCTGCGGCGCCCTCTATTCCTGCTGCCAGGTTGTTCCTGGACTTTTTTTCCGGATCGTCTTCCCGGGTGACGACTGCACTTCAGGCGCTCGGGAAGGCTTGTTTTGAACCTGTCGATAAGCTTGCTGCGTCTGCAGCGGACTTGCTGGATGATGCCTGTTTCGACCGCCTCTGCCGACTTTGCTCTTCAGGCTTGGTGGGTGCTGCCGGTGCTGCTCCGCCTTGTGCAGCCTTTTCAAGGTCCCGCTTGCGTCCTGGTGGCCCTTCTCCGGTGCGCACTCTCCACCACCCTAGTGGCATTCCCTCTCCCTCTGCCTCGCAGGCCGAAGAGCTCAGGGTTTCCTCTGTGCTGCATCAACGAACGCGCCATCTTCTCTGTCTGGTTGACTCCCGCGGCGGTCTCATTTGGGTTGAGAATCCCTCCTCCTCCCTGCTGTGGTTGGATCCGGACGTTGTCTCATGGCTGCGGCTGTTCTGCCGCCACGTTGCTACGGTTGCTGGCTGCCATCACGGCCTGGACCAACACAAGGCTTGGTCCTTTTGCTCTAACTCCCCGGAGGTCGCGACCCTTGCATGTGTCTGCCCTCACCCTCTAGGCTTTCACGCCAAGGTGTCCGGAAAGCGCTTGGCGGATGGATCCTTTGCCACTCGCCTTTCTGCATGCTACCCTCCGTCCTTGGCTGCAGCCCTGGCACGCATGGCGGCTCCTTTCCTTTCGGATGCCTTGCCGCAGCAGCCCTACCCCCTTGCGTCTTGGCTGCAGCTGTTGCCGTCTCGCTTCATTTGGCCTGCTCGGTCCCACAGGCTCCCCGAGGCCAGTTTCCTCTGACCCGCTGTCCTCGCTGAGGGCAGCTTGGACCAAACGATTGCTTGCGTCCGGCCTTGCCCAACGCATTGCTGCTTCCCTAAACTCCGGGTCTAAGTCTCCTCCGTTGTCTGAGGCTGAGGTTGCTCCTTTTCTGGATGACCTCCGTTCGTTTCTGCATGTGGAGGACGACACTATCTGGAAACGTCTGCTTCTGGTCCAAGAGGGTCAGCCGTTTCGGCTCAATCTCTGGCACTGTCTCTCGCTGGTTTGTGCAGATCCGGACTCGGGATACTTTGATCTTCTCCGCTCTGGCGTCCCCTTAGGCGTGCCAGAGCCCATTCCCCCGTGTCCGGTTATGCATCCCCCTCCTTCCCCTGACGCCACGGTCATCCCGCTTCAGCATTGTGAGTCTGCCTGGAAATCTGCCATTGATCATGCAGATGTGGTGGATGAGTTGCTCGAAGCTGAGCTGGCCGAAGGTTGGATCGCTCTGGTTCCGGGAGGGGATGCCGAGCTGCGCCGCCGCTACAATCGTACGGCGGTCGGCAAACTAGGAGTCGTACTGGCTGAGGGACGTCCTCCGCGTCTGGTGGTCGACAGCTCTGTGTCGGGCGTCACGAGCAACACTGCTCTGCCCAACCGCTCTGCTAACCCCACTCTGTCGGACGTCTTCTTCTGTATGCCTCTCTCCGACTCCACGGAACGGCTTGTCGCTTTGATACTGGACGTTGCAAAAGCGCATCGCCGTATTCTGATTCGTGCGCTTGACCGCGGTCTTCTTTGCTTCCGCCACCGTGGCAAGCTGTATCAGTGTCTCACACTGAATTTTGGCGCCCGCGTGTCATCGTTTACTGGGCCCGCGCAGCCGGTCTGCTACTTCGCCTGGTACACCGCATTGTCCGCGTCCGACACTCGGCTCAGATTTACGTCGACGACATACTGGCACTCTTGGATGCCATTTCTGCTCCGCTTTGGGCCTCCTTAATTGTTGTCCTTCTCCTGGTGCTGCGTGTTCCCATGTCATGGCACAAAGCTGCTTTGGGCCCGTCTGTTGTTTGGATTGGCTGGGAGTTTAACTTGTCGCATTTTTGCGTGAAGTTGGACCCCGGCAAGTTCACGCGGCTCTGTACTTTACTCCGGCAGGCCCTTCTGTCCAAACGCTGCTCCTGTCACTTGCTGGAGCGTGTCACAGGCAAGCTCCTCTGGCTTTCTTCTCTGTTCCGTACATTCCGCCCTTCTCTGGCTCCGCTTTACTCGGACCAGCATGCTTTGCTGCCCACCATGACAGCGCTTCAACCTGAGCGGTGGCCCGAACTATTGCAGGCTCTCTCTCCGGACCTCACCCTGCTGCGTCCAATCGGCGTGGCCGCCCTTCCGCCGGGTTCCAAGATCCTCCGTGTCAATCAAACTGCGGTTTCTTGCCGCGGTGACCTTCCGCTGCAAGCCCCCGATGCCCGTCGCATCTGGCTTCAGTCTTCGTCACCGCACACCGGGATGTGTGTTCTCTCTGACTCTTCCCAGGAGGTGCTGCGACTCTGGTTGGATCTCTGCCAGTCTGGCACGGCCGTTCGCTCCTTGCTGCGCCCGCCCCTCTACGTCTGTGAAGCCTTTGCTGACGCCTGCGCCACCGAGCTCTCCGCGGGGCTCGGCGGCTTCGTTCGTTTACCGGACGGGCGCCAACTCTTCTTTCGTCAGTCTTTCGACCGTCACGAGCTTCATAGACTCTTTTCTTGGTTCCCTGAGACCGCATCTGTTCAGACCTTTATCGCCAGCTGGGAACTGTTGGCACAGTGCGCTCTGGTTGTCTTACTGGACGTCCTGCTGGGACCCGGGCACCTGCCGGTGCACTGCGTTTTCAAATGCGACAACTCTGCTGCCGATGCAGCGAGCTGGAAGGGTCTGTCTATGGCCAAGGGTCTCTGCTCCGTGCTCCGATCTTTCCTGCTCTGCCAGCAGGCGCGTCGTATTTCCGTTTACATTGATCACGTTCCGGGATTGTCGAATGACGTCGCAGACGCTTTAAGTCGCTCTTCAGACCCTGCGTCTCTGGGGTTCGAGATGTCCCAGGAACATTGCCTCTCTTGGGACCAGTTTCCGTCTTCTCCGGATCTGTCCCTATTCCCGTCTGCGGCGGATTTTTCGGGTTTCCTGTGTCCGGGTGGCTCTTGCTCTGCTTGATTCTCATTTTGGCTGGTCCCACGGCTGTGGTCAATCTTCCGGCTCGAGGTTTCCATTGGTTTTCCAGCCAGAGAGAATGCGGATCGACACTGCATCCGGCTCTGGTCCTGGTCCGAGTTCTGCTTCCCGACCAGGGCCACCTGAGCCCGGACTGCTTTACGCCACCGGACAAAAAGAGTCGTCACTGCTGCCGTTCTGTAGTGTTTACCGCTACTGTACGCGCACTTGCCTTTTTGGCGTTTAAGGAAACGGACTGTGCGCTCTGAACGGTACCGTGCTTGAACGGATGTGTTTGGTAGTGCACGCAACGGACCCCCCGCCGAAGCCACCCGGTTCGAGCGGGGATCCGTTTCCGCAGTGTTTCTGTACCCGCCACCATCCCCTTCCGTCCGCCCTCCCATTCTTCTCTGGCTCCCCTGGATTTGGGGATGGTTTTCCAGCCAGAGAGAATGCGGATCGACACTGCATCCGGCTCTGGTCCTGGTCCGAGTTCTGCTTCCCGACCAGGGCCACCTGAGCCCGGACTGCTTTACGCCACCGGACAAAAAGAGTCGTCACTGCTGCCGTTCTGTAGTGTTTACCGCTACTGTACGCGCACTTGCCTTTTTGGCGTTTTAAGGAAACGGACTGTGCGCTCTGAACATATAGATATACAGGCATAGACATAAAGATACTTAGATACATGGACATACAGATGTGTGTTTATGCAAGTATATATGCCTATATATATATATATATATATATATACATCGACATGCTCGTTTGTAGGGTTGGATCCGCGGGGGCTGGATCAGTGGGCTTGGCAAAAACCAAAGTTATCAAAATCAGAAGTCAACCTGAAGAAAGTTGAAAAATACATGAAAAGATATAGTATTACTTCTGTCCAAGCCGGTGTGTTCAACTAAGCAACCGGTGACCCCTTGCACCGACATTGGCACGATTGGCAACAAGGAATGTCCAAGCCTGTGTTCAACGAAGCAACCGGTGACCCCTTGCACCGACATTGGCACGATTGACAACAAGGAATGTCCAAGCCTGGGTTCAACGAAGCAACCGGTGACCCCTTGCACCGACATTGGCACGATTGACAACAAGGAATGTCCAAGCCGGCGCTGTTACTATTGCACGTGTTGTGCCATGCCACTGACCCCTTGCACCGACATGGGCACATCGGGCAAGGTCGCAGTGGATGGCATCATTATTGTTTCCTCACACTGCTCAGAACAACCTGTCAACTTAAACAGGTTGCTGCAAGGTTGAGGAAATCTTGAGCCAGCATGGCATTGCTTGGCAAGGTTGACGATTCGATTTGAGGAAATCTTGACTACCTCTCCAGCCAGAAGTACAATTGACAACAAGGAATCCTCCTCAAGTGTGTTCACTGAATTGAAAGAGCCACATCAATTCTGTTCCTCAAAGTTTGTTCACTGAGACAGCCACATCGACATAAGGCTGCAAGCAAATCAGACTTGTGTCTCAATTGTTGGTACATAGATATATGAAGATGTACATATATGTATATATATATATATATATATGTATGTCGACATGGAGACATATATTTATGTATGTAGATGTATAGGTATCCAGATACACAGGTATATAGGTACATAGAAACATTTGATGCGTAGGTGTGCATATTGAAATCAGATAGAGAGCATTCACCAAACGACGACTTCCCGTGGAAACATACCGCACTTCTGAAAATAGCGGGTTGCAAAAACGCAGGCTCCACAGCCTCTTCTGGCTTATAAATGTGTAGACATCTAGGCATATAGGTATAAGTTCATATATAGATATATATATATATATATATATCGTTGACTGGATATATAGGTAAATGGGTGTATAGATATGTAAATCTTCAGATATAGATCCATAGATATAGACCGATTATACACAGTTGTGGCCTAGGCAGAATCGATCCGCGCTGGTCCAGTAACCGTCAGCAAGAGTTTGCTCAAAGGACGCGCATCAAGGTTTGTTCATACTTGTGTTGCCAACAAAGCGGGGCAGCCCCAAGGAGGCAACAGCCAGTTTTCTGGGTGCTCACCTTAGCACCGGAGCTCTGAGAGACGGGACATTTGTTACCGGCAAGTTCCAATGCCAGAGGCTGGCGCCCAACATGGATCGGCCCGTACAGCTTTCCAGCTTCGCCAACAGCTTCCTTCCTATCCACATGCTGCCCATCATGCCACCGCGCTAGGGTCACAGATTGTGGCTTTTCCACAGCAGTCGGATTCACCTGTGTTGATTTCGGGCAGGAGGCGGATTTTCCTCCGTCACAACACGAACAGCAGCCGGCAGCTCTTGCGAAGCCGTGATCAGACAGCGCACCCTTGGCAGAGCTTTTTTACTTGTGCACACCTGACCAAGGCGATTGATGCTTCAGGCACAAAGATTGTTACATGCTCTCAGCCAAGGCAGGAGCCCGTGCGGTCGTCATTTTAGGAACAAGCACATCTCGACATGACTCGACATGTTGTCTGCTGGGACATGTAGCAAAGATTCTGTGCAACCGTTGTGCAGGGTTGGATGCTTGCAGATCCGGTATTTCAAGAACTGGGATGCATCCGTCTCCCTGATCAGCAAGATTGAAGGAGGTGTTGTGGCGGCATCAGACACATGTCGGACGTGGAACATGAATCCTAGGGTCCTAGACAAGCAGCATGCATGCAAAGGCTATACGGTGCCAATGCAAGTTCCAGCAAGCTGGGGCGTGGTTCCAAGTTCCAATTCGTGCTACCGTAGTCTCCCAGGCAGGTTGCGTTTGCTTCAGAGATCCTAGTGGGCTGGCAGACGAGGCTGTTCTACGAGCTCGTTTGATGCCTTGCCGTTGCCTCATGCATCGGTGTGAAGCAAGAAAATTGCTCAGACTCAGTAGCAGGAGCGCTGGTTCCATGAGCCTGGCAAGCTTTAGTGCTCAGCTTGAAGATGCGAATACTGTGCTGCACTCAGAACAAACGGATTGAAAGATCTAAAACTGATGAAGTCATTCCATCCAGACGCGCACCTGGTTCCTGCGCGTCCTGGGCCTCGTCTTCACGTGGTTGACGGTGTCGACCTGGCCTTCCGTTTTTGTCGACGAAGATAAAGACAGCTTGTATTCAGCTCATTCTCGTCTGTCTTGCGCTGCCAGGTATTGCTGCTTTCAGCCGCAGTCTTGGCAAGGAAATGTCAGCCAAGCTCGTCTTGCTCATCAGCTTCGACATGTCGTGCACGTAGCTGAGGCCAATAGCCGCCGCTGCAGACATTGTAGGTGATTGCCTGCTCCTTGGAAACCAGTGATTCTTCCTGTGCCATCGGCCATTGGTTGCAGGTCTTGCATATATCCCATGCGTTGGGGAGTTCATGGAGGATTTGCTGGAAGGCACGATGCTACACTGCTGAATGAAGAAGCCGTAGCCATTTGGCGGTCTGCACTTTTCCAATGCCTTACAGAGCATATGCGCGTTGTGCAGTTCGTCTTATGGCCGCATTGATGGGTCAGGTATGGTCGACACCCTTCTTTGCATGGTGTCCTGCGGTGTTGGCTGCTCGTGTGGGCTGCTCGTGATCGGCATCGTGTGGCTCTTCATGAGACCTTTGCCTGGCCGGCACTGTCTTAGACAAAGAAAAACAATGCTGAATCGAACTTCCACTTGTGCCAGGATTGGTGGCGGTCTGCTGCTAGTTTGTGTGGTGCTGGGAATTTGCGCTTTTGCGGTGGCACATCAGCACAAGGCCACATTCCGTTTTGCACAAATCGCCATGATCGCATTTCTGACAGACAGGCAAACAAAGACATCAACGACCAGTCAGTCCAACTCAAAGAGATGTATGACAATGACTCACCCTGACAACACAGACGGCCCTAAAACCGGGGGCACAAGTCTGTGACAGAAGGCTTTCTTTTATCGCAGCTGCGAGCGGCTGTATAATCGATCCAATTCGACAGGTCCGACCTTTAAAGACTCGTCTGAGAGCGTGCCAGCTCAACACGGAAAAAAGTAGGCTTCCCGCAGTGTCGCGCCGAATCTGAGCAAGGTTTTTCGTCGGACAAGTCCCTCTCAGGTAGTGTTGAGTTGGACATGTAAGCAGTGCATTGCTGCAAGCGAAGATTTTAAAGAGCATGCACACTTGGCCGGCCCTGCAGTTTCCGTGCTCACACGTGATCTTGTCAGATTCAAGTGATAGAGTGATAAAGTCCCTCTCCACGGCAAGAAGTTACTGGCCTGCACTTGGTGCTTGTGTTTCGGGTTTCTGCCACGTGCTCGGTGATCCCAGCCTTGTAGATGAAAGGTGCCTGCGCTGGAGGTATTGCCAATCTCAATCCTTCGCCATTCTGCATGCATGTGCAAACTGCAGAAGAGCCAGAAGCAACGGCGAGCAGAATGTCACCACTAGCTTTAAGGAAGCAGGGCCGTGGCTGTGGACGTAAGACTTGTCTAAAGGCGATTTGTGTAAGCTGGGCCGCAGCGACTCGCTCAGGCGTGCGAGTGCGGAAGGCCAACTCTCGGATCTCGGATCATCTGAGATCTCTGTCACATGTCGCACGTGTCGCATGTGTCGCTATGCCGTCTCAAGATGATCCTTGACCTCAGGCAGACCAGTGAAAGATGGACGACCAAGGAGGCTGTCGTGCACTCTCAAAGTACAGCATTTGGACACATGTCGTCTTCAGGGTCGTGTGATGTGTAGGAGAACACAGGTGCGTCGTGAGTGGGTCAAAGCTTATGCAACCGCAGACTTACAGGTGATGGCAAACTGTGAGTTTTCATTCTAGTTGATAGTGAGGGGTACTTGGGAGCAGACTATCGATCCTTCTCATGCGCATGCCAGGTGGGCCTTCCTTGATGGCCAAGATGTCGGAATTGCTTGCCTGTTTGGCTCTTTGCCACCACCTTGCAGAAACACAGTGCGAGGTAGCCAGCTGACTGTTTCACTACTTAGAAGTTATGCAGCAAACCGTGCGACTGTTGCCAGGGCTCCTTCAGCACAATGTGTCTCGGCATGGCCCTGTTCCCATGCGCACTCCTCCTTATCGGGTGCCGCGGGGTTGGCCTTTGTGCGGGATTGCGTGGCATGACGGAGTTTTGGACGTGTCTTGGGCATCTGGGCATCGTGCAGGTACAACGAGAAGAGCTACATGTGCGTTCACAAGAACATCTTGTATGCATCTAAACGAGCCGAGGCAACTTGTCGATTACATGCCCAGAGCGGGCAACTACACTTCGCAGATTCAGTGAGATCTGTCGAGGTCTTGAACTGCGATGCCCAACCGCACTGGATGCCGGCATGAGCCCCAGAAGTCATTCTGGGTCATCTTCTACACACGATGCAACCAGGACATGGTCGCGTACGTGTCCTGTCCCATCAAAGAGGCTGGAGACCAGCGCCGACATTCTCTCATGACTCATGATGCACTACTTCGGATCTGCGATCTCTGCGACCTGTGTACAGGAGAGTCTCATGCAATTCACCCCAGCATCATTTGGCTCGGCATCCCTGGGGAGTTCCATCCAGTTCAGGCGGACTTGCCTTTGGCCTTGTCAGGCTCCGCGTTTTCCCGAGTTTCTCATGACAGGTCAGTCGCTGGAGCACAGAAAGCCGAGATGTTTCAGTGCGTAGCTCTGGCATGGTTGCTCACAGCCTCAGCTGCGGTAAGACCATAAACAGCTACAGTTACAGCCGTGCTCCATCTGCCCAGAAATTTCGCTTCAGATGCAGCCGTTGAGCAAGCCAGCAAGCCCGCCCTAATCCCATTCTTACTGCAAGGAACTGTTGCGAATCTTTGCCTCCTGCTTGTCTGCTTGTGTTCTCAGGATAATATGTGGCTTCTTTCTTTCAGGTGGAGTCGGTCAGAACTGAGACCCAGAAGGACAAGACGAAGATCAAGGCATGAAATCCGATGTGGCCAGGGCAGCAAAACCTGCTGAGTCTGCAAGATCTACAGCTATCACATGGAGTGGCGAGATTCCTACGTTGACTCCAGCACGTTTTCGCAAATGCACACCCGACATGTTTGTGCCTTTCCTTTGTTTTCACCGCTGCTGCCGCAACTCTCCTTCCTTCCGACTGGCGAGGCACCAAGCCCATCTGGCGAGACAGCATGGTTGTCCGGGCTTCTTAAGTGCCCGCCTCAAGCAAAGTATTGAAGACGCGTGATGAAAGGATGTCCCATTGCCGAGGCAACCCTCCGTGGCCACACGACGTTCCTCAACGTGTGCAGACTGCCGCAGCTGGGATCCCCGGTGGTCTTCTGCACCCACGACCACTTGCCGAGAAGCAACAGCGATATGGCGTTGCGAGGCACACTCGGTCCAGGTGGGACCACTGGCCGTGGGCAAAGACCTCATCCAAGGCGCAAGTCCGTGGCGATCATGTCAAGACTCATTTTTTAAAGTCCTCCAGCCTCTCCCAACTGCGTACTTGCTCCCAATCTCCGGAGCTGAGCCTCCAATCCATGTCAGAGTGGCTTGCGAGACCTAGCCGTCCCTGTCCTCTGCAGACTTCAGGCGGCGGATCTGGCTATGGTGGGCGTGAAGCTTACTGTTTTGCTTATGGTTTTCTCCCATGCCTCGCGCCCTTCGACTTTCGCAGGATGCATGCAGATATGAGCAACCCCATTTCGTTGCACAGCTTTGCGCACAAGTTCAAAGCTGCACACACTTTGGCAGGTCTGTGGCTCAGCAGGTGTATGTGTGTGTGTGTGTAGCACGGTCGTGGACATGAGTCGAGGCCCGCCGGCACATGGGTTCGCATCCATCACACCGCACAACACGGCCACTTCGATTGCATGTGCTGCAGCCGCCATTGTCGGCATCATCGCCATTGCGTGCGCAAGGCCATTGGTCCCACGGGATCCTATGTCGTCACGTGCAGTGTCCAGAGGCGGGGAGCCGGCTTCCAGCTTACGCCGAGCAGCCGAGCCGAGCTTTGCTGTGCTGTTTTGCCAGGTTTGGCTGCATGCGTCTCAGCTACTACAAAAACTGGGACACGGGAGCATCTGTCATCAGTGCTGTGCAAGGAGGCCGCGGATTGCCGGGATCGAGCGCAGATCAAGTACGCTGTTGTGCGTACCGGGAGGTCAAAGTACGCCGATTAACATCCCAGCCAGCTGGGGCCTGCTGCTCATACTGTTTCTAGGGATGCGCTTTGGACAAGTTATCATATTCCGAAGCGCCAAGATGCTTTTCTGCAAGTTCTCCGACCCCTACACGCATGTCTGAGAGGAAGCTACATGATGCTATTCATCATTATTCATCGTATTTAAGGTGTGAGCCAGAGCTGCATGTCAGTCGTGGGGTGTCGGATCGGATGCCTTTCGACCCTCGTCCGTGTTCCAGACAAAGTGCTGTTCGTTTGATCCCTTCGCTCGGCTCCCTCGGCCCGCCCTCGGCTCCACTCTCCTCAAACCCATGCGCGCGCGCCTCCCCCTCCGGTCCCCTCCGAGGCTGCTCCGCGGACCAGTACGATGCCTTGCCGAAGCCTCGGGGGGCCTCGGCCAAACGGAGCGAAGCAGCGAAGCAGAGCGAAGCGGCTTGGAACGTCGAGAGCGGCTAGCGGCTAGCCCCTATTTTGCTAAGGGTGGGAGGAGTGCAATCTCTGTCAGCTTTCGAGACTTCCCTTGAAGAGGCCAATACCGCAAGAGACTCAGAGACTCAGAGCATTGTGTTTATCCCTTGGCCGCTTTACCGCTGTCCCACTAAGTCGACCACCTGGATGCTGCGATTCGTGGGCCTCTGCTTTGCTTGGATTACAGTGCAGCCCTGGCTGAGTTGTAACAGCGAGGCGGCTCTGGGCAACATCCTGCTCTGACAGGTGGTGCTGCTTCCAGCCCATTTCAGCTGCGGCTGATGGTGTTGGGGATTGCCTGGGCCCCAAGGGTTATAGTGGCGGTCGTGGTTCGTCGTCGTCGCAGTGATCGTCGCAGTCTTCGCACTCGTCACGGTCGTCGCGGGTTTTTTGGCTGGTGTCAGCAGCATCAAGACATAATTGGTCTGAACCTCCAAGACGGTGTTCAGACACGGTCTGGGACTAGAAGCCATCCACCATCCCGTGGCCAAATAGGGCACGTCGGTGATGGACAAACTCCCGTAAAATGCGATTGCGTTCTGCAATCGTGCGTTTGAGCTAACACGGGCTTCTTGACTTCGTACTGATGAAGGCAGTGTGGTTTTTCGTAAGACTTGTTGACGTTGTGCTTCCAGGATTGAGGCATTGGCATCTCATATGCTTGGTGCTGTGCTCTTGGCTGCGACCCTGGAGGTCTCAACTTGATTCCCTGTGTTGGCGGCTGCCTACAAGACATGCTTGAGGGCCGCGTTCTGAGATGGCATTCGCAGTCACTTCGAGAAAATGTCCCAAAACTGAGGTGTCGTGGACGCAGTGCTTTGCGTTGTGTCCTGCTGCTTCGGCTGCTCGTGCGGGCTGCTAGTCCTGGGCATCGTTTGGCTCGTCATGCGACCCCTGCCTCTCTGGCGCCGTCTTGGAGTCCACATCCAACCGCAATCGATTTGCCCTTTCCTTTGCAGCATGAGTGGTCTTTCCTGACCCTCGAGCAGTTTCCGGCCAGGATTGGCGGTGTGCTGCTGCTGATTTGCGCCGCGCTGGGTATAGGGGCCTACTTCCTGGCGAAGCAGAACAAGGGGGACAAGGACAGTGACAAGGAGAGACTCTGCAGAGAATCTTTGTGCTGGCATCTCTCTCTCTGTTTTCGACCAGGGGACGCTGCTGGCTGCAAACGGCGATGAAAATGCGTGAGGGCGACAGGTCCAGCCACTTCAAGAAGGACATGGCAGCAAATAGGGCTCGTCCTCCATGTGTCTGTAGCATGCACTGGGGAAAGCTCGACAACCGGGTGGGACCCATTTTTTCTTTGCCAAGTGTAATGTTGTACTGCTACTGAAGCTGGTGTTGACAAAGATACTTGCCTCCAAGGTGGTGGAAGCTCAAAGACGCCGAATCCACCTTTGAAGTTAGCTTGCTGCGCGAGTACATTCAAAATCCAGGGAGCAGTGTTGACTGGAGGTTGGGGCAGACAGACCAATAGGCCAGACAGGCAAGACGTAAAGAGACGGGCTGTCTCGCTTGAAGAGCCAGCCTCGGCTCTGGATCCTTCATTTTTTGCGTGTGCTGAAGGCTGAAGAGTGCTTCGATTCTGAGTTGCTGTCAGGCATGGAGCCCTCTTGACCTCTAGACTTCTAGTGTAGAATCTGTAGCAGGCGAGCTATAACATGACTCCGTACGCCGGCAAACTGCACCTCCGCTCACGGCTTCCAGCTGAGCCGAGTTCCACGCACAGACCCGGTCTATTGCCAAGTATCCCGTCATCCGTACCAGACGGGCCATATCCAGATACCCCTGGCAAATAGTGGGGAGTCATGCTGATACTTCTTCCGGAGCTTGCCAGCGGCAAGACTCAGACTCCAGATGTGCTTCAATGAGCTGCCCTGTTTGGGCGAATGCAGCGCAGCCTCAGACAGTCGCAATGCCCTCAAACAGCCCATCACAGCCTCACATAGTCCCATTCCAGCGTGGCGTCTCGGCAGGTCACAAGGCTGCAGACCGTGCGCTTCATCCGTACGTCCATTCTGCTGTTGTGCTTCCAGGCATGGTGAGTATGCAAAGTTGTTTTCGGTGACTGGTGCACCCTGCAGGCCTTCGGCGGAAGCACGGGCTCAAGCCAGTGCAACACCAGCGATGTGGACATGGATTGGCCTTTCTTCCTGTTCTGTCCAGAGGCCAAAGCTGATAAAGCTCTGACATACAAGCCATGGCATCAACATGCCACATGCCTTCTAGGTTCTGCAGTCGGGCGAGCAGTGCGAGGCCAGAGCTTACGCAGCAAAGCAGCCCTCTGCGCATTCCCAGCAAGTTGTCGTGTCGTGGCACCTGTGCGGTGCAAACCATCGGGACCATGCCTGCTTTTATGCAAGCGTGAGTTTTCTGAGAGGCAGCATGTGGGCCAGGGCTTGTGCCGTCGTTCAATGTTCACTGCCAGGACAGTAAGGGCCGTGAAGGAAGTATCAGCAATGTTTGCACGACCGAGCTGCTGGATTATTCTAGGTCGTACAGTGCAGCTCCTGCTGGAAGTGGGACAGGATCCTATTAATGAACGCTTGTTTTTGAGGAGGGAGTTCTACATCTGCCGCGATGCCTGGGCAACAATGAGACTGGTTCAGGCCTTGCTGCCGCCAGCGCAAGCATTGCCTCGTGGACACTCTGGAGCACGACTTCAACTGAAAATGCTGAAGAGTTCGTCAGAACTGGACACCCAACTAATGCCAGATTGTCCCAAAGCGCAGAAACAGCTGGTCGCAGAGCACGTACAGAGTCCTCGGGAAGCACCAGAAGAATAGCCAGCTCTGCAAGCACAGGAAACATGACAAGCAGCAGCAGTGTCACGGGGACGACGAGCCTGACGAGCACAACGAGCTCTGACACGACTGCCACATCCATCTCGACCACGACTACAACTAGCGGAAGAAGCACTTCAGTGAGCACGACAACGAGCACCAGCACATTCAGTGCCAGTTCAACCCACACAAAAACATCATCAACTAGCACGACTCCTGCGACTAGCACTGCCAGCACAAGCACCACGAGCACGGCCAGTGCAAGCCTAACCGTCACCTCGACTGCAACTGCTACAATTACAACTAGCAGTAGCACAACAGTTTCTGCATCAACGACACGGAGCATGACTAGCACATCTAGTGAGTCCATCCTAAGTTCGACATCGACATCAACATTATCATCAACATTAACCAGCACGGCTTCTACTCGTAGCCTGAGCAGGACAGCGAGCTCGAGCACGACGAGCCAAAGCAACACAAGCACAACAGTGCCTGAGACAGAGACACCAAGCAGCACATTCACATCTAGTTTAACATGGACGTCCTCTGCAGCCATCAGCACAACAAGCTCGTCAAGACAAAGCACTCTTAGCACGTCTGCTGCAAGCCTAACCACTACCAACACCACTGCCACGACCGAGAGCACCAGCACCAGCACCAGTGCCGCCACAGCCACTATCAGCAGTACCAGCAGCACCAGCAGCACAAGCAGCACAAGCAGCACCAGCAGCAACAGCAGCACCAGCAGCACCAGCAGCACCAACACCAAGAGCAGCTCCCGCAGCACCAGCACCAGCACCAGCACCAGCAGCAGCAGCAGCAGCAGCAGCAACACCACCAGCACCACCACCAGCACCTCGACCTTCAGTGCGACAGCCAGCCGAACCACTAGCAGTACCACGACAAGATCTCTCGCAGCGAGGCGAAGCAGCACTAGCACGTCTACATCAAGCCAAAGAATGGCTCCTACAGCGAGCTTGACAACACGGTCAAGTACAAGCAGCTTTGCAACTGCACCGGACACCGTGACATCGACGCTCCCTTCAACTACATCAGTGTTGTCTCTGCCGCCCGTAACCACGCGACCACGAAAGCCGACAAGATCCACTTCGACCTCGTCTTCAAGGGCCTCTACCACATCCCTATCATTATCCGACGACAACGAAACTGCCAACACGACCACCACGAGCTCAACTAGAATGACCATCATGCGAGCGTCTCAAGGTTTGGCGTTGTGGGAGGTACTTGTGCGTCTTGCTGAACGAAATCTTGACCGGCATGCTCAGTAGTGCTGCGTAGCACTCTGCAGGCATGCACTCTCGGAGCATCGTTTGGCCATGCCCTTCTCAGGCATGGATGCACGCTTGCAGACTCGCGCTTGAGTACCTGTCCCAGGCGTGGTCTGCAAGTCTTGATTCTTCGGCAGATGGTTGAATGGCAGGTACATGCTTTCGTTAGAGCGTTGCACTGCAGCCTGTCCAGAGCCTGCACCTAAGAAGAAAACTCGTGGACTCTGCTGACCACTGAACCAGTGAAGCTACACACGTAGCTGTGCAAGGTTTGTTCCGGTCGGGGTGTTCATCTGCATAGAGGGCCGAATCTTTGGGAGCTCTGGATGCTTGCAGGCGGTGGAAGGGCATGAAAGCGCTCTGGAAAGGCTTTCGCGCTCTGGCAGGCTGAAGGCAATCGGCACTGGCGAGGTCCCTTGCTGGCTGTAGCTCTTCGTGCTGGCCCAGCACTCAGTGCAGTTGGCGAAGGGCGAGGGTGCTCCATCTCTCTTCTCGGACTTTAGGCTTTCTGCGTGAAAAAACGGAGTGATGGAGTTCTAAGTCGCCAGATATTGTAACAGAAGCTTAGCCAGGTTTGCAGGTGCTTAAACCGACAGTGAAACTCCAGAAGTTTTCGTTCGGGGATGCCGGATGCTTGTGAAAACTGTTAGGGCATACGATATCCTGAGCCTTAGCGACACTTTATGTCAATCGGGATCTTCGATGCAATATGCTCCATACTGCGTGGGCCAATATGGGCTGTATGTCTTGCATATGTGTCGCTACGACGTAGTTCTTCAACTTAGGGAACCGTTTTGGGTGTCCAAAAGACCATCAAAAAGATCCGCAACGGACCATCGCAGCAGCATGGCTGAAAAGATTGTTTGTGGGACGAGCATTGACAGTAGCTCAGATGTATCGACGGCACTTCTGAGTTGGGACAGGCCTGGCTTGGACTGATCCGCCGCCTTCGCTTCAAGAAAGCTTGAGGCTGCTCATGTCGTGAGAGTCTTGTGTGACGCTTCCGTCGGTGCGGAAAAAAATTAAAAAGGGGCTCATAGTGCAGCTGGAACGCTGGAACTGGAAAGGGCCAAGGGGCCGGGACGGAGCTACAGTAAATTGGCAGAGAAGCACCCCTGCGTTTGCAATCTCAGGATTTTTGTTGAGGCTCCATAGCTCTTGGTTGGCGTCAGAACCTTCAAACTCCGGATTTGATTTCTCGGCATCCAGGCCCTCCTATTTTATCGGATTCTTGGCCTCTGTCTTTGGGTTTCCCAGTTTGCGGTTCCTTCTCGGCCTCCATATGCTTGCATCTGCAGGGAACCGGGCCAACCTCAGCAGAATCAGCAACGCCGCAATGTTCGTTTATGGGTCGTCAGTCCCCGTTCCTGTATTGTACTCGCGAACATGCCATGTGAATTGTCCTCGCCGGTAAGACGTGTCTGTTTTCATAGCTAGTCATTCTCAGCACCAAGCGCCAGGACTAACTGCAAGAACAAAACAACGACACAGAACATACCACACATCAGTCCTATCCACATTTCTTGGCTGATCCTTTTTCGAAGAAGGGCTGTTCTGCCATTGTCAAGGCAGGAGCCAAGAGGATGATCATCGGAGGGTCCCTTTCAATCCATCTATCAAGAAGCTGACCTGCGATGCAGAAACCACGCCGGACACGGCCCTCCAAGTAGTTTTTTTGCCAGTGGGAGCACTTTGAAGATCTTGGAGCGCTTCCCTGGTCGCCTCAGTCCATGCTCGCGAAATTTGCCACCCCCTGGCCTTGGCTTCACAGGCGCGCCTTGGCACTGAGCCTTGGAACACCGCCGTCCGACATCGTTCGCCTCTTCGTTGTGTCAAAGATGCCCGAAGGCTCGGGACGGCTTGCAGAGCACGTGCCGATATGTCGCATGTCCGTCCACCTTGGCAGGAGTGGATCCAGAGCAGGCTGGTGTCTAGGAAGAACAGGATCTTGCAGTTTTGGGGCTTCGTGGGTTTTATGCAGCTCCGGGATTGCTAATTCTAGATCCTTGACGTGGGGATGTGCAGGGCGTGCAGCACACTAACCGAACTGCAAGACATTCAGACCATCTTCTTTCTGCCTGTGTGTTCTCGAAGAAGCTGAGTATTTGGAGTGTCGGCCCGCGAGCTTCCTGTGATCCTGGGGCACAAGGCCAACTTTCTGTGTGTATCGAACAGAATTAGAAGTAGCTGGAGAGAGTGTGCCGGTGGCTATCCTGTCATCCCTACAGCTTCTCCGCACTTTTTCAATGATTTCGCATACTGCTGCACAAGTCATCGTCTTGAAAGTGACTGCTGCCAATCTTGGCATAACGCGGTGTGGTCTCACTCAAGTTTTTCTGGCTTTGTAGTGCAACGCTTTGTGCGCAACATCGCCGTAGATGGACAGGCAACGTCGCAAAGCGTAGAGTGGGAGATGGAGGCCAGGATTCAAGCTGCTTCCTGACTCCTGTGGACGGCGGTGTGCCGCGGTAGGTTCGACTGAGTGAGGAGCATGGTTTTCTGGAGGCGCATCTGCAGTCCTCCCCACACTCCAGAATCTAGAATCTGTTTATGGCGTTTTGGCGCGAGGTGTCTGCCAAGTTGGAAGCCATCGCAGATGTGCTGGCAGCCCTAGCACAGCTCTTTCGACTGGTGTTTGGGGGCTTTTTGATTCTCAAGTTCTGAAGGTCTAGTCTCACTGCCACGCTCTTCCGAAATGTACTGATGGTCAGCTGGCACGTTTCAAGAGTTTCGCTTCGGACTGGAACTGCAGTATCAGCGGAAGGCCCCTCCTGAACAGTCATGGGCAGGCTATGCCAGTGTGTGTGAGGGTACAGTACATTGAGAGTTCATTCTTTCAACATCTTGAATCAGCACAACCCTGACACACAAAGCCAGGGTGGTAGCTGCTGTACTCCTGCTGCTACTAATTCGAGGTGACGACGGCAACTACTGCTACTGCTATTGCTACTGCTGTTCCGGCTCCTGCCATTTCCGCTGCTGCTGCTGCTACCACGGCCGCTACTACTGCTGCTACGGCTAACTACAACTACCGCCGCCACTACTACGAGGAGGGCCAATTTTTGTCGCCATTATTTTTCTGCTTCTGCTGCCATTTTTTTTTTTTTTTGGCCCTGGGCCCTGTTACTCTGTGACTCTCATACTCTTATACTCTATTACTCTATGACTTTATTACCCTATTACCCTATGACTCTATTACTCTCTTACTCTAAAAGCTCTATTACTCTATTACTCTAGTACTCTATTAGTCTATTACTCTGTTACTCTATTTCTCTATTATTCTATTACTCTATTACTCTATTACTCTATTACTCTATGACCCTATTACATTTAAACTCTTACTCTATTACTCTATTACTCGATTACTCTATCACTCTATTACTCTATTAGTCTATTAGTCTAATACTCTATTACCCTACTACTCCATTAACTCTATTTATTACTCTATTACTCTATCTACTTTATTTCCTCTATGACTCTATGACTCTATGACTCTATTACTCTGCTACTACCCCTACTCCTGGGAGGAAGACGGCTGTATTTGCTTGTTTAGGTTTTAGGGGTTTAGGGTTTAGGGGTGTGGGGGTTTAGGGTTTGGGGGTTGGGGAGGAACACAGCTGCAATTGGCCGAAGCCGGATAAAAATCGAGTCTCGTACTACTACTCGTACTACTAATACTGCTATTGCTATTGTTACTGGTACTGCTATTTTTTTTTTGCCCTCGGCCCTGTTACTTTATTACTCTAATACTCTTTTACTCTATTACTCTATTAGTCTATTACTCTATTACTCTATTACTCGTATACTCTTACTCTATTACTCTATTACTCTTTACTCTATTACTCTAGTACTCCAGTACTCTTTTACTTTATTACTCTATTACTCTATTACTCTATTACTCTATTACTCTAGTACTCTACTACTCTATTACTCTATTACTCTGTTACTCTATTAGTCTATTCCTCTATTACTCTATGAGTCTATTCCTCTATTAATCTGTTATTCTATTACTATATATCTCTGTTACTCTATGACTCTAATACTCTATTACTCTACTACTCCATTAACTCTCTTTATTGCTCTTTTATTCTTTTTTTACTGTATTTCCTCTATGACTCTACCCCTACTACTACTACTACTACTACGACAACGACGACGACGACTACTACTACTACTACTACTACTACTACTACTACTAGTCGTACTACTAATACTGCTATTGCTACTGTCACTGGTACTGCTAATGCTTCTACTACTTGTACTACTACTACTACTACTACTACTACTAGAACCACTACTACTACTACTACTACTACTACTACTCCTACTACTACTACCACTACCACTACCACTACCACTACTACCACTTCTACTCCTACTACTCCTACTACTACTACTACTACGACTACTGCTACTACTGCTTCCACTACTACTACTACTACGACGACTACTACTACTGCTACTACATAGAGTCATAGAGGAAATAAAGTAGATAGAGTAATAGAGTAATAAATAGAGTTAATGGAGTCGTAGAGTAATAGAGTATTAGAGTAATAGAGTAATAGAGTAATATAGTAATCGAGTAATAGAGTAATAGAGTAATGGAGTAAGAGTATAAGAGTAATAGGCTCATAGAGTAATAGAGTAATAGAGTATTTGAGTAATAGAGTAATAGAGTAATAGAGTAATAGAATAATAGAGTAATAGAGTAATAGAGTAATAGAGTAACAGAGTAATCGACTAATAGAGTACTAGAGTAATAGAGTAATAGAGCTTTTAAGAGTAAGAGAGTAGTAGAGTCATAGGGTAATAGACTAATAGAGTCATAGGCTGTATTGCTTTGTTACTTTGTTACTCTATTGCCGTCCAAGGAGTTTGCTCTTCTCGGCTAAACCATGAGCTCTTGAATATGTGCATGCACATGGATGGGTATTGGCAAAACGACCCATGTGCCTTCCGTATATTTCAATTTCGTCCCCATTCTTCTGCGCGGAGCCATCTCGTGCATGAGCCCGTCGACATGACACAGCTTTGGGCCGAGCAAGATAAGCTCAGGTGGCTTCGGCCTCAGGCAGCGCCAACACGTGCGCAGGAAGATGGCCTGAACCTTCGCCTATACACCTGGCCCCTTTCCTTTTGTTAGGGTTGGGCTCTATTGGAGATATTGTATGTATTTCTTTTGTCGATGTGTGATGAGCGAGAAGGAACGAGATCCCTGAATCGCATGATGAAGAGGTGGGTTTGAGGATGGTCGCGTCTTGGATTGCTTGATGAGAGGGACTTTATTTCGGTGTGTTGATCTGACAGACTGATGTCAGGGGTCATGGCTTGAAACTTGCAAGTCTCACCCAGAAAGATGTTCACTCCAATTCAAGGTTTGTAGCATCTCTTCTCGCATCTCTGCCAGGGGCTCTCAGAAGTGACTCTGAGATGGACTGAGCTTGTTATGCCGTCGGATCCTGAAAAGCTTTAGACTTGCGATCTTGGCAGTGTCTCGCTTCGGCTCTTCGGCTTCTGAGGCCTGTAGAGTACAATGGATCCATATTAAATCTGACAGCTGAACAAGGCACGCAGTCCGCGCAGCTTGAGAGTTGAGACCACTACTTGTCTGTTGCACATACAGAGGTGAGCATTCGAATGTTGCCGACACTCACGATGGCAATTCGGCCAGCCTGTCAATTTGACGTATCTTGACGTTCCACTTATGTGTTATGACGTCGATGTCTGACACACGGCAGGAGTCCGACAATTCCGCCTTGGTGTCTGCAGTTCTGCTTTCCCTCACGGCTATTCCCGTCGTAGCCAGACCTCAGAAGGTCCGTGCATTCGTGCAGAAGATCACGGCAGATGCACCTCAGGCCTCGATTCTGAATTTCATCTCCGCAGACGCGCGACTCCGTCGCCAGCCGCCTCCAGCACGCGAAGGACGCGATGGGGCTTTGCCCGTCAAAGCCAGCCTTGCTGCCTTGCTTGCGCTGCTCCAGGACCTGTCCCTGCAGATTTGCCGGAGCTGCAGAGGGTTCACCGACGAAGCAAGGTGAGAGGAAGCCGATCCGCAATCCGGGAGCGGCCCTCATGAAGCCTGCTACGTTCGGCAACATTTTGGGCAAGGCTGCGTTTGCAGCTTTCCCGTGGACGCCGTGTACATACGATCTGTGCGTTCCTGCCAAAGAAGCAGGCCAATCCCAACGAACATCGGGGATTTCGTCAACGTTTTGCAAATGAGTAGGTTTTGGGTCACTGACACTGAGCAAGGCGTGGAATCTATACCCAGTGCAACTCATGACTGTATGGACCTTTCGTTTCCATCTGACAAGCACGCTCATCACTGATGCATGGTGAAGCCATTGAGGACCTGAGAAACCGTAATGTATGAGGACAGGACATGCTTTTTGGCACGCAAACATGCTTGCAATGTCTCTAGCTTCAGAAGCCGAGCCGAGCTTTGTGGTTGAATTTAGATTCGCACTCGATACCGATGGAATTCTGAACGGATGGATCTCAACTCCGCGGCGCCCGAGGCAAATGCGCCTTGTGGGGAATCGCGGTATTCGCGTGTTTTTCGGAACTCGGGAGGCGCAGTCTCAGCTGGCCACGCTGGTGCAAGAGGCACAGTCCAAAGGCAGTGGCGACGAGATACTTGAGCAGCCCGAGCAGCAAAGTACCCTGCATGCTTCTTGGTACGCAGACTGGATCCTTGTGGTCACTGCCAAAGTTTTGTTGCAGTCGCAGGATCTGCCTGTGAGGTCTTTCAAGGCTGGCTGCAGCAGGAGTTGCACGCTCACGAAGAGCGCCTCAGGAGTGGACTCAGAGAGGATCTCTCTCATTTTTTCAGGCCCCCCCCGGGGGCGGGCCCCGCCGGGCCCCGGGTCCCGGCCTTGCTTTGCCGTTGCTTTGCGCTTGCGCCGCTTGCCTTTCCCCTGCAGGCAAAGACCTCCCGGCGGCGGAGGGCCTCTTGCGGCGCAAGTGTCGCACCCGCAGGCAACGCCCTCATTTGCGCAGAGACTTTGGGACTGACATGACATCGATGCGCGCTGAGTTTTCGAGTGTGATAAAGCAGAGCTGCATTAACAGACCCTGTTCTCGCGGCCCGACCACCCACGCCCGACACTTGCCGTCATTGCCATCCGCTCGCATGTCGATTCACAGCACCTCGGCCAGTGCAGATCTTGTCCATGTTGATCGAACCTTCTGAAGCCCAAAGCCTCAAACCAAGAACCAACTCAAGTCCTGGGCTATCTTTTGTGCTCTCGCATGAGCCACGAATGCTCGTGGCAGGAGCTCGAGGAGAGTGCGGGGCGCACGGTGCTCGCAGAGCGCGCGCTCAGCCCACCCAGGTCGGGGCCTCAGCACCGCCCGAGGGGCCGCCAGAAGGGGCTAAGACGCGTGGGCTTCCCCGTTTTTTGCAGAGGCCGCATACTCCACCCTCGGCACCAGCGGCGCCCTGCAAGCCAGTGCAGTTCGAAGACATGGAGCAACCTGAGACGGAGGACAAGGAGACTAGGGCCTAGGGCCGGGTCCTGGGCCTCCAAAAAAGCGCGAGAGATTTTTGTGACACGGTGATGTGTCGTGGTGTTGCTAGGATGCGAAGCTCCCGGGGATGGTGTCCGATGATAAGGGGACCCCAAAGCTCGAAGCTCAGCCTCGGATGACACAGAGATCAGATGCAGCAAGAAGAAAGCCCATGTGCCAGCATTGAAGTGCGCTCAGGAAGTCCAGAAGCCGCTTTGCCAGCCAAACTGGGGTAGCTGTGGCTCAGAGTCGCAAGTCGCTCAAGTCCATGGCTCGAGGGGCAGGTGGCGCATTGCACAGACATTTGCTGCATCGCAACGTCTGGTGTGCCAGGCGCGGAGAAAGTCGCCCCCAGTGGTGTGGTGCCAGAAACACCAGATGCGAAGCTCCAGTCAGAGGAGGCCATTACCACTACAGAATTAATCTGGTGTAGTGACACTCCAGGGATGTACGGTGCAATGACTCAGTCGACACAACTAGTGACAGCAAGTGGCGATAGGAGCAGGTAGTGGCAAGTGACGAGTGAATTACAGATGAGTGCCTTGATATGTAGGACGTGCTTCCAGCCATGCGTGCGGTAGAACGACTTCGAGACTTCGTCCGTCGCAACTTTGTCGAGAACACCTGCTTCGGCTACGTCATCATTGCCTTCATTGTGCTAAACGCCGTGATGATGGGCATCCAAGCTGATTGGATGGTCTCAAACATCGGTCAAACAGCCCCGGCGATTTTTGACATATTCGAGAACATATTCGCAGTGATTTTCACGTGCGAGTTGGCAATGCGGATTTTTGTCTACCACGTCCACTTTTTTCGGACTGCAGAGTGGAAGTGGAATGTGTTTGATTCGGTTGTTGTGGCTCTGCAACTAATTGATATTGTGTCAACGCTGGCTGTCGGCGACGAGAATGCTTCGGCGGACACTGGCAATTTATCCTTCATGAGGATCATCCGTCTCATGCGCTTGCTGCGGATTCTTCGCCTCATGCGCTTGTTGCGCTTTGTGCAAGAGCTGCGATCAATGGTAATGTCCATTGTGGCTTCTTTAAAGTCGCTAATGTGGACAATTATCCTGTTGGCATTCCTGATGTACGGTGTTGGCGTCTGTTTGACACAGATGATCGCTGACAAAGGTTTGGAAGAGCCCAGAATCATGCTGCTCTCCCCGGATATGAAGAGCCATTACGGCTCGCTACCCCAAGCTTTGGTATCCCTTTTTGCAGGAATTACAGGTGGAATTGATTGGGCCGATCTTATGGCTCCACTGCAGGAGCAAATCTCGCCATGGCTGGCTGCTGTTTTTGTTCTATACATAGCGTTTGCAGTGCTCGCGATGATGAACGTCGTGACAGGCACGCAGGAGGTAATCCATTCCGTGTAAGCTCGTAGAGACTGTCAGCAGGAAGCATGTTGTTTCCAGGTATCTTCGTGGAATCCGCACTGCAGTCTACCAGGGCAGATGAGGAGAAGGAAGTCCGTGCACAGCTGGACGAGATGTTCAAGCAGCTAGACTCCGGGCTTTGTCTCTGCGTGTGCGGAATGCTATCGCTTGGATCGAGGTGCAGCGTTTGTTTTTGGCTTGGCCGAGTGCAACTTTGATAGTTGACTGTCAGATTTGATTTCCAGCGTCCAATCAACGGTTGTTCTTTGCAATGTGCCGCCGTGCCTCTAGTCTTGAGGCATGTGGACCAAGAGAAGAATGGAACCATATCATGGCAGGACGCTCGTGTATTTGCGCAGCGCAGCCACTAGCAAATGAGTTGAGGGTGTTGAGATGCGATGACCGTCCTAGTTTCGTGATGTTAGGAGTTCGTGCAGACGCTGGCCTGCATTGCGCTGTTCTGAAGCTCCAGCCAGAGTTTGTGAGTTGCCAGGCATGCCGAGCAGTCACATCGCTTCAGGTCATTGGAGAATCCTGATATGAGGAGATGCTTCGAAAGCTTGGGCTTCAACATGGAAGAGGCGAGAGGAGGTTCGTTTCCCACACCTTACTGACCTGATGGTGGAGTGTCGCTTCGGGTTCGGCCTTCCTTTCGTGTCTCTCAGTGCAGAGGTCACTTCCGCAATTGCTATCGCGATGGGTTCAGATGTTCGCACTGCTGTTCCAACTAGAACACCCTAGCCGCAGGTCTGGTATAGCGGCTGTGGCGTCCCATGCACGTGATGCCAACTAAGTAGCATGTTGCAAGTGCTCGGAATGTGCTGAGTGCTTCTAGCATGGAATGCTGGAGCAGTGCCTGGGATGATGGGATGGCGACCTGTTCACTTGAAAAAAGAGCAGGTTAACGGAGTGCAACAGCATGCAACCACGGGCTTTGCCGGGGAAGCGTTTGCAGAAGATCTGAATCATCTGGCTCTCCTGCGCCCGATCTTCAAAATGAACGAACGTGCTGCGAATGTGTCCATGCGCTTGCAACTTTCTTTGAGGTACGGAGGTTGCAGTGCCGTACCGTTCCGGTTTGGGTTGGCACCTGGGTGGGTTTGGCAATCAACGTCACGCGCCAAGAAGCCGTGCCGCCGTTGCAAGATGCACTCGTTCACCCCAAAGTGCTGCTTCTCCGGAATACAGCACCTGCGGGGAGCTGGAATGGCCTTCGATCTTATGAGGCTATCAGTCCAGCATAGACTCTCTCAGCATCTTGCAGCTGTGTTGACATTGCCGATTGTCCCTGCGCGCGACTGGGACAGACATGAATCATGAAGCATGTCCCTCAGGATTGTGCGGCCCTTTTCCGAATCCTGGATGATGGAGACGGCGAATGTACGTTGGATGAGTTCATTGGGGGAATTCTCCGGTGCAAAGGCCAGGAAAGGATTGATGCTGTTGTGTGAGTTTACCCATCGTCTCCCCGAGGAGGTCTGAACATGTGAGCTTTGAAGCAGACAAATGACAACATGCGCTCGACCCTTCAAACCCTCAGCCGGGCCTGGTGATGACCTGAACCGTCAGGTCCAGCCCGGGCTTTCGACCAGATGGCAATGCAGGCAGGATTGAAGCAGCTGGACAGCAAGGCGCCAGTCTGCTCGCCTCTTTTTGTTACGAAGCACATGCAATTAGGGTTTCCCTCCTACCATAAGGATTTCTGGCTTCGGCCTTCCTCGCTTGATTGTGCCAACTGCTGAGATATGTTCGGCCGATTTCAAATGGCTTTGCTTAGGCAAGTTCCAACCTGAGAATGTTTGTTTGGAGAACCCATGCGCGACAAGCAAAGATACCTTCATAGTCCCGGATCCAGATTGATCAGCTTCATCGAATCTACACTGCGCAAGCTGAACATTAAGACTGGGATTTCACGCATGTCAGGCCATCATTGCCTAGCAGTGGTTGTTACTGCTGCGGAAAGTTGTTTCGTGATTTGACTTTAGAGGCCATGCCTGAAACATGCCGTGGCTGTTGACGCATGAGGCTGATCCAGGTCAGAGATGTGGGGAACCTTTGGGGCATTTTCCTTCGATGGAGTTTGTCCCGAAGCTGTGCGAATGTAAACAGTTGAAAGAGGGTGCTCACTTGGATTGGATGAACTGGAGCATTGCAGGACACTGTCGAAGATCGAGCCTGCTTTATTTAGTGTTGCTGATCTGAGACATTCCATAAGATCGCCCAAGCCACGGAGGTCTGAGCTCATCTGAGCTGTGAGCTTTCACATTGAAACTTTGGCATCTCATTTTGGACATCATATTTCGCATGAACGGCCTTGCCTTGATGCCTATATCCGCCTCCCCGTTCTCGCCCACTTCACATAGTTGCTCACTGTTGCCTTTGCGGTTCGCTTCCCTCTTGAGCGCAGGTTTCGAAAGTCATGAAGGCAATGGCCACCGCGGGATTGATGAAGAAAGCCACTGTGGCAGCCGAGGTGCCCGGAGGTAGCTTATGCCAGGTGCAAAATCTTTCCCTGTTGGAGGGCCTCACCTGAAAGCACATCGGTCAATAGGCCCACACTTGGAGTCTGGTGTTACCGCAAAAGCTAAATCGTTGCTTCGAACCCCAAGGACTTTGCATGCACCGGACGGCTACGTCATGGGTCTCCGTAAAGTCCGCAGTATCACTACTAGAATACCAAAGAGTTAGATAGATCCCGTCCTAGAACCTGGAAGCACAGAGTCGTGTTTTGCATACTCCAATCTCAGTGGCAGTAGCCAATTGCCGGCACCAAACCAACAGCGCTGTGAATGACAACTGATGTAAGGGTGATACCAGGTGCACTTTTCTTTGGTTTAATCCGCGAACTCAGCTCCTCTGCGAAGGGCATGGACTCGACGGAGTACATCACCGACTAGTTCGAGTCGATCTTGTCTGGGCCCAAATTTCAGAGAAGTCCCCTCCTGCAAGGAGCCCGAGCGTCAACGAGAATCGAAGAAACGGGGGGGGGGGCAGCAGCTAACGGCTAACGTCAACGCCAAACAAAGGCGCAATCTCCCGCAGGCACAGACACACAGACACACAGACACAGCACATGGCAGCATGGCCACAGCCACAGCGAGGCGCCTGCCTCATGGACTCATGGGGCCAAGACATGACCAGATGTCTTAGACTTGGACCGTGGGAAATCGAATCTGGCAGAGTGTCTTTCCGGCAGAGGCAGCAACTAGCAGTTGTCAGCTGCGCGTCTGTCCGTTCTTCGTCGGCCGCAGCTTGCCACTCCGAGGTTTGACAACCTGTCGGCAGTCCTAATGCTGTGACTTCTGTGACAAAAAGCCTGACAGCTGATATACATGCGCTGATACTCGTCGTTTACCTCTTCTGATAATTTGATTTGCCCCTGCCGCCGAAGGCGACGGGAGCTCTAAGCGGAATCGCTGCAGGGCCCGGTGCCGATTGCGAACGCCGGGATCCGCAGCATTTACGAAACTGGGTCCCTAAGAAGCGGGAGAACCGCCGTTACAACCGTGGAGACAACACGAGTTTGGGTGGCTCCCGCCGGGCAGTTTCACTGTTTTTGCTCAATGCCAGAGGCATCGATGTCACTTTGGGGTTCCGAAGTGATCGCGTTTATGTGCAGACATTCTTTTCGGAAAGGATGGGCATACCCAGATGCTTCGTTGCACGGTTGTCTCTTCAGCCTGATCTCTGCGTCCATCAGAGCTGCAATCAGAGTTGGACACAAATTCTTGTTCCGCAGCAGCTCTTTTGGAAGGCTCTGTAAGTCACAGAGCAAGATGGGTGGTCAGCAGTCCGCAGCGAAGGCCCTGCAGTGTGTGATTTGGGACCCGTCTGACGCATGCAGCTTGAGGACGCAGCTGGCCAACAGCCAGGTGGAATCCTCCGTGAAGCAAAGCGCGGCAGAGACACAGCTGCAAACCAAGGAGATGCCACGAGTTCCAGCCATGGGAAGGGTCGTGCGGCAAACAATCAGGCACCAGGGTTTCTCGTCATGTCTTGTTCTCCGCTGCTCTGCATCGTTCGGACAGGTGCAGCTCGCAGTGAGCCCACTCGGGGGAGTTCCCGGAGTGGAGCCGGCTTGTCGAGGTACTCGTATGGCCCGTGCGGAGCGATACCTGTATTCCCCGAAGGCAACAGCATATCATTCCTCCGTGATCGTCAACGGGGATGTGCCTGTCTCAGAGCAAGGCAGCACTTCCAGGCATTGCAAGCTGCAAGCCGGCCTGGGTTGCGGAGGAATACTTTTTCAGCGATGGCGGCATCTCCTTCGGAAGCGGGCTGCAGTCGCACAAGAATCCCCAGAACCCAGACTCGAAGCCCGAGGCCGATCTGTTGCGATGTTTTCTGCACCAGAAAAGTGGCAGCCCGGCCAGGTGTTTGACATGGGCATGTCCCCATACACGGGCACGCAGATGAAGTCAGCGCTGGAACGCTTCTTCCACTCCGGCACGTGCTCAGCTTAAGTATGCTTTGCTTGCAAACTGATGCGTTTTGGTGCGTGCACTCTCTGTCGTTCATTTCTGCCCACTGCTTGGCAAGGTATGACTTGCATGGGCCCCAGAGACATGTGAGCTTGTCACACTTTCAGCGCTCACGGCCATCATGGTTGCAGGCTTCGCAAGAACTGCAATTCGTTTTCCGACTGCGCTCTTTTCTACCTTCTTCACAAGCTGTTCTGCCATGATTCCAATGATTGAAATACCCCTTTCTGAACATCACAGGTGCCTAGTTTGTGCGTCGTGCCAGGCGACTGGACAAGAAGTACCGGGCAATGGAGAAGCTAGGCACTTGTAATTCTCTTCGCAGTTGCGCGGTTTGCGTGCTAGTTTGCCTGCTCTTGCTGGTGGGTGATGTTGGCCTCGGCAGCGTTATTCTCGAGATCGGGCCTTGCTCGTAGATATGGATGGCTACTCGAGCAAGAAGCGCGCAGAGGTCGCTCATACATGTCATTCCTCTTTTCTTGTTCCGATGGTGTGGCATCGGTGAGTGTTTTGTGTGGCAGGACGGGATATGTCGTCTCAGCTTGGATGCGCCGCATAGGCCTGGGCCTCGGCAACTCCGCTGAGCAGCGGTCGGGTATGGCGTAAAGTGACTGTCGAGGCTGCAGCAGCGGTCGATCTCTGCTTCGAAGCTGGAGAGCATGAAGCAGGTGCGCAGAGCCTCAGAACAGACTCCCTCGGACGCGCAGACACTTAGACTCACACACACGCACACACACACACACACACACACACTCACTCGCTCACTCACTCTGTCGCTCTCGCTCTCGCTCTCGCTCTCGCTCTCGCTCTCGCTCTCGCTCTCTCTCTCTCTCTCTCTGCTTCGTCTCTTCTCCAGGAGGCCGAGATGGCGAAAGAGTGGGGCAAGCAGGTGAAAGCAGAGCTGCATCTTCAGCAAGGCCCTGCAGACAGAAGCGAGACATGCTTGCCATGCCTCCCACAAGTCCACAAGTGTCAGGAAATGCCAAAGCACTGCAGAAGGCAAGGTACTCAGGAGCTTGGCTGCATCAGCATCCTCTGGATTTGAGGACACACTGGCCAGCCGCTCCTGGGGTGGCCCCAAGTACAGGTTCCGGACAATCAGAAGACTCTGTTTACGTCAGGCCTCATGATTGGTAGCTGACCAGCAGGCACGTGCCTCCGCAAGATGGGCAGAGCGCCGATTACCAGAAGAGTATGCGCAAAATGCAGAGCATTGCCAGCGAGATTTCGACAAAGCAGGCAGCACAGGATAACTTCAAGTGTCTTGCGACTATGGTGATGCCTACAAACGACGAAGGCAAGCGTAGACAAAGCCATGCAGGAGGACCATAGGTGTCAACCCCAGCTTGCGGCACTGATGTCACTGTCACTGCGGGGGCTTTTGATTCGCAGGATGGTGAGGAATACTCGGGCCGATACGAGTGTCCATTCCTTGGCAGCCTGGTTGGAAAAGTATGGCAAGCCTAGCCGCCAGCCTGAGCACCAGGCCACGCTGAGGGTGGGAATGATTGTCGATCCGTTTGCTGTGGCTTTTGGCTGACGGAGGAGCGATTTCGCACAACTCCTTTCAAGCAGCGGAGGCTGGCTTGCAGTCTTCGCAGTCTGCCTCATAGAAGCGCGACCCGTCTGTTTCACGAGGATCCCGTTCCTGGGCATCTCAGAAGCCAAGACACTTCGTCTTGGGGCAGGTGAATCTCAGATTTCCTGAGCCGGTCACATGGTGATTGTGGGTCTTCAGTTGCACAAGCTCCATAGGTCTGTGCCAATGTGTGGCGCAGGCATCTGGTCACAAAGAAGCGAGACAGACCTTCTTGGCACCTACAACTTCCGAAGTGTGGGACGTTGATGTGCGGAGCGCGGTGCATGGGTCACAGGTGTTCTGGTAGGCGGAAATCGGAGCATAATTGAGTGCATTTTAATATACGATAGCCATTGTGTGACAGACTCACACGAGCCCACCCAAGACCTTGACAATTTGATGTGTTGCCGTAGGCACAATGAATCAGCTTGCAAATGAGTTAGGCGTGACAATCAGACGCGTGGCAGCATGGAGAACTTGCGCCAGCGTTTTTCCACGCTTGTTTTGTCTTCGACGCCAAAGGTGTTGGAGTTTGAGGGCAGTCTGCGCCAAGCGCCGTGCTCATTCTCGCTTGTGTCGACTTGGACAAAAGATGTGCTGGATCTTTGTGTTGATGGAGCGCATCCAGTGTCGGTGTCACCAATGTGTATGCTGACCGTGGAAGGACTTATGCAAACATAGCACGGTACAACAGTCGGCGAAGCGTGGCTCGGTTTCGAAAAACAGGCGAAGGCAAGTTAAACGAACTACTGGTAGCGGTTTCAGGCCCCTTCTTGAAACAGGTTCTCGGTGTCCAAAGTGTTTGTCTTGAGTTGATTTCTCTCTCCACACTCTTCCAGAAGTTGGCGGGGACAGTAAGGCGAAACAGAGGTTGTTTGCAGCTGCTTGGTGGGTGGAGATGAAGATGCAAACTGCAGAGTGTTGTAGGGCACCGCAGCCGAGGGCCTCCGTTTTTTACACAGCCACCTGGATTTGTCCCGTGGTGCAGAAACTACTTCAAAGCCGTATCAATCAGCGTTTTGAAGACTTCGGATGGGGTGACCCAAGAGAAGAAGGGGCAGGCGAGCTCAAACCTCAGATTAAGCGAAGCTCAAGCTTGAAGAGGAAGCGTTCTGCTCCGGGTGCGCGTTCCGCGTTGAAGAGCAAGCCGGGTGTTTTGCACGGTCTCACAGGGCACGACAGAGCTTGAAGTGTGGTTTGATTGCACTTGCAAACATGACAGGGGCATCGGCAATGGGGATCGTGCAGGCAAATGTGACAGCTGCATGGTGCAGATAGCAACTTCGGCAAGTTTCGCTTCGGGCGACGCCCAAAACTGTGCAGGCAGCCTCAGGTGGGCAGTACCAGCCGAATCCGAAGGAGCTGCTTTTCGTATCTCGAAATATGTCGCTTCTCTCTGGCTCTGGGGTGCTTGTGCAGGCTGAGGGCTTCGACGTGGAGAAAGTTTGCGACGAGATCGACCCCGACAAAGTTTGGAAGACGCCCGGGCAGGCGTTGTGGTGCGTGCACAAGCAGTTGCAGCAGCCCTCTCAACCGCTATATCTGCAGGCTATTGGAGGAGCAACTGCCAACTCTGCAGAGGCACTGGCGCAGATGTACAAGCTTCATTATGTATGTTCCTTGTAAACCGGCCTGTTCGTGATTCGTTTTTTCCAGGCCATGCGGGCTGCGCGATTGGCCAAACTTGGGGCGGGACCTGGCACTGGACCTGGCTCAGCTCCCACAGGTGGATATGCAGAAGGCGTGCAGCGTGGTGCCTGCGTGAAGCTGGCACTGGATGCGCGTCATTCTCCAGTCTTTCGCCAGGTCAACCAGGGGGAGCCCAGCCGCCACCCAGCGCGGCAGCCTCTTAGACAGCGGCAACGTGCTGCCAGCCATTCCATTGCTTCAGACGGGACCGGTGTGCGTCTGGTGCGCAGAGTGTTTCACAAGATGCCCAAAACAATCGAGACGCTTACCGGCACGAATTTGCAAGAAAAGCATGCTGCACATGGTGCACTGTCCTCTGCCGTGTTTGAGACTAACTTCAAGGACATTCATGGCAGACTCACTATTCGCCAACGAACGCTTTGACAGTTGCGGCCGCGCAGACCAAGCGCGAGGGACGCGACTGTCGTTGCCTCCGATAAGAAAACTTCATGAAGGTGGGGTAAATTTGTTCAATCAAAGTAGGTGGGTTCTCTCTGACTGCTCCAGGTTTGGGTGGCTTGGCTGTTGCTTTTGCCCTTCTTGAAGCTGACGGTAGCGGCCGTCCAGTGCTCACTCTGCTGGTCTGCACAGACGGTCGCATCTCATGATATTTCGACCTGCGAGGCCGACAGCATCACTTCACAGGGGCCCAGGTGCCGCCCAGTCGTCCACCGCCGATCTCACATGCCGCATGCCACTCTCATTCGCTCTTGCTGCCTTGTTCAGGATTAAGCTGTCATGGGAGGCCTGGCAGTTCTGAGTTCTGAATGCAGTGCTTCTTTCGACGAGCGCAAGGTTGCAATTGAGTAACTCGTTGATGGTTTCGGCACCAGCTGCACAGCCAAGTGGCCAAGTGCCGGCAGTGATTGAAGCCATGGCGATTGCGCGTGGATGAACAGTATGCATATTGCATGTTCACCAACAAGAGCTTTAGCAACGTCGGGCGCAAGACCGCGCAGAGCATCGACACGCTGAAGAAGAGACTTGGAGTCGACGCGGAAATTACCACCAAGCCCACAGTGGCCACCAGAGCACTCTCCAGCTCCGTATCGGATTCTTCGTTGCCGACAGGCCCCTGTCTAAGCTCCGTCCAGACTTCTTGCCGTAACTTTGGATCATGACGGCATCCAAACGCTTCGGGTGGCTTTCGAAGTCCGGGGAATAACCGATGCAGTTCTGGACGTCGGTGGACAGCCTTAATGATGCATGCAGGGGTTGTCTAGCTGTTTTGTAGCACTGCTGTAACTAGCATCGTACTGTATACATAGTACACATTCGCAATGGCATCAGCCATGCAACGCCAGCGGGTCGGGGCAAATGCAGGTTCGACCACCTCGACGCAAGACCTCGTGCAGAAGTTCTCGCGAAGAAAGGTCAAATCCTTTGAGACGAAGCAGGGCAAGGCCGATGCAGAAATTGTGCCGTGCCCAATTCTTTAAGGTGCTTCGTGATGCGAAGCGCCGTTCGGAGTTTCGGCAGGTGGAGGACTCCGTCGAGGTGGCGCCGCTCAGCCCAAGCCATGTCAGACAGGCGCGAAAGTCGGAAGTTTTTGGGGCTTTGTCCGTAACTTGGGAGGGCGCTTGGTTTCTATGAGGTGGCTCCTTTGCGCAACACGAGTGCCTTTCGCTCGCTTGGCCGGGAGGAGTGCTAACGCCGCGCAGGCATTGACTTGACTTGTGATATCCTAGAGCCGAAGGAGCTGGACAAACGGATCAAAAGCGATGAAGTGCCTCCTGTCGGTTTGCTGCTCAGGGAGGTCGCTGAAAGGAAATGGCCCACTGAGCAATTTTTCCTGTTGCACGGAGGCAGCTACTCGCCGAAGGACGATTGCACTGCAGCTCTAAGCCGGGTTCGATGCTCTGTCTGAGCATCGCAGCTTGTTGTGCTATCTAGCAGAGGCGATGTTTCGTCGAGCTATCGACTTCAGGTCAAACATCCACCTCCTCATGGCTGCAGCTTCGCGTCTCGCGAGATCACGCGCAGCCGCAGAATTGTTCTGGCAGAGCAGCTTCGTGCCCAAGGCAGCGTGCTCAACCCAAATTTGAGCAGAACGAGAGCTGGTAAGCTACGAAATAGCTATCGAATGTGTCGTTGCAGGTCAACCCTATGAGCATCTGCTGGACAACCCTGGACGTGAGCTTCCAGAAGGTTTGCCAGATAATCCCTTGGCCCGAAAGAAACAGATCGTTTTTGCCCCTCGATGCAACGCAAGCTGCTTGTCAGTCTTATCTGTGCTGACGGAATCCAGCGACTGAGGTAAACATGTCCAAGCAGCTTCCACGACCAGACCTTACGGAATCTGCGAACATCGTTTACCATGACACTATAGCAATTTCTTCATCGGGCTTTGAGGAAGCTCACAAGAAGTGTGCCAAGTTTGGGAAGTTCTACAGGCAGCCATGTTACCCAATCTCCCTGCTACCGCGGTCCGAGAAGACACAGGAATCCTTCACTCAACCTGGCGAGTTCAATGTGAACCTCAACTTTGTGAGGCCGAGGTTGGCAGCCAACATGGAGTTTCGCAAACGACCGGGTCGGAAGGATCTGCTCGAATAGCGATGCCTCGTCAATCTGAGCTGCGTCACTTTGGAGCAGACTTCAGATGTTACGCTCTCCCGCCATGCGATGCGCGCCTGGCTGTGGAGCTGTATTGGCTTATGAGTGTTGCTTCCGAAGGAAGCCAAGCTCTTTCAAAGCACGTCTAGCAAAGAGGAAAGCGATTGTTATGCCATGGTACCATGCGGCATGCCGTGTTTGAACTTGCTTGGAGCTATTGCAATGCCAGGCAGACTTGCGAGAGGAGAACTCCTTCTCCCGCTCAGGGCTCGCAACTCATGCCTTCAGTCGCCTCGAGCCGCGTGAGCCAGGCAAGGAGATGAGATCTGGGTCTATAAGTGAAGCGAGTCCCTTGATTACACTGGGTTCCACTCCCGCCGGAGGTCCAAGCGCAAAGGTCTTACAGCCTGTGTACTTCAAGTTCCGCGAGCATCACGGCCACTTGGTAAGCAATGAAGCAAGATGAGGTCGGGTGGAAGCGTGGTGATGGGTGCAGAGAACAGCATGAAAGAGCCAAAGCAGTTCAAGTCCTTTGGCATGCTTCACTGCTAGTATACAGTGCTGATGATGTAATGGATGCATCACAAAGCTAAGCAGGCGTGAGGATTCCGGTGTGCACCCAGGGTTACAAGTTTCAGATCCTTTCAGACCCTCTTCTGTCTCGCGCTCCCAGGCGTGACGTTGATCGAAGCGCAATCGGGAGCCCAATTCCACGCAAACAAGCCTCATGTGGAACGGTGTTTCGTTGCGGCTTGCGGGCAACTCTTGGATGCTTCTCGTACAGGGAGCCACGAAACGCTTGATCAAGGGCGCAACCACGAACTGTTCGAACTGGTGGCTCATCCTAGCCCTGCCGTGCTCCAGGTCGGACACTGCCTTTGCCGGAGCGGCGCTGGGGAGGAGCAGCTGCCTCAGAGAGACCAGCAGCGTAAGCGGCGTGAAGCCTTGACTGAGGTCAGGTCGTGTGCGGACTTTAGCCGAGGAGCCGAAGAGTGTTCTGCTTGATCTGGGCATCTGCATGCATCTGCAGCCTGCAGCACTTTTCAATTTGAGCTGCCTTTGAATGCGACTTGCAAGATGGTGCTTTTCAACAGTCTGCTCGACTGCGCACCGTATTGAGAACGGCTTAAGCTTTTGTTGCGCGCTGAAGCCCGCCGGGCTGTTGCAGAAATGCAAGCCCGGCATTGGCTTCATGCCAAAGGCCTTTTCTGCAGCCCTCACTCTGTCTTTCTCGATGGGAACCGATAGGTGAAAGAACAAGCGACAACGAGTGATGGCGACATGTAGCTGCGCTTCTTATCTTCGCGGGGCAAACCACCCGAGGAGCACAATGAGGCTGCGCGTGGTTTGCCAAAAGCGCCAATACTCCGAGACATCTCCTGCAAGCAATGCAAGCAATGCAAGCACACAGGGCCCACAGGGCTGTCACTGTCAGGTTGTGTCAGCCGACAGTCTCACATCGGCGAGCTGCAGGAGAGAAGCCGACCAATTTTGGCCTCATGCGTTGCTCCTGTGAGCAGCGTACACTACTGAAGAATACAAGGGTGATCATATGCCTAAAGAGCCTAAAGAGCCTAAAGAGCGTAAAGAGCCTAAAGAGCCGGAAGAGCCTAAAGAGCCTAAAGAGCCCAAGGCCTAAACACCCACGAGCCAGCCTCAGAAGCACAGGCAGTGCACTTCAGTGATTCTTCAGTCAAGGTGATCGCGCGCCTCAGTGCAGCCGCTTGCGGACCTAATGCCAAACTGCCAGTCTCACCCACACCAGGTGAAGCGCAACGACATGCCTAGCATGGTTGCGAAACGCAGGCTGACAGGCACAGGCAGAGACCAAACCTTGCTGCTCCATGGTGAAGCCTGGAGACACCTGCCACATGCAGGCCAAGAATTTGAAGCCAGTTCAATATCGACAGAGGTGTGTGCTCCTTGAGCTACGTCATCTGGTCGGAATGAAGTGGCATTTGGAGCATGAGTGCTTCCACAAGGTACTGGTAGCTGTGCCAGGCCCCTGCATGAAGAAAGACAGTCTGCGTGCTGCTGAGCGAATCCTGGTTGAGCTGCTCCGTAAACTGTTGTTCATCCTCAGTTGCGATTGCTTTGAAGCTCAAGGCATGTAATTTACAGCTTTGCACAGCAAGCCGTAGAATCACACAACAGGAATGCCTGGAGACCAGAACGATGCAGTTCACGATGCCAAGCTAGACTCTACATGGATCCCGCATGGAGTCCCTGCCTGGCAGTGGCCCAAGCTTCTTTGCCTGACAGGCTTGTGCCTTGCAATTCCCTTTAACTGTTTTGTGACAGAATACGATGATCCTGGCGTGGCTGAAGTCGCCACCAGCTTGGTTCGTGTGTACAATACCTCCCAGCGAGAGACTTTGTATTTGCTAGTAAGGTGTTGCAGCTGGATGAGAACGATGCGGATTTGTGGAGGCGGCTTGACCTGGCGGGTCCCAAAAAATGAAAAGCTTAGGCTTTCCTTTTGGGAGTGCGCTTGGGAGGCAGCTGCGCCGAAAACGTGACTTCGAGCTTCGGGTGGACGAGAAAAGCTCGCAGCTGCAGGCCGGTTCTGCCAGTTCTGGTCCTTCCTCGCGTGTCTGAAACCAGAACTCTGCGCTTTTTGAGGATCATGCTTCGAAGCAGCAGCCCGGCCATGTGACGCTGACAGAGGCTCGGAGCACCATCATCCTGCCGCCTGTGAGCACAGTCTAACAGTGCAGGCCAGTGTTTCGGTCGAGCTGCTACACCTGCAGGCACGTGCAGATTTGTGTGGCTTGCAGTTGGCGTGCTGCCCAGATTCAATGACAGGCCAAATTTGTCAAGGAGCAGCACAGGGAGCTCGAGCACGACCTTATGGTCTTGAAGGACACACAGTGCAAGCCGACAGAGGTCGAGACCCGCATGTAGTAGAAGACTCCAGGAGTCGAATCGAATCCTCCAGCAAACCTTCCAGGCGCGAAGTGACGGCGACGCCGTTGCTTTTCGCTAAGCTTGGTGTGTGAGCGGCTCCCCTGGCCCGTTAGGTCTCTCCTTCATCCCGAACAGAGCGACAGGGCCTTCCAAGAAACAAGGAGAGCCTAAGGACAGCGCATCTGTAAGCGGCTGAAGATGGAGTCTGAGCAGCAAGGACTTTCTTGCCGAAGAGAAAGCTCGCATTGAGTCGCTCCAGGCCATGCCAATAAGCCGGCAACGCTTCCTTGACTGTGGAGTGCTCCTTTGACAGGTGCAGCAGGATCAGGTTGAACATCTTCGGATGCCCGTCTGCTTGAATGGTGCACCATGCAGATTTCAGGCTCTCCACAAGCATCGCTGCCCAGGCACATAGAAAGCCTCCGAGTTGAGAAGCAGAGCATGCAGCAGAACCAGCAGGTTTGGCACGGAACTTTGCATCAGAACTGGAAAGATCCACCTTCCAGTATTATGGGAGGTGCTTTTCCAGAAGCAGCGAAACGCAGAGCAGGATCGGAATCGATTGCTTGGAGCGCTGCAGGCAGGGCTTCTGAATCTGTGCCGGCACAGCTGCACGTATGAGCTCTGGCAAGGACGACAGGAACACTTTGAATGATCTGCGAGCGCAGCGCATCAAGCCAGCCCGCCAGTACCGGTAGTTGCCCACTTCACGTGCAGTGTCGATGTTACTTCCGGAGGCTGCTTGAACAGCGCACATCAGCCGAGAAACAGATCGCCAGCATTGTAACCCAGGCAGGTTGCCCAGAGCATGAAGGATGGGATAAATCATGCAGGGCCGAAAGCATATTACATTCCTTGGCACCTTGTACGCAATCATGAAAGCTCCTGGTGCAGCCGGAAGTCGCTGACGAAGTCTCGATCCGACAGGCCCATGGTACACTAGACGGACAGTCTGTCCATCGCCGGCTTTCGGGACAAAGGCGCCATCCCCAGTGCATGGTCGTACGGTTGCTGAGCCAAGAAGCGGTTAATGCGGTTTTGGCTGAGCGTGCTTGTCTGTCTGTCTTCTGAGCCAAACTGTTGACAGGAATTCCCGATCACCGGAGAAGGCAAGTGCCTGTGTTTGCTGGGCAAAGTTGAGATCGTTGATGCCCTTCCGGAGGCTGCCCAAACCTTGTACAAGGTGCCAGGGTCTTCCGGCGGAGTGCGAGGAGACTCGCAGTCGCCCATTCTTTTGGGCTACATTGCTGCTGAGAATATGAGAGCTCTGTGCAGGACATGTGCCCCATGATGCGCCTTTGTGAGATTCCCGGCCTACATGGAATGAGATGACTTGATATCCGGTCCAATCATTTCGTTTAGGCCGCAGTCCTGGTTTGCTTCCAGCACCCCCGCTCAGGCCTTCGTCTCACGTGGTTTGCCCTTCTATGTGTTCCGAAAGACTTTGCCTGCCCTTGTCCGTGAGGATATACATCGAACACACTGGACATCTTTCGAGGCAGAGGACAACTCTGCACCTCGCAAGGACAGTCCCGCCCATCTGAACGTGTCTGAGAAATGATGGGTAGTTGGACTTGTCGCATGCAGGCTGAATCACCTTCATTCGGAGGACGTGTTCGGCTTGATCCTTTCCAGGCCTGTCTCTCATTGGCGAAGTCTCGTGACAAGCAGTCGTTTTCTCATGTGTTTGAGGCTTAATCTTCACGCGCTCTGCAGCAACCTTCTCGATGGCGCCGGATAAAAAGCAATCTTTGTCAGTTGAGCTCCTGTCTTGCATGTCCTCCTGGCCCGTGCCACAGATCAAGCAAGCTATGTTCAAGTAGGATGATGAACACATGCGACACCAGCCAGAGATGTGAACCAATTCGCGTGTCGATTGCGGGCAGCATGGCCTCTGCTTCCCTCTGAAGATGAGGCTCTGTGATGGAAGGAGCGGCCCCCTGCCCATGCCCACTGCCCTGATTTCTACGCAACTCAGCATGCTGAAAGGACGGGGCGCTGACGGCAGACAGCCAGCACCCCTGCATGTCCATGACACTAAGTCACTAAGTGCGTGAGCTTCCTGGCAGCGTACCTTGGAGTGAGGTTTTGCAGCATTGGCGCGGACTTTGCTGCATTTCGAAGCGCTTGTCCCCTGAAGAAGTCAAGCCCTCAACATGCTCCAACCGCACTCCTGCAGCTTCGCTTTGCCGAGAGTCTTCTGGAACTGCACCATCGCGTTTGGGTGCATCAATTGTCAGACTCAGAAGCGGCAAGACCGGTAGGACTGGAGCCAGACATATACACAAGATGTCGCCGGATCATGTACAACCTGCCCTTCTGTGCGAAGCCAGGGAAAGGCTTTGACGAAGTTTATTGCAGTCCGTGGTCTCCAAACCTGTGTTTGCCATGATCTTCCTTGCTTGGCTGAACTTCCAGCATGTAAATACATGGTTTTGAATGGCGCAGATGCTTCTTTGCAGTAGGCGGTGGCGACCCTGAGAGTTCGAGCTAGGTGTCTACTGCCCAACAGTGTTTGCTGTATCCATGTCGCTTGGCGCGATCGAAATCCGAAACTTGAAGCCGTGTGAAGTCAGAATACCAAGTTCCGCTCAGGTTCGCTCAGCCACACTCGCAGCTGGAGTGGTCTTACTACCAGGCAGACCTTGATCGTGCTAATGCCGGAGCACACACTGAAGTGAGTCTGGACGCAAACTTGTATGTGCAATTTGCAGCAGGCTGGTCCAGCAGGTGATGCGAACCCGCTGGTGTAGCCTACTTAGTTATAGTGAATCTTCCAATTTTTTGTTGTGTTACGGAACCAAATCCACGTTGTGGGGTGGCCACAGTGTCAGAGGTTTTTGCATGGTACCAGCAGTACTGCTGCTGCTTTCTTCTACCAGGCAGGACTGCTGTGCCAAATCCACGTGTCAGGTTGTGGTGTAGCACATTCATGTGCGTAGGGACAACCGTCGAATCGACGTGGATGCCGCAGCTGCTGCTGGCTCCACGTCCCCCGACGAATTTTCAGCTTTCCGGTAGACCCTCTCGTCGCCATGGCCTATCAGTCCGCCGACGTGGTTGCGGCGTTGGACATGATCCGCCGGGCCGTCGCCGCCGGCGACGACTTGACCCAGCTCTTCTCCGAATGGAGTGGGCTGGAACGTCGCGCCTTGGCCGCGGCGATCAATAGCCCCGGCGCGGCCCCAGGCCCCGTCGTGTATGGCGATTCATTGAGGGTCTCTCCGGCGAGTGTTGGTGGAGCAGCAGCAGCGGCGCAGTCGGCGCCGTCGGACGACCCGTGCCCGGAACCTCCTGTCGACAGGCAGCAAGCGCCTCCCTCGGCGCACGCAGGAGGTTCCGGGGCACCGTCGTCCCCGGCAGAGCTTCCGCCGGCTGGTAAGCCGTCGGGTGGTGGCTATCCGCAGAAGCCCACCCGCCCGGCGCCGTCGGTTCCAAAAGGCGGTCCGCCGCAGATGTGGGGTTCCTCTGTCGCACCGACGCGGAGCTGGCCTACAAGCACCACCTCCCGACGGCAGAGGAGTACTACCGGCGATATCACCCCGTCGACGGTGATCCCGACGGTCGCGCCGGCAGCACCGCCGGCCCCATCAAGGACTTCGGTGCCGGCGCCCGTCGACTACCAGGACCGCATCGCCGAGGAGCTTCGCCGGCAGTTTGCGGAGGAGTCGCGGCAGCAGCGCACCGTCGAGCCCCAGGTCAAGGCGATGCCAGCAGCGCCGGCACCGTCGCCGCCGGCTCAGTCGGAATCTCGCAGGGCACCCACACCGACGCCGCGAGAGATGTATCCCGACGCGGATCCGATTACTGGCGCCGGCTTTCCAATCCTTCCCCGGCGGCCGGGGCAGAACGCCTCTCCCGCCGAGCTCGAGCGCCACAGGCGGGAGTACCGGCGTCTGGCTCACTTCCGCCGGATGCTTTGCTCGCAGGAGTGGCGCGACCACGTCGAGCTGATGGGCAAGTCCGGCGTGCGGTCCGACGTGCCGCTGCCGGAGCCGCTCCGGCCCCTCACCGTCGCCAACCTGGAGCACTTGGAGGACATCGAGAGGGCCGCCGCCGACGGTTCCACAGCCATGGTACCGGCGGCCGCCGCAGCGGCTTACTATGTTCTGCGAGCGCTGCCGCCCGGCGTCCGGGGAGGCCGCATTCCGGAGAAGATCCCCGGCGAGATTTGGTGTGTTGGGTGGTGTGGGCACCCGTGCACCAACGGTCGCTGCCGCGGCATTCCCGGCAGATGCCTCCGTCCGGTTTTGATTCGGGCCGGCGGCACGCCACGGCGCATCAGCTCGCCATGTCCATGCGCCTCGCCCGGACCTTCGAGGAGGTGACCTCGGCGATCATGGCGGACCAGGCGGCGTTCAATGAGGCACTCCAGTCCGCCGTCAAGCCCGGCCCGCCGAGGAGACCGACGGGGCAGCGACGGCCGCCCAACCAAGCCACCCGACGGAGGACGACCACACAGCCGACACCCGCAACAGGAAGGGGAAGGGCCGAGGCCGCCAGCCCCGTCGCCGCCCCGGGATGGTTGTCACCGCCGCCCCGCCGTGCCAAGACTTTTCGAGGATCGGCCTGGCGACCGGCCACGCGGGCGAGCGCGGGAGCCTTTTCCTCCTCACCGTCGACATGTTCAACCAGATCCTCGCCGACTCTCCGACCGGCGGGTGGCGTTCCTCTTCAGAGAACGTCGTGATGGAGCCCGCCGACGCCGCCAAGATCAGCGACGCCCTCGGCGTGCAGCCGGTCCTGGTCTGCGGGTCGGACTTCGGCTGGATTTCCAGGCCGACCTGACCGGCGCCCTGGTGGATCCGGCGTCGGGCCGACCGCTTCATTGGTCGAAGCAAGGCTCGTACCGCCGGGCCGACTCCGGCTCGAGGCCCCGAGACAACCGGCCGAGCTCACCGAGGCCGGCCTCTCGTTCCACCCGTCCGTCGAGTCCGGCAGGTTGCGCCTCCCGTGCTCCACGACACCGGCTGAAGACGCCGGCGGGAGACAGCCTCCGAAGAGGGTCCGGCAGAAGCTCCCCGAACCGGCGAAGGCCCGCTGGGCGGCGGACGGCCGACGGTTCGCCCCTTGGCACTATGTCGAGGAGGCCATGATGCATGAGGATGCGGGCCGCCTCCACAACATCCCGGCGAGCGTCAAGGAGCGCCTTCATCACATTCCGTCGGGTTACACACAGGCGGACTTCGTCGACGACACCGCCCGCCACCGCGTCATTGCCAACGGCTGGCACTGGGGGGTATAGCCCGCCGCTTGCTGGCGATCATCGTGGCCTTCTCCGTCGCCTCCTCGTCTGCGGCAGCACCGTTACCTGAGCCCCGTCGGTCAACCGTCCAGTGGGCAGCGGAACAGTTCGGCGGTGGACCGGTGCCGATGGAGCCACCGCCGCGACACCGACCGGACATCGACCTCCCCGACGACGACCCGGACCTACATTGGCGGCTGTCGGCGTCCCTGCGGCATTGCACGGTGACCCGGCGGCCCGATCTGGAGCCGGCTTTGGAGCGGGTACTGCTCCTCTGGCGGTCATGGCGCCACGACGTGGCGAGGATCCGGCGGGAGGTGCTACAGGACATCTCCTACCTCGTCGACGACATGGAGGACCACACGCAGCGCTGGCTGGAGCGGCGGTCGCCGTCGGTGAGGGCGACATACTCAACACCGGGCAAGGCGAGACCGACGCAGATCCCCGTCATCCTGGAGTTGCCCCGGCATGCAGGAGGACCTGACCGACGGCTTCGACATGTTGGGAGAACTCCGCCGAGGCCCGGGGTGGAGGACCAGAACCGACGAGAAGTACTCCAACCCGGCGTCGATCGAGAACTTCGCGTCGGCGAACTGGGAGTACATTAAGCGGCGGGCGTCCACAGCCACCGTCGGGGAGCACACCGACACCCTCCTCGCCGAGCTCGTGGAGGAAGCCCGTCTCGGCCGGGTGGTCGGCCCAACCCGGGCCCCCGACGGTTGGAACTTCAAGACGACGGCACTCCTTGACAGGCCGGGGGCCGACCGTCTGGTCGCGCCGCCGCCGGGCCAGGCCTTTGCCGCAGCCTCTTCCCCGTCGTGCAAGAAGACGAACAGGGAGGAGCAAAGGTCCGTCGCGCCGAAGACTGGCGCAGGTCTGGACACAACTCCACCGTCAGGGCCACGACGTCCCGACGCACCACTTCGTCGACGACTTCGTGGATATGATCCGGCGAGTGGTCGACCAGGCGGGGGGGCCGGCGACGCTGGCGAGGATATTCGGGCACGACCTCCTCAACGCCTACCGCCAGTGGCCGGTCAAGCACCCGGCGCACTCCGGCACCTTCATCGCGGGCCCAGCCGGCGTATCCCTCTGGTTTCATATGGCGATGTGCTTCGGCGCCGCCGCGTCGGTATGGCACTTTAACAGGACAGCCGACGCCCTCCAGGCCATACAGCGGGTGCTCCTCTGGATCCTGGCCGGCCATTTCGTCGACGATTTCAACGGCGTCGACATGGACGAGTCGGCGAACTCGGCCTTCCGGGCGATGGCCGACTTCTTCGAGCTCGTCGGGTTGCAGACGAAGCCGTCCAAGGCCCAGGCCCCGGCGACTCAACAGACAGTCCAGGGGGTCCTCGTATCCGTCGAGGCCGACGCAGTGGTCTTGCAACCGACCGCACGACGCGTCAAGAAGGTCCTGACGACGATCGACGCCGCACTGGCCAACGACGAGCTCACGCCGGACGTGGCGAACCGCCTGGCCGGCAAGCTCAACTTCATCACCCAGTCGACCTTCGGCGCCCTGGGGAAGGCAGCCCTCCAGCCCGTCTATTCAAGGGCACACGACGCGGCGGCCACGTCGGCCACGTCGCTATCGGCGGGCCTCCGGGCAGCCCTCACGTCTCTCCGGGCCCTGCTGGCAGACATCCGGCCGAGGAGGGACCCATCATAGACGATGGGGCGTCGTCGTCCGCATCGGCGCCCACGTCTTCTACGACTGCGGCGTGGTGCCGGCCAAGTTCCTGGACATTTTCGCCTCCCGTCGGGCATTTATCTATGTCCTCGAGATCGTCGCCCAGGTTCTGGCGCTGGTCACATTGTCCCGTCGGTTGCCCCAGAGGTGGCTGGCCTTCATCGACAACGTCGCCGGCCAATGGGCACTCACCAAGGGGTACGGGAAGGACTCCGCCGTCAACGGCGTCTTGGCGGCCTTTTGGTCCACGGCGGCTCTGTCGGAATGGCTTCCCGACTTCCGTCGGGTGCCGTCCAAAGCCAACGTCTCCGACGCAGTGTCGAGAGGAGACCTTCACACGGCGGAGAGTTCCGGCTGGGAGAGGGTGCACACACCCGTTGAGTCGATCCTCAAGGTGCTCTCCCGGGCCGTCGCCGACCTGGACTTTGCGGTCAACGACGCCGCCGATGAGTTACTAAATCTTGCGGTGTGAGCGGGCGAAGCCGGCGCAGAGTGGTGAGGGGAGCGCCGGGCGGCAGCTAAAAGCGTCCCCCGGCGCCGGCTTGCCCAGTACTGGCGATTGCGACGGACCCGGCGCGAATGCGCTTCAATCCATCCAAAAGAAGGGTTTCGTCCGTCGTAGCTCTTTTGGGTACCCGTCGGGGAAAACGTTTGTCGTGCAGCACATTCATGTGCGTAGGGACAACCGTCGAATCGACGTGGATGCCGCAGCTGCTGCTGGCTCCACGTCCCCCGACGAATTTTCAGCTCCCACCCTCACCGCCCTTTATCTTTTTACTTTGAAACCTTCGGGTCGTCGCTCGCTGGCGGGCAGCGGGCCGGGGCAGCTAAAAGCGTCCCCCGGCGCCGGCTTGCCTAGTACTGGCGATTGCGACGGACCGGGCGCGAATGCCCTTCAATCCATCCAAAAGAAGGGTTTCGTCCGTCGTAGCTCTTTTGGGTACCCGTCGGGGAAAACGGTTGTCCATGCTGCCTCGTGTATCTGTGCAGCCTTTTCGCGAGAAGGTCATGTCTTTCAGCGAGAAGGGCTACAGCGAGCGATTCTGAGTGATTTCCCATTCGTGCTCATCATCCGTGGCTACACAGCTACGGCCGTTGCGGAGTTTTTTTTGCACGACATTTTTCTTCCAGGTCGTAAGCGCACAATATCCAGCCTACGGCGGTCCAGACGAGTGGTGTAAGGACGCGCCCCCAGGAAACTTCGTGTCTTGCATCTTGCATGTCCGGCTCAGGGTTTCGACCTTTTCTTGGATGGCTTGCGGCGCCTTAGCAGATCTTAACATCAGACACACGCAGCTTGAAACTGTTGAGAAGCTTGTCAGAACAACGAAACCGGGAGTGGAGCAATCTAGAGGTGCCGCACAGTTCATCTTGTGGGTGCTGGTCTGGGCAACTTGGGCAAAATGACAATTTCATGTTCCTTGCGATAATGCGCTGTTTCAGAGCACAGTCTCAAGCACATCAAGCACTGAGGTGGCTTCCTCGCGCAACATTATGCGTGTAAGCACCGAAGCCGCGTCAGGCCTGCCCAGCCAGCTTACTCTGCGGGCTGCTTGATGCTGAAGGAATAGGTTGCCAGGTGCTTGTACGAGAAATTGGAGTGATTCTAATTGAATTCAGCCAGCGGAAGCAATCAAGGGTGCTGAGGCAAATCTTGGAATTCGAGCTGCCGCATGACGCGAAAGGTCTCTGGTTCTGTGCAACTCCTTCGCATCAACAAATGCCTTCGCACTTAGAGCTGGTACGTGGTCTTCTCGGAGAGGAATCTTGGGGCTCAGGGCTCAGGGTGGCATTCTAAATGCATTCGGATTTGTCAGGTGGGGAAGCCTCATCTCCATCATGCCGACGGCGTTCCTGCGTCAGGCTGAATCACAGACTGCGGTCTGTGAACAAGACAGGAGTCGAGTGAACATGATGGCAGACACGTAGACCATGCGCCTTAGCTTAGCGATACTATGTTAGAGAAAGGAAAGGAGCTTTGGTGCGCTACATCCGGAATGAATACTACGTGCTTATGGCACAAGGGCCTTCGGGCTTATATAGTGAGGATGCTGAGAGCAGAAGCTACCTCGACCCATTGAACGCGCCTCGCGAAGAGTCCAAAACTGGCATGGATCGGCACGTCTGGCCCGTAATCGCAGTAGGCGCGCAGTGGCACAAAGCACAAGGTAGTTGCTAGAGTCGACTCTCAAGGTTCACGTATGAACCAGCCATGTGCCTGCCCGGAGCTCGCGGCAGTTGATCTTTGTGACTGCCAGCCACTCGAGGAATGTCTGCGGCTTCTCCTTACGCGGTTGCGTGAGTCTCGCAGGAGAAAGACGCGGGATAGTCCCTGGCAAGCAGTGTTGTCAAAAGCCGCGAATCTTGCGTTCCCAACGATCAAGTATCTCAGATCCAGCAGAAATCACCCCCATTGCATTCTTGGCCCTACTGCTGCAAGGCCTATCTGGCATATTCTGGCCTCGATGCCAGTGCACTATTGCATGTAAGCTCACGTTTGCATTGAGTCGGACAACCCCCTCACGGCGGGCATGGACCGGCGCAGGGCAAAAGGTAGGACAGGGAACGTGGTGAACACCGGGTGTGCATGTCGCAGCTGAGCGCAGTACGAGGCCTTTTTACGCAAGTTAGGTCCGGAACGTGTAAGCCCGTGATTCGGGACACGACCGGCACGGCGCACCTGAAAGAATCACTGTGACAGCCCACTATCTATGGGGAGGTTAAGGCTAAGGGTTTCCGCGAACCCTGCAGCAGACCCTCCAGGCTTAAGGCTACATTATTTCAACTGCGTCCGACAGCTTACGCTTGCATGGTTGCGGCTGGTGCTGGACACATGCTGGACCCTCCCTGTACATTCCGTTTGGTTCGCCATTCCCCACATGTTTCTAAGCCTTTCTGCGATCCGTCTGGGGGCAAGTCGCTTGTAGGGTCCAACTCATGCCTATCACCTCATCCTTCTGTTGATTGCAGGCTATGCAAGACACATTGCCACAGGCACGCCCCCGTTCGGCTTCTGTTCAGGGCTGCGCGCCTCGTCTTGTGTGCAGGCTGGGTTCATGGAAATACGATGCAAGCAAGCAGTCGATTGGGTCGGGCAACAGGCCAGGAGTGTTCAGCCTCCCACCATAAGCGCGAGATGCCTTTGTCGTTTCCAAGTGCTTCTTATTTTGGCTTCAGTTGAACGACCTCAGCGGCGAAGACTTGGCCAGCAGGTCCCGTCCTGTCAGGGTGCTGTGACGTGTGGCTGTATGTAGCTGTCGTGCCCGGTTGTCTGCAAGCAGGCTGAACCTGAACGTAAACGGCAGCCACGTCGGTCCTCTGCAGCTGGAGAGCCATGAGGCTGTCTTATGGGTTTCCGAAACTGTGGCGCCTGTATCTCCCTAGGACAAGCTCCTACAAGAATTTACTTTCATCGATCCCTCGCCTCGAATCACAAGTTTATTGAGCGGATAGACGCTTCAGCACGATGCAGCACAACCATCACTTGCTCAGATAACGATTCTCGAGTCCAGCGGTGACACGATGGTGCCTGAAGAGCTGCGACGACAGCTCAAGCTATTGTGCCCTCTGCTGCTTTTCGCGATTGAGTAGGAGCAGCTGCATCAACATGTGCGACCTGCCTTGTTTGCGTGCTGCCCATTCTTGCATCATGATGTGCGGCTGCATTGTGGAGCTGCTCCCCTGCTTCGTTGGTGTGCCACTCGGCAACATCCCCTCGAGACGGGAAAGCCCCTCCTATGCTTTGCAAGTCATACAAGACGCATCGTTCCCGCTTTGCCGGGCATCGCACAATTTGTTCTGATCAGTGTGCCCCGATTTGAAGATTCAGCGTGCCCACCCGCCAGATGCATTACAGCAGGTACAAGGGTGCCAGCTTCGCAGAGCTGAAGTCCAGAGGTGATTTTCCATACTTGTCCAGACCAGACGAGGCGGACTGGGACTGGATGGGACTGGGATGGCCTTCACCACTGCATACATGTTCTGGCTGGAGGTGACCCTTTTCATAGAGGTCCACATGCGTCGATTTGGTGCATTCGCACAAGGTCGCTTCGGCCCGAGGCAGCTTAGTATCGGAAAACCGCCTTCCACCAGGTCCATCCGTGGCCCAAGCGGATGATGTGACGACGAATAAAGGGGCGGACATTCTTCGAGACCCAGGCCAGCAATAGTTAGGTTGTCATCTGAGCAACATGCAACATGGCGTGTCGGCGGCGTTTTCGCAATGGGCACCGGCATCCGTTTGAAACAGGAAGCAAAGTATCCAAAGTTGAGCCTAGGGCGGCTATGCGGAGGAGTCGTGTCAACGTACGATGGCACACTACCTCCATTGCTAGGAAGAGTGTGGAACGTCCTTTCAATCGCCGGCAAGACAACGCCTTGAGATGACACTGGTTGTGATTGAGGCTGTTGGCAGGTGCATTGTTCTCCAGGTTTTCGAGACCTAACTTTCCAGATGACTTGCTGGCACCGTGCTGCTGTGCAGTGTGCAGTTCGGGGAAAGTCCTATGGCACTCCTCTGTCTTTTCAGTTCGAGGATTGCTGTCACAACGATCTCATGCAAAATTGATTTCTTGGCGGGAAATGGATTTTTTATCTTTATGAGTTCGGGAGACCTGACCAGTCTCTTTTGCCCCGGAGAACAGAACAGAAAAGAGAGAAACGAGAAACGTGAACAGAAGAGAGAGAGTGAGAGAGAGAGCGTGCCGACATCGGGCGGCCCCCATGGGCGGGGGCTTGCCCCTCTAGCCTGGCGAAAGAAAGAGAGTGAACGCCGTGAGTGGTTCAAGGCCTGAGCCCCCTGGTCATCCTGGTCGACAGAAGAGAAAGGCCTCAACCTGACAGCGAGAGGGGGAGGGAACGTGCTCTCTCTCGTCCATACCTGCGACCGCCTCTACCTCCTTGCCGCCCTTTGCGACTTCAACTGTGCCGCTCTGTGCCGTGAGATCGGGGAGTTCAGAGCACACCGGCCAGTCTGCGCCGACCCTCGGAGACTTTGCCGCCCGCGAGCACTACAGCATCGGCGAACCTACAGGCCTTCAGGCATGCGAGAAGCGACCGGTGCCGGCCCGTTACCACCGAGAAACCCGGACCAGGGGGACCCTGCCCATGACGACGACGACCCACGAAAACCGCGCCGGGGGAGCAGCAGGGCACCTGCCTCAAGCTGAGAGCCAGCCTTCGACAGTCCAAGATGCAAGAGCAGGACCCATACTAGCTTACTAGCCCAACTGCTTGGGCAACAACAGCCACCGCACACTGGCGGGGCCTCCTCCACGCCAGCAGCTCACGCCGCTCCACAGACTCCACAACAGTGGAGCCCACCGGAACACACACCGCCACACACCACGTGGAGCCAACCAACAGCACCACAAGCCCCAGCTCAACAGCCCCCTCCGCAACACCACTGGCAGCAGCAAGCACAGCGACCACAACAGTACGACCCAGCTACCGACCTCTGGCCGCAACCTTACCACAGCAACCCCGCCCAGGACAGTACGCCACCAGCCACCGGGGGAACTCCTCCACACCAACAGCAACAGCCACATGCTGGGCCCCATCGCACGGGAGTCCTATACTGCTCACAAGACCCCCACAGAATCCAGCACAACAAGTGGCCCAAGGCCTTGCACAGATGTTCCAACAGTAACAGCAGCAGCAGCAGCAGCAGCAAAGCGGGCAACAAGCTCCCTACGCGGCAGCACAACTGGCACAGGATCACGGATTTGCCTACTACGATGCGTGGGGGAATCTGCGTGACCAGCAAGGCCAAGTCATAGAGCCACCTCCGCAACAGCTGCTCTACACCGACTCCCACCTGCCAGGCACACCCATCCCGCCACATGGCCCCCACGGCGTAGCCTACGCCACCACTTACAACCCTGACACGGACTCGTGGGCACCCTACAACCCCACAGCCACAGACATGCCTACGGCGCCTCAACAGGGGACTGACCACACCACCCACGACATCGCACCACCTCCATGGCAGACAGCGAACCTGAGCCCCTGCAGTCGGCGACACCAACGCAGCAGCGCAGACGCAGGCGCCAGCCCGACGCACCTGCGGGGGAACGCTCCAGCACATGTTCTCCAGCGGCGCAGAGGGCAGAGACTTTTCGCACTTCACTCTGCTCCACGGTCAATGTTGGCTCGTGGAGGCTCAACATCATTCCCGCCTCGGGGCCTAGCTGCTTGCGCCCGGCTGCTTGTGCACCAGGTGAGATCTCCCCCTTACCCGCCTGTTGGCTCCCTTCATCGTGGTGCTCGTTGAAGAGGTAAAGCATCCCTCTCCTCCGAGAGTTCATGAAAGTGAGCGCGGAGGGACGACATCTGTTGCTTGCCGTAGGTGTTGGGGTGGTTCCGGAGGCTGTGGGCCTCCCTGAGCAGTCAGTGTGTGTGTGTGTGTGTGTGTGTGTGTGGCGAGCTCGTTTCGGCTCGTTCACCGCTCGTTGGGTCTGTCATCTTCCAGTGCATTGCCCAGGGCAAGCAGGGCGTTCTCCACAACTCCGCGTAGGTCCTAGGTACAGCCCAGGGTGTCGAGTCTGTCGTTATCCAGCAGCCCAGGCGAAAATGTACCTGTACCCAAAGCGCAACAACCGATAACACAGACAGAGAACAGATCCAATCACAAGTTCTGCACCACCACATGTGTGGAGAGCTGGAAGGAGAAGCTTGGGCGGATGCTGCAAAGCCCCAGCGTCAGGACACAATGGCATAGCGTGGGACGTGGGATCCTATAATTGTAGTTTCAGTCACAAACCAGGAATGGAAGAACCCCTTTGAGGACGCCTTGCTGTGGAATCTTGCTTCGTGCAACCCTGTCTTCACAAATCAGCCCAGTCCTTCTGACAGGATGACGATCTGCTGTAGCGCTTTCCGTCAGCCACGTGCAGGACCAGCCCTGCAGTGTACATAAACATGTCAGGCTGCGGCGAAAGTGTGAGACACGGCGCTCGTTCACTTCACAAGAATGAAGATGAGATAAGATGAGAGTTCGTGCGATGTTGGCATGTATTCCCGAAGCTTGCTCAGACTCAGTCGTAGCTTCGCATGTCGCCAGCATAAGTACAATCGACCTGCCAAGGAGATTCGTAATCATGCGCTGCTCTTGCAGGACACTTTCCCCCAAGCCAGTCTGCACATATTAACCTAGGCCAAATTTACGAAGTCCATGACCCGTCCAAGCTCCGCTACGATGGTATGACGCATCGATGGATGTCAGCCACAGTGCCTGCCTCGGTCTTCTCAAATCTGATGTTTTCGTCCGTGGCTGAATGTGGCTGAATGAGACATGGGCTACTACCACGACGAAGGCTGGCATGCTGGAAGCTTCGCTGCACAAAGTCTGCCGGTACAAAGTCACATGCAGCTCGAACTTGCCGGTCCTGTTTCACAGGACATGCGTGGCACGAGGATGCAACGTGGGCATGGCATGAAGGCCAGTCGCATGTTGACGATTTCATCCACAGTTCGCCAAAGTGGAAGTGGGCGAGCACTGAAGCATGTTTGATCAATCAAGTCAGTTTAATGAAACCAGCGAGTTGACACATGAAGACGCTGCGTAGTCGTTACCAGTGCTTCGAGATTACACGGCTTTGTGCACCTTTCGGCCGAAACGATAGTTTTTTTTGTCACTGCTTCCCGACAGTCTCACGCCCGACACACAGATTCAGTTCAATTGGAGGAGAACAGCAATCCATAGGATTTTGTCCTGCAGTGCGGCATGTTCCTTCTCATGCCTGCCACAAAACGTTCAGCTAGAAGAGCATCAAACGCTTGCAGAAACCTAGGGTGTTGATAGACGCTGCAGCCCAGGCATGTTAGACTGCAACATCTCGTTGGAATCCGTTTGACCATTTGACGGGTGCCGTTACTTCACCCAGGCCTTCCATTCATAGTCGCAAATCTTTACCGTGCGCCGAGGTTGCTGAAACTGGCGTCGGATAGTTTAATTCATAGCTTCGCAGAAATGCAGCATGCTTTCGAGGCTCCGTAGCAACTTTTGCTCCTTGAAATGTGCAGGTCGGCCTTCCATTTATTTGGCATTTTTATTGAGGACAGCCGCAGCTAGGAGTGTTTATGCTGGAGGCTGGCATGTAGCGGTGTATCTGGAACGTTTTCTCCCCGACATTCACCATATGTCCAGCTCGCCGCAAGGGGTGGGGTTTGTGGTGGTGGCTGCAAGTTTGCAGTCGCAGACAGGATGGTTGCTTTGTCGAAGCAGTGCTCTTTTTTGCAGCATGCCAAGCCAAACTGCATGTGTGCTTCGGAAGGACTGGAATGCAACAGCTTTGCACAGATCCCGCCACTCCCTGCACTGAAACCCCTATGTTCCGACTCTTTCACCTTGCCCGGACATTGCATTTTGCAATCTTGCTGATGTATTCGTGCGTGACGCAGCACCTTCGAATCGCGGTTTGCAGTCATGACAAGCTGAAGGACTTGCCATCTGGATCTCAGAAGCATTTCTTGGAAATGCAAGGGGGTGGCAGAGCATGGCTTCAAAAGCTCCGTCAGGAGCAGCGTGGTAAATTGGCACCAGATGGCACGACTCAGTGTGACTCGCATCTGGCCTCCGATACCTGGTGCAAACAGTATGCACTTAGCGCAGGTGTTTGGCACGCTGGATGGTCTGATGCTGCTTGCCCGGCACCGAGAGGGCAAGCCTCGACTCGAGGCACCAAGAAATGAGCATTTAAGTTTGACGGTGCATTTCTTCGCAGGAGGTTGCAGCACGCCAGCTTTTGCGTCGTTTGTACAGTGTTGTTCCAGCACGAGGTTTTGCGCAGCCGCGAATGTGTGTTCCAGGTCACGGTAGGTCACGTCTTGATAGAGTCAGGTCGATTCCGATTTCAATGAGAATCCTCGGGACTTTGAAGAGCTAGTTGGGATGATGGTTTCTACAGGTTCGGTCGCCTCACCCTCAGCATGTTCCATGAAGCATTTTTTTAAACACTTAGTCTGAGTTTGCTCCATAGCCTTCCGTCAGCCCCTCGCCAAAGTTCCTCGCTGGGGCCGATGCCTTGCTTGGCGGAGTCATTGGGCGATGCCAACGCAGACTCTCTGATAGGTGCCGTTGACTACTTGGGTTTTTCAGATCTGGCTTCTTGCCTTGCCTGCTCACAGCGGCTCCTCAGTCACGGAGCATCCCCCTTACTTTGGGACAGTGCTTCCTGGCGAATGAAAGAGTTGGAAGGGCGCATTCCAGCACATGCAAAGTGGCGCCCCGCTGAAGATCCTGAGCTGGCTCGTCAACCCGGACCTTGGAAACAGCTTCGTGCAGCTGCGAGCACTTGGCACTTCTCAAAGGGTCTGCAACTCTACGAGCAGAAGAGCTTTGAAGAAGCTGAGGGGCACCTGCGTGCCCTCATAAGGCTGCTGCCAGGGCGACCATTGGCAATTTGCCGCTTGGCAGACACGCTCTATGGCAGGGCTGTGTCTCTGCTCACCGTTCAGCGTCAGCCGGAGCAGAGCTCACGTGACAGTTCCAGCTCAACAACCCCACTCCCGGCCGTCATTGACAGCATCCAAGAGGAGGAAGAAGAAGAGCCGAACCCTGCGATGTTTCTTTCGCGCTCGCCGATGTCTCCCTCCAGTCCTCCTCTGCCCGTCGCGACGGAGATCAGCGAGGCGAGCGCCCCGCAGGCGAGCGAGGAGCGAAGAGACCAAGGCCGCTCAAACGGCGATCCGCGGGGCGAGCGCCCAGCAGAGCCTGGAGAAGATGTAGACGGACACGGATCGAGGCCGAGGCCAGGATCTGCCGCTCTGTCGGGGGGACCCTGGGCAGTCGGGCCAGGAACGAGAGCGACGAGGATCGGTCGAGGCGCTACGTTGCGCATAGGGCCGCTACCCTCCAGCCGTGCCAGCCGTGCCAGCCTTGCCCTGTGGAAGGCCTCTGGAAATTGAAGAGGCGCCAGAAATGCCGGAAGTGAGGGAGCTGTCTTGTGACAAACTGGAGATCGCGACCAGGCGGAGGACAGCGCTTGCAAGATCGAAGCTTTAAGAGAGCGGTTGTTGTTGGAGGCCGCCAGTTTCTGCAACTTGGGCTTTGTCATGGAACGCTCTCCTCGTCTGCTCCACTTTGTTTGTTCTTTTCTCCGAGGACGTTTGCTTCCTCTTTTGACGACATTTTTGTGCCGACGTCTTGCTTGTCGTGCGTTCAGGCCAACGAGCTTTACCGGCAAGCTTATCGCCAGTGCCCGGACTGTTCATATGCCGTTGGAAGCTCAGTCATCAAATAGAGCCATTAGGCATTCACTAGTTTGTCGATGCTTTCCACAGGTCAACGGCCTCACTCTTTTCGTCCACGTCAGGCGCAGTTGCACAGATCGCGCAATGAAAGGGATCACGTGTGCCTGTGAGATCCGAGAAGATGGGGCTGCTGGAACGGGCCATTGAGCTGGACAGCGAGTGTCACGAGCCCGCTTAACCGTGGACTGGTAGGATGTGACCCTGCGGTAGTCCGGTGAGATTTTGTTTGTCCCATGCCCATGCCAGGAACCCATATGCACTGGCAAACCTGGGAGCTGAGCTTTTTGGGGAGGACTGGGCGTGAGATTGAGAATCACTCGATAGCGGCCGACAAAGCTCGAAGTGAGCAGCCGCAGCATCCTTCTGCCGTTTGCACTCCAGCTTATCCGAACAAAATTCGTCTCCTAGAAAGGCGGCGACCATCCCACTGAGAGAGCCACTGCCCAGGACGACCAGCGCGCGCTTCGCTTGTTAGAGAAGGCTCTTCAGCCGTGACCTCAGATGCTTAGACTTCGACATGCTTACCTTCGACGGCTCAGCTTGGCGATGCTTCCTGCTAGCAACGGGCTCCACGTCTTGCCAAGCACCCCAGAGGGAAGGATTGAAGACGGCCGGTCCAAGCCACACGGCCTACAAGTTGATGAGTGCCGGAGTTGCTCCGCATCGAGTTTCATGTTTGTTGAAATTTCTTCCCTCAGCTTGCCAGTTCGCGAAAGTCCTGTGCGCACCAAAGAAGCATGCCGAGGATCAATCCTCGCCTCTTCTATGCTCGACTTTGCAAGAGCAAGGTTTGACTGTGGTGAGTACAGTGCTCTGTGACATGCCGTGCCGTTACGGAGAGTTCGAAGGTCCTCCTGCGGCTGGGCAATCTGCCGGCGGCGGTCGACGCAGCCACAAGCCTGAAAGAGATTCGAGTCGTTTCAGGTCTGCCTAGCACCTAGCAGCCTAGCAAGCTTTTCAACACAGGAGTACATGCTCTTTCAACTTGGACTTGTGACATCTGTGACACTGGGTCATTGTGGCAACTTGCGTCTCTATGATTCCTGCAGCCAAGGCACGGTCTCAGCTAGAGTGGCAGCCGAACGACGCGCAGCCCTGGCACGGAATTCTGCAGACATTTAGCAGTATACGGCAGCCAAGGGCGGCCACTAGAGCCAGCTGGCAAAGCAGACCCAGTGAGCAAGAGTCGACAGGAGCTGCATGAAAGCGGCTCGGCCGCCCCATTGAAAAAGCTCCACATGACATCGCAAGATGTATCGGCTCCGACCCGTGCCTTTTGCCGGACATTGAGCAAATCGTTACGAATCTCCGGGGTCGGAGATGCCACACGAAACATGTCCGAGGGTAATATCCCGGGAATGAGGATGATGGTGGTTAGCCCACTTGGCCGGGCCCCGTTTTGGGGTTTTGGGGAGATCTGCGGTCGCCAGGATGGCTGAGCGATTTCTATCTCAGCTCGAGTTTCGGCTGGAGGTGGTGCCGACGTCTCAGGCTCTTCTCAGCGGGTTCCTGTTGTGTGACGTGCCCCTGCGCATGCGAGGCGACGGCGGATGCTGCTTGTTTGAACTTCACAGCAGGTCTCGGAAATTGGCTTCCAGCCGGGCGTTCGTTGCTCTCGCGTCAGTCTTCTTATTCGGAGGGCAATCGCTGCACTGCAATGCATGGGGAGAGCATGAATGCCAAGTCGAACAGTGGACGTTGCAAGACCAATGACGAATGTCTTGCTGACTACCCACCTGGACGCAAAACGACAGAAAGGACAAAGAGCTTTCGACGCACCAGGGCCTGCGTACCACAAGCTCGAAGCTGCGGCCTGCGCTGCATTGCGTTGCCGGAGGCTCTTGGGACGGGTCCTGGTGGGGAGAAGCCGGTGTGGCAGAGGACAAACCGGGCCACGGGCTAGTGACGAGCCGTACTGGTAGCGGGTGACTGTACATTGCGATGCACGGACCCGATCCGTCAGGAAGGCGATGCTTGGCCGCAGGCACCGCTGACCCTTGTGACACTCGGACTTCTCGTGGTGTTTGGGTCGCAAGCACGCCTCGGCATCTGGCCCAAACCAGGATAGACTGCGGGTCGGGTTTGGCCGTAGGCAACATGCAGCTGTTTGCAAGGACTTCTCCCATCCAAAGCGGTGCGTGAAAGATGTTCTAGTGTCGGATGTTGCGAGCCTTGATCAAACTGTACATTCCGCGAGGACAGCTTCCGGTGATTCTGTGGTTCTCCACGTGGAGGCAAAGTCACGAATGTTTAAAGGGCAAGCATCGCGTTTGCGCCGAATGATCCTCCAGCAATCAAGTGCCGCAGCCTCGCGAGGAAAGCAGCTCCATCCTTGATGTGAAGGCCTAGCTGCCTAGCTACTACGTGCTTCTGGGCTTTTTGCAGTTGACAGTGCCGGATTGGCAGTTTTGCAACCGTCTAGGCAGCGTTGGGCATTCAAGATGACGGGCTGTGCTTCGGAGGTCAGCACGGATCCTACGGTTGTAGAAAGGCATCCATGGCATTTGGTCCACGGCCAAGTCCTCAACTCAGGTGGTTAGAAGATGATATGACGCTCGACGGATGCCAGGCCAATACTGATTACACATGAGAGCAGAACGTACATGCCCTGCCTTCAATGTTGCCGGCCACGCTTTCTCTCCTTGTCCAGGTTGCTGAGGGATCGACTTTGATGGCCTGAGCCTTAATTGCTTCTGCCAGCAGACGAGACAAGGCCACTTCCTAGATGTGACACCATGTCACGCCACGAGGTCGTGTCTCGCCTGCCTGGAGGTGCCTCACTTGCGTTGATGTGCACTTGCACCCATTCCAGTAAGTGTCCTACCTGTACTGGTCGTTGTGTTGTCGCATATGATCGCGCATCATAAACATGCTTCGGTCACAGGTGGTTGCTGTCACAGTATGCCACAGTACGCAGAACATCACAGAAGAGTTGACAAAATGATTGTTTACATCCTACAGCTGCAGGCCACGTGACTTTCGACGGAAATTGCCCGAGCATGCAATTAGGTGGTGATGGCACCCCTGCGATGGGCAAGCGTCACAAGAAGCTCCCACCTGAGGTAGTGTTGTTGTGTTTTTCGGAGAGTTTAGCAAGGAGGCATCTTTCAAAGCCAGACTTCACAAGGACACATGCCTTGTGCCCTCGGTGCGGCAAGCGCTCCTACCACATGCAGAACAAGAAATGCGTGTTACGGCTGCAGATCCGGATGGTTCGTTTTTGCCGTGCCGGCATATCCTGTGACATGTCTTCTGAGGCTGCATGCGGCTACCCCGCGGCGAAGATCCGCTCTTACGAGTGGTCCAAGAAGGCCCTCGACAGCTTGGTTTTCTTGGACATGATGCTCGAGAGATCACACAACTTGACCTGTAACAAGCACTGTTGCAGTCCAAGCGCCGCCGAGCTCCAGGCACAGGACGAATGAGGCCACGTGGCAAGTTCCGCGAAGTTGATGCTCTTGTCGCTGTTCTACTGCTCTTCTCATAAGGCTTCAATGACATTCAATCACAGCAGTCCGAAAACTTTGCTGTACTCGTAGCTCGAGACCGTCGCTTTGTCAGACACAGAGATAGCACAGGCTTGTTGGACCTCTGGAGAAGCGTGATGTGGGCATGACAGGTATGTGAAGCACATTGCACGACGCTTCAAAAACGGCTTCCGCGAGGTGCTTCGTTCCACAGAGATCCTGCTTTCGAGAGAGTTTAAACGTAAGCCTCAAGTTGCTGTCCAAGAAGAGCTCGCGTGTGACTTGCTGCTTGCACTCCTTATCGCCCTGTGAATCGCTCCGACCCGAGGGTGGCGTCGCCCCGTCCCGCAAGAAACGCGTGGGCCTCAACGCGCGGACGGTGTTCGCAGAAGCAATTGCGACTCATTGTGACCACGGCTGCCGCGCATCACTGTGTCGAATGTCGGTTCTGGAGCTTCGAGCCTCGAAGTGTCCAAGGCCCATCGGGAAATTGAGTTGCGCTGGAATGACAACGACCCGCAGAGAAAGAGCTGCAGACTTCCACTGCTCCAGTGCGGAGCAATGCGGAGCATGATCTGGGCCTCCTGAACCTGTTCCGGTCATTGTCAGGCCTACAGCGTAGACCATCTCGGTCCCAAAACCGCGGCGGACGAGCGCACCGCTGCAGTCTCAGTGCGACGTGCGAGGCCAGTTCCTGTGCGGCCGCGTGTCAAGTGCATCCACCTTTGCTCATCAATTCCATTTTTGTGTGATTGCGTAAGTGTTCCCACGTCGGTGTGGAGTTTGTCGCAATCGCTCGCCGCTTCGCTTCGCATTTCAATTTCGTAGGGCTGCAGGCATCAGGCTGTCACGCCAGTTTTCCTTCCTGTCTGGTCTCCGGCCATCCGTGGAGGCCAAGCCTTTGTGGCACAAATTGGTGATGCCGTTATGTCCGTCACGCAGCCATCGCTGGTGAAATCACATTCGCTAATCCGCTACTTGATTGGGCAGCCGATGTCTCGGAGGTGCGTCACACCATAGTTCGGATCACGACGTTCTCAGAAAGCTCCATGCATAGGGCCTCGGAACGCGCCTTTGAAGCAGATCTCGCTTCTTTGGGGGCACATGGAACGACAAAACATGTCGATGGCAAGGATTGGTAGTTTCATGGCCATCGTACAATAGGCAGCAACAAGTAGTGAACGAGTCAGTTGCAAGCTCATAGGTTCCTGGTGCCAGCTGCGCGAGTCTTCAATTTCACTCATGGTGTTTCCCTTTGTCACTGATGCATAACCTGGCAACGCCTTCACCTGCTCTGCACATCCGGCCTTCGCCTGCTTGTAGCCGTAGCTGGTGCCGGGGAGACAGTCCCAGAAGTGCAGCACTGCCGTTGCAAGACTTGCCCAAATACGCACTGGAAGATATTTCAACTCTTTACAGTTTAGGATTTGCACGGATTTGCCGCAGTGTTATTGTCATGCGGCTTACAGGTATGCTGGTGGATCGAATTTGAGGGTGTGTAACTCGCGTGGCAGACATTGTGGTCGCCGCTGTTGCATGTCGAGCGTGCAGCGGAATCCTCTGTTGCAAGACATGTAGTTGGTAGCAAGGCCCAGATTCACTTCGCAAAGACTTACCAGGCGGGGAACACTCCCAAATCCCAAAGAACCCCGGCCTGCTGGTGTTTGGAAGGTGCTCAGTGAGGCCATCGAGAAGCATCCTGCTGCCTTCAGAGACAAGTTCTCATTTCTGGACGGAATGGAACATGCATGCAGGCGCTCAGAAGACTGTTCACATTCTGGTGAAAGCGAGGACTTGGGCTGTGCGCCCGGCGGATTTTCGCAGCGGATGCTGGAGGAATCCACCTTGCCGGCCGATTTTTGTCTTGCTGACCAGTGGAACATGCATAAGCAGGCCACTCCTTGTCAATGCACGCATCTTGAAACCAATCTGAACGGCATGTTTTTCGAGTGATTGTGTCGAACGTTTCAGCAAGTTGTCATTGCATCAAGACTGCACTGAACCATGCCACCTTCCGACAGGGACGGTGGCTGCTCTCTTCGCTTGCAGTCAGTTCATTGCATTTTGCAAGTGCAGCAATCCTGGCGAGCTCCTCTCGTGACATTGGCATTAGCAGCAACAAGCAATGGTGTATCGGAATTCGGCATGTCTGTGGCTGTGGCCTCGAGCTTAGCGAGCTGGTCGGGATAGATCGAGGATTTTTGGAAGCCCGGAAGCCTGTCCAGTGAGGCAAATCACGTTCTGGACACTGGGAGAGGACTTCACTGGGTGTTGCATGGGCAGCCGTTCTCGGGCTTGTGGAGAGAGGATGCACGTGGGCGAGAAGGGGACTGGTTGGAGGCCGTGGCAAGGCTGCCTTGCGGAGAGAGGATGGTTTTTTTTTGAACTGCCAGGTGCCCCGCATGTTGGACTGCGAGGGAGAAGGCTGGCCCCAGGACTGGCCCTGGCTTGCGACATGTGTGGACGCTCGGGTTGAGCTTGGCCCTTTGGCCCGAGGAGTGGCGCTATTTTCGCTTGGCTGCAACAGAGGCTCACAATCTCTGAAAGCAAAATGCAAAATCTTTCAGGGGAGACGTGGAGTCATCAGAAGAGTCACAAGAGAGCACTGCACTTTTGCGGGGCTTCCGGCCTCGGCCAAAAACACTAACCAGGTCGAGCCTTCCGTGCCATGCTAGCGTCACTAGTAGTGCGCACTACGTTCACTCAGTGGCATCGAAATACCAGAGAGACAGTACTCGACACATGGAGAGGAAGACAAGTGCCAGAGGTTACAGAATGTAAACTGTTTCAAAGCCTGGTGGAATGAACTGTGCTTGCCGGCAGACAACCACGTCCTTTCCGGTGCATGTCAGTGGCGCCAGTTGAACTCTCGTGCAGGCTGTGGCCAACGGCTTCGAAAGGTCAGAAGCATTGGAGAGAATGGCTGCGAAGATAGAGGAGTGAGAGGGGAACTCAGAAGTCGTTGGATCCCTTCCGATGCGCCAGGAGCAGTGGAATCACTGGGTTTGCCCGAGATCTCGGCATGGTCAGGCACTGAGGGACTCATGTCCAGCCCCATGTTTGACTCATGTCCAGCCCCATGTTTGGCTTGACTTGTATTTTTTTGTCGGATGCACTTCTGTACGCAAACCACAGCAAGCTCAACTCAGTTCTCTAGAGTACCGAAAAGGTGATCTTCAACAAGAGCCAATAGCTGCTGAGGCCACAGCCGAACCGTTGCACACATTTCGCGAACTTCCATGTACCCTTGAGGATCTGATGTCTCAACAGTTTTATCACCCAAGCGATGCAGGAACTTCCGACAACAGGTTGCAACTTCGCAGCCAATCGAGGCATCACGAGTGTCACCGTCATAAGCTGTGAGCGGATATGTGGAAGCACAGAAGTCTTTTCAGCACAGAGGTTTTCCGTTGTTGCCCGTCTCGAACTTCGATTTTCTGCGAAGTTGTGGCAACCAGTTTTACCCAAGCTTCAATGCATCCAGACTGGACAGCTCATCATCTTCGAAATTGCAGACCACTCTGGAGACCCAGCAAATCAAGCGGTCATCAAACAAAGGAACAACGTAAGAGCCGGGGAAGAATCCCAACCATGACGGCCGGCAGCGACCGGCTTGTCAATTCTTGGCGTCATGTCCGGTGCACGCTGCAGCGACGGGTCTCAACGAAACGCATTAAGCTCCGCACGTCGGCAGCTCCGCGATAGCCGTGATGTAGCTGACTGTCGATTGAGGGCAGCAGATGTCATCTTGATTTTGAGCTCCTCTCCCGCACATCTGCAACATTCTGCCATTATTTGTTCTGGCATGCCTGTGACATTGCTAGCCAGTCTACGTAAGAGCTTGTACACCTGTTTCTGCTTATACGTCAGTGTCGAGGACAGCATAACTTCAGATATCTGCAGATTCACACAAGAAGCCATTTCACATCCCGAGGGGAGGAGTGCCACAGCAGCTCAGACCTTGGCTTTGACTTCGTCGCCGAATTGCACAGAGATTGTCCCGGCCTTAACTGTTGCAAAGGCTCCAGTAGAAGCCTGTCGATAAGACGTTTTGGCAAGGAGTGCGAATGTTCATGGTTGTCTTTAGTCTTTAGACTGTTGCAGCGCCCACAACAATGCAGAGCACACTTAGGTCGTGACTCGAACAACTTCGAGTGCTTCCCACAGTTTCTATAGCAGCTAGCGGTCGCAAATTGAAGCATACTCTCTAGGATCGATGCTCCACGCAGAGGCGCTACCTCATCAGGCACTACTTTGAGAACACCAAGACTGAATACCAAGCACTTCAGGTGCAGGGCCGTGCGCTTTTGCAGTGCTTCTGTGGCTGTTTTTCTGTAAGGCACCGTCGGGTTTCTGTTTGTATGGATATCTGACGGCCCTGATGGTGCTCGCGTGGCACAAGCTCCCAGAGCACGCGCAGTACCCAGACTCTCACACTGGCACTTCTGAGACCTCTGAGTCTGAAGCCCTGAAGCATGCCTCTCCGTCGGAGAGGTCGGAGATGCTCTGCGACATGTCTACACCGCGCGGCACCTTCTAGGCAGTTTGCTTCTAAATCTCTCCGTGAGCCGCTGAGCTTTGTTCAGCCCGAAGGCCACTATCACTCTTTTGACTTCTTAGAGTCCTCTTCCTGGCCAGTCTCTTCATTCCTCGTGCTGGATGCTTAGCTGCAAGATTCATGGAAAGACCGTTTAGAGGTGCGAGGGCAGACGAAAGACACCCACTTGACATGCACGAGATGGGGGCCACTTCTAGCGGAGGTGAACTTCCACGCCGGCGGTACTTGGATCCCGTTGAACTCTGCTCCCGACTATGCACATCCTGGACAGTACGGCTCAGCCTTCTACTACGCCCCTTGGCCATCCTTGGCTCTCGTCCCCGCCTGGAGTTCTCAGAGAGATCTCAGGAGCGCCTGGCCTGGCGGGGTACCGCGGAGGCTTTGAAATCAGCTCCCGGGGCCGCTCCCTTCTTCCTCCTTCCCGGGGAAAGCGCCTCGGCCGAGGCTCTGCATGCTCTGCTACAATTTTTTCCTAGATGTCTGGTTGCCCTCTTTTTGAGGTCCCCCTCACCAGTGGCGTGGACTCGGAGCTCCGAAGCAACATCTCGTCGTCTGGCAGTTCTGCATCCACACTTCGACGGCCGGTGAGGCTGTGACGATGATCTCTCGCAACTCGTCACTGCTGTGACATGCCACATGTCTGATGTGTTGTTGCTTCTGTCTTCTGCATGCGCAAGCAGCGATGGCTGCTGAACCTGCGATTCGGCTGCAGGCTTTCTCCATGACGATTACAGCATTGAGTTCCGTGGCAACTCACTTGCCATGCAACTATGTGCTAACTATCGACCCTCGCTATGCGCATCTGGCCGAAACCGAGAGTACCTCGATTGGTTGTGCTGGGCTGAGAATCAATTGGCCTCGGCTTTTGTTAAGACTTTCTTCATTGTGCTTGCATGTGTCAATGGCGGAGGTCTGCAAGATTCGAGGCCTGTTGTCTCGCAAGATGAGGCCTTGCATGTCTGGGTTCCCCTGTCGCAGGCAGAGGATGCAGCCTTTTTCGAGCTGTCGGAGAGTTTTCAAAAAGAGATGATGCCGCAGCTTGCAGAAGCCGACGCTGGACTGACACCGTGGTTGCTGCTGCTGGTGGTGTCTTATCGGAGCAGGGAGGGTGCTACGGCGCTAAGGATGTGTGGATGTGTTCGATCCCTGCCGTGTGGTGCTGGCTGCTTTGGGATGCGGCCAAAGCCCGTCACCGGGCCCACATCGGCGAGCATCCGAAACCAATTTTTGCCTACCTAGGCGGCCGAGGGAAGACGTTGGTGTGTGCATTCTGAGCGGAATGTCGGTTGTGATCGGCTCCGGTGCAGGTCTGCCGATACTGCAGTATGTCCACCGAGACGACCGCACAGCCTTCTTGGAGGCTTTCGTCGAAATGGGCAAAAGCGAGAGGAACATCCTGGCAGCCAACAATGCGTACTTGGCAGAGGAGGCTTGCAGGATTCTGCTTGATAGCTGCTGCACCGTAGACATCGCAGCGATCTGCCCGTAGTCACGAAAGCTGGCTCTGCGGAGCCTGTTGGTTGGTGCCAGTAGGGAACCTGCTCAAAATTGCGTCCGAGACCTTGTCACGAAAGCTCTCTTCAGGAGAGCCTGTCGTATTAGATCCAGAACTTGTTCTGCCATAAGGTTTAGGGGGTTTCGGGGAATGGACCCAACATGGATTTTCATGGCTTCCTGCCGCAGCACATTCTTGTGCTCCCGGGGCCGTCCGAAAGCTGTGTTTGAGACCACCTTTTAAATGGGAAACGAGCCCCCAATGATGCTCATGACGCGCGATTGGGACTCCAATGATGCTCATGAAGCGCTTAGTGTTTCAGTGTAGACCCCCAGTGATGCTCACGATGCTCGTTTACCAGCTCAGATTTACAACATCAAAAGCATGAACAACAACGGTACTTCTTCTAACGATGCTCCTGCATTCGCTCATAGGTTTCGATTGGGCATGCCATGACGCTCGCGCACGATGCTCGCTATGTTATTTAATGGCTCTGATCAACACCCATGATGGTCGCTTACTGGGTTATCGTCAGAGGGCTTACGTCATGGCAAAGGTGTCTTGCGAACCCCATATGCTCGCATGCTACACGCTCAACTCCGCCTCGCTCGCTGATACCAACCAACTTCCAGGCGTGCTCTGCCTCTACTTTGGCATGCGGGGTCCGTCGGGAGATTCGGAAGCTATACTACGCAGAGCTCGGTATCTTCCGCTTTTCTGACGATCCTGGCCTGCAGCCCCACATTCTGCAACACGCGCCACTCAGCTCCATACTCCGAGTCTCCGAAGCTCCCTGGATGTACCTGGATCAGAGATCCGTCCTTGTTACGTGGACATTATTACATGCACATTGCCTCGCGACCTTGGCAGTTCGTCTTCCACAAACACCTCCAAAAGCATGCGCACGGCAACACGAATACGAGCCACGCGCGTACAGCGCACTCACAGACACTGCAGCCAAGACCGCGTACGTCCTCAAATGACAAACCCTCGAAGCCATCTGTCTTGATGTCTTCAATGCCGACGGCGTTTCCCAAGCCACTCTTTGGATTGTCTTTACGTCCTGCTCAGTCCCCTCTTTCGACGCCATTGTCTTCTTCCGCTTGCCCCCGCGCCCCTGCAGAACTTACGTGCTGACCTGCTGTGCTGGGGCTGCACCGAACCTGTTACGCACATCCTCGACCCACTCCTGCAGACCGTGGTTATCAGGTCTCTTGTCGTTGACCCGCAATTCGCCACGAAGCTTCGGGAATAAGAGTTTCACCAGCACACGCGGACCGCTGAAGCCCGCAGACAAAAACGAACAAGTTCGCTTGCACTCCAGTGTTGACAAAGCCCCCCGACAACAGGTGGTCTCTTCTTGAAAACTTCCCCACATTTAGGACCGAACCCCGGAAAGGCTGCTTTCGACAACGAAACTCCTGTCCCCAAGCGACTTTGGCCCACCAGAAGCAAGCCAGGTCCTTCTCCCTGCGCCACTCTATACAGCAAGAGCTTGGCGCCCCACGACCACAAGATGGCAGCAGCATTGTACAAGGTCAGGCGGTGGGGGGCCCACGGGCCCCCTCCCCCGCTCCTTTGCATGGTCCCCCCCTACTCATCCCTGCCCCCCACCTTGAAGTCCCTTTGTTTGCGCAACATGGCAACGCAGAAGGCTTCAAGTCTGCTGCCTCAGTAATTGTTTGTAGATGGCGAAGCTATTGCCTAGGCATGAATATTCTGGACGTCATTCAGGTCGGTCAACGTATTACGGTACAACAAAGGTGTAAACAGAAGAACGCTAGCATCTTGCAGGTTGAAGCTTCATGGATACGCATGTTTGCGCGCGCACGTTGCCGAGTATGCACCCAATGAAACGACCGAGCTCTATCGACTCTGCTTCCTTTTGTTGCCCTAGCTTTCGTGGCCTCTTCTCAAGTTGCGTGGCTCTGCAGGTTGCATGGCAAACTGGTCTCAAAATCCCGACTCTTCGGATCCATGGCCTGCACACCAACGCTACTTATTACCCGCTCCGCAATTCAGAGGCAGGAGGGGCAAAGCATCACAACCGCACCAACATGTGCCTTGCAGGTTCTGGTCTCACGTCCTGGGACTAGTGGCGGATGGCAAGAGTGCGTTCTGGATCGTTTTGTGGACGCGAACCCCCAGTACCAGTTGAAATTCGTGCAGTTCACAAATTTGTTGAAGCACACCTGCATTGAAGCATGAACCGGCATTACGTCGATGTTTGCAGCAACGTTGAAAGCCAAGGAATCCGGACACAACAGAGGAGGCGTGCATTGCAGATCTCACCATCTGGTCGAGGGATCAATCGGCTATCACGATTGTATACTGCAAGCAGGGATGTAGACATGGCCTATTAGAGACAGGTCTACAACAACACCCTCTCTTACCGGTCTTTGGCGCAGTTCCGTGCTGTGGTGACCTCCTCGCGCGGAAGGGGAGATGTTCAAACAGCATTAGTAAACCGACTGCACTGGCAAGGTGGGATTCCCATATGATACCTCCTTGATGTTTTTCTGGGAGTTCTACTCGATGAACATGCCGACTTTCGTGCTTTCCTCGGCATTGCGAACATCTGAGCGCTCTTGTTGCAGTGTGCATGCCGCAACTCAGTCGCGGCGAGGTTCCTTTCCAGCTCTGGCATTGGGGCGTGTTCGGTTGAAGCCTTTGTGTCAATGCTGGAAAAATCAGTGACACGACTAGACCCAACATATGAAAGGTCAGCACACGCGACCAGATTTGGAGCAGCCTAGAATCTTTCCCGGAGAAGGCACCTGCCCTTTCTGTGAGGGATGTTTATCGTTTGTACATGTTTGGACACACCTACGCCCTGCCGAGAGCCTTCAACTTCCACAACTGTTATCGACATGCTTCCTTCCACCTGTCAGCCAGTGCCGTTGCTGCAACAACTCGCACTATATCCAATCCATCCTAAGAATACCCGCCCCTGGATTATTTCGAACTATTTTGAGTACCCCAAGCTCGCAGCCCGAAGCCCTGAGCCCTCAGCCCTGTGCCAAAAACCCTGAGCCCGAAGCCCGAAGGCGCGATAATCCCCAAGCATCCCTAAGCCCCCAAGCTACCTGGCTCATGTCGATCCCCCCCGCCGCCCCCGGGACCCCCCCGGGAGCACCGGACGTGTGCTTAGGGCTTAGGAAGCTCTCTGGGCGCGGCCGAAACCACTCTGCCAGAGGAATTTGCACAGGCACCCCTTCATGCCCAAGCTCTGGAACTCTAGCACCTGCAGTGGCAGCACACGTCCGGCATGGAGCGTACTCAGAAACCCTTCGCAGCTGCCCCATTCCGCCCAGAATCAATACGTTTTGCCTTCAAGAGATGTGCAGCGGTTGGCGGATGGATGTCATCAGTCCAGCTTACACAGGGGCCACAGGGGTTCCTCAACCCATGAGATAGAGTCGACCAGGAGATCGTAACTCGTCGGAATTTCTGCAGCTAACCACAGCTTGTTGTTAAGTCGATTCCGGTTGGATAGCCAGTTGCCCGGCAGTAGCTTTCTGGAAGAGGCCATGCTCTCTCAACTTTGATTCCGGAAGAGGTGCATACCGACAACCTTGTGACCATGTGCACCCCTGGCATTGCGTGCATGCTTCGTGGTCGCACAGGACCGGCTTCCCTATTCGCCCTTTTTTGACGGCTTCGGCCCGCTGGATGTGGAGCGCGGGTCTTGGCATTGGTCTTGGCCGAGGGAGATGCAGCAGGGAAAGAAGGTTTGCACCCATCTCTCCTTCATCTCAGACGTTCGATGTTTTGGTCCAAATACACCGACTGGGCGATGTTCCCTCATGTGCAGTACTTCCAGCCAGCAGCTGAGTTTTGCCCCACGCAGGATTCAGGACGACAGAAGCATGCTATCGATGGCTCAGGTCAGTGGCAGATCTCATGATTCAGCTCATCACGCTGGATCTGCAGGCGAAGTGCATATCTTCAAAGCAAGCTTGGATTGAATAGAAATTCTGCAGATCCTCCGAGGCGGTGTCTTCAGCTATGAAGAACTTCAACGAGGACTGCCACTGCGTGGTGCTTGCCACTGTACTTGCGGGTGGAATTGAGGCACGGACCACAATAAGAGCACCACTGTCTTCACGGACAGGAGTGTCTTATGAAAAGCGTGGCAGCATGGCGCTATGCCGGGATCCAAGAGTTTCCTGAGGTTTCACACTGCCACACAGATGTGGCCTCTTGGCTCAGGTAGTGGAGCGCTGGCTAGATCTCGAAACACTGACTGGGTGAGATATATCCGGCATACACGCACATGCACAGAATGCTCTTGGTGCCATTGTCCAAAGGTGATGTGTGGATATTTCTACTCGGTGAGGAGACAGCCGCCAGCTTTCCATTCCAGATACCGGTGGCCTGGATGTTCCAGTGCTCGCAAGAGGTGTCGAGCCGGACCAGCGAAACCCGCGCTTGAGTGGAGCGGCATCTTCGCCATACCATGGGCTTTGCGAGCGCGGTGCAGCATGCAATCTTGGTCGTCCAGAGTCCCTGGCGGCTACAGCGTTGCACGAATCTATGCGCGTGGGCCGCGAGACGCCAGATGGCAGGTCTTGAGCTGATCAACCTCCTCAAATCTCCTCAACTAGCGGCAGATGTTGCCGTTGCACACCCGAGATGGGGAGATTGACATGGCGTACGGGGAGTTACGGCGGCATCATGATTCGAGCTTATTCAGATGGCGGAAATGCAGGGCATTGCAGAGCGAAGTGAGATTTGCGTAGTGCTGGCAGCTAGGGAAGATGTCGCCTTTACCGAAGCAGTTCTGGAGTTTATATAGTGCCAGAACTGTTTTTCACGGCTGATGCAGACCTGACACGAGACCTGGAGTGATGGCATGCGATGGCTGTCAAAGCCTACAACAAAAGGCTCCGCAGAGTCGTCACGGAGTGTGGACATAGTCCACCTAAGCCTTTCACAGCACAGCTACAGTTTGCCAGGAGTTGGGCGATGGCGGCACTGGTTACGGTGTCACTTTGCCGTTTGAGGCCTTCCGCCTTGATTCATGAGTAATTAAATGACATCGGACCACTGCTTTGCAGGCGGGTGGCTTCCCCCTGCTGCTGCACGACCATCGGTTCCATGTTCAGGCAGTCTTGTCTATGGCTCTTGCGTGGCGAAACATAAAGGAGAGCCTGCTTATGACTTCGTTGGGCTGTTAGCAGGCAAGCAACCTGATGGAACTGCAGTCTCCAGAAGACCTGGAGTGTAAACCTCTCATCTTCGGGATTTGGCTTGTTCTTCACAGCCGCAGGCACGGCCTTTGACTGTTTCTCAGTTGGCGAGGTCCGAAACTGGTTGATGTGATCATGGCAGACGCGCAGGTGGCTTGGGCACCATATTGATGGGTTGTTCGGGGGCGGTCTGACTTGTCGATGCTGTTTGAGCGAAGTGCTTCGCAGCTCCTGAGCCAGAGCAAGCCTCTCCCAGCCATAATTAGCCAGGACCTGGGAAGACGAAGCCCAGCAAATCAGCGTGTGATGCCCAGCTGCTCACGGTCACGACGGACCGAAAGTCTCAGAGCGCTGAATTTTCTTTCGATGAGGAGAAAAGAAGCGCCGCAACAACGGGAAGTCCTCGAAGAACGCTGGAAAACAAGGCCCCGCGGGCCCCGGGCCCGACCCGAGAGCCGACTCTTCCGACCGACGGCGGCGACGACGGATCCGGTTTACAGAGCCGGAGCCGCTGAGCCGCGGAAACCGCCAAAAGGAATCCAGTAGTGGCCGTAGTGTGGCTCTGGGAGACACCCAGCAGTAGGTTCTCACATATCGTAACAGCCCAGAGATAACGTTGTCGAGAAGTGTACGCGTTGCTGTGTGGTTTGGTCGCTTCATGCGTCAGTCCATCAGATCTAGATCTGGTGTGTGGCAAGGGGTGGATGGCCGGTGTAGTGTGCCACAGGCGATGACTGCGAGGCTGCTGGGATTGGCGCCGCGTGTTGCCGGCATGATGGGTTCCTACGCAAAGGTCTCTAGGACCAGGAGCCGTCTTGTTTTGTCTCCCAGGTGTGCCACATTGGGAATTTGGGCCCTGACCTTCCAGGATTCAGACGATTCAGATTCACTTGGCTCTGAGTAGCTTGGAACTCCGTTCCCGGCAAGGAGATCCGATTGGGTCTTGGCATGCTTCAGGAAGGAGGCAAGGCCGGAACTTTGTGCTGGCCGCCGCTGGCGCATCTTGTCATGAGCAGGTACGTTTTTCTTCCGATTTGGGTGGCGTGGACGTGGAGACCAGGAAGAGCACTGGTACCGCGAGGCTGTCCGGTCGTGGGGATATTTCCAATCTGAGTATTACAAAGACTGTGAGGCGATCCTGCGCTTGTTGGGACTCGTGATAGCCTTCTTCCAGGAGGCCCGGGAAGCTGGGAGTTCTTCCGAGAGACGTGTCGGCGGATGCGCTGCTCGAGCGAGGTCTTCCCCTTCAAGTCCGAGAGCTTCCACCAGGCAGGCAGGCGAGTCGCCGCAGCGCCGCCATTTCTCGCGACTCTCAAGGCGGATCCTTGTTTCTACGTGGTGGCTGCTGGCTTTCAGAGACAAGGCCAGACACTCACATCAAGCCTTTTCCCGCCCCCGACGCACGCGGGAGGCTTTGAAGATGCCATGCTGGAGACGAGGCTTCCAGTTTGTTAGTTTGCGGCACTGGTTGGTCATGTCGATGTGGTTTGCACAAAAATAGATGCATTCACGAAACGCGGCATTGACATTGTCTGCGAGAGGTTGTGCCACTTTCGGATATTTTGCGTTGTGATGGCTTCGGAAAGTTGTTTGGTTACAAAGGCTCAACTCGGCTCGTGGACAGCGCTGTGTCCTGTGTCAGGTTGAAGAGTGCAATCCAGAGTATTATTGCCTGTGAAGCAGTGGGCGATTTGCCGGAGTGCAATCCTCAGCTTTCTCCAGAGCGATTTCGAGGCCGCGGGCCCTCGACGGCGATGATGTTGAAATTGAGATCCTTCTTGGACTTTTGCTACGGTCTTGCTCATAGCATTGCACCGAGTCACAATCGCACATTGAACCTTCGCTTATGGGACAGAACCAGCCGCTAGTGAACAGGGAGTAGTTTCTGAGACACCTCCCTAATTCCGTAACTATGACACACAGAAAAGTTCAGCTTGATTATCGCGAGCTTTCCCCTTTCCAGGTGCATCCAGACGCTCGCAGAGTTCTCCACACCGGCAAATCATCAGCGCATAGACGAGGTGTGAAGTCTGCCTTGCAACTTCGTGTCTGTGCCTGTTCGCTCACGTCTCCTGGCTGTGCGGCAGCTCCTGGACACTGTGAGCCGCGTGCGTGCAATCGGCCTTTCCAGCCGAACTACCGTCGAGGTCGGGCAGAGCTATGCAAGCACAGCGTGCAACATTTTCTCTCAGGGCCTAGTTCCGAGACACTTAAACAAAGTTCATTTCTCGCAGTCTCCGCTGTTCGTTTTCGTCTCAGGCCGGTGGCAGAGAGAGCCCAGAAGCGCAGCTCATCATACGCCCCGCTACATGGTTGCATTATGTTGCGCTAAGCACAGAGCTGGGGCGTTTGGTCTCCTCGGACTTTTTATTCTTGGTAGTATTTGGAGCTCGCTTACTTTTCCGGGAGCACACCCTCGATGGTCGAAGATCGTTATGCAGCTTATCGTCCAACAAAGTTTTGGGCATCGTCTCGGGGATGTCCACGCGATTGTAGCTGTTTTAGTAACTCTATCACTAGCCTGGTGCAGGTACCTTATCACCTGACCATGCCGCGGCTGCGTCAGCACATGGAGTGTTACGGGAAGGCCGAATCCTGCGATATCACATATCACGTGCTTGAATACTGTTTGGACGACAACCGAACATGTCGTGCGACTTGTGATGTGTGAGGTTGGGACAATTCCACTTATGTTCTGCTTCGGTTTCAGACTGGAGCACGGTGCGAACTGTAAACACAGCCTAGACGCTGCATAGGACAAAGGACCGGGATGTGGGCAAGATGAACCAGGTGAAGGTAGTCGTGCCAAGGGACATGTCGTTTCGAAACCGCAGCAACATCAACATCCCCAGCAGTGAGGCCACATTGAAACTAGGTAGCTGGGGGTGTAACGCTGTTCGGCTTTAGCCGAGTGTGCATCCCAGCGGCCTGAAGGAACAGCTGCAACGCAACTTAGCTTCCCTGGCACGTAGCGGCATAGTTGTTGCAGGCCTCTATCCCTGTATGCTCTCGCCTGCCTGCAGATCGCTTACATCCGACGACGCTCTCATGCTGTGGGTGTGGGTGCAGATGCGTTGATCCAGTTCGTTCAGCCGGCACATGCCAAAATGGCACTTGAGGCGAGTGCCGCTTTCAATGCTGCCGACTTGCAAACGAAGCTTTGATCAACTTTGCCGTGTCTGAGGCTGTAAACGACATGAAAGTTCTGGGAGAAACAGTCGTGGCGAGGTATCTCAACTGTGCAGCATCTTACTCCGGCACATATCTGGTTGCCAGGCTGGGAAAGTCGGGATGAGAGGGCCGTGAAAGCGGATGCTCACTGTCGTAACTCAAGTGCGGAATCACCATCAGTATCATTTATCAATGGACCTTCTCGACGTTAAGCAATGGTTGATTCAGCCAGTGTGAAGTACGGGAGGAAGGAGCTACATGCTTGAAGCAGCAGGCCCAGAAAAGGTCGTAGCCTGGCACAGCGACCAAGCCTTGTGCCTGACGGTCACGCAGGTTCATTTTTTAGAAGCAGCAGTTGTGCTGGCACTTGGCTCATCAGATTTGGGCCAATCGTAGCTTGGCCTGCGGCTGTTTTGCAGTGGCAGCCCGCAGGCTCGGCAATAATGTTAGGAATCCGTTTCAGCAGCAGAATTCCAATGACCAAGTTGCCAGGCTTGGCCAATTAACACGGAAATGCCGCCTAAAGGGGGCGAGGCAATCTGGCAACCATCGGCAAGCCTGGTCATGGCAACTCGACGTGCTCCGCTTTGCAGATCAGCCAATCTGTCGAAGAAAGCAACAAACTCCGCGAGTCGCCCTCCTGGCCGTGTCTTACCTCCACGCCACCCTCGGGTTCCCCTTTTGTCGTGTTCATGTTGCCAGGCTTGGAATCCAGAAACTGAAAGAGGACAAGCCACAAAGCACTCTGCTCAGCGCTGTGAGCCTCCGCTACGAGAAGTGCCCGTCACGGAAGAGCTTTGGTGCGGCTTCGAGGTTTTAAAGGCAGCTCCAACGATCCTGCCCGGGCCTAGGCTGTGGAAAACCTGAGCCGCTCCAAAGCATAATCCAAAGCTGTTAAAGGCAGAGTTCTGTACTGCAGTGGGTCAAAAATGTCAGGTATAGACACGGTATGTAATCTGGAATAGAATCAACCAAGTCTCTCATGGCGCTGTCTGAGGTCTTCGCTCCGGCAGATAAGAAAGCTGAAGATGCGAAGGACAAAGACAAGGAGAGCAAGCGGAAGGTCCGAGCGAACCTTGCCTTCTGAAGGGTCTTTGGGCCATGTGTGTGCGGAAGGCTGCAGCTGCCAAGTCGAAGAGAGACCACGAGGACGGCATGCATTCTCTGCGGCATTCGCCTCGTGTCGTGTCTGGACGGTTTCACTGCAGGAGTTGGTGCAAGGCGAGGGATTGGGAGATATCCTTCAAAAGGAGGCGCGCCAGCTAGACGTTCAAGACTGCCTGCGAACTCTGATTCGCCCACCTGAAAGGAGGGGAAGGGCAGCGCATCAGACTGGATCGCCAGGCTGAGCGCATCGAGAGAGGGAGTTCGCCGCTACCTGACCAGCAAACCTCCTTTCCGGACCCTAGGACAAGAGGCGCGGATGGAAGTATGAAGGGAGCGACTGCCAAGAAAGACGATGGCAAGAAGAGGACCGAGCGCTTTCAGCCGCCAGACAAGAAGGGCCCCGATACCAACACCGATAGGACAAAGTGCGGTTTATTACAAGAGCATGTCGGGCACGCCGTTGAGACGGTCTCGCGATGTCTGACGATGATGCTGCCAATGATGACGACGATTACAATGCCGCCTTGACGACAACAGGTTCATGTTCGTGCTCTGAACGCTCCCCCACCAACCCTCATCCTGCCGTTGAGCGTTGAGCACCGGACGAATCTCCGGGCCCCGGGCAATTGCAATCAACGTCCATGTCAGCTTCTTTGAGCTAGAGCAAGGTTTCTGCATAATCTGAGTTCCATGGCTCATGAGTTCTTCGAAAGCACGCCGCTCCGAAGATGCAATGCTTGTGTTGCATGAAGAAGGCCCACATTCCAGGGGTGCGAAGACGGGTGGCAGCCTTTCAATTCATGGCTCCGAACCCTTTGTCCCAAAAACCTTAACCCTCGAGATTCTCGGAGAACAACGGGACTTTACCATTTCAGGCACCATAAACCGAGATGCGTCGTGTTTGCCTTTGCAGGTTCTAGCTTGGAGACCGTTGCAATCTTCCTATGACCTCTTGTTTTGCGCAATGCTCCTCAGCATGTCGCCTTGTTCGGTACTTATTGCTTCTGGTAGTCGCAATGGGTTCTTCATTGTGCTTATCAGTCTAGAAGGCTACACTGCCCGACAGCAGTTGCAGGCTGCAGACATGTTCGCATCATAGTTTCGCATGGCAGCAGCAACGACGCGCTTTCGTGACACCACAGGAAGGAGGCTCCTGGCGGAGATGCGTCTGCTCAAGCCTTGGACCAGCACGGCAATCCTTGTTTTCGGTGTCAGTGCTCCACGTTGTGCAGAATGCTTGGATGACAGGTTCCAAAGATGAAAGTACGACATGACTCCGAAGCCTTAAAAGAGGGAGAGGTGCTGCAGAACTGCAACTGTTGACGGTTGAACTACGGTTGAACTGATGTACAGAAGCCTTGATGACTCCCTGGCCGAGACCATGGTGATGACTCTCAGCGACCAGCGGTTGATTGACAAGGATGGCAACCTGGTCGAAACGCGGGCTTCTCAACTAGAAACTTCAATCGCTTTCAGAGTCCGCTTTCCATCTGCTCACGGCCCATCAGGCAGGACGAGCTGTCCAATGTCAATCTGTGCCCTGCCTGTCTTGTCCGATTCGTGTAAGCATTGCAAGCATTGCAGGGTTATGCAGAGTCCCTGTCTGCCACCATCCTGTGCACATGGCAGGCTCGATTCCGACAAAGCGAAGAAGAACGAAGCCATTAGGCAGGCTATGGAAGTTGTGGCTGGAAGATGTTGGAGAATGTTGAGACATGTAAATGATTGCTGCGAGGTCTCAGGTGGAGTACGATCCCACCAAGCAGGGGGCGGACATCCTCGACAAGTAAGCTTCGCTGGCGCCTGCGTCAGCTTTGGCCACCGAGTAGCCCCATGAGGTACGACGATCCGTCGGTCGCACCGAGCGGCTTCATGATCGGTGGTGTGCCCACCGGAGTCATTGAAGAGAGGGATCCGGAGAAGAGGCCAACTCCGGCTTGTGCCACTTGAACCGGTCGTGAAGTCTCGTGGCACGAGCCAGCAAATGCTTCTTTCAGGCTGCAGATCCTGACAGCAATGAGCGAGAATCAGACCCTGGACTTTGGGGTGCGCCCGAGCGATGCTGTCATTGTCGTCTCGTGCTTGAGTTGATAGACATTTCCATGACATTGCAGAACAAGTTTCAGTCGGACTTCTACACATCAGAAGAGATGTCCAAGTTCAAGAAGCCGCTGGCCTCACCTCATGACATGAGAGCATGGAATTATGTGTCTGAACAGATGCAGTGGTTTACCCTTCAGTCTTATCTCTCCCAAGGCCAACCAAGAAACCTGCGAAGAAGAAGAGCAGAGCAAAGGTCCTCCCCGGCTTGCAACCCTGCCGTGTTCAGATAAGGCTGTAGGTGGGTTTGAAAATCCCATCATGCTGCTAGCATTCTGACTTCTCTGATGGTGAGTGCGAGCGTTGATTTCTCTGCGGCATCTGAATGGCTCTGTGTGGCCTCAGCTGGCCAGGGCTTCACCAAAGGTGAAGATCACCGCAGCATTACTAGCAGATGGTTGTGAGGACGAAGGAGTCATCAGATGGTAGTCTGTGTCCGTACACTACGCTTCAGTACGAGCAGCGAGTCAGTTCTCCCGGTGTGAATTCGTCCGGCAACAATGCAGTTAGTTGTATGGGATCGGTACTGATAGCTTCGACTAGTACCAAATCTAATACTGTGTTGCAAGTGCGCCCTGTTGCATTGGGCGCGTGATGGCGAGCCCGTGCGGGATGACGCACTCCAAGTATTTGGCCTCGGCAGCCTCAGCAGCATATGCGTCCTTGATGCCGGAGGGTCCTGCAGGGATCCAGGCCGGAGGCCGTTGCCCTCAGATGTCTTTCCGCAGTTTTGTGGGGTGGGGAGGTGATCTGTGGCCTCCATCACACGGAGCTGTGCCTCGTGATGCCCAAGGCAACTTGGACAACTCAGGAGAGCTGAGAGCGGCTGGCTGAGCGGCTGAGCAGGGCGGAGCCGATGTTTTTGTTGAGAGGACTTGATGGAGGCCATCAGCCTTGAGACCGCCGTCCCAGGCTACCGGCTACTGTGCAAGCGTCTGCAAGCCTCTGCAAGCTGCTTCGAGCTGTCAGGGGATCACTTCCGCCTGGTTTGGGCTGGGAGGGCGCTGGGTGCCGGACCGCTGCCAGCGGCGTTTCGCAAGAAGAGCAGCCCGCCATCATCCGCCTGCCTTCCCTGTCTTTCTCGTCTGCAATCCGCAAACCAAGGCGATCTTCCGCTCAAACTGACCATGGTCAGGCACTGCAGCGGCCTGTCGTGACATGTTGTCATGAGCTGACGCAGCGTCGCAGCGTAGCCCACTGCGCTCACGACCAGCATCCCAAAGCCATGCGAGGGTTCAGCCTGCCTGGGCAATGGCTTTGGATCGGGCCACTGAGCTTGAAAGGTGACTGTGAGAGGCTTTGAGATGTTCCTGTCCAAGGTCTTAGCGGGCTTGATTCCAGGCTCCGACTTTGACGCGATTTGCGACGGACGCGTGCTGCAACAACTAGGACCTTGCCCGCATTGCGTGTGCAAAAACTTGCACGACCTTCTCAAGACTGAAGACAAAAGGAGAAGTCCGAGACTGCCTGCGACAAAACCGCGAGCTGGCGCTTGCGGCTGTGCAGCACTCCGGAAGCATGCTGATGCACTGCAGCGAAGAATTGCTGCGCGACAAGGACATTGCAACATGGTGTATCCATGTATCCTGGCACTGGGTCCTTGCATTTTGCGCTTCGCGTGCTAAAGGAGCTGGTGCTGGCAGCACTCCACGAATGTGGAACAGCGCTGCGCTTTGTCCCTCTGCCGCTGCGCAGAGATCACGAGGTGCGAATGCAGCGACCGCGAAGCCTCGTGACTCATGAGTGCCTTGATCATCGAGGTCGTGCGCGCCGCCCTACAAAACGATGGCGAAGCTTTGGTGCACGCGCCTGCCGAGTTGCAGGTGCTCTGGCGAGGTCAGTTAAAAGATGTTAAAAGTAAACAGATGCGACAGGAGCTCAGTTTGACGACAGGGGTTGGAGGGGCATCCTGCTATGGGCGTGATCGTGCAAATTGCGCCTCTCTTGTAGCTCATCATCAATATTCTCGGCTTTCGGGCTTGACACCGCGCTGATCACGTTAATCTTGACATCTGGAACTCTCGAGACGATGGGGAGAATAATGCAGATCTCCCTCTAGGATTCCAACTAATTATAAATAAGTTGTGTGCATCCGCAAGGTGCACAATCGGTATGACATGTGGGTATGCTGCAGCAATGTCTGTGGATGACTTCTCTTAAGAATAGCAGGCTCATAACCAGTGGACAGCAGTTCATAAGGATGTGGTTTTCGTGTGTGCATCAGTAAGGCCATGTAAAGCCAGTCTCCAACCGTCGAATATCGAGGTGTGTCAGTGTGCCTCAACCGAGCGCATGCCACCAGCAAAATAGATGCAAGCAGCACGACATCTTACAACAGCACGAAATATTGGCTACCTCAGCTCAGATGATTGTTGCAGGCGAACAAGGAGATTGTAGCAGAGGCAGTAGCCCAAGCTGCGGAGGTGCCTTTGCTTTTGAAGCGCTGTTTGGCTCGTGTGTTTGTGACTCGCGATTTCAGCCAGGCTCTTCGGCATGCCTCTCCACTCCTAAAGCAGGAGCACTGGCACAATGGCAATGCGTCGACTTGTCAGTCGCAGAGAAAGCGCGGCCCAGGACAGATCGTTTGTGCTGGAGGCAGTCAGAAGGTGCAGCCTAAAACCTGCTATCCGATTCGGGGGAGCTGTCGTTGAAAGATTTGACGCCAGTCTTCGCAGGCGTGCGAAGGCCTTCCTTCACGTGGCGGCAACTCTTCGAAATGACAAGGATCTCTGCTGAGACAAGAGCGAACTCAACTGACTGACTGACTTCGTCCTGGCAGTATAGGCTTTCGTCATCTCTGCTGTGCGAGCCGCATGCTCGGAGATGCTGAACACTCCGACATGCCCCGACAAGTTCGTGACGCCCAAAGGCCAACGGCGACGTCTTGACTTACGTTCCGCAGGCAGTTTCGCGATGATGAGTTCTTCTGTTCTTGGTAACTTGAAGACGACTGTATACACGTTATCACAGTCACGCGAGACTCCTGCAGGAAAATCCACTGCCGTTGAGCTGCTTTGAGCCACATTGCAACCTCAACCTATTGGGCCTTTGCTTCCGAGCCGCGTGCAATAAGATGACTTGATGGGTGTTTGCCATTGGGATGTCCAGCAACCGCTCTGCGGCGGGCAAGTCAGTGATCAGCGCAAGAGGTTCCCTCAAAATTTGGGCCAAGTCGATGCCTCCAACGGCCAATCTCCACCAGGAGCCGTGCTTGGGTAGTCCCCCCTGACTCCGGTCTGGGTAGGGGTGGGTGGCCAGACTGATGCCCATGATGCTGGCTCTCGCAAGGCAGGATTGGGGCCGGCTCCTAGCTTTCGTCACCCGCGTGGGCGCAAGTTCTGAGCTGTGACAGCTGCCACATACCGTACCGTTCAAGCTTTTGCAATTGTATGTGGTTCCGCTTTCTGATCTTTCTGAATTTCCGAAAGCCGCAGCTTGAGATCTTCGGAACATCGAACAGTTGCAGTTCAAGACAAAGACTAAGACTGCAGCCTGACTTGCTCAGCCTCTATTCCAAAGCGAAAGCTTCTGAACGCTTCTGGACCGGACTTAGCTTCAACACGCACAAACTAATCGAACTCCATGAGACCTGGTAACCTAGTGTCCAGGTTTCCAAGCGGGCTCGATGTCAGAAGGATTCATCCCAGCGCGTTGAAGTGTGTTCTGCAGGTTCTTCGGACCGACAAAGACGTCTGCATGGCGGTCCTGCCTTCTTGTTTGATTGTGGCTGTTCGCCAGGCTGGGTTTTTGTCTCTTGCAGGCTAAGGCGTTTTGGGCTGGCGAAGGAGATGCACCAGTGCACGACGACGGCCTGCTGCGCAAGGTCTGGAATGTGCATCATGTGCATCGTGCATTAGAGCACGTCGAGCGAAGTGCTCTCTTGCAGGGTCTGCTGTGGGAGCCCAGCGAGCATGTGAAGAGGGCCGCACAGATCCTCGAAGGTTCCCCAGCATTGCACAGCCAAGAGATCGGCTCCAAAACGTAAGCCTTGGCAGGCAGACTCGCCTGATGCGTGACTCGGAGTCTCCGACAGCACCAGAAGAAAGCAGCGTTCAAAGGGAAGCCGTGGCCGCTGCAGCCGGTGCTTTTGATCCGCCAGCAACCTCCCAATCCGCTCCGTTCACCCTCCGTTCCCGTCTCGACCAGAGCTTTAAGCTTTGCTTTAGATTTCAGTGCGTACGGGCGTGCCAACGTTTATCCGTTTATCATCCAGCACTTTCCATAGCGTTTTTCTCGGTCCGAAGCCTTCGCCCCAGACAGCAATGCGATGCTAAGCCCCAGCGTTTTGCTGCCGGGTTTTCGATCTATTTCCACGGCATGTGGAACAGTATCAGTTGGTGGTGTTCAAGTGCTACTGCGACGGCCTTTGGAGGAGTGGCTGTGCTTGAAGCGAATATTCGATGTCTGTCAGTGTTGTAATCCGTGGTTGCCATGGGACCAGACATGTAGGAACCTCGCCGCCCTCTCGTGCCCTGCGGATTTCTTGCGCAGCTGCCCCTTGCGCTGCGACCCGCACTGAAATGGCTAGCGCAGAAGGCGCGTTTGGGAGCGATTCGGGCGTTGCCTGAGGCTTGATGTCATTTAGTTGATTCCCAGATTGCCTTCGCATGCCTTCGCCCTGGCAGAGACCGTGACAGGACTCACTGTCGCAGGACATGCTTCTACTGACTTCGCCAGCTGAGCGCACTCGAGCACGTCTCCTGGCCCTCGCCTATGCAGAGCTGGCTTCCAAGCTGCAACTCTGCCGCCGTGTGCGCAGTTGCTACTTCCACACCAGCGAGGTCAATGCCCAGCTTGAGTACGTAGGTATCTCCGCAGACACAACAGAGGCAGACCTCAAGCAGCGCGAAGCCCAGCTGCCGTGTGGACAGTGCTGACTGCATCAGAACAGTAACAAGGCGACGAGAGATCCTCAGCGGTGGAAGTGTGGCCTTTTCAGATGCGCCTCCTGTGAGAGCAGCGCTGGAGGGAAGTATTTTGGTGCTTGCAACTCGGATGAGTCCTTGCAGATGTGAGCGGCAAAGACATCCAACGGGAATGCTGAGCAAGATCAGGATGGCTTAGAACGGGCAGAAAGGAACGTTCTTCCGACTTTGAATAATCTGCTGCTCGCTTGCTCATTGGTTTTCCCTTCTCAGTCAGCTCTTGTATCTCGCTGGCCTCGTTGATGGTGGCCAGAGGCCAAAATTCCGCGCCACGTCTTGATAGTGCCAGGCTGGAGAACAGAGAAATGTCTCTGGAAGATGGTCGATTTCTCGTAGAAGCTCATCGCTATGAGCTTCTGAAGCCGCTACAAGTTGCCCACGATCCAGGTCCAGGAACCAGGAGCTGTGCGACCAAAAGCAGGCCCGGCACTATCAAAGTGCATGCGTGAGTCGCTTCTAGGAGCAATGCTTGCAGCACCAGCCGCCTTGCTGCCGTTCACCAGAACTTTCGTGTCGTGGCCCTGGCTTCACCTTGTCCACCGTTCGATGGTCGAGCTCTCGACCCACCGCTGCGTTCACGCTTTCAGTCGTTGCCTGTCTCGGTAGTGAGTGCATGTCATGATTTTCGGGAAGTTTTTACTGAACAGCAAGATACGACAAATGCTCGAGGCTTTTAATTCCCTCTGCTCCAGTGGAAGAGTTGGCATCTTCGTTGAGGGGCTCAGTCGCTGCCGATGCCGGAAGCGTCGTCATGGCTGCAGAAGCGATCATGGCACCTTGGGCCCATCAACTTGTGACCTTTCGTATGGCGAAATTCAGCAGATTTCCTGTCGACCGTCCGAGGAGCTGGAGCGACAGTCCATCCACCACAACACATCTTTTTTCTCCTTCTCAAGCAGCGCCTTGCAGAGATATTGCAGACGGCTCAAGCAAGCGCCTGCTGATACTCTGCACATTCTGACACCCGACCTCAATGGCAGCGAAGCCTTTCTAATTGGAGTAGCGGTAGCGGTAGCCAGGGTGTGTTAAGATTAAGGCTATCAAGGGTGACGTCACATCGAACCAGGCAGCGGGTCTATCCCCCTCTCGAGTATGGCGAACTGTCACCGCTCGCCGCTTCGCAAGTCAAGCAGGAGCGGCTTGACTGAGCCCTGCCTTGACGTTACGAAGTCAAATTCATGCACGGGCATGGCGACTCTGGGATGTGTATAGGCCTTGCTGCAGCTGGGTATGGACGCGAATGTTCGCGAATTTGGCAGCGAAGGCACGCAAGCTGCTCCATGTTTTCGATGACTTGCCCACCGGCGCTCACTGCAGGAGCTCAGATGATGTCATGTGGTCATTATCGCACAGCAGAGTTGGATGCAACTGCTCGTGCAATTCAGGCTGTTGCGTAGTGCTAAAGACACTGACCAAATAAACACAGACAGACAGACAGACAGACAGACAGACACACAAACACACAGACACACTTGACACACTTGACACACACACACACACACACACACACACACACACACACACACACACACACACACACACACACACACACTGACTGACTGACACAACGCGCAAGACCGAGAGGATGCTGCAAGAGTTTTGGCAGGCTGACTTGGCCGCCGGCAACAATATTTTGCTTGTGGCCCGTCGTGGTGCCGGCAAAAGTGCTTTCATTCGGTCATTGCAACTGGAGTCCTGGCATCTTGACTGCAGTTGCAGTCCTGTGCCTGCATTCGTGCATGGGGATGCGAGAGCACGTGTGAAGACAGCTTCACGCGATGCTTGAATCTTTGCCTATCTGCAAACACAGGGCAATGCTAAACGAATCTTGGGGTGTGTCTGCACAAAATCATGAGTCGGCATGAAAGCATTCGCAGATTGCACTGAGAGTGCGTTGGTGCAGGCAGACATTCAATCTTCACCGAGATCTGACTGCCAGAGATCTGCTCCAGCGGCGAGTGACAGATGAAGTCTCAGGCTGGAGATACAGGTCACACGTAAGTGACGGAGCAAAATCGCTTGGCAGGAGAATCCGCATGGGCAGACCAACCAGTTGCCAGTGCAGCACGCACAGGAGAGGTCGTGGTTCTGGATGGGATCCATCGGCTTCCAGCCGGTGCGCTCGTTGCTGCTTTCGGTAGGCTTTGTTCAGAGCGTGAGCTGGATTTGCCAGATGGAACACGCCTGGTGGAGAATGCAAGCGAGGGCGAGGCCACGGTTGGAGACAGTTTCAGGCTGGTGGCACTTGCAGAACCCGGCAGTTGGCTGAGTCCCGAAATTTCTGCCCTCTTCTCTACACACTTCCTACCGGAGATGACGCCTGCGGAGATTGGTGAAGCTCTGCCATTGCTTGTGCCGGCAGCAACACCCAGACTGTGCCAGGACATTGTGTGTGTGACCTCTGCAGCGCTGGAGACACAATCTGACACATCTTTCTCCGAAAGAGAACGGGATCTGATGAGGTTATCTCCCCGTGTTCTTCTGCGAATAGTGCGCCATGCGGCGGTCAGTCCTGACGGTTCCCTGCCCAAGATCGTGCAAAACGCAATGATGTCCCGCTTCTGGCCAGTGCGGCTTCGAGAGGCTATGGAAGGATGGCTGAAACCAGTCGAACGAGAGTTGGCTCTGGACACGACAAAGCACGGAATCCAGAGAGGCGTCAGTGGCGTCGATGACGATGCCCTGCTGGTTGACTTGCAACTCACACAGCGCTCGCCGCAAAGGCCCGAACTGGTTCCTGCTCCGCGAAGCTTCTTCAGCAGTCCTGCAGCTGTGAAGCTTGGCAGACTCGACAGTCCCACCATGTCCCAACTCGGTCGAAGCCTGAAGACCAAGGAGCGCAGTTCGGGCAATTCTGATGTGTGACTTGGCTTTGTGCTTTGCTCGTGTTGCCACTGCTTGGGCCAACTCACCTGAGGTGAAGAGGCCGGAGAGCATGCAGTGCTACTGCTGGGGAACCAAGGCTGAAGACTTGCGATGTCTATGCTCGGAAGAGCTCTCTTGTGGGAGTCATTGTGCAATCCCAGACAGGCGTTGGAAAGAACGTGGCTGCCGACCGGGCGCTGCAGTTGCTTCAGGCGGAGCGTGAGTATGTGCAATTACACCGCGACACAACAGCACCTGGCTCGGCACTTGTTGACATTCGCAGACATTGTGGTAAGTATGTGTAATCGTGCCGATGTCGCTCGAACATTTGCAGAGCGAATTGAGGTAAGTTCTCTAACAGTGCGACCAGTGCTGCAGAATGGCCGCTTGCGTTACGAAGATGCTCCACTGGTGCGAGCTGCGAAGCATGGAAGGGTTTGTGTGCTTTGGCATCAGGTTATATCACAACAGCCCACGAGGGTGGAGTCCATAAGCTTGTCGAGACTACCCTTCGCCGAGGTGCTGGACGAAGCTGACAAAGCGCCAATCGAAGTGGTGATAATTCTGAAAGCGCTCGTGGAGGTCGCAGAGGGTCGCGGTCATTGAGTTTGACTCCGGAGGCAGAGTGCGTGTTTTCCTTGACCGGCAGGATGGAGAACTGCTCTTGGGAGACGGGCGCCGACTGTGCCGGAAACGAGACTCCGCCAGAGACATCCACGATCTTGCTGCGTTGGAAAGTGCTGCCATCCAAGGAAATCGCCCGTCCGACATTTTGATCCATCCAGATTTCCGGTTATGGGTCGGGTGCCCAAGCAAATTAGGACTGCAGGCTTTGACCAAGGGTCGTTGAGCTGTGAGCAGGGTTGAAGTTGCCTGTCTGTGCAAGCATAAAGACACGTACTGCAGCGTTTGACTCCTACCCACTGCTGCTATCGTCTCAATATGATGACTATCTTCTGCGGAGAAACGTCGCCTGTATGTGTAGTACTTTCGTCTCTCCATGCAAGAAGCGACCGACGAGCCAGGTTTTGGCCAATCGTCCTGGCTTCCCTTTTCATGGAAATCACTTTTTCCGCGAATGCGGTGACGTCTTCGCGGCAGTAGTACTGGACAATCCGGACACTTGGGCAGAGCGCTGGGCAGACTCCGGTTTCAAGTCCATGTTTTAACAAAGTGCTGTACTGAAGACAACCACGGCAGAGGACATTTTCTCAGAGACGGCTCTTCTCCACCACATAGCTCCCACGTACCCCAAGCGGCAGATCCTGGACAAGCTGGCTCTGGCTTTTTCGGAACTCAGGACCAACGTGCCAGGCGTTAGCACCGTTAGCCTTTAGCAGCATTCATGCCACCGGCATGACATTACATGCGCTTGCCGTCATGTCCAACGTGGTGCAAGGAAGCTGGCGGAGAGCACTGCGATCTCCTACCCCTACTCGATGCGAGAGGCTATAGCAGTGGCACGGCATTTGGAGAAGTTTCCGAAGGACCCGTAAAGGACACCCTTCGGGGAATCACGCGTGTAGTTTCGGAAATTGGAGGAGTCTGTGGCTGACGCATTGAGCAACGTGCTCACCTACGAAGCGTTTGACCCTCCACTGCTAAGGCATGAAGATTGGTCCTAGGAGGAGCTCTTTTCTTGCTTGCTTCTATAGTGAATCTTTTCGTACAGTTGGGAGGCAGCTCCTGCGTGTCTTCGATTCGCAGGCAGGCCTGCCGCTAAGAGACATGCTCGTCTCGAATTGAACTCAAGAGCAAGTTGCAGGGTCTCCGAGTAGAGGAATTGAAAGCTGTCTTCAATACCGTCTCGGGTGCCGGTCTGAGGTCTGAACGTTCTCAAAAAGACAAAAAGAGCTTCCCCTGCGACTCAGGTGACAAAGGCAGCCGCTCGCTGAAAGCAGCCAATATTGAAATTAGGTACTACCCTGCACACGGAGGACCCCCTGGGACTTCGTAGGTTATGCTTTTCACTCTTCAAGAAGCAAGCATCCCGCTGTCTTCCATGGGGGGTGGGCCTTCAAAGGCTGTCTTGCCGTATGCTTCTTGCGATTGCTGTCTCGCTCAAGACTGTGTGGTGCTACGTGAGACAGGAGGTCCTAGCACACCGCGGACGCAAGCTCACGAGCCGAAACATGGGGAGGCTGGACAGTTCGCAACCTGCTGTGCAGCACACGAGTGGGTTGACGAGATGACATGTCACAGTCTGCTCATGCACGATGTAGCAGGTTGATCCCACTGGCGCTCCGCACGTTGGAGGCCTCGTCAAATGCTGTGATAGTCGAACTTGGCATTTGGCATTTCAACGACTTCTTCCTGCCGTGCGCGAAGGCAACCGCTGGGCCGGAGGTAGTGGTGGATCGGACACAGCAGGTTTGGGAGGAGCCGAGACATGTTTCTGTATCGCTTGCTGCGCCAGTCGATGCAGTAGTTTGCAAAACCGAAAACTCAATGATTGGGCTGGCTGCAGGCCGTGGAGGACCATACCGCTTGTGGGATGGAAATCCAGCATCCCGCTTTGAAAGGAGCACGAAGTTGGCATTACTCCTATCACGGTCCAAAGACCAAAGACTTATAGCCTAAATAAGTCGATCGCCACACTAGCGGGAATCCACGTTCAATCATGATCTAGTTGCCGAATTCGTCCTCCTTGGTAACCACCTCGAATGCAGTTGGGGTTACTATCACGGTCCAAGGAATTTTAGCCTAGATGAGTAGATCGCCACAGTAGCGGGATACCACATTAAATCATGATTTAATTGTGCAATTTGGCGTCCTTCTTGGTAACCACCAGTAATGTAGCTGGTTCCTATCACGGTCCAGGGAAAGCTAGCCTAAATAAGTAGACTAGTTTAGTCTAGTCTACTCGGTTCTAGTCTGTAGCCTACTCTAGTCTACTCCAGTCTACTCCAGTCTACTCTAGTCTCGTCTAGTCGAGTCGAGTATGATCACGCCTCCGCCTTGCCTGCATTCATCTCTTTGGGGTCCACCCATTATCATGTCCAAAGGCATTGGACCGCCATTTCCAACGCCATGGACCGCCATTTCGATGCCACCGAAGCTGTCCTCTGAAATTATCTCTTGCTCAAGAGCTTGCTTCTCCTTTTCGGGCTGTCATCTACCATTGCTTGCTGTAACAACACAGTGCCTCTTAGGGACGCGTCCCGTAGACACACCTGCACACAATGCAGTAGACAAACAAGCATGCGGACCAAACAAGGATCCTGCGAGGCAGTTACATGATGATCTAATTGTTGCGTTCTTGCCAACTGTTCGAGTTGATTTAATTGTTCCAGATTTGGTCATTGATTCAGAACAGTTAAATCATGATTTAATTGTCGCCTCGGGTTCGGATAGTGTAGCAGAAAGAATTAAATCATGATTTATAATTGTGCCGTGCAGGAGCAGGACAGGCGTGGAATGGAGCGTCGCGCAACGTTCAGGGCCAATTAAATCATAAGTAAATTCTGCGGGCCAGAGGGGTCCAAGGCGGCCCGATGCCGGGCAATAAACTCGGGAGTTAATGGCTTTTAAATCGTTTTTAACTCTTGGATTCACTGCCTTCCCACACACACACACACACACGCACACACACACACGCACACACACACACACAGACAGACACACAGAGACACACAGAGACACACAGAGACACACAGAGACACACAGAGACACACAGAGACACACAGAGACACACAGAGACACACAGAGACACACAGAGACACACATACACAGAGACACACAGAGACACACAGAGACACACAGAGACACACAGAGACACACAGAGACACACAGAGACACACAGAGACACACAGAGAGACACACAGAGAGACACACAGAGAGACACACAGAGAGACACACAGAGAGACACACAGAGAGACACACAGAGAGAGACACACAGAGAGACACACAGAGAGACACACACACAGACACACACACAGACACACACAGACACACAGACACACACAGACACACACAGACACACACAGACACACACAGACACACACAGACACACACAGACACACACAGACACACACAGACACACACAGACACACAGAGACACACAGACACACACAGACACACAGACAGACACACACAGACACACACACACAGACACACACAGACACACACACACACAGACACACACAGACACACACACACACACACACACACAGACACACACAGACACACACAGACACACACAGACACACACACAGACACACACACACACACACACACACACACACACACACACACACACACACACACACACACACACACACACACACACACACACACACACACACACACACACACACACACACACACACACACACACACACACACACACACACACACACACACACACACACACACACACACACACACACACACACACACACACACACACACACACACACACACACACACACACACACACACACACACACACACCACACACACACACACACACACACACACAACACACACACACACACACACACAGACACACACACACACACACACACACACAGACACACACACACACACACACACACACACACAGACACAGACACACAGACACACACATACACACACACAAGCGCGTGGGCGTGGGCGTGCACCGCGTGCGGGGGCGAGCACAGACGCGTACACAAGGGCAGGCACCAATGCGGGCCATGCAGACCCTAAAATCGAAGCTTGAAGAAAAGAACGGGTGCAACATGCAGACCTACTGGGCTCTCGATCCATGCCTCGCAAGGTTTTCCAGGTGGATGATGCTTTGAAAGAGGTCAGCTCGGAGTCCAAAACCAAAGCCAGAGAATTGGCCCGGCAGGCTAGATTTCATGTTGCCCTGGAAGTCAGATATAGATGACATATGATCGCGGGGTGTCCTCGATCCGACAGGCATGGCAAAGCCGCTTGACAGAAATTGAGAAGATGGACCCGAGCCTCGGAGGCTAAATGAGACCAGTCGCTCCGCTTTTGGTGCTTTTGGTGTTTTGATCTGTGTTGCCCATAACTTCGAGCTTGCATGCTTCTCGATGCGATCGCGCGATGTGGCAGGAATATGTGGGCTCTATATGAAGACATTCTCCTCAACGTCGAACCTCAAGTGGCACAGTTGCGGGCTATATTCCGAGATGCCAAGGACAAGAAGACAGAGCGTGTTTGGAGGAGAAATTGCTCAGATGGTGAACTGGATGACACACGATTGGTGGAGGGCATTGCAGGAGAACGCAGTGTCTACAAGAAACGTGGAGAAGCTGAAGTACGAAACCAGCCCGGCGAAAATACTAGAAGGCGTTGCCGCCGTTTTTTGCATCAGTAACGTTGAAGCCAGTCTTGTACATCTGAATGACTCGTTTGCACCTGAGAAGGCGAGTTCAGTATTAGTTCATGGTGACAGATAAACTGCATAACCTTAGCAGCCTTGACGAGGCAGAAGCGACGCCTGTGCTTCGTCATGGACTGCTCTGGCTCAATGTATCGCTTCAACAGTTTGGACGGGCGGCTGAACCGAATGCTGGAAGCTACGTGCCTGATTCTGGAAAGTATGGAGGGCCACACGAACAACTTTGTCTGCTGGCTGAAACCTTGGATTCCTTGCATTCATGCGCAGGGCAGTGGCCTTGGCAGAGCGACACTGAGGACTATGCGATACTGGGCCACTCTGGAGAGAGTGCTCATATCCCCTTTGTATCCTTCGGACAGCCGCCAGCCAATCGCGGATGCCTTACCACTGCAGAGTTTCAACGGTCAGCTACAGGTAGCCCGGTAGTGTATCTTTTGGCCAGGCGGGGAGCGGCTTAAGATCCTCCAGAAGATGCTGGCACACAGCCAGTTCTGCTTCCCGGGGGACCACACCATCGAGGTGGGAGCGTAGCGGCGTAGCGAACACTGCCTCGTCGCCTCTCTGAAGTCTGGCAGGCGACAGATGCAGCCATAGACTACGTCCAGAGCTCAGACTGCAGGTCGATGATTCCACGCAACTCTCGTGACAATGACAAAGCACGATGGGTTGGGAGATACAAATGCGCATCCTTCCCACTCTTCCGCAGGCAGCTAATCATGGCTCTAGTTTGATTTACATCCGGGGTCGCGAGACAGCCAATGGCCAGATTGGCGTCTCACAGTAGTCGAGAAAGTTTGAATGAGTGGTGTGAGCAGCCACCATGATGCCGAAACGGCAGTGGAGTTGTCGGTCCTGATGGCGAATATGGTAGGGGGTTCTGGACCTGGTGGTCAGAAGTGAGTAGGGAGTGGAGGACCCGCAATCCCAACAGTGCTGGGCATTGACCTGAAATCTTCCAGTACATCTAGCAAAACATGAACCCTGTAAAAGGTGCGGAGGGACAACCCGTAAATCCGCCGTAAATCCTCTAGGGCTTGGGAAGTGTCATGTTTTCTTTACTAGCTTTAATTGCCGCTTTTTGTTGTGATCATCGTCGATACAAGTGTTACCACCGTACCAGCCTTCAGTATCGCCAAAATCATCATGATGGTTATCGTCATCTTTCATCAATCGTCACCATCGCCATTGTCATCATCATCGTCATCTTCATCGCCTTCATTGTCGTCATCATTATATCAGTTATCATCAGCAGCCGTGCTGCAGGGGGAGGGAAATGCCAGAAATCGAGGGCTTTCAACCCGTCTGCTTCAAACTGACACAGTCTGCGGTGGTACTCTGCTGCAGCGGGCTGGCTTCGCACTTCGAGCTTCCATTGGAATAGAAGTGGACAGCAGGTCTCTGGCTTGCAAGGGAACGGTGCTCAGTGAGGCCAGCGTACTGCGATAGCGCCACTTGAGCTCTTTCACTTGGCGTGACGTTGGATGGAGCGGATCACAGTGTATTTCTGTTAGATATTCTGCTCGTATTGTGCTTCGTTCCTCCAGCATCTTGGTGCCATATCCTGCAGCATCAAACCCTCATCTTGTCTTTGCGCTTTCAAAGCGTGCAACTTCAGGGTGCTGCAACTCTTGTAACTATACTTTATTTCCGCTGCTGCACCCTATCCTTCGGATTCTTGCACCTTCGAAAAACTCAAAAACATCGAGCCTTGACAACGAGGGGCCTGTTTCAGCCTTGTCCGGACATGTCAAAATCATAGCTACCAGGGTGGCATGTCGGAGCCAGTGCACGTCACGCAAACTCGGTGCCCCTCAGGTGCTTCAAGACTTTTCTGTGGAGCCGGAGCACCAAAAGCAGGCCTTTGTCGTCGTCATCTCTGATGCCAACTTCAGGCCGATGCATGGGCGGGAGAGTTGCCAGGGACTTCCTCTCTGCTGCCTTCCGCTGCCTTGTAGCACTACAAGTGGTGGTTCGGGCTGGTCGTCGTGGTAGTACTCGTGCCAGTCGGCTTAGGGGTCGGCGGATTAGTCGTCGTTGTTGTCTTCGTCGTCGTAGTCGTAGTAGCAGTAGCAGCAGCAACAAGTAGAAGTACTGGTATTGCTAGATTTCTACCGCACTATGAGTACTGCCAGAGCACTAGTAGTAGTAGTAGTAGTAGTAGTAGTAGTAGTAGTAGTAGTAGTAGTAGTAGTAGTAGTAGTAGTAGTAGTAGTCAGTAGGAGTAGCAGTAGAAGTCGTCGTCGTCGTAGTGGCAGTAATAGTGGCAGTAATAGTGGTAGTAGTAGTAGTAGTGGTAGTAGTAGTAGTAGTAGTAGTAGTAGTAGTAGTAGTAGTAGTAGTAGTAGTAGTAGTGTGTGGCTCTCGCTTCAGCCATGTTTGTCAAAGTAGTCTCGTTCCCTGCGGATCGGTGTCATCTCGCGACCCTAAGAGTCGCTATGCTCATTATCGGGCGGTTGAGCGCTTCCACGAGAAGCCAATGCGAATGCGCATTGCCGGGCCTTACGCTGAGACAATGCTGAGCGTTGGCAGCAAATAGTGATAGTGGTAGTAGTAGTAGTAGTAGTAGCAGTAGCAGTAGAAGTAGAAGTCGAAGTAGAAGTAGCAATCGCAGTGGCAGTAGCAGTAACAGTAGCAGTAGCAGTAGCAAAAGCAGTACTACTACTACTACTACTTGCGAACGGACTGCGATGCCTTGTCAAGTTCTAAGGTGTCACTATAAGAGCTGTGAGCAAGACCGTGTAAAGTGCAAGAGAAGGGGGCACGCTACGCGTCCCTCGACTCTAAGGGGGCACGCTACGCGTCCCTCATCTTTACCTTTCTATGTGACCGCCCACGCAACGTTTGGCTCAAGTCAATGCCCATAGCTAAGTGCTATATGTGTCTTCTATCCTGAGCAATCAGAGCTATCCCGTTGCACAGACGAACCGCCGCCGGCAGTGAGTGCAAAAGGAACGGCCGCCGGTTCTGCCTGCATAGGATTGCGCGCGTGGAAGTGTAAGAGAGACAGGGTCCAGTCTGTGGAGAGTGCAAGCCAGCCACACCTACATTCATTACAGCTCTGGTGGGGAGAGCAGCAACCTAGTCGAGAACAATCCCCCACGCAGGTTATCAGCCGTACGCGGCTCTGCCTTTCTACAGCAACGACTACTTGATCTACTACGACCACAATGAACTCGGGATCAAGCCAAGATACGACAATGACTTTCGGTGCCGATGTGGCAGCGCCAGCCGTTGGTGAGTCAACAGCTGATGACACAGTGGTGCAATCCGTTGATAGCTCCACGGAAGATGACAAAGGTCAATCTTCTGCGCTTGCCATCGCAAAGGCAGTTCCCAAGGTGAAAGCAAAGAGTCTACCAAGAGCATCTACGCCTTCGCGTCCGACATCTACAGGTTCGAGGACGGGCAAGGCTCCCGAACGACGAGCCGAAGCGTCTGGTTTTCAGGCACCTCGGACTACGTCCAGGGCCAAGGACAAAGGAGTGAAGACTTGGAAAAGAAGTCAAGACCATCATCTTCGAGAAGCTCTTCAGCACGATCGAGGACTTCGGCTACTCGTGGACGTGACAAATCCATGACTTGGAATCGGATGGTTACCAATCAACCACGTGATGCTGACGATCTGGATATGACTCTGGACACTATCCCAGCACGTGGCGATGCGTCATCGGTGACCACGCCAGCCATAGCCGATGGTCCGAATGCCTATCAGGAACTGACGATTTCGCAACAGCTCGAAGCATCTAACCTTGCGCAGCAGATGTACTATCGCAGTCAGATGCAAGAATACGAAGGAGTTGTTCAGACCCTGATGGACAAGATCAAGGAGATGCAACAAGAAGATGAAGGATCTGGAATTCGCATTGAAGAATTGGAACGACAACGTGACCATGCATGCTTAGCCATGAGGCACATCAACAATGTCAATCAGGAGATGAAGCGAGACTATGAAACAGCTTTGTTTCGCATGGATGAACAGAACTCTGCTCAACAACGTCAAGCACATGCCGTTGCCGAGGAGTTAGCTCAACAGCTACACGTGTTCCGCACGGAGGCAGCCACTAACTTTGTGCAGTTGGAGGCAAGAGCGCAAGGCGATGGTGAGCTTATGGCACGTGAGTATGAGCGTCTGACTCATGAACTTCATGAACATGCCAGAGAGAACTTGGTCCTCCGGTCAAACACAGCAAGTTCGGAACAAGCCTTACAAGCAATGCAGGAACGATTCCACTTGGTCAAGAACCAGGAGTTGCGGGCCGTGAACGAGATCCAAGGGCTAGCTGGAAACAGCGCAGCCATTGATCAAGAACGATTTCGGCTTCGCGAACGTCTTGGTGAAGAGGAAGAGTACCGCAAAATGGCTGTGAAGAGGATGCAAGAAGCAGAGGACCGACTTCATCAGAATGAAGATCATGCAAGGCGATCATTGCCTACCTTGCACGACGAGCTGAGTGAACTCAGGAAAACGCTCAAAGCACAAGAAGATCTTCAAGCGAGGACACGCAGCGAATTGGAGGCAGCGCGAAACTCCAATTACGGAGGAGCGACACGGCCTTCAAGCATGCCCATGTCTTCGAGGACTACTGAGTCTGGCTGGGAGCACGTAGGAAAGGAAGTAGTGCCTGCATTTTCCGTAGGAGGTGAGGTACGATCCCCTGAAATACGGTCCCCAAGTCAAGTTAGTCCAGTCGCCAAAGAGAAGTTCGCATTCTCGGAATCGGACAAGGACAAGAACCTTGTGATGGATGGAATTCCATTCACCGGTGGAAACTTCTTCACTGGCCGCAGTTCAATGCCAATCGTGGCGGATGCAATGCCCGAGCACTACGTGCCAGGTATTAGCAGCCCAGCACTTGCGCGTTCCACGCCTAGTGCAGCCACTTTGTTCGGCATACCAAGCGGATTTCATGGGAAAAGTGATGCGGCAGCCGTGCGTGATCGACAGCTACGCGAACTCTTGGAGGATCGCGGGATGTTGGGATCGAAGTCCACAGCATCTGCCAGCTCCTCAAGACCTGTTGGTGTCGACGGTATCACCGCATCTACGAAGGGCAACGACCTCATCGGTCCCCCTATTGCCTATGACGATTCCATTCATGAAGCAAGGAGACGTCAGATCGAGAAAGAGGTCGCGGAACGGTACGAGGAGAAGATTGCCGATCTGCGAAGCGAAGTACTCAAGGCCCAGAAAGCCGAACAACGTCTCAGAGCTGATCGTGATGAGTGGAGATTATTCGCTGAAACGATTCAGGAGAATAATGGAGACGATGACGGTGACGAGGATGGCGACGAGAACGAAGATGGAGAGCACGATGAAGGAACCGGCACGGGGTATGACCCTCCTGACCCGCCTGACGATGATGATGATAAGAAGAAAAGCGGTGGAGGCAAACCTGAATCGGATCCTGGATCTCATGCGCGTGATCCTGATGGAGACGCAGATCCTGAAGTCACGGAAGTGAGAATTTCCAGGAGGGAGGCCGACAAAGTGACCGTACCTCCATGGCCTACTCTCACTCACCTCAACAACTGGCGATCCGTATGCACGGCGAATGTCTTAGGAGCATCAGCCGATCCAAATCATGAGGACTGGATGTTATGGCTGGCACCAGCATTCAACCCATTCCCTGATGTCGAAGCACTGAACGATTCAGGACACAAGAAGTTTAAGAGCGTAGACGTCAAATTGGGGATCGCAATGGTCGCAATGCTACGTGCTGGTGGTGACAAATCTGCTGACCTGTACCTGGAGGTGAACCGGAAGGCCAACGATTACATCAGCAGGCCCGAAGGGAAGATCATCAAAGGACGACAAATCATTGCGATGATGTATGAAAGCTTTCGAACGCATGATCGTCTCGACATGATCATCACTCTCGAGTATCTGGTGAAGCTCCAGTACCAAGGCGACAACAAGCTTCATACGTTCAAGCAGACGTGGTTGGAAGTTCTGGGACGGATGAGGCCAGAAGACATACCATCCAAAACAGCTCTCCGTGATTGCTTGTACAGCAAGATCAAGGACTCGCCCGCAATGAAGATGGAGTTGGGCATGCACTACGAACACTTGCCCTACAATCATGAAGACCGATCGTACGACAATTTGATGAAGATCATTGACCGTACCATCATGCGGAGACGAGAACAATCAAATCTCACTCAGACCCAAATTGGCTTGCGCCAGATGCTTGAGGGCAAGGATTTGCTTGCTGCACCGGCCAAGGTACCTGAGAAACCAACGCCTAACGCAGCTCCATCCGCAAAGGTCAAGGCTTCGCCGACCAAGCCGGATAAAGCAACACCTGTACTACCTCAAAGCAAAGCGAAGAGTCATGCGAAAACCAAGCCAAAACCCAAGAAGAAGACGAGGAGTGAGTCAGCGGACAACAGAGGTGACAAGAGCAAGAAGCAAATCCGCTGCAAGTTCCATTTCACAGATGCAGGGTGTCGAAATGGTGACAAGTGCCCATTTAGTCACTCGAAGAAGACTCCAGAGCGACCCTTTACGCCGAGGACGAGAACTCCGAGTCCATCTGGAGGAGGAGGAAACAGGATATGCTACTCGTTCAAGAACACAGGCTCGTGCTCAAGAGAGAATTGTCCTTTCAAGCATGAGGCAGCGGCTACCCCAGCTCCGGAACCAAAGGCAAAGGCTAAAGCCAAGTCCGAAGCGAAGGCAGCTCCAGCGAAGCCGAATGCCAAGGCCAAGGCGCTCCCTGCGGCACCCGCCATCAGATTGTGCCGAAGGTGGAATCCATCAGCTCCGGCGATATGGAAGCGATCTTCAAGACAGGATGAGGAGGAGTCAGATTGCCCATCCGTTGACAGCGACGCTGATTCGGATTGTTCAACAGACGACGAATCCTCGGGACCGACTACGTCGACCCGAAAAGGGATCAAGCGTAATGTGACATTCGCCGATAACGTGAAGTTCATTTCTTCGTGTCCTAGAAGATCGAAGAAGGACAAAGAGCGGAAGGTGAAGTACGTCGACATGGAAGCGCTTGTTAACGATGAGGATCGCGCCGTGAATTTGGAATTCGCCAAGCATAAAGCGAGATTGAGGGCACAGATTATGAGAGACATGGTTGACGACGATGATGATCAATGTGGAGATCGAGTTTCATTCGTGCGAATCCCAGGAACGTCTCGGGTGGAGGAAGTCTCCTTCTACGACGGTGAGGATTCCATCGTTGAGCGTGAACTCGATGCTGCGCACAGCAAGCGGATCATCAATCAAGGTGTATGCAAATGCATGGTTCAACCAGTCATCCTCAAGAAGAAGATCAAGTTTCTCATGGACACTGGGTGTGGCCACGACCTCATATCTCAGAAGAAGATCGAGAAGCATAGTCTCGAGACACTCGTGACTCCAGAGCCCATATCATTTCAGACAGCAAATGGAATCACCGATACCGATCTCGTGTCGAATTTCCAGACTGAGTCGTTCGAGGAACCGATCAACGCTTACGTGTTGGACGACACACCATCGGTGCTTTCCATTGGCAAGAGATGTATGAACTTCAACTACGGGTTTGTGTGGCCACCCGGAAGGGAACCATTCATGATCAACCCGCAGGGCAAGAGGATATCTCTGTTCGTGAACGGTGACATCCCGTACATTCGTGCCGGGAGTTCCAAGTCACTTGTTCATGATGATCCGGAGGCCAAAGCGATCACCGAAATCTTCAAGAGTGTTCTAACCGCAGGTGACGTTGACGTCAGTGTCGCAGCTGCCGCTGAAGCTGCACCAAGCGAAGTTGAAGCAGAAGAAGAAGGTGACGATCATGAACGGCCTCCTGATCCTGAACCCCAAGAACCTCCTATAGAAGAAGTGCCAGAGTCCGAGGCCGGACGACCTCCGGACGACGACGAAGGAAAAGGAGTGGGTGAAATTCCATTGGACGGTGACGATGAGGTGATCATTGATGTAGAAGGCGACGGTGCGCCGAGCCGCAAGGCCAGAGTCGGAACACTGAAAGCCGAAGCTAAGACGTTGGCACATCTGTGTACTCATCGCTACCGCAACCCATATTGCGAATCGTGCATACGCGCGAAGATGAAGCACTTGCGGACACAACGAGGTGCGTTTCAACGTGTGATCAAACACTGGGGAGATCTTGTGACGTTCGACTTCCTCGATATGCGCAAGGCCGCCGAAGCAGGTATCGGACTCGATGATGGAGCACGTGAAGTTCTAGTCATCAGAGACATCGCCACCAAAATGATCGCAGCGATTCCCACGGCTTCAAGGAGCACCGACGAGGTCGTCATGGCCATCAGACGCCTAATGGGAAGACGCAAGATTCATATGGCGTACAGTGATGAAGCACCAGAGTTCGATTCAGCTATGGCGCAGTTGAAGATCGTGATAGATCATTCCCTTCCAGGGAAACCCAGTAACAATTCACTCGCTGAACGATCAAATCAAGAAGTGATCAACACAGTCGCAGCATCCATGCTACACGCCGGATTACCCGCCCAATACTGGTCTTTTGCGCTGAATTGCGTGATGCAGAACCTCAACATCGAAGACGTGGAGGGCGATGGTGATTCAGCATGGAAACGTATGACTGGAAAGGACTTCGAGGGAAAAGCCATACCCTTTGGGGCCAAAGTCTTCTTCAAGCCTACGGATACAAGGCCGAAGACATATGGCAACAAGTTCGATCCAAAGGGGATCCCAGGCATTTTCGCCGGATACATCATCACTGCTGGTCAAGGATGGTCCAAGAAGTATCGCGTGTGGGACATGAAGGAATTTGCCAATGCGAACTTGTCAATGGACGCATCTGTTCCCAGGAAGTTGATGAGACCGTACGAGACAGAAGTTATCTACTTCCCAGAGGAGATAACGTTTCCCCTGAAAGCCGAGTACGAGAGGATGAACTCAACCATTGAGGGACTAAGGGACAACGTTGACCTTGCTGGCAAGGAGATAAAAGACGTCGATGACGGGGATGACGGTCCGCCTGGAGGAAATGGTGGCAACGGGGATGATGATGATCAAGATGGTCTTCTTCCTCCACCGGATCCCGGAGAAGATCCCGACTTACAGGACATAGATCCATCTGACATAGAGACGGAGCCGTCCGGCGAAGTCTTCAAGTCAGCAGAACATGAAGCTATTGATGCTATAGGAGACAAAAGACTCGAAGAACTAGACGAAGAACTAGGTCTACGTGCAGCACCGCCTCCTTCTGAACCAAAGGTCACTGGAAAAGATCGACGATCGCCCCGCGAAGTCGGTCCAACCGGTAGACTCATCCCCGAAGGAGACATCGAAGAACCTGGAGAGATTATCAAGATCTTGAAAGAAAAGAAGTTGGCTCCCGAGGAGATTGAACATTGGAGTACGGGGAAGAAAGGGGACGGCATTGTATATCTCACCGACGATGGTGAAGCCTGCAAGATCGACAAAAGGGGAGTTCCGTACAAGATCCGAAGTGATGGTCGACGAACACTTCCTACACGGCGACCTATCCATTCCTATTCTCCGGAAGCATGGAAGAAAATGAGTGAAGCGGAGAAGAAGGCAGCGTACAAGAAGGAAAAACGAGACAAAGCTCGAGTTGCCAAGAAAGACCGGAAGAAGGCTGTGATAGGGAAGAAGATAGTCACCAAGATTTTGGACAACATGATCTTTCCCAAGATTGTTCCATGTGAAGAAATCGATCTGCAACTCAACGTGTCCATTGACGACGACGATGGATGGTCTTGGGCACAATCCTATGTGGATCAATACACACAAGAACAATTCTTGGCAGACGTCGTGCCGGCTGTTCCGGCACACATGGTCATGGATGACAACTGGATTCCGTCTATGCCGTGTACGACTTCTCACAGAAACGTACATCGGGAAAAGAATCAGGCAGGAGGATCATGCTTCAATGCCATGGTTACTCGACCCGTCACACGCAAGGAGATGGTCAACAACCCCAAGGCCATGGAAGCTTTCATGAAAGAATGGAAGGGATTGTGGGACCAAGAGGTGTTTGATTTCTCAACTACGCGTGAATATGACGACGTCGTCGCTGAGGCAAAGAAGAAAGGTGAGAAAGTACATATGGCGCGAGTACATGGACTGATATACGAGAAGAACTATCAGCTCAAAGAGGACGATCCTGCCAGGAAGTTCAAAGGGCGAGGTGTACTACTCGGTGATCAGGTCAAAGACCAGAACATGGAAGCCGCATTGTTTCAGGATTTGGGGAATTCCCCGGCTACGTTTGACGCCTCACGGTGGGCAGATTATTACGGATGCCTTCCTGGCAACGATGTCCAGATGGCGGATGCTATCCAAGCATACATTCAGGCGAGACTATCGGGAACTCCATGTTGGGTTGAACTGCCTGATGAAGCCTGGCATCCATCTGCGAAACGGCATAAATTCCGCAGACCTGTGTGCCGCCTGATCAAAGCTCTATACGGACATCCTGACGCAGGAACCATGTGGGAACAACATTGCCACACCGCGGTACAGAAAGTAGGATTCAAGCCGATTGGCGACGAGTGGCCATCATTGTATTTCCACCCGCAAATGAAGCTCTTACTTGTCATCTACGTGGATGATCTCAAGATGGCAGGACCCAAAGAGAATCTACCCAAGGGCTGGGACATGCTGCGCCAAGAACTCCGATTGGAAGAAGAAACGCCACTGGGTTTGTATCTGGGTTGTCGCATCTCCAAGGGCGAGGCAACGTTGCATGACAAAACGAAGGTGCAGACCGTTACCTACGACATGGAGACGTACCTGGACATGACAGTCAAGAAGTACTGCGACGTGACTGGGTTCGATCCGACAAAATTCAAGACGGTACCATCGCCGAGTCCGGCTGAGGAGACTAAGAATCACCCAGCTCGCGCTCCGGCACAGTCAGGTAAAAGCCATCGATGCACGTGGTGTGGACACACCATGCCTGTTGATAAGGACGGTCGGCTTGTTCCGCCTCCACCTATTCCCAAGGCGCCAGAGGAAGAGGAGATCAACGAGGCTAATCGCGGCGCACTTGCTCCACAGGCAGCAAGCATTCTCATGAAATTGCTTTATGCCGCGCGCATTTGCCGCTTTGATCTTCTGCGCAGTATCAACAATCTCGCACGCAAGATCACGAAATGGACCAAGAAGGAGGATGCTCTTCTTCATCATCTCATGGCCTATGTGCACCAGTCCAAACATCACATGATGATTGGATGGGTCGGGAACTCCTTGGAGGACTCGTCCATCGGGCTGTTTGCAGATGCGGACTATGCAGGTTGTGGAGAAAGTTTGAAATCTACCTCCGGTGCTCACTTGCACATTCAAGGTTCTCATACAAGATTTCCCTTGGCGGGACTTAGCAAAAGGCAGGGGTGCTTGAGTCATTCCACACCTGAGGCCGAGATTGTCGCGGCCGACTTTGCCATGTCACGTCTTGGCTTGCCTGCTATCACGTTGTGGCAGCAGCTTGGGGGGCAAGACCCCAACTTCGTCTTCTACGACGACAACCAGACCATGATCGGGGTGATTCGCACGGGCAAGAATCCAACTATGCGTCACTTGGAACGTACTCACGGCATCTGCATTGGTTGGATGCATTCTATCTTTCAGGAAGGTTACGTTTCTCTTGCCTATGAGGTCACTGCCAAGATGTCCGCGGATATACACACCAAGTCGTTCAAGGATTCTGTGTCCTGGACACATGCGTGTCAGCTCATCAACATTTTTCCGCCGGCCCTCATTGGCTCCCAAGAGATTATGGATCTGATGCGCCCTACTCATACCCAAAGTACGGATGAGAAGGGGCAACAGCATTACTCGTTCAAGAGCGAGG